>CM052893.1:26633468-26896529 GCA_028534135.1 Potos flavus
CTCCACACTGTTTTCCAAAGTGGCTGCACCAGCTTGCATTCCCACCAACAGTAGAAGAGGGTTCCCCCTTTCTCCACATCCTCTCCAACACTTGTTGTTTACTGCCTTGTTGATTTTGGCCATTCTAACTGGTGTAAGGTGGTATCTCAGTGTGGTTTTGATTTGAATCTCCCTGATGGCTAATGATGATGAACGTTTTTCATGTGTCTGTTAGCCATTTGTATGTCTTCTTTGGAGAAGTGTCTGTTCATGTCTTCTGCCCATTTTTTGATGTGATTATCTGTTTTTTGAGAGTTGAGTTTGAGGAGTTCTTTATAGATCGTAGATATCAGACCTTTGTCTGTAGTGATACAGAAAAATCTTAATGTTTTATAGGAATATGATTTTTCATGGAGGAGCATTATAATAACACAATGAAAAACGAGTCTGTTAAGGAGAAAAAGTCTACAAAGAAAAGATGCAGCTGATAAATGATAGATCAACATTAAGTACTCTGAGTACACATTGAACGGAAAGTTTGTTGTGTGTTTTTAGGAAGATAGATTAAAGTGGGAATTCTGATCTCAAGGAGCTTGCTTTCTGGAAGAATGTATTAATAAGGTTAAAACACATGAAGGAAAGCAAAAAGTCATGTCTCTCAAACACTAAGGAGTTCTTAGAATGATTTAAACTTAAAGAGGAGAAAAGACAAGGAAGAGATGATATTTTATTTATTTATTTTTTAAATTTTATTTATTTATTTGACAGAGAGAGAGCACAAGTAGGCAGAGAGAGAGGGGGAAGCAGGCTCCCCGCCGAGCAGAGAGCCCAATGTGGGGCTCGATCCCAGGATCCTGAGATCATGACCTGAGCCGAAGGCAGAGGCTTTAACCCACTGAGCCACCCAGGCGCCCCAAGAGATGATATTTTAAAGATGTTTTCTTTTTTTACCCGTTACTTTAGACTTCTTAATTGAAACAAATGGAAGAAGCTGCTGGGAGGTATTCATATTATTTGAAATGTAATGCTATAAATTATTTATAATATTACCGGAAATATTTTCATAGAGTAGTGACCAATGGGATTATGCCTTTTTTTGCCCTTTTATATTTAAATAGTTATAAACTATTAATCAAAATGTGTTGATATTAGCCTAATCTAATCTTTTCTTATATAAAATATTATATTACAAGCTGTTTATTTCTTTGGAAAAATAACTCATCTAATTTCAAAACCTTATTTTCAAATTGAATACAAACAACGTATTTACTCCATTTTAGTATTTTGTTAGGTATAAACTCTAATACTTATGTCCAATCAAATCTCCATAAGATAGTTAGGTGGTGACATGTCAAGTTGGAAGGTTACTTAGGACACTGAGAAAGATTGTCACTGTAGGAATTCTTTTTTGTTTATCGCGATATTTTACAGCCCTCAAAAATCCATGCCTCTTTCAACCTTTATCTTATGTAATTTATGTTACAAACAATAGATTTTTTTTCTTTCCAAATTTATAATTTATTATAAAGTAGACTGTTTTTCCAGACACTACCTTCCTCATCCTTGCAGATACTGAAATGAGGCCCAGGGAGCGTCCTCTACCTCTGTTCTCTTGATGTGGAAGACAGATTTGAAATGCATGGTTATCAGTATTTACTGTTATAGAAAAAAAGACTGGGAGTCCTGTCTTCTTACTTTCTGGCTCTGCTTAAAAGCAAAAATGTTGTTTTGCTAAAATGGACTTACTTATAGAACATTGGAAAATTTTATTTTGATGCTTTAATAATTGAGAAGTTTCTGGGCTCTATTTGGTAACTCGGAAGTACTTCAGGATGATAATTTTCAATTTTGCTATGTTAGATAAGCCATGTTAATTTTTCTGACATATCAGTGTGGAAAAGTGTTTAAAATTTGAGTCTGCTTGATTCCTGAAGTTGATGTTTTATTAACCTGAAATTTAAGGGATTATCTGCAAATTTTAATTTTGGCAATCTGGCTTTGCCTTGCTTCTTCCTCTTGATTTTTTGCTTATTGTATTTCTATTCTTCTTGGATCTCTCTGTCTCTGTAGGATGTTGGGAAGCCTGGCATCAATAATTCCTGAGAGGAAGAATGCCCATCATAGTATTCGACAGAGTCTGGACTCACATGATAATGTGGAAGTTGAAGCTGCGGTTTTTGCTGCTGCAAACTTCTCTGCACAGTCAAAGTAAGCATCAGCCTTTTAATAACTTGTCTTCCCAAGAAGAGGTTTTGAAGGAACAACTCATCAGTATACATAAACACTAAGTGAAAAATGTAAATGGCGTGGTGTTTTTTCCAAGAGAGTTTACGTCATGTTGGGGAAACAGAACTCCAATACATAAAACAGAATGCTTAAGTATGTATGTTGGCATTAACTACACATGAAATAAGAATTTCCAGAAGGACAAATCAGCGTAGATTAGAGTAGTTAGGGAAGGCTTCACTGGGGATCAGTATTGTCCACCGAGGCACCCTTCCCAAACATACATAGTTCTAATGCTAAATTTCTGCTTTCTTATTATCTCTTCAAGGTTAGCTTTTTGGCATTAGAGCCATGTTACAGTTTGGCAAAGGTAGTAATTTGAGCTGAAACCAGTTTTAACCTATTGAGTATATCATACCCTATACTATTATATTGTAGAACAATTTTTTTTTTTTTTTTTTTTTGATGCAGTGCTGACCATGGTTATGTTGCTGTATTTGACTTGTTTGGTTACCCTCTCTAAAAATATAAATTATCCCCTTTACTGACTGATACCAAAAGTAGCATTGCTTTCTGGAGGGCATTTTGGTAGAATGCATTTCCCTTAAACATGTTCATCCTTTTATCCCCTCAAGTGGACCTAGAAAATCCACTTCTGAGAACTTATTCTGAGGAATCAGCAGTGTGTACTGATACTTATTTGCAAGGATGCTAGTTGTAGTGTTTTAAAAACAACAAAAAAATTAGTAGCAACCTAACTTCTAATCAATATGCTTAGATAAATATGATCATACAGTGAAATATTATGTCAGCTCTTAACAAATATATTTTAGAAGTATATTTGGAAACAGCATAGCTTATAAGATATTACAGAATATATTTTTTAAGAAACAGGTATTCGTATTGATGAAATACAAAAAAGATAAAGGGTATATATCAAAATACTGTCTCTGTGATAAGATGGTATCTTTTTTTTTTTTTAAATAAATTTCTGTGTATACTGTCAGGAGCAAGTTTGGGCTTTATAAACAGATGATGTTATTTTTAAAATTAAAAAGGATAGCATTTCCATTAAGAATCTCTGCTAAATTTGAATAAACCTTGGAACAGTTTATTACCAACTTTCTCTCTTCAGATTTTAATTATATGCGTATTCATCTCTTCAGCTGCTCCTATCAAACCTTCAGAATCCAGGATTATTCACTGGAAAAGGAGAATGGAGAATAGAAAGCATGTAATTTTTAATGTACTACTCAAAATTAGTAGGTGTGGCAGTGAGTGAGGAAGAGAAATATCTAAGTAAATACAGTCCTATTTGTGCTTTTGAAAACTGGTGTTTTTTTTTCTTACTGAGAGCCATTACTATTGAGAGAACTTTTTAAAAATTGTTTTTATTGGATGGGAATTATATCTAGTGAGTAGTTATCTGATTACCACTGTGAAGGTGTCAGTACTTTATAATCTACCTGAGTAAACTTGCATTTCCTGTAGCTCCAAAAATAATTTTCTAAATTTACTTTTTAAATTCAGATGATAAATTTATAATTTAGTGGTCGTATTTTATTTAATGAGAATCATTTTTGGTTCAGGTTTTCTTTTATGTTATTATCAGAAGCTAATTTTATTAGTTGTGGAATTTCTGATCTGTTTTGGAAAAGGTTAAGGCTAAGTAACATAGAAACATGATTCTTTGTTTATAGAATTGATGACCAATAAACATTTAAATTAACAGTTTATATAGGAGCAGTTTTTAACGTAGCAGATTTCAGTGTGATATAATTTGTGACATTTAAAAATACCAAATTTGTGCAATAGGAAAGAATGAAGGGCCTATCAAAATGTATCAGAGTGTAAAATTAACTAATTGTATAATGAACTGTATCTTTTTGAGATTAGCATTTACCTCTTCTGAAATGATGACCTAGCTTGAAATCAAATATCTCGACCAATACTGATGGGTTTTTGTCTTAGTATCTCTGTCAATTTTGGATCTTAAACAAATTAGAGCAACTAGCCAAATAAGACCTTAAGAATTTATTTAATATTGTTCTCCCTTTGTCTGTTATCATAATCACATCTAACTTGTTCTTAAAAAGGTTAAGATTTCCCCCTCTCTCTCTGCCTGCCTCTCTGCCTGCTTGTGATCTCTCTCTCTGTGTCAAATAAATAAAAAAAAAAAAAAATTAAAAAGGTTAAGATTTTATACCCTGTGTCACAAAGCAGGAGTTGGAAACCCAAATGCCTTCAGAAACTGGGGAAGCATTGTTACTAAGAGAGGTGCCCTCTAGCGGCCACTGTGCCAAACTGAACAGTGCACTCGCAGTCTAAAAGTGGTGGCTTACTCCTTCACCCCAGCTGATTGTGACAGTGCAGGAATGTATGCCCAATGTTGTCAGATCTGACTTTTTTGGAGGGGGCGGGGTTGGGATAGATGGAAGCTGGGAAACCTGATTATTCTGTTTATAGTCTTATTACCCTATTAGACTCTGTATTAACATACATTCTTCATATTGACATTAAGAATTTTTAAAAATGTTATTAGGCAAAAAAAAAGAAAGAAAACTGCAGCCTTCTGATTTGCAGTTTATTGGCCCTAAAGTCCCATAACAGATTTTTAAATTTTGAGTTGCATAAAGTTATATGGTTACTGACGAAGTGCTTATTGAATATGCACCACGTCCAGATAGTATTCTTAGCACCCAGGAAGACAGGAGTGGAGAATATAAAAGCCCTCTTGTTGTGTAAACACAAAATAGTTTCAGATGTGTGTTAATGTTATGAAAAAATAAAACAATTTTGTGATAAAAATAATACAGTTTCATCATTGTGATAATGACCCGAGTAAGCTGCTTTAAGAAAAGTGATCAGTGATCAGGGAAGGCCTCTCTAACCAGGTGACAGTTGAGCTGAAACCAAGTGATGAAGAGGCAGCAAGTTAGAGGAAAAATACTCTAAGAAGAAAGAATAACAAGTGTGAGAGGACTCTGATATGTGAATGAGTCATCTGTACATCCCCAAAACACCTCTTATACCTAAAAGACGTTTATAGCTTAACTCTTTCTTATCAAGTATAAAACTGATATCTTAAAAAAGTAGTTTTCAGACTGTTTGGCATCTTTATAGTTTTCATTATTGAGGTCCTCATAGAGCTTTTTTTGTTTACATGGACTGTATCGATTGATATTTAGAGTATTAGAAATTTAAATGGCTAAATTTTAAAAATACATGTTCATTTTTAAAATAACAATTCTCTAAATATGTTAATGTAAAAATATTTCTATGAAAATCATTGTTTTCCAAAACAAAAAAGCAATTTTGTGAGATGAGTAGCATTGTTGTTGTTGTTGTTGTTGTTTTACATTTTTGTAAATCTCTTTCATATCTGGCTGGATTCTTATATCTGTTTCTGTATTCAACATTTCTGTTGCAATATGTTATGATAAAATATATGAACCAAATCCAGCCTCACACAGATATACAGTTGGAAAAGAGAAGAGTATTTTTAAAGGCCTTATAAGTAGTTATGGATATTTTTCTTTGATGTTATACAAAAACTAGACAACTGATGGTTTCTTAAAGGTTAATTGCAATGTGGACTCTAAAATCGTATCAGTGAACTTGTACTATACTACATTGAAATCTTTTGGAATCTCTTACCCATGTATGGTTTTATAATTTATGCGTTGGCCTTTTTGAACACATTGGTTCACTGCATTATGCACGTCTTCCAGATGTCAGCCCATTTCATTGTATATCAAAGGATCATATCAAAGGATCCCATTTGTTACTCACCACCAGTGTTATCAGGAAATTCTTTAAATATTAAGTTGTCAAGCTCATGGTTATAGATATGTTTTCTAAAATTCTAATTTTTGCTTAGAAACTCAGATCGGCAAAAAATTTTCCCAGTTATTTTCCATGAATTGACAAGCCGACCTTATTCATCTTTTGAGAAAATATCTACCAAATAGCCAAGTCTGAATAACCATGAGGTTTCATGGAAAAAAAATGGCTAGTTCATCTCATAACTCAAATAATTACATGGTACTTTTCCTGGAGACATCCACCGTGTAACTTATGTGTGGCTTCTATTTTGTGAGAGAATATTAAAAAGACTCTTGCTCACGGGTTGAAATTCAATAAAATTAGTAATTTTCACTGTTTTATCAAGGACATTTGTAAGTGCATCTGGCTTCCTTCCTTCCTTTCCTTTTAATGTGAGTGTACAGTGGTAAAGAATACAATGACTGCTAGGACAGTTGGGTGACACTGCCTTGGTTCTTGCTAAGGTGCCAGCAATTTTACTCATTGTTTTGGTACCAGTGGTGAAGATAGTAACATTGATGTTCCAGGAGAACCATGAGATTTTTAAAAACGTTACTCACTTTGAAAATTTCAGCACAGATACGGATTCTTGCCGAGAATTCACATAAATGATGATGTTCTCTGATTAGGTGACACTGATATAAGCAAAAGAGCACATCTAGCCATGTTTGTAGCTTTTCCATTTGTGAGGCAGAGATAAATTTCTGCAATTGAGCTATTAACTCAGTCTTCATGTTTGCAGCTAAATCTTTTATGCGATAAGTTACTCTAATGTTGAAAAGTGGCAGTGCCTTGATCTCTTGTACTGACTTTTCATCCAGGTATCAGCATTGTCAGCTGCAGATGTTTCTTAGCTGTTATGTGCACTTCTCCAGCCAGTGCAGTACGATAACTTACCCTGTCATGATTTCTAGCTTAAAAATAAATATTTTACTTTTAAAGAGCAATTTAAAATACTCAATCTTTTTTTTAAATTCTAAATAATTAGTCTCAAAATGAAACCTTAAGTTAACTGGTACCATATAATACTTTCTGAAACCTCTAATTTCATAAAGCACGATAAGTTAAATTATTAGCATCTGAAAAATCAAAGGATAGCTTTAGTCATATTTTTTTATTTACAGTTTTGCTTTCCTTTAGAATAGATTCTTTACTTCCATGAATTAGAAAACTCTCTGATAACGTCAGTTTTATCTTTTTCAGCATCTTTAGACCTAGACAGTACAGCTGTGGGTTGAGAAGATGAGTCTTCTAAACTCTTTGTCAAGCCAGTGATTCATTTTTAAGTGTAAAAAAACACTTTGCAAATAAACTTTATTATATTTTGGAATTAAATATTGCTAAATTCTAAAAAAGCAATTTTAGATAAAATTTAGAAAAATCTTTCAAAATTCTATTGCAAAACATGGCAATGTGTACTTCCTGATATGTTTCTCTATAAGCATAAGGAAAACTTAAGGATTTCAAAATAGTGATATATTGGATGATAATGAGGTTATAGAAATAATAATCGATATGTCAAATATAGTAAAAGCACAGGAGAAGAGTTGAGAACTGAGTTAATCTCAGAAAACATATTTGTACACTAAACCTGAACCTACTACCTTAAAAAATTCTAGGAAACACAAGAATGCACAATGACACATTCCATTACTGTCAAGAGATGATGTCATTATACATCATATAGCCTCTGGAAAACACTATTCGCTTATGAGAGAATGCAACTGAAAATGGCAAATAATATCTTAATGCCAGAAAATATTTTATGTAGACATCCATTGAACTACTGAGGGGAAGTATTTCATATCTTATATATCATTTATCATGGCTAAATGAGCCAAGCTTGATCATATTGTCTGTATTACATTTCTTTACATATAATGTGATGTCTTATCCCAAATATTCATTTTATTAATAACTTTTGCGGCACTCAGTGTTACTTTTATTGGGACAGAATCAAAAGCAGCACCTTGGAAAACACTTTACATATATATAATATAAAAAAAATCACCAACATTAAATAGTTTGGCTTTTGGTAAGATTCTGCCCATATTTCCTACTTGGCTTTTCTACTTCATTCTTAGCCTATTTTTCTAAAATGTAGAATATTCGAAGTATATTTTATTGCTTATATAATCAGCTTATGGCGTTAAAAGCTTTTGTTAATTAAAAGCACATCCTAACATGTCGTAGACTGAGATAATGACCTTGAATCTTTTAGACAGTGGCGCTCAGTGATGCAAACTGCGACAGTACCCATAAATCAGAGCATCTTGTCTTGAATACCGCTTGGAAACGGCGTTAGCATGAGCCCATTTGCTGGCAGGAGTTTTGGTTTCAGTTGCATTTCTACCCCATCCCCAGTACCTGATGTTTGGAATATGAGTTACGATTTGAAGTATTATGTTTCTCCTGTGTTGATAGTGTTCTATTTATGTCTTTAGAAAACTTAGGCAAATGTAATTTTTTTGGTTTTAAAGTTTTTGCTGTTCTCTTTCCAAAGGGATTTTGCTGTAGGAATCTGTAACAAAATCAGTGAGATGATTCAAGGTATGTATGTCTCATTCAGTATTATGAAGTGACTTACTGGGGTTTATATTAATATTAATAGCTCTTAACATTAAGTACTTACTATGTGCTTGTCACCATTCATTCACTAATTTATTCCAGTAATATTAAGCATCTTCTAAATGCCAAAATTTTTCTGGGTGCTAAGGATACAGTAGTGTCAAAACAGAGTCCTTGCCCTCATGTAACCTACATTCTAGTGGCAGAAATAGGGGAGAGGTGTCAGTAGACAAATAAAAATATAGCGGTTGCTATGGAGGAAAAACAAGGTAAAAAGGAGAGTCTGCACGTCAAGGTGGAAGGGGGCACTTTATATTTTGTGTATGTTGATGAAGGAAGGCCTCTAATGAAGCGATATTTGTGTGAGAAATACAGATATTTAGGGGAAGAGCACTCTGATCTGGGAGAGCAGAGGGCTGTTAGAAGCTCTGGGGCTCTCCCCATGCTCTGTTAATGTTCCTCCAGTGCCTTCCAGTTGCAACTAAACTCAGATCCAAATTCCTTACCATAGCCTTCAGGGCCCTACTTTTCGAATCTCATCTTCCATGCTCTGCTTCATGTGTATTGGCCCCACCTACTCCCCTCCTCGTCATTAAAGGGAACCCTGGGGCTCCAGCACTGTGCAGCTTGGAGAGCACCACCTTCTTTGTAGTTTTCTATGCGACATTCCTGTGAATTGTGCAACCTGGCAGACTTGGATAGGCAATACCGTTATGTCTGTTTTACAGAAGAGGAAATGGAGCCACATTAAGTGGTTGAACTCTGTCCTGTTCTCCTTTCCTTTGTCCTTTTTTTCCACTGCCAGAAAAGGGCGCTCCTGCAGAAAGCTGTCATTGAAAGGAAGCATCATTCATTCATTGAGCTGTTTTTATTGAACACTGGCTCTATTGGGCAAGATCACAGCAGGAAATAGATGTCATGCTCAAATTAAAATAATCCAAGGAGGGTCAGAAGAGGAACAATTACAAAGGTGTAAGCAAGGTGAACTGTAGGGGATAATGTAGTCTTGGACCCAAGGGTGCAGAGAGGGAGTGGTTACCAGAAACCCAGAGTCATGTGAAGAGGGCCACTTTGAAAAACTGACCTTCAGTGTCATAGGACCTGATGTGACCCCATGGAGAGGGATCCAGAGAATAAATACTCTGACCTCTTTCTTCTCCCTCCCATCCCCTGCTGGGGCTCTTCACTGGCTAAACCCAAACAGTGGGCAAAAAATCAATGGAGTTGATGGAAGCTATAGAGGTGAGCCTCCTAAGGTGCTGGAGTATTGTGTCTATTGGGTGATGGTTACTTGAGTATATTGATATGTAGAAATCTATTGATTTGTACATGTAAGATTCATTATTGTTTCTTAAATTTTAGCTATAAAAAAATTCAAAGCAAAAGAACAGGAACTAGGGGGTTGAAAGAGAAAGGGGACAAAAAAAGCACAGGAGTGGCAGTGAGGGCAAGTGGAGGAAGGGTGGAGCCCAAGATATGGAAATGGCGGGGGAGTTTGAGGAATAAAATATCCCTACTTTTAATTTTAAGTTGCTTGTGTTTCTGCAAAGTAAAATCTCTTGAGTGTCTCTAAACCAGTAAAAATGTCTGTAAACACAAAGAATTCCACGGACTGCTGGGTGGAGCACAGATCTGCAGAGAAAGAGGGGAAGGACAGGAGATAGGAATCTGCCATGGGGAAGGGCCTAAGTAGGGAGAATACTTAGGAGACTTTTGCAATAATCCAGTCCAGAGATGGTGGTGGAAGTGGACCAGTGTGATAGCAATGGAAGCAGAATGGCATAGTCAGATTTGGGTTATACTTTAAAGGTAGAACCTAAAAGATTTGCTAATAAATTTGGATGTGGGGTGTGAGAAAAGTAAGGGAATCAAGAAAGACCCCAAGGTCTGAGGAGTTATAATGATGAAGCTGTCATATACTGAAATGGGAAAAATTTTTAGAGGGGCAGTTTTGAGGTGAAGATCAGAAGTTCTCTTTCACCCTAATTACAGAATGCTTCTAACTGTACATCCCAGGGGAGGTGACCAGGAGATAATGGGATTTATGTTATCTGAAGTTCAAGGATAAGATGGAGGCCTACGAGGTAGTCTTTAGCATATAGCTGATAATGGAAGCCATGGGATTTTATCACTTCACTCAGGAGAGGTGTTGAGGGTGAGAAGAAAATTTATTACCAACCCCAGGGAATACCAGAAATTAAAGTGTGGATAAAAGAGATGAATACAAAGAGATTGAAAAGGAATAGTCAGAGGAAGGACAAAAACTAGTAAGAGTACGCCTTTGGGAGAGAGAGTTTCAAAGACAGAATGGTCAGCAGTGTCAAATGCATTTGGTACCTTAAGGATCAAAATACTAATAACATAAGCATGACATATATGACTGCAGAGAGAAAACCGGGGAGTCAGTACTCTGACCTCATTTTTCTACCTCCCATCTCCTGGGGCTCTCTGCTTTGGCCAGACTTAAATAGAGGCCAAATAGCAAGGGAGTTTGTTGATGTAAGCCACCCCTGGATGCCGAAATGTTCTTATACATTCACACTAACAGTTACTTCACAATGGTGAAACGGTGGTCTTCAGAGTATAAACTAGCTTTTGGCATATATGCAGTGAATTATGATTGACAATTTTTTGTTCTCTGTCATCACAAAGCTATGCTGTAGAAGAAAAGAGTTTTTTGTTTGTGTAGCTCCAGTGTTGACAGCAAAAGATGTTTTGGAGTTAATCTTCATGGAGTTCCAGCTGTGTAGGCAGTGAAAAAAGGCATTGCTACCCAAAGTTCAGAGAACTTCAGAACCCCTCCACGTACGGTCTGTTCATATCCAGATCTTGACTTGGTGTTGAAGAAAATAATTAAAATTGTAAATATAATTAAATTGTAGCCATTGAGTATATGTGTACATAGGTGTATGTGTACCTGTGTGTGTGTGTATATATATATATCTTGTTAGCTGTGACAAGGAAAAGACAGCAAATATGACTTTGCTAT
Source organism: Potos flavus (assembly GCA_028534135.1). Classification (NCBI taxonomy): domain Eukaryota; kingdom Metazoa; phylum Chordata; class Mammalia; order Carnivora; family Procyonidae; genus Potos; species Potos flavus. The sequence goes on from CM052893.1 coordinate 26,645,056, forward strand.
CTACGGTGCTTTTTAAAGACATTTTGTCCTGTCAGCATGTAGCTTTATAGTCACTGAAAAACTAATGTTAAGATAAATGCTTTTGGGAAAAAAAAACTATTGAACTTAATTGGGTTAGCTTTAGTATAATTATCTTTAATGTCATAAGCATAACATTAGCATATTACTTGTTTTTAAATGGTCATGTTGCTAACTGAATCTCTTTTTTTTTTAAGATTTTATTTATTCATTTGAAAGAGAGAGAGATCATGAGCAGGGGGCAAGGGGAGAGGGAGAAGCAGGCTCCCCACCGAGTAGGGATCCTGATCTGGGGCTCGATCCCCAGACCCAGGGATCATGACCTGAGCTGAAGGCAGATGTTTAACCAATGGAGCCACCCAGGAGTCCCTAATTGAATCACTTTTAAATGTGAAATGTTACCAAGGGTGACAGGAATCTGTCCCTAACTCTTCCTCTTGTGTCCAGGTTTGGCCACACCAGTAGACTTAAAACTGAAGTTAATCCCCATCCTCCAGCACATGCACCATGACGCGATCCTGGCGTCGAGCGCGCGGCAGCTGTTACAGCAGCTGGTCACATCCTACCCCTCCACCAAGATGGTGATTGTTTCTCTGCACACCTTTACTCTGCTTGCAGCTTCATCTTTGGTTGATACGCCTAAGCAGGTAATTTCAATTTTCTTTAAACTGCCTTTTCAGTAAACTATTGCATATTAAGTATAAACTTAAAAAAAAAAAGTAACCCATAAGTTTTGATCATATTAAGGTGCCTTCTCTGATAAAGATTGCTTTCATTTTCTTTTGCCTGCTTTTTTCTGTTCTGTATTCACAGTCCTAATTCTTGGGAGCCTTTTAGGAACAAGAGGTGGGGGTACGTGGCAGAGTGCGGGATTGGCAGGAGAGAAAATAAAGAATTGAGTATTCAAAGCCAGGTCCCACGCTAGAACCTTACAAATTAAAGAATAGTATATTTTTATGCATGAAGAGAAAGTGGCCCAAACATGGACACATAGCTAATAAGTGACAGGGCTGCAATTGAAAGTTCTGTCTCAAATCTGAAAGTTTTACTAAATTATACTACACATCCCTAATGGTAATTTCAGTGACAGTACTGTTCATGAATGGCTTATTTCTTTCATAGATTCAGCTTCTATTGCAGTATTTGAAGAACGACCCTAGGAAAGCAGTAAAGAGACTTGCTATTCAAGATCTGAAATTACTTGCCAATAAAACACCACACACTTGGAGTAGGGAAAACATTCAGGTATGTAGAACTTTGAACATTAATATTTTATAGAGAAAAATAATACAACATTGTAAAAAATCGTTTTACTTTACATTTTTTGTATCATCTTTGTCATCTTTTAAATGTTTGAATATGAAAAAATATTAAGGGCATCGTTGCTATTTGTGGCAGATGTTGTTTTTTAAAGTGACCAAGTAAAGACATAAAACTTTCATCCTTTCATGTTTCAGTCTCTTTTAGTGAGTTAGACTTGCCTCTCAATTTCTTGTGAATTTTCCCATGGCAGCACTAAGGCTGATTGAGAAGCCCAGTGAAATCATTTATTTAATTCCTGTCTCCTTTACTCACTTTAGGGAGAACAGTTGGCACTGACTGTGATTTATTAGGGAGAAGGTGCTGGAAGCGTAACTCAGCAAAGTATATTTTTCCTTTTCTTGGAGAAGAAGGACAGTCTTCTTTTCTTTTGTAAATACAAGAGCAGGTCTCAATCTCTAGACTTTTAATGTGACATCTTTTGTAGCATTTTTTTAGGTTAAGTTAATGTTTAAATTTGTTTTTTCTCAAAACAAAATTCTATTTGTTTATCCGTTACTGCTAACAGATGCAACATGTTCTAAAAAGTGCTTTTTAAAGTGAAATGGAAGATTGTTAGAAGTTGACCTTTATTTTCATGGATTTTATTACCTCTTGGTGTCATCATAGCTACCGTGCAACAAAAACCTTTGAATTTCAGATTATGAAACTAAGCTGCTGTGTTAATTGGTTTTTTGTTTGCAATTTTCTAAAGATATTTCAGTGTATTGTGATTGATAGTCACAAATATCCCAAGAGATAAGCAGTTGTTAGTATTTGCATTTAGTAGATGAACAAATTAGGGTTCAGAGAGACTTAATATGCTTAAGAGAGCTTCCTAAGAGGACTTAATTGAGATTTTAATTAAGAGAGCTCTGTCCTCTAATGCTTTTTCTACTAAATAGTACTGTCTTTCCGAAAAGAGAATGTACTCAGCCACCGGAGGGAACCAAACCCACTGAAGGCACTAGATCATCCCTTCTCATTTTTCTCCTTATTCTATGATAGCTCACACATACATAAAAGTATATAAAATAAATATTTAATAGTTTAAGTAATCATAAATGAAAACAAGGTAGCCACCATCCCATTAGAAACAGAACACCGCAGGCTCACGGAAGCCTGCCACCTTCCTTGACACGGTCCTCCCTGATTAGAATCATAAAGCCAGCCCAAAGGAAACCACTATTTTGACTTCTGTGATGACCATTTTTTCACTCTTTATTGTTTTACCACCTATATATGCTTCCCTAAAAAATGTTTACTTTTCATTTTTATTTCTTGTGCTTAACATTATACTGATGAGACTCATACATGTGGCTGCATGTTTTTTTCCTTTAATTGCTGTGTAGTATTCCATTATTATATGGAATGGACCACATTCTCTTGCTCTTGATGGGTTATTTCCAACATGCAGCTCTTGCAAACAATGCTGCTATGAGCATTCTTCAATTTATCTCCTGGCACTTATATGCAGGAGTTTCTTTATATACTTAGGAGTGAAATTGCTGACTTAGAGAATATATGTATTTTCAGCTTTACCAGGTAGTGTCAAACTGTGCTCTAAAGTGATTGAACCAATTTACATTCCAAATAAAGAGAATGCCCATAGATCTTACATAGATTACATTTTTACCAGTGTAGAAGTTGTAGTTTTAATTTCTATTTCCTTGATTACTAAAGAAGTTGAATATCCTTTTAATGTGTTTATTGACGATTTGGATTTCCTTTTTTGTAACATGGGTATTCAAGTCTTATTTTTCTGTCAATTTGTAGTCCTTTGTATATTCTGGATACTTGGCACTTTATTGGCCATTGGCATGCTATATAATTTCAGAAGCAGCTGATCAAATTTCACTTTTAGAAAAAAAAGTCAGAAAAAAAGTTGATAATTGCGTTGGGATTCCATTGAATGGAAGGATAGTTTGTAACAAGTTGATGTAAGTCTTCTAATGCATGAACATGCTATATCCTTTCTTTAGATCTCTGTACTGCAGCTTTTGCCTTCCTCTCTTTTGTCTGATGTTAATGTAGCTACTTTAGTTTTCTGCTGGATGTGTCTGTGTGATAGATTATCATCATTTTAGGGGCAGCTGGGTGGCTCACTCAGCTGAATGTCTGCCTTTGGCTCAGGTCATGGTCTTGGGGTCCTGGGATCAAGCCCCACATCAGGCTCCCTGCTCATTGGGGAGTCTGCTCCTTCTGCTTCTCCCCCTACTCATGCTCTCTCTTTCTCTCAAAAACATAAATAAATTTTTTTTTTTTTAAAGATTTTATTCATCTATTTGACACAGAGAGAGAGATCACAAGTAGGCAGAGAGGCAGGCACAGAGAGAGGGGAAAGCAGGCTCCCCACTGAACAGAGAGCCCGATGCGAGGCCCGATCCCAGGACCCTGAGACCATGACCTGAGCCGAAAGCAGAGGCTTTAACCCACTGAGCCACCCAGGCGCCCCATAAATAAAATCTTTTAAAAAAAAAGATTATCATTGTTTTACTTCCCATCTTTCTTTGATGCATCTTTATGTTTCTGTGTCAGTTCTGCTGCACAGACCTTACAACACACTGCTCATTTATATCCCTCTAAACTCTTGCGTATTTTTATCGTGTGTCTTAGTTCTGTCTTATCAAACAATTTTGTTGTTTTATAAATTCATTGATCATTTGGACCTTCCACTATCTTGCTCTTCTTGCATCTCAGGCTTTCTCTTTGGGATATTTTTTCTTCTGTTTTTGGAAAGTCCTTTAGTGAGGGTCTGTGGTGGTAAGCTCTCCCAATATATACTTGTCTTAAAATGTCTTTATTTTGCCCTCAACCTTGAAAGACACTTTCTCTGGGAGTAGAATGCCCAGGACATCAAGGCTACCATTCTACTGTCTATTGTCTACTGATTTCCATTATTACTGCTGAGAATAGCAGTACTCTTGAAGGAATTTTTTTTTTCCTGCTTTAAAATTTTTCTCTTTAATTTGACGTTCTGCACTATGAACCATCTGATTATAGATTTCTATTTAAACTGTCTAACTATTGATTTTTCGTGAATCTTAAGATTGGTGCCTTTCAGCAGTTCTGGGAAATTGGCAGCTATAATTTTTTCAGATATTGCCTTTCCTCCTGAATCTCCACTTAGATATATATTAGCCCTTCTGTCAATCCCCCATATTCCTTATATTCTTTTTTCCATCTTTTTATCTCTTTATGCTGTGTTGTGAATAATTTCTCCTGTTTTAGTTCAATAATTATTTCTCTAGCTTATCTAAAGTCTTTTCAGGTATATCTCTGCTCTCGATTTCTATTGGCCCTCTTTTGTAGTACCCTTTTTCTTTATATACTTGGCTGCTTTTTTTTACCTTGAGCTACTCATTTTCCTTGGAAAAGTGTGTGTGGGAATTCTCTGCAGAAGAATTTCTCTAGAGAAGGTTTGGATTTGCTTCTGGTAGGTGGAGAGGCTGGGTAGTGATATATACTGTGGAGAAGAAGTCAAGGAAGAGGATTAGTGAGTGTGGAAGATGGAGGTTGCCGTGTTGCCTAAGGTGGTTGGAGGAGCTCTCACTAAAAAGTTGGCACTTGAGCAAGGACCTAAAGGAGGGACCACCAACTTCATGAGCCTCTGAAAGAAGAGCATTACCAGCAGAGAGAACAGCAAGAAAGGTCCTGAGGTGAGGGCATTCATGAGTGTGAGGTCACTGTGACTATGAGTAGGGGGAGCTGAGTCAGAGATGCTATAGGATGGATGGAGCAACTTGCAGATCATTTAGGGCCTGTGAGTCCTTTGGCACAGGCCATTATTATTTCTTAATTGAAATATATTTGACATATAACACTGTGTACAGCATGTTGATATGGTACACTTACATATTGTAATATGATTGTCATTGTAGTGATAATTAGCACCCTATTACATTGCATAATTGTCATTTCTTAATTTTAATGGTTGGAATAATTAAGTTCTAGAGTCTTGGCAAGTTTGATGATTATCATACCGTATTGTTGTCCATATTCACTATACTATACATTAGATCTCCAGGACTTCTTATAAGTTTGTACCCTTAAACAATATCTGTGCTATCCCCCCATCCCAAGTCAGACAGAGAAAGACAAATACTGTATGATATCACTTACTCCTGGAATTTGAAAAAGCCAAACTTATGAAAACAAAGAGTAAAATAGTGATTACCAGCAGTTGGGAGCCTGGGGGGCAGAGGACATTAGCATACTTGTTCTAAAAGAGTCTCTCTGACTTAGATGTACTGAGACTAGATTGTAGGGACATAAGGGCAGAAGCAGGGAAAAACACTTAGGAGGTGACTATATAAATACTCCAATTAGAAAATACTGTGGTTATCTGAACCTGGGGAAGCAGTGAAGACAGCAAAGAGAAGTGGTAATATTCTGGATATATTTTAAAGGCAGAGCTGACAGATTTACTGGCAAATTATTCATAGAGTATAAAAGAAAGAAAGGATGATTCAAGGTTTTTGGCTTTAACAAGTTTACTTGGAATGGTAAGATTCTGTGAGGCTTATTTCTTGAAGATCAGGAGTTCAGTTCTGACCAAATAAAGTTGACTGTGTCAGACATCCAAGTGGAGATGTCAAGGAGTTGGAGTTTTATGAACAAACCTAGATGAAGTTGTAAATATGAGAATCATCAGTTTATAGATGGTATTTAAAATCATGAGATTGGATGAGTCACCTAGGGAGAGAGAATAAATGAGAAAATATTCAGGGAATGATGAAATGAGAAGTAACCAGCAAAACAGCTTGATAAGAAGCAGCCAGTGAGGTAGGAGATAAGTCAAGATAGTTTTATAGGAAGATGGCTACAGTCCATTGTATGAGATACTGCATTTGTATTCTCCAAGACATGAGGACTTATAATTCGCCTTTGCATTTAGCAAAGTGAAGTCACTGATGACCTGCATGAGAACAATTTTGTTGGAGTATTGTGAGTACAAGATTGATTGGAAAAGCAGAACTATCAGAGACAGTAAATATAGAAAGTGTTTTTAAAGGAGTTCTGCTTTACAACGTAGGTCAGAGAAAGACAAATATCGTATGATTTCATGCATGTGGAATTTAAGAAACAAAACAAACGATCATATGGGGTAAAAAAAGGGAGAGGCAAACCAAGAAACACTCTTAACTATAAAGAACAAACTGATGAGGGCGACTGGGTAGCTCAGCTGGTTAAGCATCTGCGTTTGGCTCAGGTAATGATCTCAGGGTCCTGGGATGGAGCCCCTAGTCAAGCTCCCTGCTAATAAGCCCGGATTCTGCTTCTCCCTCTTCCTCTACCTTTCCCCCCATACCCTGCACTTGTGCTCACTTGCTCCTCTCTCTCTCTCACAGATAAATAAATAAAATCTTTGAAAAAAAAACCCACAAAACTGATGGTTACTAGGGAGTAGGTGAGGATGGGTGGGGATGGGTGGAATAGGTGTTGGGGATTAAGGAGGGCACTTGCCGTGATGAGCACTGGGTGATGTATGGAAGTGTTGAATCACTAAATTGTACACCTGAAACTAATATTACACTGTATGTTAACTAACTGGAATTTAAGTAAAAACTAATAAATAAATTAAAAATGAAGGAGTTCTCCTTTAAAGAGCAAAGAATTGAGATTGTACTGCTAAAGTGTGTGTTGTCTGTTTGCTTTTTGTTTTTATCATGGGAGGAATTTAAAGAAACATAGAAATGCCATTAGACTAGGGGAGTAGAGGACTGCCAGAGAGTTAAGATGTTTGAGTGAAGCAGTGTATATACATATGGTGTCTGGCATATACATAAAAATACTTTTTTAAGAGTAGCTCTAATTAAGGGTAACATTATTCTACAGTTTTCCTTCTTGTATACTTTGGCAGATTGTAGGATTGGTGTTGTGCTGTCTTAATAAAATGATTTGGGGGCTTTCTCTTTCTATGTTCTGGAATGGTGAATAGCTTTGACAGAAATTTTCTATCTCCTAAAGATACTGCTTAAAATGTGTTATAAGTCCATCTGAACCTGGAACTTTCTCCAGGGGTAGTATTTTGAGAATATTTCCAATTACTTACATGGATGTTGCCCTATAAAAGTTTTCTACCTCTTCTTGAACCAGTTTTGATAATATTTTCCACTTTCCACTTAATTCACTTCAGGTTCATTAGTATCAATATAAAGAAACTTTATAATTTTTTTTTATTTTTGTGTTTGAAATTTTATTTTTATTTTTTTCTTACTGCTTATGTTTATATCCCCCTTTTCTTAATTAGACTTTGCAGAAGCCTGGCTTTTTTATCTTTTTTAAGTGCTTGGAACACTTATTTTTATTCTTGTTTAATAATGAAAGCATTTAAGGCTATTAACTTTCCCCTTAGTGCAGATTGCCCACTTTCCATAAATTATGTCTTCTAGTGCTCTCATTGCCCTTAATTTTGAAATGCATCTTAAAAAAAAATATTTATTTATTTGAAAGAGACAGAGATAGAGCACAAGCGGGAAGGAGAAGGGGAGAAGCAGACTCCCCACTGAGCAGGCAGCCAGATGCAGGGTTCGATCCCAGGACCCTGGGATCATGACCTGAGCCGAAGGCAGACGCTTAACCAACTGAACCACCCAGGTGCCCCTGAAATGCATTTTTTTAAAGGTCAGATTTATTGTGGTATAATTTATTTTCAGAAACCTCTCTAGGTATACTGGTCAGTGAGTTCTGATAAATGTCTATAGTTGTGTAACCACCACCACAAATGAGATATAGGACATTTCCTCACCCCAAAAGTGAGGAAAATATCTTATATTTCTTCAGGCTTCTCTGCATTCAGTCCTTTCCCCAACCCATAACAACCACCAGTCCGATTTCTGTCCCTGTAATATTGCCTTTCTAGAATATAAATGAAATCATACAGTATGTAGCCTTTTGGGTCTAACTTCTTTTACTTTGCATAATTCTTTGATATTCATCCATGTTGTTGCATTAAGCAGCAGTTCATTCCTTTTTATTGCTAAGTAGTATCCCAGTATATGGACGTGCCACAGTTTGTTTATTCATTCACAAGTTGATGGACACTTGGATCATTTCCAGTTTTTTATATTATAAATCAAGCTACTATTGTACAGGTCTTTTGGAGACATTTCTTGGGTCAATACCTAGGAGTTGAATTGCAGTGTTGTCTGGAAAATGTATTATTAACTTTGTAAGAAACTGCCAAACTGTTTTCTATAATGATTCTACCATTTTACATACTCACCAGCAGTGTATAAGAGTTCTAGTTCTCTTGCTAGCACTTTCTATTATATGACTGTAATTTTAGCCCTTTTAAAAAGTATATTGTGATATCTCATCATGGTTTTAATTTCCATTTCCCTAATGACTAATGATATTGAGTATCTTACAGGCTTGTCATCTGTATCTCATTGGTGAAGTGCTTATTCTAATCTCTTATGCATTTTTTATTGTCTTCTTGTTATTGAGTTCTTTGTATTCTAGAAAAAAAGAGTTTATTGGCTGTGTATTTTGCAAGAATTTCCTACTAATATGTGCCTTTACTACAATATCTTCTGGAGAGCAAATTTCTTTTATGTTGATGAGATTTAGTTTTGGAGTTCTTTTTTTTCCTCTTTTAGTGTATGTTTTATCTAGGAAATCTTCACCGAATCCAAGGTCGCAAGATTTTGCCATGTGTTTTCTTCTAGAAGTTTTGTAGTTGTGGTTCTATATTTAACTCTGTGATTCTTTTTGAGTTGACTGTTGTATATAGTACAAGGTAGGGATTGAGTTGTATTTAGATAACCAGTTGTTCCAGCAGTATTTGTTGAAAAGACTGTTCTTTCTTCATTGAATTACCTTAACATCTTTGTTGAAAATCTTTTGACCGTACCTCTGTAAGTCTGTTTCTGAATTATATTGTTTCTTTGATCTGTATGTTTATCCTTAAGTGAAAAGTCTTTTTTTTTTTTTTTTTAAGTAATCTCTACACCCAGCGTGGGGCTCCAACTTAAGACCATGGGATCAAGAGTCGCACACTCCTCCAAATGAGCCAGCCAGGTTCCCCAGTAGCACACTATCTTGATAACTGTAGCTTTATAGTAAGTCTTGGAATCAGATGGTGTGAGTCCTCTACCTTTGTATTTATCAAAATTATTTTGGATGTTCCAGGTCTTTTGCATTGTCATACAAAGTTTAGAATCAGCTTGTTGGCTTCTGCAAAAAAGCTTGCTAGGATTTTGATTGGTATTTGTATCTGGAGATCAATTTGGGAAGAACTGGCATCCAGACAGTATTGAGTTTTTGATGCATGAACATGGTATATCTCTTCATTTATTTAGGTCTTCCTCAGTTTCTCATCACCAGTTTTTAATGTTTAGCATACAACTCTTATACACATTCTGTTAGATTTATTCCTAAGTATTTCATGGTTTTTCGCAGTGTTATAAATGATTGTTTTTTTAATTTCCAGGAGAGCAATTTTGATTTCTTCTTTGACCCTGAAGTTAATTTTTTTTCTTTATTCATATACTTTTTCCAATTTTATTGAGATGTAATTGACACACATCCGTGTATAAGTTTAAGGAATACAGCATAATGGTTTTGATTTACATTTGTTGTGAAATAACTGCTGCAATAAGCGTAGTTAGCATCTATCATCTCATATAGATACAATAAAAAGAAAAAAATTTTCTTATGATGAGAACTCTTACGATTTATTCTCTTAACTTTCCCATACATCACACAGTAGTGTTAACTGTAGTCACCATGTTGTACATTACATCCCTAGTACTTATTTATCTTGTAACTGGAAATTTCTATTTTTGAAGTGATTAGTTTTTTTGTATTCATGGAATTTTTGTTGTTGCCAACCTTTTGTTATTAATTTCCAAATTTAAAGTTTCTTTGTGGCCCAGTATAGGACCACTTCTTAAAAATACAGTTGACCTTAGAACAACATGTGTTTGAAATCCATGGGTCCACTTATACATGGATTTTTTTTTTTTTTAATAAATACAGTACAATACTGCAAATGTATTTTCCTTATGATTTTCTTAGTAACACTTTCCTTTCTCTGGGTTAATTTATTGTAAGTATGTTATACATATAACCTACAAAATATGTGTTAACTAACTGTTTATGTTTAATGGGTAAGGCTTCCAGTTAGCAATAGGCTATTAGTAATTAAGTTTTAGAGGAGTCCAAAGTTATATACAGATTTTCGACTGTGCAGGGAGTCGGCACCCCAACTGTGTAATTCAAAGGTCAGCTATAGTTCAAAGGTCAGCTATAGTTCGAAGGATTTGAAAAGAAGGTATATTTTCTATATAATTATATCAGGTATGTTATACATATTATAATATGTAGATAAATATATACTATATAATGTATTACATGTTATGTATATTATATTAATATTGTATATTACTAATATTATTTCAATGTAAAGTTACGTTGAATCTACTTTATTGATGATAGTACTCCCGTATGCCATCTTAAATTAGTTTTTTTCTATTTTTGATCTGTGAGGTTTTGATGTTTATTAGCGTCTCACACCAGTTTGTATTTAGCCATTTTAATTTAAAAATCTTAATGCTCTCGGGGCGCCTGGGTGGCTCAGTGGTTTAAGCCTCTCTCTGCCTTTGGCTCGGGCCATGATCTCAGGGTCCTGGGATCGAGCCCCGCATCGGGCTCTCTGCTCAGCGGGGAGCCTGCTTCCCCCCTCTCCCTCTGCCTGCCTCTCTGCAGGCAGATCTTGTGATCTCTTTCTCTCTGTCAAATAAATAAATAAAATCTTAAAAAAAAAAAATCTTAATGCTCTCTTCTTGCACAAATAGAACTCTTACTAATATGAAGGAATCCTCTCTTCCTATTTTAAGGTTTTTGCCTCAGATTCTTTATGTATCATTAACATTGTTACATGTTTAATTTTGTTTTCATGGATTTATTAGGTCTGCTGATTTTATTATCCTTAACCTTTCTCTGTCATTTAGGTTTCATCCTTATAAATAGCATCTAGTTAGAGTTACCTCCTTAGACTTAATCTGAGTCTTTTTAAATAGTGTAACATAACTTCTTTGCATTTATTGATATACCTGAGGGTTTTTACTTCTTCCTCCATCTAACTTTATGCTGTTTCTATACATTTTTTTTATATACATTCTTTTTGTTTCCTTTCTTCCATTACTTCCCTTTGTTACCTTGATTGTTTTCTTTATTCTTTTATTCTCTAGTGAATTAAAAATATTTTACATGCTAATTAAACTTTTGTTTTTACTTTACCTTTCTCTATACTCAATGTTTATTAATCTAGGAGCTTGTGTATCTCTATTAAGCATGAAAAGTGTGGTCCTTGAAATGTCACAAATGTTAGTAGATCTGAATTCTCCTCTTTTATTCTGCCCTTTACTCGCCTCTCCCTCTATATCTTATTAAAATAATCTACAATTTAATGATCAGTCATCTTTTTTTTAATGCTATGCAATGGTTTCTTTTTTTGTAACAGATTTTTTCATAGTATATGCACTGAACTTCGTAACCACATTAATGGTGACTTAAATGTTTTGTTGCCTTCACAGCTTACTAGTATTTCTTCATTAAACCACATCTTCTCTTGAGTTTTTTATTCTGATTTATCTTTCCTAAAACTTTTTTCTTTGGTTAATTCTAATTGAAAAAAATACATTTTTTTAATATTTGTCTCTCTCATAAAGAATTTTTTCGTGTACCTGTAGCCTGAGCGTATTGATTTTATTTAAATAGATGTGGTCAAGTAATCATTACTTCAGAGCCTAGATATATTTTTGAAAATATTGAATTAGAGCAGAGGAAAACAGTGCTAATGATAAAACTTTAACAAAATAATAGTTTGTTGACTTCAAATTTGAATTTAACTCCCGGTTTACCAAGAGTAATCATTTTTCTTATGAAGTTCCTTCCTTCCTTCCTTCCTTCCTACCTTCCTTCCTTCCTTCCTTCCTTCCTTCCTTCCTTCTCTCCTTCCCTCCTTCCCTCCTTCCCTCCTTCCCTCCTTCCCTCCTTCCCTCCTTCCTATCTTCCTATCTTCCTTCCTTCCTTCCTTCCTTCCTTCCTCTCAGCCAATCTTACCCACCGCTGATTGATTTTTGAGTTTTGGTGTTTCAAGAGTAATTGTGTCTTTTTCATTGCTACATTTACTGGTGTATTGCTAGGCATTATAATTTCCATGTGGAATCATACATTCTAGGTTTAAAGAAAATACTTTGATTCTGAATATTAAAAAACCCAAAATGAAGGCCTGATATAGTATATTATTATTAAAGTAGTCAAAAACAGAATAACTTCATAGGAACAAAAATATTTTCTCATGTATTTATAGTTTTGTTTGGATTTTTTTAATGCTTTACTAACATAATATAAATATCCATGTCAGTGTTAATTTGTATCAATAGGTTACACTATTCTGATGTTATAGTCTTATCTGAGGAAGTTTATTTATAAAACCTGTCTGTTACAAAGTGAAAGATTATCTGTTCTGGATATTTGCAAAGACATTATTTTTGGCTTTATATCTCCAGAGAGTTCTGTTTCGTACCTTACCTAATACTAGGAGGAATGACAAGTTAAGCCTAAGAATTAGTTCTTTTAATCATCTTTTTCTTTGTGGGTTAGTACAATGGAAACAGAAAATTTAGAGGGGTTATGTCTCTGACAGAGTACTTTTAAACATAACATTTTTCTGTACCTTTAAGATTATAAGCTTTTTGCTATGCTTTTCTGGAACGCATCCCTGGTGGCTAGTCCCATTCTAGGGTAGAGGAGAAGCCCCTATTTAGGAACTGACCCAGAAAGCAGTAATTCAGGACAGAGCTTCAGTTGAACAGTGAGGTAAGCCAGCCTAGAGAGAGAAATTCAGACCAAATAGTCAGTGAAGAAGAACGTGGTAGTGAGTGAGAAAGGGGGCTGTATTTGAAGAGTTAGATTTTTCCTTTTTTGTCAATATAAAAAATGGACCTGGTAAGACAGTTTTGTAATAGGTCATGTCCTTGGAACAGAAATGAGCCAGATTTCCTCGTTGAAACAGGACTGACGTGCCATCTCTGGGGAACTTTGTGATGCACTCTGTTAAGCTAACTGATTGGAATTAACGAACTTTGAAATCAGTATGTATTTACTGAGAGCATTTTAGGTACCCAGTACTGTTCTGAGAGACAGAAATTAGATGATAACATGGTAAATAATTTTATCAAAAATTTTTCTAACACTTTCTCTCAATTTTTTTTTTTAAAGATTTTATTTATTTGACAGAGAGATCACAAGTAGGCAGAGGGAGGGGGAAGCAGGATCCCTGCCGAGCAGACAGCCCGATGGAGCGGGGCTTGATCCCAGGACTCTGGGATCATGACCTGTGCCGAAAGCAGAGGCTTTAACTCACTGAGCCACCCAGGTGCCCCTCTCTCAATTTTTTTAAATGGTAAAATCCTTTTTGCTTTTTAAAAGTTATTAATACCGTTATAAATGTCTCGCATATGCCTTCTCGATTATCCCAAAAGGTTAAATATCTCTTAATACACAGAACACTCTATGACATAATTTTGAATACTTATAAATACAACACATAGTCCTTAACTTCTGGGGCTATTTGGCTAAGAATTTTATTCTTAAATATAAGCTAATTAACAGCATAAGGCACGATAATTTCAGCAGTAAGACATAGGTAAATGGAAATGGCTTAAGTATTCGAATAAATAGAAAAGACTATGGTATTACTTAAACACAATCACTCTTTTAAAAAGTGCTCTCTTTTGCACTTCAAAAATAGCATCTATGTCTGCATTTATTTCTTTGTCCTTCACTCTTTCTTTAATACACTGGCATTTAGATCTGTTTCCCTATCACTTTTGCTTAGGCACTTCAGATGTCACCAGTGTTCTTAATGCTAAATCCAGAGGCTTGTCTGCCTTTGTCATCTTCCCTTTTAGTGTATTTGGCACTGTCAGCCTTACCCGTTCTCTTGGTTTCTTTGCACTGAACTGTCCTCGCTCATTTTTCCCACTGTCAGAACTGTATCCTGTCTGGATTCTTCACTGCCCCTTCTCTTCAGAATTGCGTCTTTGAGTTGAGTCTAGGTGCTTCCTCCCATTTATTCTCTGCCATTCTGACGGCGTCCCCTCACATCAGTGTGGGCATTCTCCAGCAATCTAGTCCTTCTCCCTGAGCTTCCAAACTGCTCTTCAGTGTAGTAGCTTGGAGGGCTTGCAAAGCTCTTTGACTCTCAGGACCTTTTCCACTTATATTTTATTTTAAAATTATTTTTTATGCCAATATGTTCATGTGTCAGAATTCAAAAGCTTCAAAAGGATATATATCAAGTATTTCCCACTTACTCTTCTGCCATCCACTCACTCCTTTGCCCAGTGGCAAACCAATGTCTAATTTCTTATATGTTTTTCCAGAGATGTTTTATATGAAAACAACAATTCTGCAGGGCGTCTGTGTGGCTTAGTTGATTAAGCGTCCAGCTTGTGATTTCCACTCAGGTTATGATCTCCTGGGTCATGCACTTAAACCGCGTCAGGCTCCGCACTCAGTGAGGAGTCTGCTTAAGGTTGTCTTCCCTCTGCCCCTCTCCCCACTCATACACATTCTCTCTCAAATAAATAAATAAACCTTTAAAAAAAAAAAAAAAGAAAAAAGAAAGGAAACAATTCTGTATAAATCTTTACCCCCATTTTACAGACAAAGAAGTCGAGACTCAGATTTCAGTAATTGGCTCAGATCACAGAGATGGTAAGTGGCAGAGCCAGAATTCTGATGCGAGTCTTCCAGTTAAAATTCTGTTACATGTCAGATTCCAAATGCCTGGTAGGTATTTCTTCTTGGATTTCATATCTTTTCCTATTTCTGTCCTTCATCTTAAATTAGCTTATCCCCATAATTCTCAGTCTTCATAAATGGAATCAGCATTCTCTGGTCATCAGGTTTGAAATTTTGTAATAATCACTGAGTGCTTCTTGTTGATTGCCTCATGCTCCATTAGTTTCAAAACGCCTCTCATATTCACCCTCTGTTCTCCATTCTGACCCTTAATCTGTAGTTCAGGCCATTGTTCATCACCACCTGCCTGGATTACTGCCCTAGGCCATAGGTTGGCTTCTTGGCCCTCACCTGTTTATCATTGCCAGAATAATCTTCCCTAATGCTTTCAATAACATTATTCCTCTCCAGTGGCTTCCTTTTTCTTTTCCCATTAAGCTTAAATTACTCTAACTTTCAGGGCCATCTTTAATCTGGCCCTATTCAGTGTTTCTGTCTCTTAGCCTTCATCCCTTTTGGACATATCTCCTGTTAGGCCACAAATAAATGTCCATATTCTGGAGCATTATAGCGGGGCAGTTATGTGACCATTTATATGACATGTCCTAAGAGTAGATGTGCAGGATGAGGCAAGAGTCACCGTAGTATGAGCATTTATCCATAGTTGATGTTACTGAAAGAAACACGAGCATCTTCTTTCTGGTAATTCTTCAGACCATATTAGTCAGGAGTAGAGTGGATGATCTGAAATGGAGGAGGATAGACAGTACATTCACTTGCATACAAGATAGATTGCCATGCTCTGTTATTTAAAAAAAAAATTACATATATGAACTAATATTCATATCTCTACATGAAGCAAAGTATAGTGGAGGTTCTGCTTGTGTGGACTGAATAGTATATAATTCCCATTGGGCTTAATAAAAAATCAATCATGAGGGACGCCTGGGTGGCTCAGTCAGTTAGGCATCTGCCTTCGGCTCGGGTCATGATCACAGCATCCTGGGATCGAGCCCCGCATCAGGCTCCCTGCTCAAGGACCCTGGTTCTCCCTCGGCCTGCCACTCCCTCTGCTTGTACTCTCGCTTTCTCTCTTTCACTCTCTCTGGAAATAAATTTTTCGAAAAAAAGCAGAGATCATTAAAAAAAAAATCAGTCATGATGATTTTTTTTTTAATAGACTTTATTCTTCAGAACGTGTGTAGATTTACAGAAAAATGGAAAAGATGGTACGGAGGGTTGCCGCACACCCCACACCCAATTTCCCGTCGTTGGTCTTTAACATTAGTGTAGCACATTTTATTAATAAAATTAATAAACCAGTGTTGGTACATCATTATCATTAACCAAAGTTCATTCTTTGTTCTGGTTGCTTTAGTTTTTACTTAGGGTCCTTTTTTTAGTTCCAAGATCCCATCTAGGAAACTGCATTAGATTTCGCTAACATGTCTCCTGATATTCTTCTCGGCTGTGGCAGTTTGACTGAAGTTTTTTATCATGGGCAAAAAGGTGGATTTTTCTAAAAGCTAGAACACTTAAAACAAGTGGACAGTTTTAAGGTAATTCAACTTCTGTGTTCCCTTTTCTTCTGTATTCCAGGCACTCTGTGAATGTGCCCTGCAGACTCCTTATGACAGCCTGAAACTCGGGATGCTGTCTGTCCTTTCCACACTGTCAGGGACCATTGCCATCAAACATTACTTCAGCATAGCTTCAGGTAAGGAGAAGAAAGGAGAGGACATATGGAAAATGTGCTTTTCTCATATTGATGGTTCGGTTGTTTTTTCTGTAAAGTCTTAGAATCCAGAATAATTTCAGTCTTGTACTCTGTTTATATGCCAGTGACTTATCTGAAAATGATTTCTTCACTAATCCCTGTGGTCATAACATTTTGCATCCCTGATCATAATTCAAGGGTATTTTTTTTCTAGATTTGCCCTGTTTTGAATTATATGTACGTGAGAGAGTATTTTCAAGAATACTTAACGTAGCTCGTTGGCTTTTGTATGTCTCTGAGTCAAAGTGCCCTTTGGATTTAAGTACATTTCAAAGGCCAGATGGTGGCAAATTTTAAAAGCAAATGTCATATGCCTTCTTTTAGGTATATGTTATCCCTCTGGAAAATGATTAAAATAATGCTTTCCTAGTTGCCTATTGCAGATGGTTTAACTTCAAAGTGCCTTTATTAATGCCCAGTGAGGAGCTTGCTTACCTAACAGACACGGCTAAAGTGTTTTGTTTTGTTTTAATGTGGGTTTTGTGGGATCTCTATTGCTTCCTGTTTTAGTCCATTAACTTGAATTGAAGTAGTTAAAGAACTGCAATGTCCCTTTGTCCTTTTTATGGCTTCACAACCTGGGAGCTTGCTGGGTAAAGGGAATTCCCTGCTATATATATAAGGCTTGATAGGAAGATGAAACTAGCTGGTACTCTGTTTGCCAAGCCCCCCTGCCAGCTAGGGCGCCAGCCACGTGTGGCCTGGACTCAGCTGCCATGTCGTACCACAGGCTGAATTGGGAGCCAGTAACGGTAAGAAGTAGGCAAGTGGGAGAATCCGTTCTAGCACTAGAGCAGTGAGGCGGCCGCATGTTCCCAGGGCCTCCCGTAGCGGTGGGCATTTGCTCTGTCACGGACTCTCTGGCAGTGACATGGAGGAATCAGTACAGATGGTGGTAATGCCTTCAATGAACTAATTCTGTGTGTGGTTTGGGCTGTGATCTTGGTTGTTCGCTAGCCTGGCCTTTTTCCTGTCGTTTTCTGAACTTAGTTTTCTAGCCTTTCCAGTAATTCTGTGAGGCATTTGTGTGTCAGTTATCTACTGCTTTGCAATAAGTCACCTCAAAACTTAGTGGCTTAAGGGACACATAGGTGGCTCAGTCGGTTAAGCATCTGCCTTCAGCTCAGGTCATGATCCCAGGGTCCTGGGATTGAGTCCCACATAGGGCTCCTTGCTCAGCGGGGAGCCTGCTGCTCCCTCTCCCTCTGCCACTCCCCCCACTTGTGCTTGCTCGCTCTTTCTCTGACAAATAAATAAATAAAATATTTAAAAAAAACAAAAACAAACTTAGTGCCTTAAAACCATCATCATTATATTTGCTCTGATTCTGCATATCAACAGTTTTGACTGACCTCAGCTGGGTGCTTCTCCTAATCTCATATGAGCTTTTACTCATGACTGCAGTCATCTGGAACCTTGACCATTCTGGATGGTCTAAGGGGGTCTCATTCACCAGCTGGAGATTGAAAGTCTTCCAGCAGAGCAGCTTGGTTCTCCTCCTTGTGACTCAGTAGGCTAGCTTAGCCTTGTTTACGTCATGCTGTCAGGGTTCTAGCAGCAGTCAAAAGAAGGCAAGCCACCAGCACGTGAACCCTTCTTAGTTTTTTGCTTGCACGTTTTTTAATGTCTCAGTAGCCAGAGCATATGACATGGCGAAACCCAGATAAGTGGGGAAATAAATACCTCTTGAGGCAAGGAATTAGAAAATTGCATTGCAAAGGTGCATGCCTACAAGGCATGGTATATATTATCACAGCCCTTTTTATCAACAATCTGTCGTATACCCATTGTACTTTTGAGAAATTCTTCTGCATAAATCAGCCAGTCTCATTATCTCAGTTTATAGCTACTATCCTTGACTGATGTCCTACTTTAAAAGAATCTGGAAGAGTATTAATTGTATCTTATAATTTATAAGCGTCTTCCCGTGGAAGGTCTCATTGCTTCTGTACAAGTAGCCTTTCAAGCGAGGC
The DNA here is from genome assembly GCA_028534135.1 of Potos flavus. NCBI lineage: Eukaryota > Metazoa > Chordata > Mammalia > Carnivora > Procyonidae > Potos > Potos flavus. The sequence goes on from CM052893.1 coordinate 26,663,884, forward strand.
ACATAGAGAGGAGTTTATAAGTATTAAAATTGAGGCTTACAGAGTTTCAACGATATGTCCAAAGTCACATGCTTAATGACGTGCCTTAGTCTAGGCCTGAACCCAAAAGTTCTGACCCAGTGTTCATTTTTATAGTAAATGGGCCTAGAAGCAGAGCGACTTTCTCTTTCTTTATTTTCTAATTCCAAAGTCATTTGTAAGCTTTTGTCAGATTATAATATTCAAGCATTTCTTGAGCTTCATCCTTTTATTGAATTTTAAATTTTATTAAATTGCAGTTTGTATATGGAATTAAGCAAAAGGCTTAAATAACCAGACTACGTAATGTTCACAAGAAATACAAGTCAAGGATTTTCCAAAATTAGATTTTTCCTTAGGCAAAAGTATGTTTTTATTGATTAGATTTTTTTCAATATAAGCAGGATCGTTTATAAAACAAACTTAAATTTAGTGTCTAAATTATCGCCAACAGGGGCGCCTGGGTGGCTCAGTGGGTTAAAGCCTCTGCCTTGGGCTCAGGTCATGATCTTAGGGTCCTGAGATCAAGCCCCACATCAGGCTCTCTGTTCAGCAGGGAGCCTGCTTCCCCCTCTCTCTCTGCCTGCCTCTCTGCCTACTTGTGATCTCTCTGTCTGTCAAATAAATAAATAAATCTTTTCAATAAATAAATAAATAAATTATCACTAACGAATGGCTCTTAAGCATATAAGATGTTCAGTATTACACATACCTAAGAAAAATGCCAAATAAAACAACACGAAATACTTTACCAATCCGTCAGATTGGCAAAGATTTGGAAGTTTCATAACATGCTGTGTTGACAACAGTGTGGGTGAAAAGCCATTCATTCATTGCTGGTGGAGTTGTGAATTATTAAATGTCTGCATAGGTGATTTGAAAATATTCATCAAAATTACAACTGACCCAGAAATTCCAGTTCTAGGAGTTGAACCTACCAGTATATTCACACATTTGAGAAACGACATGTGAGGTTATTCATAGCATCATAGTATGTAATAGCAAAACATTGTCCATCAGCAGGGATGTAGTAGCATAAAAAAAAAAATCCATCAGTAGGGATCTCATTAAAGAAATTATGATACACGACTGCAACAGAAGCCAATATAATTTATTAAAGAGAATATATGGCATGGAATAATCTACATGATATGTTTAAAGGGCAATAAAGAAAGATGTAAAACTGTGGAAAAAGGAAAAAAATCAAGAAATATGTGTGCTTGCAAATGTATAGACTCTGGAATGATACTCAAGTAACTGATAACATCGGGTGCATGAGGAAGACTCTTCGCTCACTGACTTTCTAGCTTTTTCTACTATTTATTGACCCTATTGAACCAGGTGAATTTATCTGAGTAAATAGTTTTTAAATAAATAAAAAATTAAATTAAAAATAGTTTGTCCCTAAAATAGTAAACATAGAAAAATGCTGCAAAATATATTTTAAAGGCAGAATATTGGCTACTATCTACTTACCGTGATTATGTGTGAATCTTTAAATTTTGAATTTTTTTGACTTTTTTCCAAATTTTCTGTGATGAGTCTTCATAGAAAAAAAAAATTCAAGTTGCAAAACACGTTTGTAAATCTATTAATAAGTCTGTATTGTCCAGATCACACGGGCAAGACAAAGAATGGAGGATATACAAGTTCCATAGTCTTGAAAAAGCTTTTCTAATACTTTGCCTATTTTAAAAACACTGGGAGGGTTTACCTGAGCTAATACTTTTATGTTAAACTGGAAAACAACATGTCCTCCACTGCCGGGGATGGTCTTGGTTTATGCCTGTTGTAATTAGGAATCATATCCCCTTTAGCCTCAAAAAATATGTTCACCTTTGGTGTGAGAGGCAAGTTTGAAGTTGATGGTAATCGTGGAAAAATAAGCAGGAATGGAAAAAGGGAGGCAGGAACAAGAGACTGCTAAAAAGCTGAAAAGCTTTAATCTCCTGATTCTTCTGCAGGTTCATTCACTTATACCTGAGAATTTCTCTACTATAAATAAAAATATTCACAACGTAAACCTTACATTACAGAATTTCGAGTGTGAATTTTAAAAGTGCTGCAGGGAAACCTGGGTGGCTCAGTGGGTTAAGCATCGGCCTTCTGCTCAGGTCATGATCCCGGAGTCCCGGGATCAGGCCCCGCATTGGGCTCTCTGCTCAGCGGAGAGCCTGCTTCTCCCTCTGCCCCTTGCCCCACTCATGCTCTCTGGCACGCTCTCTCTCTTTCAAATAAATAAATAAAATCTTTTAAAAAATAAAAATAAATAAAATCATGTATTCTGTATAAACCTTTTGTAATATAACTATCTGCCAGCCATTGAGGTGGGAAAAGCAAACTTAAAATTTTTGTTTCTCTTTTTCTTTCCTCTTTTAAAGGTAAGATTTATCTGATAAGAGGCCTAAAATTGACATCCATTTTAATGAGAATCCATTTCACTCCCAAGATACAGTCTTTAGTTGTTTTGGCTTTGCTATGTTCCTTGGTCAGTTTTTGTTAATATTTTTGTGGGAAAGTCCTGTATTATTTTAAGATCCTAATCATTATAGACTATTAAGACATACCCTATTCTAAATTCCTTGACAGGAGAAATAGGAATGGTGGTTTATGTTGATGACGGAGTGAAAGTAGATGGAGTACAGATTTTCTCTTGAAAATGAGAACAATGAACCTATACGTTGAACTGCTTTTGAACTTTATAAGTGAATTAAGTCTGTGCTGCTTTTTCCCTTCTTGTTTAGGAAATGTGGGTTCTTCCCCCAGATCCTCTGACTTGGTCAGATTAGCCCAAGAGTGCTGTTACCATAACAACAGGGGCATTGCAGCTCATGGAGTACGAGTCCTAACTAATATAACAGTCTCTTGTCAAGAAAAAGGTACTTTGATCAGGACTGATACTATGTATAAACTTTTGGGTTGAAGTTTGGGTGGAATTTGTGTGTGTGTGTGTGTGTGTGTTTAATCCCTTCTTTTAACACATATGCTCTTATCTACTGGTTGCCTCCTAAAGTCTTCTTAGAGCAGATTTTCTCAAAATTACTTAATTCTGTGAAAAATAAAAATATATATATGAGGACCTTGGGATTGGAATTGTGAAATTGAAAGGTTTCATGGAGCATTGCCCATTTCCTCCCAGTGCTTCCCTTTGCATGCATGGTGCTGTGGATAGGAGTGCTTATGACTGTCCTGTGGTATGACAATTGGTACACATGTACAAAAACCTGGAAAATTAAAGAAAAAAATACCTTATGTTATCAAGGGGCTTAAGTAACAAATAGTTTCACCTAGGGGCAAATGAATTAACAGAGTAATATGAATTAAATTTGCCCAGAATTTGTCTCTAGGCATTTAAAGCATTAAGCTGATTTGCATAATTTAGGGTGTGAATAGAAAATAATGCTTATATTTTATTGTATTCCTAATATTTTTGACCTAAAGGCTTGAATAAGTTCGAGCTGATGTTCAAAAACAGAAATGCATTTTGGATGTTTCTTCTGTTTCGGTGTTTATTTTGATCTTCATTAAGGATTGTAAGTGGGGATCTTACCCCAGTAGACATCAGCACTGCTCATTCCTAGTACCTATTTTTTTTCTAGCACCCTGACCCTCACTAGACTTAATACTGTCAAGCCCTACACTAACTCAGGTGACATTTCTTTAAAATTGTTCTTTAAATGCTGATTCTTATTTGAATAATTAAACCTATTTTATTTTTGATACAGTAATGAGTATTTTCTACCAGGAAACATAGAAAACTGTGTGTTCTCAAAGCTCATATATATTAACCTTAATATGGTTAACTAATATATTCAGAATTTTCTAGAACTTTTAGAGAAATTTTAGCCCTAAGGTAGTAGAAAGATGCTATAGTACTGCTATTACATAAAGACAAGTTAAGGGTTTTGCTCTTTGTGGTCCGACTTAAAACATTAATAAGGTTATGCGGGGTTTTCATTACTTCCTAAAAGGGTTTCAATTTTCATTAGAAAGTTACATTGTAGGTGAAAATGGACTAGCATAATTTATGTCTAGTTAGAAAGATTAAAAATTTATATCTAGTTAGGAAGATTTATGTCTGTTTAGGAAGGTAATACATGGTTTGCTGTTCCTAGTATTTTCCTCAGCTAAGCTGGTAACACTGTTTTCAGTTATGTTTTATTTATACCTTTGTGGCTTTAGCCTTTAACTTAACGTGGGTATACATACCCTTTTTTTTTTAATATTAGTTTCAGGTGTACAGCATAATGATTTGATATTTGTATATATCGTGAAATGATCACCACAGTCTAGTTAACATCAGTCACCATACATAGTTATAAAATATTTTTCTTGTGATGAAAACTTTTAAGATCTACTCTCTTAACTTTCAAGTATGAAATACAGTATTATTAATTATACTCACCGTGCTATGCTCATTTTATAACCAGAAGTTTGCACCTCTCAACTCCTTTCTCCCAGGTTGCTTACCACCTGCCTCTGGTGATTACCAGTCTGTTTTCTATACCTATGAGCTCAGTTTTTATTTGCTTGTTTGTTTTAGATTCCACATGTAGGTGAAATCATACAGTATTTGTCTTTTTCTGTCTGACTTATTTCACTTAACATAATGCCTTCAAGATTGATCCATGTAGGGGCACCCAGGTGGCTCAGTCGTTAAGCGTCTGCCTTCCGCTCAGGTCATGATCCCAGGGTCCTGGGATCGAGCCCCACATCGGGCTCCTCACTCTGTGGGAAGCCTGCTTCTCGTTCTCCCACTCCCCCTGCTTGTGTTCTGTCTCTCGCTGTGTCTCTCTCTGTCAAATAAATAAATAAAATCTTAAAAAAAAGAAAAAAAAAGAGTTAAAAAAAAAAAGATGGATCCATGTTGTCTCAAATGGCAGGTTTTTCTTCTTTTTATGGCTGAATAATAATCCATTGTGTATCAATACCACATTTTCTTGATCCATTCACCCACTGGTGGACTCCTAGGTTGTTTCCATATCTTGGCTATTGTAAATAATGCTATAATGAACATGGGGGTGCATATGTCTTTGTGAGTTAGTATTTTCATTTTCTTTGGGTAAATACTGAGAAGTGGAATTGCTGGGTCATATGGCAGTTCTATTTTTAGTTTTCTGGGGAACCTTTACACCGTCTCCATAGCAGTGCCTCAGTTTGCCTCCCTGCCATCATTGCCCAGGATTCTCTTTTTTCCACAGCCTTGCCAGCTTGTTACTTCTTGTCTTTTTGTTAATAGCCGTTGTAACAGGTATGAGGTAATATCTCATAGTCGTTTTGATTTGCATTTCCCTGATGATTGGTGATGTTGAGCATCTTTTCATGTACCTATTGGCCATCTGAAGATCTTCTTCAGAAAAATGTCTCTTCAGGGTCCTCTGCCCAGTTTTTAATTGGATAGATTGTTTTTTTGCTCTTGAGTCATATGAGTTCTTTATATATTTGGGGTATTAACCCCTTACCAGATACATGATTTACAAATATTTTCTTCCATTTTCATTTTTTTGATGGTTTTCTTTGCTGTGCAGAAGGCTTTTAGTTTGATAAAATGTATATATTTTTAGAATCGTCAGTAAAGTAGTGGAAAAACAGAAGTCCGAAGGTAGCCTTTACATTTCAGAAGTAATGGGACATGTACTTTTTCAAGAGGGTTAGCTTTACACATGACAGTGTGTCTTATATCTTTGACTCCTTAATGTTTTTCCTTCTAAGTGTGTGTGTGTGTGTGTGTGTGTGTGTGTGTATTTAATCTTCTCTACTTGACCGCTGTAAAACTTAGTGTTTTTCTTCTAGACCTTTTGGCACTGGAACAGGATGCTGTCTTTGGCCTGGAATCCCTTCTGGTACTTTGTAGTCAAGATGATAGTCCAGGTGCTCAAGCCACTTTAAAGGTGAAAATATCACTTATTTTAATATAATGCCTGTTTTTATTGCCTAAACTAGAGATTGGCAATCTCTCTATAAAGGACCAGATAGTAAATGTTTTAAGTTTTGTACGCTGTATGGTCTTTGTCACAACTACTCAATTCTGCCATTGTAGGACAAAGCAAGCCATTGGCAGGGTATAAAGGGAACATATAGGCAGTGTGGTGGTGTGGTAGTTAAATTTTATTATGAAACCAGGCTGGGGTTGGCCAAAGGGCAGTGCTTTGTCAACTCCAGCTCAAACAAACATTTGCTCTTGATCTTCACTTTCAAAATCATCATGTTGACCATTGTTATTCTGAAGGATAGACAAAGTAAAAATCTGAGCTTTGGTCTATTTTGCCATCAGTAGACAGTGTTTATTAAGTTATAGGAAATACATATGAAGGTCCTAGACAATATAAAGCAAAGGAAAATAGGCAGAGCTCCTGCACTTAGGAAGTTTATAATCTGAGGTGACACTGATAGGAAATATTTAAGATTTATTATAATATTTTTATTATATTTAAGATACTAGAGATATTTAAGACTTTCAGAATGTGAAATGAGACTACTCTTATTGGAGTGAAATATGAAATATAATTTGCGATGGTACAAAACTAAGAAAAGTGAGAGTAATAGAAGTAAAAAGCTGTTAGGTAGACACTGGAGATTATAAGAATGATAGCTTGTCTAAGGTGTGATTTGAAAGAAGTCATAATTTAGTTTTAGCGTGTTAAAGAAAGTTTGATGTCATAGTGATGAAGAGTAAAGATATTAATACCATTAAATAAAAGCTGGTAAGAAGTGGGAAGTAGGCAACATGTGTTTTTCAAGTGATTCATCCCCAGAATCCCTTTGGAACCATAATACATTTATTTAAAAGTTTAAAAAAGAGAAAGAGAGAAGGAAAACAAACCAAATCCTTTTCCCACCAATTGTAGGTGTCATGAAACACTGGACGCTGCGCAGTGGGACGTATATAGATGGTCATGAAGGTCCCTGTGTTAGAGCAGTTCTCCATCTGGAGGATACTGACGTTTATCTAAGGGACTAGAATAGGAAGCAGAATGCACTAAGTTCCTTGGTAGTACAAAGAGAAGTGCAATTCTAACGAGAGGACAGTTGGGAGTGATGTTAGCGAAGACTTGAATAAGGAGATGTCATGTGAGTTAAGCCTTGAAAGATGGCGTAGAATTTCAGCATTGAGGAAAGATGATTTGAACCCGGGGAACCACTGTTATAAAAGGCATGAAAACAGAAATGTACTTGTTATGTTGGAAGAATGGTGAATAACCCACTGTGGCTAGATGACATAATATATAAGATTGGAAAAATAGTTTGCAGCTCTGTCATGGAGGATTTCAAATATCATGCCAAGGAACTTTGTCTTGCTTCTATAGGTAGTGAGGAGATATTAAAGTTTTAAAGTAATGGACATACCGTGACTTTCTTTGTAATTATTGTTATTTAAATGTGTATATTATGTGCCAAACTTTGTTGACAACTTGTATATACATTTCTTTCCTTTTTACAAAAACCCATCTAGTGGAATTTTCCTCCTTTAATACTCATGAGGGAATTAAGACCCAGAAAGATAAAATAACTTGTTGAAAGATACCTAGTTAATCAAGGGCAAGCTGATCTTCAACTCTGGATCTGTCAGATTCTGAAGACATCATTGTGTCTTCCTAACTTATACGGAAAGCTATATGGCTGTAGTGTGAAGGATGGGTTAATGGGCCCATCTTTTTAAGAGACTGGAATTAGGGAGAGATTTATGTGTGGTAGAGAGAATGGAAAGGAAGTGGATATTGAAGACTGGACAAAAGCGGAAATGAATAGATATAGCAGTCAGTTAGCTATGAAAAAGTGAGAGGACTTCTGGTTTCTGGTTCCAATGGCTGGGATATTAGTTGATGCCATTAATTGGCCTGAATAGAAATTCCAAAGCCAATTGGATTTTTTTATTTCAGATGAGAAGTAAGAAAATTAGAAACTTCTTCCCCACTTCTGTGTGCTTAAGAGTCACCCGGGACACCTTTTTTAACTTCAAACTATCAATAACCCAAATACTAAAAAAAAGTTAACTCATTAAGTTTTGAATAGGTAGGGTCTGGGAATCTATATTTTTATTAGCACCCTGGGTGATGCTGGCATAGGTAAGTTTACAAACCATACTGTAGAAGCAATTTTCAAAAAGCAGTGAAAGTGCAGTATGGTGAGATCCCATTTGGCATGTATTTTGCCTCTTCAGTATTGTGATTTTCTCTTCAGGTCTTTTTTTTTTTAATAGTCTTAGACTGAAATGAGTGGTTAATATACAGTCTTGACTTATTTTCATTTTAAACATGGCACATTTGTAGATCTTAATAAGATTCAATACACCATGTGTTCCTTATGAAGGAAAATGTTATGCCCACAAAAAGGCCTTTCCTTGATTTTTCCTATTCCTTGATTTTTCCTAATAACCGTACAGAGTTCTTTCTTTAAAGCTTTAGTTAATACCTTCAAGGTATAACCAGTCCATTTTCTATTCAATGTGCAGATTGCTCTAAATTGTATGGTGAAGTTGGCCAAGGGCAGGCCTCATCTTAGCCAGTCAGTGGTTGAGACCTTGTTGACCCAGCTGCACAGTGCCCAGGATGCTGCCCGGATCCTGATGTGCCATTGCCTGGCGGCCATTGCCATGCAGCTGCCGGTGCTGGGCGATGGCATGCTTGGGGACCTCATGGAGCTCTACAAGGTGATCGGACGATCAGCCACAGACAAACAACAAGAACTTCTGGTAAAGACCCACTTTTTGAACCTACTGGGGATGAATAGATCTGGTTTAGTGGGAATTACTGAGTGGGAATTACTTTAGGAAGCCAGTGTTACTCTTTGACTTTACTTAAAATGATTAAAGTATTTGGGGCATCTGGGTGGCGCAGTCAATTAAGCATTGACTCTTGATTTCGGTTCAGGTCATGATCTCAGGGTCATGAAATCAAGCCCTGTGTCAGGCGCCATGCTCATTGCCCAGTCTGCCTGAGATTCTCTGCTTCTCCCTCTGCCCCTCCCCCTGCTCACTCTCTTTCAAATAAACAAATCTTTAAAAAAAAAAAAGATTAAAGTAATTATATAAGATCAAGAGTATGCTGAAGTCAGAATAGAATTGGAACCATGATTTGAATTGGAACGTTGGTTTACAAAGCTCTGTTTAGCTCAGTTCTAAAACTGCCTTCTTCCTAAGCCCTGTCAAGTTGCTTTAGTGTACAAAGTGAAAATAAAATTTTTTCTTTCTTAATCAAAGCAAATAATGAACTAAACCCTGTTTTATACTTTCAAAAATGTAAGTTAAAGACCTAATGATTGACAGCGACCATAAATTAGCTCAAATTGCTTTTTGCAATTCAGGAACTCTTTAGCTGTTTAGAATCCAGTTTAGATTTCAGTATAGTCCTGGGGTTGGGAAAGGTGCGTGCTTAGAAACAGAAGGCACAATAATAATGTTTAGTTGAAAGTTCTCCAAGGCTGAGAGTAGGCTTCATTCTAAATAAGCATAAATGAGATATAAGCCTTAAGTTGGCCACTCCATATTGTGGTCATCCGAATTTAGGACTTGTGGAAAAACGAAATGAGATTTCTTCCTCAAGCCCATTTTATATTTTGTCCTCCAGGGGGCGTTGTATAAAAGATTGCCCCCATCTCATTCCTCTCTTGAAAGGTTACCTTGATGACCAAGTGGCAGTGGTCATGGGAATGACATCATACATTTTTCACAATATATACGGACCTTTGTATGTATCAGCCTCAGAATACTGATAAGTTTATTTCTTTTATTTTTTATTGAAACGGCATCTTATTGAAGTTTATTTTTATTGAAACGGCATTTTCAACTAATGTTCTTTATCCCCTTTTTCTTAGTACTGTTATGAGGCAGTTTTAAATTATGAAACATAATATTCAAAAAACATAAGGAATAATATGAAAACATTTGCATCCATCACCTAGCTTAAGGGAAAAATATTCCCAGTCTAGTTAAAATGTACCTCCCTGTGTACCTCCCTTAAAGTATCCTCTTCCTTCTCCCAGAGGTAACTACTATCCTGAATTTGATATTCATCATTCTCATGCGTGTTATACATTTACTACCTTAGAATATATCCTAAGTAATAAGCAGTGTTATTTTGCATATCTTTAACTTTATATAAATGTTATCTTGCTACATGAAATCTTTTGCATGTTGTCTATCTTTGCCTATTTTGTGTGAATCATCTAGACAGAGAAGTGTATCTCTAGTTTACCCATTTCTCTACTATATAATATTTTATTGTGTGATTATATCATAATTTACCTACCTGTATTTATGGGCATTGTTTCTAATTATTTGCTATTGTAAACAATGTTCTGAGAAATGGAATAAATTGCTTAATGACTTCAAAGTAGAATATTAATAAATGTCAATGGAAAACAAATTTGATGGGCTCTAGTTTTTGTCCCTTTTGGGTAAAGTCATCTATGACATTGGATAAAATTACATGTTTTCCTTATTTCTCTTACTTCTCACGCAATGTTAGGTGAGTTTGGCCACTGTGATTTTTGTGGCCAGTCAGAAAGCACTATCTGCTGAAGTAAAGGCAGTAATTAAACAGCAGCTCGAAAGTGTCTCCAATGGATGGACTGTTTACCGAATTGCCAGACAGGCATCCAGAATGGTATGTATTATCCTTTTCTAGGACCCAGGTTGGCGAAAATGGCAAACCTTAGATTGTGTGATTCTTAACCCCTAGTCAAAACTGAAAATAAATATGGAAGTGCGTTTTAGCCATGGGATTGAAAGATAATAATAGAAAGGATCTAGTTTTTAACTTTTCTCACTTCAGAATAGTATGTATGTTGTTATGGGGCAAGTTCCACAGGAATTCTAAAAATATGAGCTCTTTCTGGCTGAAGGTTATTAGTGCCACGTCATTTTGCCCTATTGCCTTGTTTTCTCATATCTATAGCCACCTCCCATCCACCACTTCTGTCCTCCATTATCAGTACCCCATATCTTTCTTCCTCTCTCTCCCCAACTTTGTCATTCTTACATGGAGACGGGGGCAAGTTTTGGTAGGCTGTTCCCTTCTCAGCCATGTGGAAAGCCTACCAATTTTTATTTTGTTTGAGAGGAAATACAGAGCTTGGGTAGTATAGAACTCCTTTGGATGTAAGTCCAGAGAGCAAAGCTTGAGTAGCATTATTCTGGGTATTATAATGCATGTTCTCATTTTACCGCGTTTCTCAGATAGTGGGGGAGCTGTATTGGCAGGACAGTTCTTTGTTATACCCAACACCCCCAAGCGTCCAGGTGCTGCGGGGTATTGAGCATCCCTGGCCCCCAGGCCTTCAGTGGCACTCACATTCCCCCCAACAGCTCCCCTCCCCCAGTCATTTCCAGAGGCAGGTGTGGTGCTTCTGATAATCACTTCCCGGAACTTGCTGGAATTCTCCTCCCGTTCCCTGCACCACTAAATAGCTCATACAGAATGACATACACTAGGTATTTACACTTTCAATAGTTTGAACTAAAATTCTAGACTTGAGTTATAGTTAATTCCATTTATTTTCTCTTTGGAACTGTTTTAGAAAAGAACTGAAGGCATTCTGTTACATAAAAGCAGCTCAGCATATTTTCTTTGAAGAAATACTTAGACCGAATCTTAAAGAATTATATAATGTGAGGAGTAGTTGTTAAAACTTATCCAACGGTTTGAGTTTGTCTTTCAGCTGCCTCATCAGCTAATTCAAGTGTAAGAACCTCATCATATGCCCTCCCCGCCTTTTTCAGGGTAACCACGACATGGCCAGAGAACTTTATCAGAGTTTGCTGACTCAGGTTGCCTCAGAACATTTCTACTTCTGGCTGAATAGTCTGAAGGAGTTCTCACATGCAGAACAGTGCCTCACCAGGTTGCAGGAGGAGAACTATAGTTCAGCACTTTCTTGCATTGCTGAGTCTTTAAAATTCTACCACAAAGGGATTGCTTCCTTAACAGTAAGTCCTCTCAGTTCTCCTTTGGTGATGATGACTTGTGTGAGAATGGTATTGCTTTTCTTTGTGGGTTATTCTATTTGAACTACCTTGAAAAATCTGGTAAGTATTAAATAATAAATAATAATATTAAATAATAGTACATGGTGGTAAATCCTTAACCTTTCCCCCACTTTTTCATATTCATAAATCGATGGAAGTTTATCATTTTGTTTTTATCAAGTACCAGGTACCACATATGAGGTGGATTACTGAATCCATGCAGAAAGGGTAAGTAGGAGATAGGCTGTTCCCTAACTAGGCTATTCTAGACTCCTGTTCATAAGAGGTATTGGGTCAGAACACACCGTCAAATGTAAGCCCCACCAGAACCCATTTCATGCCTGGCAGCTACTCATTAAGAAGCTAGAGTTTCTTGCTTTGTAGATAAAGAAGAAATTGTCAAGGATGCTAGTGTCCCACTTTTTACCCCTCTGTGATATGCTCCTGTTCTCAATTAAGAGTCAGCCAGCTACTCTTCTTGTTTTCTCTGCCAGGAGAGTAAAGGGGTTGCAAGAAAGGTAGACCATTAACATTTCTTATGTTTCCTTGAAATTAGTTATTTTCTGAAGTAAGAACCTGTACCCAAGATGAGCATTTTCTGTATTAATGCAAAGATTTCTTTTCCCCTTAAGAGTAAAGAGTTTATATAATCAACACTAACCATTTTGTAAGTATTGTCACACAGCTTTTAAAATTGTGTATGTTTAGATGGAACCGTAAAACTTTTGGTAACCGTTTATATACATTTATCCCATAATCTAAAATATTTTTAATGGTGGGCCATCCCAAGAGAAGCACTCTGAAGTAGAATAAAGAATAAACAGATGTCACAAAAGAGACAATATTCACAATACTGTGGGTACGTATCTTTTGAAGTATAATTTTTTTGGGCTAGGACTGATCAACTGCCATTTTATTTTATTTTATTTTATTTTTTCAACTGCTGTTTTAAAACAGGACTATAGGAATGGCTTCTCTCCATCTTAAAGGGTAGCATTGACTGCTATGATTCTGTCCTCTTGATTATTCTGGGAAAAAAGTGTTGTTGCCTATATCAGGCTAATAAATGCCTCAGAAAATCAGAAGGTACAATTATTGGTTGCAATCAGTAGAATTATTTCATTTTCTAGTTCATGTGGAGCAGAAAATTGTTTATCATCCAGTACAGTAAATGGCTGGAACTGTGAAACAAGCTCACAGAGCAGCGAAGCAGATAGAATTAATATTATGAAAATCCTGTTGCATATTTAATAGTCTTCTAATTATTTGTGTGGTACATGTATTTAATGAGGCTTGGCAGTAATTAAGGACTGAATTCTGACATAGAAAGAAAGTCCTCAGTTGACAGACAGAAGTCTCTTGTCTTGATCTCCATTTTGCCGTTAACGTATTATGACCTAAGGCAGGTGATTGGGCCTTACATCATCTCCTTTTGAAATGGAATTCTTTTATTCAGCAGACTATAAGCACTTACTGTGTTCCAGACACTGCTTTGAGGAAAAAAAAAAAGAATAGGGTAGAAAGGAAGGCAGTATGATTCTTACAGTCATTTGGAACTTACTACATTTCTGATTGTACTATACCATAAGGGCCCTTTAAAGATTTATTTTAATCATTCATTTGGCAAGTGTGGATTTGACAGTAGCTTTGTGTCTGTAACTGAGAAGATATGAGCGTGGACTGACCTTCTACTCCTGCCACATGAATGACCCAACATGAGATTGTACAGCTGTGAGAATTCTGCTTTTTACCTGCTTCAGCCAAAGTAAACAGGAGAAGTTCAAGTTCTGTGCTTATGGGGGCCCTGTAGCAATGCTGGGTATCTAATTTCCCAACGCTAATTAATGATAGAGTTACCTTGCTTCTTAAGAATAAAAATTGTAAAACGTATTTTAGTTTTCTGTGCTGTGTAACAAATCACCACAAAATTAGCGACTTAAGACAACACACCCCCCTTTTATTTGAAAGCGAGGGGAGAGAAAGAACATGCAAGCACAGGAGCAGGGGAAGGAGCAGAGGGAGACGGACAGACTCCGTGCTGAGCACAGAGCATGTCATGAGGCTCCACCCCACAACCTGAGATCATGACCTGAGCTGAAATTCAGAGTCTAATGGTTAACCGACTGAGCCACCCACGCGCCCCATTTATTATTTCATATTGTCCATGAGCCAGAAGTCCAGGCATGGCTTAGCCGGGTCTTCTGCTCATGTCGTCAGAGTTGCAGTCACAGTGTCAGCCAAGGCCAGTCTTGTCTGAGGCTCAAGGAGGCGCAGGGTCCTCTTCTGAACTCAGGTTGGCAGAATTTATTTCCTCACAGCTTCAGAATTTGTGGAAGCTTCAAGGCCTGCAGGAAAATCTCTCACCTCCAAGACTGTCTTTTAATGGGCTTACCTGATTAGGAGAGATCCAGCCAGAAAAATCTCCCTTTTGATTGATATAAAGTCACTTCATTAAGGATCTAAATTATGTCCCCCAAATTCATCACCTTTGCTGTATTCCATTGATTAGAAACAAGTTACAGGTTTCATCCGCATTCAGATTACTGAAGATGTGGATACTGGGGGGTGTGAATCAGAAGAACCATTTTAGCATTCTGCCTACAGTGGTGGATTGCTAATTATATTTATTTTATTTTATTTTTTAAAAGATTTTATTTATTTGAGAGAGAGAGAGGGAGAGAGCTGGGAGCGGGGGAGGGCGGGTGTGCAGACCGAGAGGGATAAGCAGACCCCACTGAGCGCAGTCCTCCGCAGGGCTCGATCCCAGGACCCTGAGATCATGACTGAGCTGAAGTCAAATGCTTAACTGAGCCACCCAGGTACCCCATTTTTATTATTTTTAAAATAGTAAATATGTAGGACATCTCCATATATAGTATGGAAGATATATTTTTAAAAAATACAACAAATATCCAAATATACCTAGTATCTTTAGGAAATGGGGCGTGACCATGGCCTCTAAAATCCATGCATATTCCTCCATGTTTGTATACCATTTCCTACCGCACAGAGGTAATCACCATCCTGAATCTTGTGTACCATT
Organism: Potos flavus; assembly: GCA_028534135.1. Classification (NCBI taxonomy): domain Eukaryota; kingdom Metazoa; phylum Chordata; class Mammalia; order Carnivora; family Procyonidae; genus Potos; species Potos flavus. The sequence goes on from CM052893.1 coordinate 26,678,910, forward strand.
CCCTTGCCTCTCTTTATAATTTTAACATGCATTTTTGGAACTCTAAACAAGGAACTGTTTTATGTTGTTTTTGAATTTTATATAAAAGAATCATATTTTTCTTCAACTTGCTTTGATTATCTAAATTATGTTCTTAAGATTCATTCATCTTGTTGCATGAAGCTGTCAGTTTTACTGCTGTATATTCTTCCATCATATGAATATACATCAATGTATTTGCCCATTCTAGTGTTGATGGAACTTTTAATTTTTCCAGTTTTTTGCTATTAAAAACAGTACTGCTATGACCATTCTTGTACATATCTTTTGATTTATATGTAAAGCTTTTTCTAGGACAGTGATTCTCAATTGGGTATGATTTTGCCCTTCCAGAGGACATTTGACAATGTCTAGAGACATTTTTGGTTATATGATTTGTCATGGTGTTACTGGCATTTAGTGGGTACAGGTCAGAGATGCTGCTCAACACCCAGCAATGCACAGGACCATTCTCCTCAGCAAGGAATTACTCAGTTCAACATGTAACTAGTATGTAAGAATGTATGAACTAGTATGAAGAATGTAACTAGTATGAAGAATGAAAACCCTTCTCTAGGGCAGTAGACCTCAATTAAGGCTGTTTATCTGTCCCTTGCTCCAATTTAGAAGTGTATGGGGATGTCTCTCTTTGTCACAGGGTAAGGGGGACTGCTACTGGCTTTAATGGTCAGTGGCTAAAGATAATGCTTCATCTCCTGAAATGCCCAGCACACTCCTGCCTCTGTTAAGAAATACTGCTCTAATATACTAGCTGGGAGTGGAATTGCAAGGTTATGTACACCTTCAGTTGACTAGCTAATACCAGGAGGGCTTTCTATAGTGGTTTACAAATTTATAATCCTCCCAGCAGTATATAAGAGTTCCTGTCGCTCTACATATGCCCCCTCACTTGCTATGTTATAGACATTCTGATTGACATTTCTCAAATTACTAATTCAGTTAAACATTTTATTTATTAGATGTAATTGACATATAACATATTGATTTCAGGTATATAGCGCAGTGATCCAATGTTTGTATATACTGTGAGTTGATCACTACAATAAGTCTAGTTAATATCCGTCACCACACATAGTTAGAAAAGGTTTTCTTTTTTATGCTGAGGACTTTTAAGATCCACTCTCTTGGCACCTTTCAAACATTCAATACAGTATTAACTATATTCATATACTATATACTACATCCCTGTGATTTATTTATTTTATAACTGGAAGTTTATACTTTTGACCCCCTTCACCCATTTCACCCACCCACCACCTCATCCCCATACCCCACCACCTCTGGTAACTACAGATCTGTTCTCTATCTATGAACTTGGACTTTTTGGTTTTTTATTCCACATATAAGTGAGATCATATGGAATTTGTCTTTGTCTGAACTTAGCATAATGTCCTCAAGTCCATCTGTGTTGTTGCAGAAGGCACATTTTTACTTTTTTATGGCTGAATAATACTTCATTATATATACATACCACATTTTCTTTATCCATTCATCTGTTGATCGACACTTAGGTTGTTTCCATAGCTATTGTGAATAATGCTGCAGTGAACGTGAGTATGTCTTTTTGAGAATATGTTTTTTATTTCTTCAGATAAATGCCCAGAAATGGAATTGCTGGATCATTGGATCATGTGGTAGTTCTGTTTTTAGTTTTCTGAGGAACCTCCATACTCCACAGTGGCTGCACCAATTTACATTTCCGCCAACAGTGCACCAGAGTTCCCTTTTCTCCACATCCTTGACAACACTTACTTGTTCTTGTCTTTTTGATGATGGCCTTTCTAACAGGATACGGTTTTGATTTACCTTTCCCTGATGATTATTGTTGTTGAGCATCTTTTCATATACCTGTTGGCCATCTTTATGTCTTTGGAAAAATATCTAGTCAGATCTTCTGCTAATTTTATAATTAGATTATTATTTGTTTTGTTTTGTTGTTGAATTAGTAGGAGTTCTTTATATTTTTTTGGATATTAACCCCTTATCAGATATAGGACTTGCAAATATTTTCTCCCATTCAGTAGTTGCTTTTTCATTTTCTTGAAACAGTTAAACATTTTTTTTTTTTCATTTTTTGGCCATTTGTGTTTTGGCTTTTTTCTGTTAACTGCCAGTTGAAGTTTTTTCATTTTCCTGGCAGATTGTTTGTCTTACTGATTTATAAGAGTTCCTTATATGTTCTAGATACTAATTTTTGTAGGTTATATGAGTTGCAAATATCATCTAATATTGTAGCTTCCCCCTCCCCCATTTTCTATCTCTTGATGAACAGCCATTCTTAGTATTCTAAGACTTAGTGGTCTAAGTTATTGGTCTTTCTTCCTTTATGGTTTCTGTTTTTTAGGAAATTTTTCCCCAGTGCATGCTCCCTTCACTCTTTTCCCCAGAAGTAAGCATTATTTCGATCTCTAAAACTATAGATTAGTTTTAGTTTTAGTCTAAAACTATAGACTATAGCTTTAGTTTATCATTAGTTAGGGAATCATGCAATATTCTTGTGATTCTAGCTTGTTTTGCTCAACTTTTTGTTTGTGTGAGTCATTCATTTTGTCGTTGTTGTTGCCTATTGCAGTAGTTCATTCATTTTCATTGCTCTGTGATACTCTTTTGATTGACCATTCAAGCAATCTGTTTATCCATTTTCATCATTGGGGAACATTTGGGTTATTTCCAGGTTGGGACTATTCAGGGTAATTTGTGAACACTCCATCACACATCTTTTGATATAGGTGTGCATTTCTTCTGGATGGTAGTGCTGTGTCATGAGATATACTTAGGTTCAGCTTTAATAAATACTGTCAAAAGTTGCCCATGGCAGTTTCCAGCTTATAATCTTACCATTATGAATGCCTTTTGGGGTTTATAGTGCTTTTTTTTTTTTTTTTTTTAATAGTGCTTCTTGAATCTATGGCTTGATAACTTTGATCAGTTTTGAAACATTTGGTCATTGTCTCTGTAGCTATTGCTTCTGTCCCTTTCTTGCTCATTTGGGACTCCAAATACAGCAATTATAACTCTCTTTACCATGTCTCTATTATCTCTTACATTCTCTTCTGCTTCTTCCATCTTTTTATCTCTCTATTCTTAATTCTAAATGTTTTTCTTCTGACCTATCTTCTGCTTCAGTAATTCTTTTCTTAAAAATACTTATGTATTTATTTTAGAGAGAAAAGGGGGGCTGGGGCAGAGGGAGAGGGAGAATCTCAAACAAACTCTGCTCTGAGCGCAGAGCCCGATGTGGGGCTCGTGGGGCTAGACCCTGAGATCACGACCTGAGCCAAAACCAGGAGTCGAACACTTAACGAACTGAGACACCCAGGCATTCTCCACTTCAGTACCTTACAGTGTCTAATCTGCTGTCAAACCCATTCATTAAGTTCTTAATTTCATTTGTTGTGGAGTTTTTTCAGTCCCAGAATTTCCATTTGGTTATTTTATATTTTCCAGTTCTCTGCCAGGATTCTCTGTCTTGTCATTTAATTTCTTTTAGCATATTAATCATAGTTATTTTAAAATTTGTATCTGCTGTTCTGTTTTCTGGATCTATTGTGGTTTGTATCTTTGACTTTTTTTCCCCCTCTTGCTTTGGAGGATTTTGTCTTTTTTGTGTGCTTTGTTATTTTTTTATTTGGTTTTGGACAATGTGGATGAAAATTATAGTGGTTACATCATCCAGAGCCTTATGTATCTTTTTTTGCCTTCGGCAGGCAGTTAGGCTAAGATTGGTGTAATCCAACCAAGTACTGAACTGATTTAAGCTGGGCTTCAGTCCTTGGGAGGGCCAGTATATTTTTGGGTTCTTCTAACTCAAAGGGCATAGCCCTTTGAGGTTACAGCCAAAAGCCTGAAGTGTTTTCCTCAGCCTCCCTCCTAGTCTTATGAGACTGCTCAAGATTCTGCTCAGCTTCTCAGACTCTCAGGAGCAGCTTTCAAGTTAGCAAACATCTCAAGGGAGAAAATGTCACCAACTGTCAGTCTTACCTCCTTGCATTTACCATCTCTCCTTGATTTTTGGCTTTGAAATCCTTTTTGCCTTAATAAGCTCTTTGGTGCTTTCAAATTTATGTTCTTAATACTGTATTCAGTTTTCACAGCTGTTGTTAGTAGGAGGGCTGGTTTAAAACAGTCTAGTCCATGATTGCTTTATGCTTGGCTTATTCTTTCAAAATCTGGGATTATACTAAGTAAAACAAGCCAGTTGCAAGAAGGCAAATACTATATGATTCCACTTATATGAGATATCTAAAGAAGTCAGATTTATTGTAACAAAAGTAGAATGATGGTTACCAGGGGCTTCAGGTCCATGGTTTACATTATGGTTTACTCTTGGTTGTTGTGTGTTCTTTACCACCGTGTGTGCTCAAACACACACACACACAGACACACGCACACACGCTTTTTTTAACTGAGCTCATCAGGTAAATTTCTTTTTAGCCATGTTGGTTTCTTTAGGTAGCTCCATTTAGAAAATTGGATATGTACTACAACTCAGAAGTTCAGTGAAGTAGCATCATATGCATGTCTAACAAAGATTTAACTTTGGGCGCCTGGGTGGCTCAGTCAGTTTAGCATCCAACTCTTGATTTCAGCTCAGAGCGTGATCTCAAGGTCATGAGACCCAGCCTCACATCAAGCCCTGCATCAGATTCTGCTCTCAGTGGGAGTCTACTTGAGATTCTCTCTCTCACTCTCAGCCCCTGCTCCCTGCTTGCATGCCTGCATGCTCTCGCACACGCTCTCTGTCTCAAATAATAAATAAATCTTGAGGAAAAAAAAAGATTTAACTTTATATGTTTAGAGGAAAGAAAAAAAAGAAGGAACAAGAAAAAAATGGAAGGAAAGAGAGAAATGTTATTTAAATAATGAGGAAGCAAAATAGCAATCCAAATAGTGGGGATAGTTCTTCTCAATTAGCAGATACCCCAGAATGAGCATTAGGGAGAACTCTGAGTTTGCTGTTCCTTCACCTGCCTGTGTTAAATTCATTGAAAATAATTCCTCCCTGGGAAAGTATAAAAAGAAAAGTAAATAATATCCTTTTTATTTCTTATTGGCATTATTCATACAGCTATAATCTAAATTTTATTTCTTATACATTTTCTTTTACAGACGATATTACCTTTTAAAGTCTTTGACATGTCAAATCTATCTTCTCCATGTTCTTTTGAACATGTGTACTATATCTGGCATTGCTTTCCTTCAGCATAACACAATCCAAGATGCACAATCACTTTCAGAGTTTCCATCTTGTGTCATCAATAAAATACTCAAAAATAAATCCAGAGTTGCAGTAAATCTCCCTCATTATCACTACATTTTGCTTCTCTTTCAGTTTTGTGATGTATGCTAGGACAAGATGGCTGGGGTCTTTGTCGGGTCATATGGTCTGTACTATATTTATAGAACAGTATCATATACACCTACTTGTATCCCTGACCGTTGTAAAGTTACTGACAAACAGTAAATTAAAAATAGCAGGTAGCAGCTTACAGGGCAGAAGAGGGGGAATCTATCTTCTTATAAGAGCAATTAAATCTCTAAGGAATTAAAAGCAATTAAAATGTTCTCTTTAATCTCCTGGTCGGTGCTGTTTCATGATTAGAACAGGCAACCTAAAAGTGTGAAAACCACAGAATTCAATATATTGAGTACAATTATTACCTCTAGCTTATATAGCTCTATTTATATGTAGCTTATATATATCATCAAGGGCCTTGTAATTTGAGAAGGATACCAGAGCAGGTGTATGTTCTTATAAAGGATATAGGGAGTGGCTAATTATTTCATAGAGTAAAATACGAATGCTGCCAAATAACAAAACTTACCATAAGGTCTATATGTGATACTTGGCCAAATGGTAATACCGTAACCAACTTCTGGAAACCCAAAGTCAAACGGCCTTGCTCTCTGGCGAAAAGAACAGTGTGAAGTAGTATCTAAGGAGCAAAGAGCATCAGCGTGTTTTAAGCTAGTCACGGGGGAGAGGAAAATTGTTTTCACTGTGCTTCCATTTATGTTAATTTAGCAAATTTTTGGTATGCCTTTTGTTGAAACCACCATGCTAGGATCTCTGCCAGAGTAGGTGCTGAGTAGTGAAAGGTGGTCCTAGTTCTCTGCCCACTTGACTTACATGCCTTGCCCCATCTACCTAGCTGATGCTACTCTTTGCTAGCCGAGACTCAGCCCTGGCGCCCCTCCTGCTCGTTGAAGCTTATTTGTGCGTCTTAAGCTGTTCTTACTTGGTAGCCTCTGTGTGTGTGTGTGTGTGTGTCTGCTCAGAAATTCTTTTTAAAATTAATCTGGGCTCACAGTGGAAAAATACAGCCATGAGGCAACATATGACTGTCGACCACCGTATTTCTCCTGTCCTTAACTTTCTTTCCTCCCCCCTCCCAACTTTGAAAAATCCTGTCAGCCATTCCAGTGATGAGAATTTCAGGTTAGAAAGGTAGGAAAGTGGTGATGGAGGGGGTTTTGGAAGGCGGATGATGTCCTTGAAGTGTCCCTCAAATGATATCTTACTGGTGATAATCTAGCCAACCGACACGCTGTGGGGTCTTCGGGAATGTAAGGAGTAAGGGACCTGAATATTGATGAGACATACAGTTTTTCACAGCTGATGCTAATAATAAGTTTTTCTTTCTCATACTACATCGTTCCTTTTATAACGTAGGTGTTTATCCATCAGTGTTAGAACTACTGCTCTTTTGCACAGACGGTGACAACTACTTTGTATGGCACCATCTGGCTGTTATATTTACTTTCGTCTCATATATATCTTTTTTTTCCCCCCAGGCTGCCAGTACACCACTGAATCCTTTGAGTTTTCAGTGTGAATTTGTAAAACTCAGGATTGACCTTCTACAAGCCTTCTCTCAACTGATCTGTACTTGTAATAGCCTCAAGACAAGCCCCCCACCTGCAATTGCCACAACAATTGCCATGACCTTAGGGAATGACCTTCAGAGGTGTGGTCGCATCTCCAATCAGGTGTGTCTTCACTTTATTTTCTGTGCAGTTTTTATTTACACTTTAGGGGTTTTTGAGGTTAGTTGTGAGATGAAAAATTCTGAAATTTAAAAATCAGCTGTTTGACTAATGGACATTAACCATCAAATGCTTAACTCATCTGTCTTGCCAAAAATAGGCTGATGTTTTGTTAGAATGACAAAGTGTCTGATGATGTCTCAGTAGAGTCTACGTATTTATAACCATTTTAATTGTTTTACTGGAACTTGAAGCTAAAAAAAGCAGTGCTTTTTGTTTCTGTGTGTCATATGTGTTGTTATTGTAATTTTGTGAACATGTAGAATTTCATTTCCCATCTTTGTTAATGTTATTTAACAAGGTTTATAAGCATGAATGGAATGGAAATGAAAAGCATTGAATTACTTTTTGGATTTGATTGTTTGAGGATAGTTTTTTTTTTTTTTTGTATTTTGCTTTCTGTGGTATATCATTATACAATAATGATAGCATGTTCCTTGTAATTGATACTTTTCCCTCTTTTTAGATGAAACAGTCCATGGAAGAATTCCGAAGCCTTGCTTCCCGATATGGGGATCTTTATCAGGCATCTTTTGATGCTGATTCGGCAACGTTGAGGAATGTGGAACTGTATCCTAAGCTGCTTCAGTATTTCTTGTTTTTTAGAAGTATTCTTTTAAACATAGAGTAAATGCTTTAGGTATGCTTAACTGAAATATGTATATTTAGATAAGCCTATAAATTTATTATAATTAATAACTTCTCTTTTGAAATCTAGTATGAGTGGTGTAATTTTACATTTTAACTTCAGCCAGACTTTAAAAAAAAGTGGCGACTCAGTGGTGGTCTTTCTCTATCACTAGGAAGAGAAAGACCACCCAGGTCCCAAACCCAGGTCCCACCAGTGTTGCATACTTTGTGCTCACTTGAGCTACAGTGGAGAAGGCAACACATTTCCCCACCAGAAAACCATTTTCTCTTTTGTCACCTCTGTCTTCTTCATGGTAAAAACCCTAGTTCCCATCACCTTCATTAGTGATCGGTAGTTGTAGTCGTCCCTCTGGTTCCCTAAGTCCTCCTCTTTGAGTTCTCCATGTTTTATTAGCAGCCTCAAATCCTTTTTGAAAGGAGAGAAGAGATACATTGTTTTTAAGTTGTGGGACCCATAAATCAGTAGTGCTTGGCATTTTGGTTTTCTAAGTAAAAACCTAGTGAATGCTATGGACCCTTTCCTCTACAAAATGCATTTCTGCGCACACCCCGGCAGATTTACATAGTCCCAGGAGGGTTACCAGATCCCTTGAGCCCCAGCTTCAGAACCTCCGGAGTAACTACAGACCATTTTTGTAGCTGTTGCTTTTAACTTTTGTCACCGAAACTCCTACATCGAAGCAGTTTCTGTGATTGAATCAAAGAGCCTGCTGCTTGGTTCCCCATTCCCACATTAGGCAGCCTCGGAAGTACTCTTCCTGGAGCAGAATTTAAGAATCACTATTATAAACAACATATATCCCTTAAAAGGGAAAAAAAAAATAATGAAGTCTCAAACTACTTGATTTGATAACATATGGTTACCGTAACTAAAAATATAATCCTCATTTTGACTTGATATTCAGGTAATATAAAGTCTGCATGGATTTTCTATTTTCATATATAACCTTAACATTAATCCAGACAGCAGCAAAGCTGTTTACTGATATCTCATGCAATAGAAGCCCTGATTTTGGATCCAGAATCAGCAAGGTATTTCTAATAATAGTTTACATTAAAGTACATTTTCCAGTGTTACCTTACCTAGTCATCATAACGTGTTTTAGAAGAGGTGTTATATGTGTTTTGGAAGAGGTATTATGGAAGAACAGAGAAGAGGGACTTTGTTAGAATTTGCCTGAGGTCACATACCTAGTGACAAAACTTGCTTTTTCTGACTCCATGGTTTATTTACCTCTGCCTATTTTTTTAAAAAGATGTATTTATTTATTTTAGAGAGGAGGGAGAGAGAGAGAGGGAGACTCTCAAGCAGACTTCCCCGCCAAGTACGGACCCTGAGGCGGGGCTCAGTCTCAGGACCCAAGATCATGACCTGAGCTGAAATCAAGAGTAGGACACTTACTTGACTGAGCCACCCAGGTGCCCCACTGCCTCCTATTTTAAAAACATTGACTTGGAAAAATAACTGGGAAGAAATTCTTTGAATTCGAATATCTTCTTCTTGTATACTGTAACTAAATTTTGGCATGAAAAATTCGGTTAATAATTAAGCTTGAATTTTTTATTCTTTGGTGATTTAAACAAAAAGATATTCCTGTTTTTGCTTTATTAATATTCTCCTCTCCCATTAACTAATTATTCAAAATATTTTATTAAAGAATGATCCTTTTTTTTTTTTTCCCATTACAGTATTCTGTTTTGGAATGTGCCTTTTCAACTGTCTATAATTTCCAATTTACCTTACTTAGTAAGGTAATTTAGTAAGGCCTGTGATTCCAAGGTCAGCTTTCTCAAAGAGAATATAATCAAACCAGAGTGAAATTTCTCTACCGTAAAGCATTGACTCACCGTTTCTTTTCAGGACAATAGCAAAATCCTTGCTTCTATTTTAAAGTTCTCCCTACTCTCAGACTAGGCCACTTGGCTATCTTTGTCCCCACTCATCCAATCCATTTTAATATAATATTCGCTTATTTTTCCTTTTATCCTGTTTTCGTCAGCATTCATTTTCTCTCCAGACTTGCAGTGCTTATTTAAAAACAAACAAACAAACAAACAAAAACACCCTTCCTTTTAAGTTTCAAAATGTTCTTAAACCTCCATGTACTTTATAGAGTCTTTGCCAATTAATTGATGCTTCACGGACCACACCATTTCTTACTGTGCCATTCTCATTTTACTTCTTAGCACCCAGATATCATTTTACTGTTGATTGGCATAGTAAGTATAAATAAGTGTTTTTCTCGATTGACTTTTTAACAGATTGGGTGCATTGTCAGCAGGGATGGGGTGAAGGGAGTTATCCAGCAAACTAACTTGCTACTCTCTCACTCTCTGTCCTTCCTTTTCATTCCTCCCCTTCCCCTCTCATCCTCCAAACTATTCCCTTAGCCTCTGCCTTTCATAATAGGGAAAAACTGGAAAAGAAAGCTTGCACCTTGAAGGAGGGTTCTTTGGGTTTCATCCTCAATAGTATGTAACTGCAAAGAGTGGATTTCTTCTAAAACTTCTGTTCTTGATATTATATTCTGCACCTTCCAAATAAAGACTAGCAGCTCAAAAACCTCAAGAGTGAAGCATAATGTTAGTATTTCACTAATCTATCTTTTTCATAGCCTAGGAGCTTTTGGGGGAGAAGAGACCTTGTCGTCTTATCTCTGGCACCTAACATAGTGTCTGAGCTAGTAACAATAAATATGGATTAGGACAGGGTAAATGTCTGTGATTATGAATGTGATTGTCTGCCTCATCCCAACTTTTTAGAATTATGAAGAAATATTTTAAGATGGTCATCCATTGCATTTTTCTACTGTAGCCTTTTATTTGCTCTGTATGATTTCTTTGCACTTAATCTTTGTTACTGCCTAAAAGATAAGGGAACAATTTCCGACGGTGACAGAGTAACTAAGACTGGACTTTTCCTTTTATTGCAAACAGCTAAAGCCTGGATAAAACATATAAATTAACTGTTTTCAGATGTTGGGCAATAGGAAACTCAGGAATGTAATACCTCAGAGGAGGGAGATAAGTAAGGTAAACCCTACAATAGTCTTTACTTTCCTGTCCCTGGAGGCACTTTTTAGACTGCTTCTTACCAAAGCAGAACATGGCGGTCTTGCTTAGTTGAAGAGATAGGGATCGGGTGCACGGAACCAGAAGAAGCTAGAATTTGCAGGACAGAATACAGGAGAAAGGAAGAAGCTTTCCTGGGAAAGAGCTCCAGAAACTTCACAGGCTGTAAATCTTTGGCTGAATGCTAAGCTACACATATGTAAGGTGAAACTCCACAAGGCCAGGCAAAAAACTACAAGAGAAAGAATAATTACAGGAAGCTATAAGCTGAACAGTTCCCAGAGCTCACACATGTCTGAGAAATGTTTGAGTTCCAACTAGCCAAATGGAGAGACCTTATTGAACACTGAGAGCATTCAGAAGAAACACTAGAAGGGTCAAGAAGACATAATTCTAAATATTTATGTACAAAGTAACAGATCTTCCAAATATATGAAGCAAAAACTGAAGGAAAAAAAAGCAGAACTGACAGAGAAATAAATCCACAATTACAAAGTTCTCAACACTTGCCTCTGAATAATTGATGGAACAACTTGCTGGAAAATTTTTTAGGATATAGAAGACTTTAACACCACCACCAATTATTTTGATCTAATTGACATGTATATACCAACAGCAGCATATGTGTTCTTTTCAAGTGCATTTGGAACATTTAATGAGATAAAGCATATGCTAGGCTAGAAAGCAAATCTCAAATTTTAAAGCATTGAAATCATATAGAATATGTTGTCTGACAAATTAGAATGGGCTAACAAAAATGATCTTTAGAAAATCCACACATATTTAGAAATTAAATAAGACTTCTGAATAACCCAGTTGGTCAAGAAATCAGAAGGGAAATTAGAAAATATGTTAGACTGAATGAAAATGAGAAAACCACCTATCAAAATTTGTGGGATGCAGCTAAAGCAGAGCTTAGAGGGAAATTGATAGCTTTAGATGTTTTTATATAATATAAAAAGAAAGTTTAAAATCAGTGATCTAAATTTCTGCCTTATCTGGAGCTATAAAAAGAAAGAAAATTAAACTCAAAATAATTTGAAGGAAAGAAATAACAAAAATATGAGCACTAATCAGTGAATTAGAAATAAATAGTAGAGAAAATCAGTGAAACCCAAAGCTGGTTCTCTGAAAAGATCAATAAAACTGATAATACTAGCTAGTCTGAGCAGTAAAAGAACACGAATTACCAATGTCGGAAATCAAGTAAGAGTACCAGTCCAAATCCTATAGCTATTAAAAGCCTTAATAAGGGAATAACAACAGCTCTTCATTAACACAAGTATAAAAATCTTTAAGAAAGCATATAGAAATTGAATCTAGCAATATACAAAAGATAATAAATACATCAAGACCAAGTAGGTTTTATCCCAGGAATACCAGGTTAATAATAGAAGATCAAACAGTGTAATTCACCATATTGCAGAATAAAGGAGAAAAGCTAAAGTGGGGGACTTAACAAACATTTCAAGTTTTCCTATAAAGCTATAGTGATTAAGACAATGCAGTATTGGCTTGATGGTAGAATGGAGAGCCCAAAATATGGAGAAACCACTCACATACGTGAACATTTGATTTTTGACAAAGGTGCCAAGATAATTAAATAGGGAAAGGATAGCTTTTTTTCAACGAGCGGTGCTAGGATAGCTAGTTTTCTATATAGGGAGGGGGAAAAAAAAAACCTTGACCTTTCTTCACACCATACAGAAAAATTAATTCTGATTATATCATGGACCAAAAGATAAAAGATAAAACTGTAAACTTTCTAGAAGACTACACTGGAGAAAGTCTTCATGATCTGGAGGTCAGCAGAGATTTCTTAGGATACAAATTGCAGTTACCAGCAGAGAAAAATTTGCTAAATTGAACTTAAATTTTTAAATTTCTGCTGTTTGGAAGATGCCATTAAGAAAATGAAAGGACAGGTCAGATAGGCAGAAAATATCATCAAATGTATTCTATCAGAGGACTTGTATTCAGGATATTAAGAACACACAACTCAAGATAATGCAGTTTTTACAAATTGACAGATTTGAACAGGTGTTTCGAAAAAGGTGATATGCTAATGTCCAGTCAGCAAAAAATGCTTAACATCATTAGGCATCAGAGAAATGCAAATTAAAATCACAATGAGATACCTACTAACACCCACTAAAATCGCTAAAATTAAGATGACCTTCAATATCCAGTATTATGGCGTGGAGGAGCTTGAATTCCTACCTTTTGGGGGATACAAAAGGATTCAGTTCAGCCACTTTGGGAAACTGTTGGCAGTTACCATATGACCAGTTCTCCTCCTGCTTCCTTATCCATAAGAAATGAAAACATCGGGGCGCCTGGGTGGCTCAGTGGGTTAAAGCCTCTGCCTTCGGCTCAGGTCATGATCTCAGGGTCCTGGGATCAAGCCCCGCATCGGACTCTCTGCTCAGCAGGGAGCCTACTTCCTCTTCTCTCTCTGCCTGCCTCTCCACCTGCTTGTGATCTCTTTCTGTCAAATAAATAAGTAAAGCCTTAAAAAAAAAAAAAGAAAACATATTTCCACACAGACTCATATGTAAAATTTCACTGCAGCTTAGTTTGTAATAACAAAAACTGTAAAGATCCAAATGCCTCTCAACAGGCAAATGGATAAACTCATTCATCCATACAACGGAATACTACTCAGCAATAAAGATGAGTGACCTGACCTATTGATATATGCAAAACACATGAATGACTCTCAAAAACATGCTGTGAAGGAAACCAGACACAAAATAGTGCATGTTTTGGGACTCTTTTTATATGAAATAACTGGAAACATCCCATTTATAGTGATAGAAAGCACACCTGTGGTTGCCTTGGGTCAGAAGTGGAAATTGACTAGAGAGGGGTATTTTGAATAGGTATATTTCTGTGCTTTTGTAACTTCTATCTCAGTGAAGTGTATTTTTTAAGTAAATGGGTGCTTTCATAGGTAGGGCAGTATATTCTGAATTTAGACCCTCTTAGTAGCAAATATAAAAGACTTAACTTTTTTTATGCTTCACTTGTGTATAGAGTTTATCTTACAGTCATATAAACGAGGTTCAGTTCTTGTCTTATTAGAGCTTAAGGTACAGCACAGAGCAGGGAATACAGTGCAGAGCAGGAAACAAAGCTTTGGAGCCAGGCAGTTAGGAACATGATGAATCTTTTATCATTCACTCGAGCTGTAGAAATATGTGCATGGAATTTCATCTCCCTGAGCCACATGTGCATGGACTACAGGTAAATAAGGAGGCCTGTCTCCTAGAGTGGTTGTCATGGGAATAACCTGTATAAAGTACCTAGGTGAAGTGCCTTCGTGGTGCCTTTTAACACACACAGCAGGTGTTAAAAGGGTAATAAGGGAAGTATAAGAACAGTCTTATGCCCAGTGTGCTAAATTACCTATGTTGCATTTTCAAGTAATCCCATTGAAGTTTAGTTAGAATACAAAAGATTTGCTTTCTTTTCTCACTTAGAAATACTTTCAGAAATACTTTTTGGGGTGTGAGGCAGTAGAGGAAGAAGGAGGAAATCTAGGTAAAACTTCCCCAGCATGTTCTGTGTGCTAGCTGTCCCCTGAACATTCCCGCGCCTTCCCTGTCCATACTTTAGATTTGTGCCATTTCCGCAGCCCTGAATGCCTACCACACTAACGTCTCTCCACATCTTATCCATCCTGCTTGCCCAGTGGTTTCTTCAGGACCAGTCTCTTCCATGGCATTCCCCACTCCCTCCACATTCTGATATTTTATTTATATATCTTCACTGGTTATGGGGCACTTATCCTGCTGGCTTTATACTGCCAGTTACCTTTTCAAATGTCTTGGGTCTCCTTCACCTCGTGGCAGAGGCAAGGGTTAAACATTTTTCTACTACCTAACAACCAAAGTGATTAGCCTTACGTAGTTTGAAGTCAGGTCTGAGTTTGAATTCCGGGCTTGTTCCTTATTAGTTATGTGACTGAAGGCAAGTCACTTAACCTCTCCAAGCCTCAGTTGGCTCATCTGTAAAATGGAAACAGCAGTGCCTACTTCGTTATTTTACAAAATAAATAACATATAGAAAATGCCTGACACATTTAAACATTAAGATGGTGACTCTTTTGGTTGATTAATTGATACTGATTTGACCTCAGTTTCCAGGAATCTGGATCTACTGGAGCTGCCCATGCGGACAGTGAATATGAGCGGAGAATGATGTCTGTATATAATCACGTCTTGGAGGAAGTGGACTCACTCAATCGGAAATACACCCCTGTTTCTTACATGGCAAGTGGCGTTTGTTTGATTGAGTTTTTATTACACAGATGTAGGTTTTTTATCCAACTCGGGCACTTCCCAACCCTGTGACTTCAGTCAGTCCACCTCTCTGCCGGTTTCCTCCAGGCCTGTTTCGTAACAGGGTTGCTCTCATATCTGCCTCGCAGCATCGCCATCCATGGCGCCGCTTGGCAGCTCTGTGGCTGCCGCACAGTTACAGTAATGGGTCGAATCTGCTCCCCCAGAATGCAGATAAAACTTCTTTTTTTCTTTCCCCCCTTTTTAACAGTTTAGCTGAAGTGGCAATAGTCATCAACCCTGGCTACACATTAGAATCACTTTGGGAGCTTTTTAAAAATACATCAATATGCAGGCCCCACTCCAGATCAGTTAACTTTGAATCTCTGCAGTTGAGGGCCAGGCATTAATATTTTTCAAGGCTCCCAGGTGATGCTGTCCTGCCACCGGGGTTGAGAACCACTGGCCCATGGAAACAGAAAGAACAGGGCTCATCGTCTACCTGGCAACAAATCACTTCCTGCCAGCGGATGCCACTGATGTCCTTTGGTGCACTGCTTCCCCTTTGGCCTGCTGAATCCCTGTGACCTTTGGGAGTGTTGTGCTCTCGCTCTTTCTTCAGTCTTCTCCCCCATAGAACAGACTGACACACTCACCCAGATTTTCTCCTCCTTGTCTGGCCACTCCCCAGTGTCTCAGTGAGCTCGGGCTCCTATACCAAAATCCCTCTAGACTGGGTGGCTTAAACAACAGACACTTCTTTCTCCTAGTTGTGGGGGCTGGAAAGTCCAGAATCAAGGTGGCAGCCAGTTTGGTCCTGGTGAGGACCCTCTGGCCTCTTCCAGATGTCCCCCTTCTCACTGTGCCCTCACACCAGGGAGAGGAAGGGAACTCTGGTCCCTTTTTTTCTTATAAGGACCCTAATCCCATCATGGGGCCCTATCCTCGTGATTTCATCCAAACCTAATAACCTCCCAAAGGCCCCGCCTCCAGACACATTGGGAGTTAGGGCTTCAAAATAAGAGTTGGGAGAATAAAGACATTCAGTCCATAAGACCCCGTCTGTGAACTCACACCCTGGGGAGTTGCCCTCACCCTGCCTCCCCTGCAGCTCTCTTCTGGCTCCCACTCTTCTCACTTTGTCCTCTCACCTCTTATCAAGTGTTTAAGAAGAAATTGACAAGATGCATTGCGGAAGAGTTAGATTAGATTTCAGGACAGGAACTTTCCTGGACATACTGCTTTCCACATAAAATCATCAGTATATATTTGCTGAACTGAATTGACAGGGGTAGTTGTTTGACATTGAGATTTGGTTGCTAAGGAACAGAGTGAAGATTATCTTTGAAGGAGATATACACATCTGTGCAAGACATTGATTAAGTATCAAAAAATACAAAGGCTGGAAAGTACCGGATTCAACAAAGAAGAGAGTGCTGGTGCTCTGTTAGTCCTCCTGCTGGTTTACTAACCATAGTATGTGACTTCATGTCTCCAGACGCTTCCTGTGATGGTAGTGTGCTACTGATGTGGAGGTGTGCCCCAGGCGCCGCCGACCTCAGAGGCTGTCCACACTGTCCCTGCAGGGTGTTGTAAAATCTGCATCTATTCTTTTGAAAGGGAGAATGGTGCCTTTTGCCGGGGAACAGCCTGAGGTCACTTGTGGTCTGCTTTAGTCCATTCTTTAAGGAGGGATCTCTCCTCAAATACTCTTGGCATCGGACTTCCACTACCAGCAGGATGTCCCAGCAAATGCTTCCCAGATTCATTGTTGCTGGAAGATGAATAATGTTGCATTAGCAGTTAAACCTGAAGAAAGAGACCCAACGTGTTGAAATCTATGTTGTGGTTTTCTCAAGTAACAGACCTGCCATTTGTATTATGGGCCTATTGAGCACAAAATGTTCAGCAGCCTGAAACCAGTGAGGGTGGAATCTTCTCGTGTGTAGCCTTAAGGCCCAGCTGTTTAAAACTGTTTACAACATAGGTGACTAGGTGGCACCCTGCTTGGAGTCAGGAGCTTAGAAGGGCAGCCAGCAGAGTAGAGTGGTTTTCACCCTCAGGTGCTTTGGGGCCACTGATGGGGAAGTAGACTTGAGGAGGGGAGCATAGACCAACCGGAATGGTTCTGGGTCAGCCAAAGTTACAAGTGTTCTGACGGTGCTGTAGTTTTTGTCTGTTATGTTGGTGAATCGTTGGTGAAATAGACCGATATCATAGAACTAAGAGTCACACAACCTAGGTTCTAGTTCCAGCTTGTTCTGTTACCCATCTGGGTGACCTGTGTCATTAGCAAAATTGAGGATTAGCCTGGGTGACCTTTGTAATATCTTTGACAGGTGATACTCATCTCCACTCATCGAGTTGGATACACTAAATATGTACAGCTTTTTATGTCAGTCGTACCTCAATAAAGTGGTTTTAAATAGATAAATATGTATAATATCTTAGAACTCTTAAATGATGGTTGTAGGACTCCCTTTCCTAAGCCTCAAAGGATTCACTGTGGTGATTCTCTTCTGCAGCTATTCTGAGAGTTTCAAAACTCAGTTAAGTTTGTGAAATGGATTTTTGAAATAAGGTACTCTTACTAAAATTTCAGAATTCTGTAGAGTTGAACTGTACAGTTGAACTGAATTCCAGTAAGTTTCCTCCATTGCTCACTCTCCGGGGACCCCTGGCCACAAGGACAGGGAAGCCACTCTGTGGGCATGGGAGGGAAGAACAAGGCAGCAAGGCTTCCCATGGGATTTGGTGTTAGGCCTTGGACATCAGTATACTGTGCTGGCTTCTTTAACATATATTCTTGATGCTACTTTACCATACGAGAGTGAGTCTATATTGTAGTATCTAAACTAACTATATAATAATATATCTAATAGCTCTAATGCTATAGAAATGCAAAATGTGTGCATTATTTGGCCTGGCGTATTTTCTCCTACACTTACTTTTTATTTTATTAAATATACTTTAAAATAAAGTAAAAATCTGCAGTTGTACTCCTTGACACAAATGATTTGACAAACATTTGGGTGTTATGCCTGTTTCCTGATTGGTATGTACCTTTGCAATAATCTTAAAAATACCATTTGTACCTTTTAAACTTAAATTTGGAAATTTACTTTTATTTGACTTAGTTTCTTTTTTCCCTCCCAGCATACAGCATGCCTCTGCGATGCCATCATTTCCTTGCTGAAAGTTCCTCTTTCATTTCAGAGATATTTTTTCCAGAAATTGCAGTCTACCAGCATCAAGGTAACACTACCAAAATTAAAAGGTTAATATAGATTAAAAACCCAGTTATCTTCTGGAATACATGGGATATTGCTCTGCTTCGGGATCTTACCTTTGGTTTTGATAAAACGGACACCCTTTTATTGTAAGTTTTTTCTCCCTTTATCAAGTGGTTTGGTGCAGGTAATGGGATTTGGGAGTTAAGCCCTTTCCCTCCTTACCTGTCAGTGCCCCTCGCGATAGACAGGCAAACTTTGGCTACCTGCAGCTCTGTCCCTTGTCTCCAAGAATAATTTGAGAGGTTTTCATCATAGCCCTCTACAAGGATCTTGAACTAAGTTCGCGTCTGATCGGGCTTTTCAGACCCCATTTAGACAGAATCAGGTCTGGCAAAACATTACCAGTTGTACCTCCAGAGCGCATTTTTCTGTGAGTATCAAGTTTTGAGGAGTTGGCCAATGAGAAGAGCTAGTATTTGAAAATATTTGAGCCACTCCAAATTCAAAAGCTCTTTTTGATTCAGAGAATGGAATTGTTGGAAAAGGTGGAACTCTTGCCTCCAAGAGATTTCCTAGATTATCCCTCTGTCAGTAAATGTCTTCAGTGCACATTTGCATATCCATTTGAATGCTTCTGATTGTAAATAACAGAGTATTCCATTTCAGAATGACCCGGATAATAAGGAAAATTGATTCTCTTAGGTAAGATGTCTTAGGGTAGGATGTGTGCAGGGTTGACTGATGCAATGCTCAGCATCATCAGAAAGACCCACCTCTTCCATCTTTTCATTTAGCAGAATTTGGGCTTTCTGTAATTTAAAGGTATTTGGGATTTTTAATATGTTCTTAAATAAAAATTACTGTAATGAGGGGTTAAAATGTCATTTGGCTCATTTGTGGAAATTGACTTGAATTTTAAGTTCACTTGCCCTTGAATTTAGTCTATTTAACATTACATAAGACCAGGGGCACCTGGGTGGCTCAGTGGGTTAAAGCATCTGCCTTCGGCTCAGGTCATGCTCTCAGGGTCCTGGGATCGAGCCCCACATCAGGCTCTCTGCTCAGCAGGGAGCCTGCTTCCCCCTCTCTCTCTGCCTGCCTCTCTGTCTACTTGTGATCCCTCTCTCTCTGTCAAATAAATGAATAAAATCTTTAAAAAAATAAAATAAAATAAGATAAAATAAATAAAATTACATAAGACCAAAGAGATAGCAGCTAGACATGAAAATTTACATAGTGCATTTTCCTGCTGGAACTGGTTCATTGTCAAAGAAATGCCCTGCTACAGAAATGGGGAAGACTAGGGCCTTCACTGTTTTCTGATCCTCTGTTACCCTCACACAGAACTGGGGTTTGGGGTAGAAGACACAGTGGTATTTAGCAGAGGCATTAGGGAGAAGGAACCCTTGACTTGAAAGGTTCACTTGTTTGGTTGTCCCAGCAGTCAGGTCGTTGGCTGTGTAACGCTGTAACCGATAAACAATAATTAGCACAAACACGTTTGCTGGAAGAAAGCTTGTTCTTGCTTGTGAGCATTGATCTTCACGTCGGTCTTCCAGCTTGCTCTGTCACCATCGCCCCGGAACCCTGCAGAGCCCATCGCTGTCCAGAATAACCAGCAGCTCGCGCTAAAGGTAGAGGGAGTGGTTCAACACGGCTCTAAACCAGGACTCTTCCGCAAGATTCAATCCGTCTGTCTCAATGTTTCTTCCACGCTACAGAGTAAATCCGGACAAGACTACAAGGTAATTTAGAAAAGAAGCAGAGCTGTGATATGGATTTTATCAGCTCGTTCATGGAAGTTTTCCAGTGGTTTTCATGGTTAAGGAGATGGCAGTTACACCTCCCAAGGGAAGAGATACAGACATAAGTTAAAAGCATATATTGGGGTTTGAGGGGGCTGATAAATAATACCTCTCTTTTCTCTGCTTGAACCAGTTGATAGAGAAAGCATCCAGGCAGACAGAGATCAAAATATGAGCCTTACTGTTCATCGATGGGGAAACCTAGCTCAGATGCCTGGGAACCAGACTTCCTAGCCTTGTACCTCTGAACTGAATTTTCCCACCCAGCCTCAGCCTGTGCACACAAGAGCCTGCCCCTATAAAATTGGTGGTAGGGGGGAGCATCTTGATGTCCAGAGAAGGGAAAGAGAAGGTCTTAGCTCCCCATGCTCAGTTCCTACCCAGAAACTTAGCAGTCAGTAGAATTCACCTCCTCCCTTGGAGACCAGTATTGTTCATCTAATGAAAAGTCCCTCTACATGGAGGGAAACATCAGGAGTGGGGAATAAGTGCCTCCCTAACCCCCCTCTCCCCAAAAGCACACATCTAATTATTTCTCTCTATTTTAAGTGGATATTAGCATTTTCTAAAGAAAAAAGGGTATACAACATTGACAGACAATGGTCAGATAAAGTAAAATCTTTCCTTAAGGGTGTAACCCTAGGAATTTGCTGCTTTGGGAAAGCATGAGGTAGGTAACTAAAAGTCATGCTTGCTTTGTTAGCCAAGGCCAAGGTGCTGAATACCATGGGCATACCAATATTCCAAATGCAAAACGTTCCTTTCTTTAGACATCTCTTTCCAGTTCCTTGGTGGTTTATTCACAGAAAAGAGAACAAGGGAACAAGTACACAATTGCATGAACAGAGTTGTTCAAATGCCCAAATTAGTTATGTCCAGGTTTATTGTGGGCATACTTGAACTGAGCTCCATAGTAAGGAAAGGAATATTAGTAAAGATATAAAAAGGGAACATTTTATTCTCTGGTGGTTTTGGTGGTTTTAAGCTAAAAAGCCAAGAGAAGGTGTGGCTTAAGCCATTTTTCTTTTCTTTGGTAGCTTTCTCTCCCTTCTTTGCCCACCCCGATAAGGCTCAGGCTTCATTCTTTTGCTCTCTTTGATTCCTGTAACACAGACCACGGTGCCTTATGTAGCCCTATGTAGCAAAGATTTGATGAATGATGACAAAAATAATTTCCTGTACGTAGAATACAAGTGTTATGTTTGGGCAATCCTTACTGTCACAGAAGGTCGTGGTGAGAATTTACATAGTTAACCTACCCCTGTCTGCAGCTGTCTCCTCATTTAGAATTGAAAGAACAGTGATTCTCTTTGTTCCTTGTATACAATGATTTCTACTGTTAAGAAAAAAACATTCAAACCAGTCTTCTGCTTATTAACTTACCTCTCAGGGCATTGCTTAAAGTCAGGAAGCCGATATAATAAATCATATAGCACAAGATTTGTAATGTTACTTGCAGTGAATTTTCAACTTGAAATGCATCGCCCATTCAGAGTGATCAGGTTGCTTAGGCCTATTTCTTAGGCCTTTTAAGAAAGTTCTTGGTTGGTAGGCATATTCTTTAGGGACATAAAAATCCTACAGAAGTTGTGCAAACAAAACAGGGCCTATAAATAATTCTAAGATCTCGAATTGATCAGTGACTTCATTTCATCAATGTTACAGGTAATTGTCTCTCTGGAAAACTGACCTCATGATATGCTCATTTAGTCACAGAGCTTTAGGGCATATTTATGCCATTGATTATGCAACAGAAACACACACATAAACCTAGAGCAATCTGGCCAAATAGTCATTAAGGTTACCTTTATATGCGTTCCAGAATAAGTGTCTCTCTTGGCATAGTTCACCTTGGGTAGAGGTCAGGGTGTACCAGCAGATGGTACTCTGTTCTTTGAAGGACAAAGACATTGTCTAGCTAAATAAGTGAGCAAGCCCATGAGCCTGTGTTTTATAATACATTGTGCTTCCAGTCTGAACAAGATACTGATTATTAGGTAAGCACTGTACAAGTTCTAAAAATTTGTGAAAGGAGGTAGGAACGATTGCATTACTGAAGCAATATAAAATCAGACTAGGTAGGAGGAAGAATCTAACCTGTATTTACTTAGTGTTAGGTTCTTTTTCAGTCTCTTAGATTTTAAACTCCCTGAAACAGGTTATCGCACCCTGTTTCTTCAGAATATCTCTTCACAGAGTAAAGAAAGCTGGGAATTGGATTTCAGGTCGAGTAAGCAAGTGTAGGAGAGGAAAATTTTCTCTTCCACTGTCTTAGGGTCTCCAGCTGGACCTAAGACTAAACTGATACTGAGGCAGATTAACATGAGAAAGGCATACAGATTTCTTAGAATGGTACGGGTACATGGGAGTCTTCACAAGACAATGGAAACCCAAAGAAGTGACCAGAGCAGAGAGCTTATGTAACTTTTAGACAAAGAAACGGTAAATTTGTGAAGACAGAAGACAAAACGGTGAGAGGTAGTAAACTGGGGAAGTGACTGGGAGAGAGGCGGGAGAAGAGCAGGGGTGGAGGTCGGGGGCACCTGTGGGAGATAGGGGTTATTGTAGTTTATTTGTGGAGGTACAGCATTGACTTCCAGTCTCTAGTGATGAGGATGTTCTCCTTTTGTTGGTACAGAGAAGGGCATCTTTCTCATGGGAGATTTTATGGCCTGTTGTAGGTAAAAATGGGGAAGTCAGAGAGCCATTCCTCCATCTGCTGTTTCTCGAGGGCCTTTAGCTTAAGATAATGTGCCAGAGCAGCATATTTTGAGCTGGCACGTCCTGAGCTCCTTCACAGGGAAGAAAGGGCAGCATATGGGGGTGGGAGGGAGCTCGTTCTACTCAAGGATAGTGAGGAGGCAGGATCGCTTAATAGTGAAGAGTGTCGGCTCTGGAGTTAGCCTGCCTAGGTTCAGATGCCATCTTCACCACTCATTAGCTGTGTGACCTTGGAGAAATTACTTAACCTTTCTGCCTCAGTTTCCTCATCTATAAGGCAAGGGTAAAAATGGCACCTAAATCTCTTGGTTGTTTGCAGGGCTGAAGTAAGCACTTAGTATGGGGTCCTAGCTCACAGTAAGCACTGAGTAAATGTTAGCTATTATTGTTATTTAACAATTTTTTCATTCCAGATACCCATTGACAACATGACCAACGAGATGGAGCAGAGGGTCGAACCTCATAATGATTACTTCAGTACTCAATTTCTGTTGAACTTTGCCATCCTTGGAACACACAACATTACCGTGGAATCTTCAGTGAAAGACGCCAATGGTATTGTATGGAAGACAGGTCCCAGAACTACCATATTTGTAAAATCCCTGGAAGACCCTTATTCCCAGCAAATTCGCCTACAACAGCAGCAAGCCCAGCAACCGTTACAACAGCAGCAACAACGAAATGCCTACTCTCGGTTTTAGCAACATGAGGGATGCGCTGCTGGCTTTATAGGAATTGATCAAATGGGCAAAAATAATTTGATTTTTCATACGGATTCAGATATAAAGGTTAGAATGTAGAGTCTGTTTATTCATTGGTTTCTATAATGTAATACTCTGGGGGAAAAAAAGGGTTTGTTTTTCTTTAGAAATTTAATTTGAGAAATAACTGGGTTCCTAGCCAGCAAGATTTTTTGTCCTTGTTCCTTCTTAAACCAAGTCCCTTATCATCTGTTTGACATTTTCATTGTTTTATTATTTTCTGTTGCTGGGCCTCATCTTTCTTATTCAAGAAAAGTCACGTATTGGGATCACTGAATTAATAGATTTGACTCCCTGTCCACCAAAATACATCACTCACTACCTGGCACAGACCTCTCATTCTGAGCTTGGCGTTGGGAAGTTCTAACCGGTCAGTACAGAGTTGACCTGTGGTCGCAGAAAACGAGTTCTCCCCTGGATGGACTTCATTGTGTCCCCTGAAATACAGTTTTCTGGATTTTGAGAACATGCAGCCTAGTAGAATTGAAACATCCTGCTATATTCTTTCAACTACTTACCTATCTTTTCTATGCTAACACAATCTTAATTTATTGTTTTAGTATTTAATCGACCCCCCAAAAACAGCTAACAATTACATACAAAAATTGGAGATTAATCATTTGTGTTTTCTAGTATGTATGTGGTTTTGTTTATAGTATAGACTTTTTACATTATTTCCAAGAGTGAAAAAACTCACATTTACTGTTTTGATGTTTTAAATTAGGAAGGCAGATCTTTTGATTGGTTTGGTTTCTTCTTGGCAAGTTATGTGATGCTAGACTTGATTGTCTAGAAAGAACAGCCTCTTTATAAGATAACCTCAATTAGTTGGGATGCTCAGGGAATAGAAGTTTTCTGGTTAGTCAGAAAACCCCTTTTTTTCTATTTCAATACTGGTTGAAAACCTTATAAAATATAATAATAATAAACTCTCTTGTCTGAACATGGTATACGAGATATAATTTACCTGGTCATTCTTCATTTGGGATCATTCAGTGCTCGGGATCACGGTTTTCTAAACATCAGGGATCAGAGGGTTGCAGATGTTGATGATACGGACAGTTGGGCTGTAAGCAGCTCCTAAGATGAAGCAGGGCATATTCCCTGGAGGCTTCCTTTTTAAATAAATATCTCATTTTCTTTGCTTGTGTTTTGCATTTTTTTTCTTTAAAGTCAACATTAGCTCAAAGGGAAAAAAAATGAGTGGGTTTTTCTTTTTTCCTTGTCGTGTCGCCTGCAGCAGTGAGAAGCGCTTGGCAGCTCAGATGCCTCTGAGATTGCTGGGCTCCATGAGCTCTTGTCCCAGCAAAACACCCTCTGCTCCCATTGGCCGGAACACCGTCCTAAAGCCTGTAAGTCCACAGCGTCCACGGAGGATGACATCCCTTTAAATGCAGCCCAGGTGTACACAGTGCGCGATGTGGACAGCTGTGACAGCATCTGGGAACACAGGCCCGAGGGGAAATTCCCGAAGTGGTGTGGAGGAGGTATGCAGGACCCCTTTCCTTCTCACCAGATGTGGAAAAAACTGGACCAGAAAGCACAGGTTGTACTCTGATAAATTAGCTCTGTGACCCGGGACAAGTTACTCTATCTCTCTAGAGTAGTTTCTTTGTAAAATGACTGAATTAGACAGGATCTCTTAACTCCAATCTAGAGTTTTATCAGGTGACTGAAAGACTAAAAGACCAAAAAAAGAGCTCTTATATGGGGGAAACAAAAAAAATTTTTTAATTCAGTGTCTATTTTCAGAATGAAATTTTATAATGTCGATTTCAGGTTTTCTGGTACTGTTTCAAGACAGAATTCTCAAGAAAAGAAGCAAATCTTGTAAGCCACTAGTTCTCCCCCAGTTCCCTTTGAGACCTTCCCAGATTTTATGTTCTTAAAAGGCTTTTTTGATAGCTACGGTTATAAACTCTTTGACTTGGTGTACTGGACGGCTCCTGGCACAAACTTGGAAAGGAATTATTAATAAAAACAGATCCACATAGTTCAGAGTAGGAAAATAACTCTGTGAAGGAAAAAAAGGCTATTTTAATTGAGTATGTCCATTAGATCCAGGATTGGAACTCCGATTTTATGTTTGGTATAATGTCTACTGCATTCTTGGCATCAACTGCTAAGCAATTATTTGAGGTAAAGAGAAACTGCATTTATAATTTCAGCACTACAGTAATGAATGAAAAGAAAAAGAAATACTCAGGGAAGGAGAAAGGAAAGAAAGACATACTACTGATTGTGAAGTGAGTAGGTCCCCTGAACTTAGAAATATGGAAAATAAAGGGTGCTGGCTGATTGATTCTAGGAAGACGGGGCTAATTTTTCTCAGTGTTTAGCAGCTTTGCAATATAACCTGGTGGCTCAGAGCACAGCCGCTGGAGCCACACTGTCTGGGTCCAAATCCAAACTCTAACTTTGTGACCTTGGGCAAGCGACTTGATATCTCTATGCCTCAATTTCCTGATTCCTAAAATCAGGAAATATAATTGTGCTTCATGGAAGAGCTGTGAGGATTAAGTGAGTTAATACAGAATTAATATATGTAAAGCATTGAGCATGCTCCTTGCACATAGTAAGCAAATATATGGTTTTGCTGATGTTGTTATATTATGGCCTTCCTCCCATCCAAGTACTAACCAGGCCCGACCTTGCTTAGCTTCCGAGATCAGATGAGATCGGGCGCGTTCAGGGTGGTATGGCGCTAGACTCCTTCCTAATACTATTTCTCACAGTGTTAGATCAATTCTTAATCTTAGCATTTTATTTATTCACAATAAAAGTTACTGCTATTCTGCTACTAAACACACATTTAAGCTGTCTTCCCCTCGTTTCCAATTTGGGTACGTCGAATAATAACAAAATTAACTTAATGTTGGCCCAAACAGAATGGAATTTCTGTCTACAACCAGTATCATAAATCCTATTAAAATACTTAAAGACCTATGTGCAAAGAAAATTATGAAAATACTTTCTAAAGCTGCTGATTGTCTTCAATAGTGACAGCAATAGTATATTGACTATTTAGAAATTAAAGTACTATTATATTCCAGCTTAGCCTAAGAGATCTTGTGATATGACCTTTGTAGTTCAAACTAACCAAGGTGGCAGATAATGTGCAACTGGAGACACTAAGTCACTTTTCATATTAAGGTATGGTTCCCAGAAGAACCGACCAACCAACCCAAGATCCTCAGACTAGGGTCCCAGAGATGTCAGTTTAAGTTCTGTATTTATAAGACTCACTTGCCATGGATCCTTAGATCAGTCTCTTGGCCCTTCTCTGCCAATAGCTGCCAGCATTGACAATAAGAGGATCCTGCCACTTGTTATGTAGCATATATGCAGCACTTGTCCAATAGAACTTTCTGTGATGATGGCAATGTCCTAAGTCTGGCTAGCCAATATAGCCACTAGCCTTGCATAGCTATTGAGTGTCTAAAATATGGCTAATGTGACTGAATCTTTTATTTACTTGTAGTTTAGTTAAATTTAAATAGCCTTGCGTGGGTACTGCCTGCAGAATTAGGACAGTGCAAGAGTGAGAAGAAATGAGATTCACTATTCCCTTAGGACCTAGGTAACTCTTAACTAGTTCTAGATAAGAGGTCTACATTGGAATTCTTTGGCTCACCAAAGGGTTCACATGGAAGACTGTGGATGACAGGGAAGGTATTTGGGGTTTGTGGGTTTGCTTTGCTTCTAGCAATAACTCTGTTGCTCAACCAAACACCCGGCCCTGTTCTTTCTATAATTCGCCCTTGGATATAGCCTTTGTCAGTCACCAATGTTAAAAGTACGAGGTCCAAAAGTCCGGTGAATGGGCTTAGATATCTCACCAGCCGGAGGCGACAGTCTTCCTTTCCATCACTTGCCCAAGAACACGAAGACCTGGAACACCGTGGGCCGAGGATTTTATTGGCTTGACAGGAGCAAGGCCATTATTACTCTGTACTATCTCCCAGTCTAAAGTATTCATTCTATGAGTAGTTTAATTTGTAATTGCAATTGGAATTTAAACAGAGTGAGTCATAGTTTTCTCCTTAAATAGTATACCAAGACTGGGAGCCACTGATACCCACTTTCTAATGAAGAATGCTAAGTGCTGTAAATTTGCTTTTTTCAAATCTACCACAGGTACAAAGCATTTTTCAGTCTTTATTTTTTTCCCTTATCTTCCTGCTTACTTGTTAATCTCTCCCGAAGCAATTCTGTCCTGCACAGTCAAGTTTGTTGTGCAATAATTGTCCTCTGTTTAGATCTGGTTAAAGATTGAAACCTGGTGAAATGAGTTTGGGGATTATCTTCCTCTCAGATCATGTCTACAAGGTCTAGCTTTTGTCTTGTGATACTTAGCTGACAAACTGAGACTAAAAATATTTTTATTATTTACAGAGAATTATTTTTAGCAGATTATAAAGGCGAAGTAGTACACATTCATTTGGTATTAGGAAATGAATCAGTCAGCAAATGAACATCTCCTCTACCCTCAAAAGACAGGATGAGTTAAAGAAAATCAGATTGTTTTACAGAGAAAAAGTATTCTCTACTTCACCTTTTGGTTTTCTTAGGAGATTTCATTTGTGGATTTCGATGAAGCTTATTTGTGGCTATGAAGCAAAAATATTTCAAATAGAAAACTAAGACAACATAGAGCTAAATTAGATTGAAGAATTTTGAGAAGATATCAGTGTTTCCAAGGCCATGGAAGGTGAGCCGTTCCGCCTTGAGTCCCCCCCCTCCCCCCCCAAGCAGTGACGATAATGATGCTTTTTGCCTATGTGTCCTCTCACTCTGAGATGAGCAAAGTGATGACAGATTGTTAACACCCGTGGCCCCCACCTTGCTTTCCCTTCCCCACCCTCACGCACCAGGGAAAGGCAGATACCATGTGATTAGGAGGGTCAGTTCTGGAGCCCCCACCACACACACACACACAATGACAAGAGTAGATGAAAAGCCTATTGTGGAAATGCAAGTGGGGGAGAAGGGCTTCCCAGCTCTGAGCCCCACACTGCGCCAGGCTCTGAGCTGGGGGTGGGAAATGCAAAAGGTATCTGACAGGGAGATCCCTCAGGCAACTTGTAGTCTACTGACAGAAAAAGAAAACAAACAAAAATACCTTGTATTCGTACAGAATGTGGAGAGAGCTTTATAAAAGCTATTGACAAAGCCCAAAAGATGCCATTTCTGAAATTCTAATAGCATCTCCCCTTGTATATAACAGGCCAGGCTCTTAGGTAATTAGAAAATGGCCATCGTTTGGCATTTTCTCTTTTCGCAGCACTTGGAAGAGCAAATGTTCCTTCTCAGAGAGCCTCTAATCAGGGACAATTGGGTACCTACTCCTTGGAAGCCAGAGAGGAACAAAAGAGCATTTGGAAAAAAGATACACCTCTAAAGTGTGAAGTCAACATTTGGCCTTGAGGAGATAGGAGCTTACACTTCAAAAGAATTAAATATTGTCTCATGTTGCAAAAGCCACTGCTGCTTCTAGCCAGGCCGTTGGATGGCACAAACCTCCAATGTCACATTTCAAGGTATCAGGGCCTTGGGGAGAAATGACTGTAATCACAGAATCACTTAAGCAACATCAGATCTATCGTACTTAGTGGTTACAGTGTCCCCTGGGATGCTCAAAAGCATATTAGCCCGGCTAGAATCGTCTCTCAGGGAGTGAGCTCATCAGGAATCTCTCCTTGAGGGCCCTTGACACAGGAGAGGGCCCATGAGTCAGTCGTAAGCAGTACCTCTCCCTCCTTGCTCCCCCAAGCAGCTGACCAGGAGTAGCTGATGGAAAGCACTTTTCCTTCATCCTGAGCACCAGCAGTACCTCAGCTGACATCACAGGGCTCTGGGGCTCAGTCAGCAGCGTTCGTCTGAGCTGGAGTTTGTGAATTTGCACAGATTCCCCAGATCTGTGCCAAAGGTACAACCAATAAGGACACGAAGAATTCAAAAATAGGTGACCCTTTTTATTCATTCACCAAATGTTTATTGAACATGGACAGGGTATCAGGAGCTGGGATTGCAGTGATGGACAAGCTCCTTGGGTTGACGGCTGCGCCATTTGCTTCTGCACAGACCACGGGAGGGAAAGCCATGGGAAACCCACCGCGCTCTTGCTCATGCTGGCGGGCCTGAGCCTCCTAGGTGCTTGATCAATGGCTCCAGTAAAAGGGGAGAAGAATGGGTTTGGACAGGACTGTCCGGGCGAGAGTCACTGCTGTTTGCAGTGTGGCCCTTCAAGAAAGCGCTCAGCCTGACCTGCTCCCTTTGTATCTACCGTCTTCACAGTTCACTAAGTGCTTCCTTATATCCAACCCGAACCCCTCACAGCCATCGGCCTCCTGCTTCAATTCCCCGTGTTTGAGGGAAATGGAAAACTCCCCAAAACCATGGTCTTAGAGAAACAGCTCTAATCACAACACAGTCTCCCCTGACCCCAGCTGTGCCACACTGAGAAGCCCTTCTGTCCCTCCAGGCTGGGCAGGAACATCCTCACCCTGACTCCTCCAAGCAGACTTGACAGTTGGAATCCCTCCGTGAGCAGTAGCAAAGCCAGCCTTGTGTACAGCGGTCTGCTGCCTGGCCTGCAGCGACGGCACAAATGTGGACAAAGGGTGGCGAAAGTTGCCACGTGCTGTTCATGGGAGGAGACAAGTCCCTCCACTGTTCCATGCCGCACACCAACCCCCCTCGTTTCCTCTCCTAACATATCTGTGAGCCTTGGCTTCTTCCATCTGTGAAATGGGGCTAATGACCGCCCTACTGAAGAGTCGTGAGCGTTGAATGTCATCATGCCTGCGCCAAGCCTGCTACTTCGCAAGGACCCACCAGTTGTCGGTTGCCTTCTGCCTCTGGGGTGCAGTGGCCGGCGCGACCTGGTGGCAGGAAAAGAAACTTGAGCCTCGAGAAATAGTGATGTTTCAGACCCTCTCTGCCTTAAACTAAGATGCTTTCCCCGGGCATCTGAGGACCCTGAAGGTACTAAAATGTCTTAGACTCACAAGCATTGTATTACTGTCTCGGGAGGAGAGTATTCACATTTACCAGCATCCCTGTCAGCACAGTCTTTGAGCC
Source organism: Potos flavus (assembly GCA_028534135.1). Classification (NCBI taxonomy): domain Eukaryota; kingdom Metazoa; phylum Chordata; class Mammalia; order Carnivora; family Procyonidae; genus Potos; species Potos flavus. Next base: position 26,709,605 of record CM052893.1, read on the forward strand.
CGGAGGGGGTGGGGGGAGGACAAAAAGAGAAGTGTCACCAGTGCAGTGAGCCAACCCAGGCTTCTCTGTCATTCTTTCTGAGTTATTTAGCATCTGCACAATAAGTGGGCTTTTAGCTAACCTCCATTCTTGCCATCAGATCTATTGGCTATAAGCCCCATGATTCAATGGACACTTTCTACCTGACTGAACATAACTATTTTCCTACTGATGAGACTTAACCATTTTCCCCCAAATGCAGAGGACGAGGCAAGGAGACTTAAAATTGAGAAGTTTAGGTTAGCTAGAAGGAAGAACTTAGTGAACTGTGGAAATAATTAAGGACGGAGGCTTTTGGACCGTGTGAGCTATGCTGTCCAACCACGAGGATGCGTTTGCCAGCAGCCTCTCTGGAGGCGGAGGGATGGACCGTCTGACCTCTCGGCCCCAGTCCATCAGCGGGAGCTCCTGCCGCTGGAGCTCCCCGGCCGAGGGCTCTGCCTGGCAGAGGGGGTGCGGCCCTTCTCCCCCACCAAACACACGCCCTCCAGACAGCGCTCAGGCAGTGCGGCGGCCTATATTATCAAGAAACCCTGCCTGACTTTTTCTGGCCTTAGAGCCAATGCCTCTGGCCATTGCCCAGAATGACAAGGGAACAACGAAGTGGGGGCAGGGGTGCGGTCGGGCTTGCCGGCTGAGAAGAGAGCGCTGGTGAAGAGGTTCTGTTTCCTCTCACCTCCTAAGTGTGTGTCTGTGTGTGTTTGTATGAGATATGTGTCTAGGCAGGGACAGGAGCTGTCCTACTTTAGAGGGAGAGGGACTGTCCTTCACAGTGTTCCCTCCTTCTCTTCCCACCACCATCATCCTCGTTCATGGCCTCATGTCTTCCTGGATATCACCTTTGCTTCCTGTTTTCCTTGCTGCCCGTTTCTGTGTCCTCTGAGGAAATCCTTCCTTCCCATTCCTTCCCAATTCACTCTCATCTGGTGCAAAACTTTTATTCCACCCGGGTTCCCAAAACAGGCCGAATTCTTCAGGGTGTCAGTGAAGACTCTCCACAGGGAGACGCCAGCCTAGCAGCCCCGCGGGCCTCACCTCTCGCCACACTTCCGTGTACATCCCAGTCTGTGGAAAAACTAGCTTCCGAGACATCCCCGGAGCTCAGTCTGCACATTCTCACCGCCATGGCTTTGTTCATATTTTCCCTCCACTTGAACCCTTCTCTCCCCATCACTGAAACATCTGTCCATCCCTCCATGTTCAGATTCTCCAGCCAGACACAGGAGTCAGGATTCCTGCCTGGCCTGTATCGTATTCAGTCTGGTGTGAAGCACTCAGGCTGCCTGGCCCATGGGGTCAGCATAAAGGTGGACGCGTGGTGGCTAATGTGACTGTGTCCCACTGATGAGAACAAATGACTCCCTCCACTGCCCCACCCGCCATCAGCCTCTGGCTCTTCTCTGACCTCTGGCGCTGGCTCATGTCCCTGCATGGAGCGGCCCTATCTGACCCGCCTGCTGGCCCCGTGTTCACCTTGGAGACAAGAGGTGTAGAGCACGCTTATACTATTTCTGAGCTCTGAGCAGTGTAATGGCGGGAGCATAGCCTACTGGTATAGCGAGACCCAGTGGAGGCCCAGAGTACAGCTCAGACTCTAATCTGAGGCCTGAGGCAAGAGGGAGTGGACCAGTACCTAGAGCTTGCAAGGAAAAGAGAAAAAAAATTTTTTTTTGAGAGAGAGAGAGAGCTCAATCCAGTGGCTGGTGGGGCATGGGGTGGGGGGAGGCAAGAGGAGCAGGAAGGGGCAGAAGGAGAGGGAGAGAATCCTAAGCAGTCTCCTTGCCCAGCATGGATCCCAACACGGGGCTCCATCTCCCAACCCCGAGATCATGACCTGAGCCCAAATCAAGAGTCAGACGTTTAACCGACTGAGCCACCCAGGTACCCTGAAAAAAAATTTTTAGAAGACCATTTATCTGACTCTTTCCTTGGAGTCATGTTCACTCTCCTCCAGCACCAGCTGGAATTGGTCAGAATGTAGAATGCATTGTTTAGAAAGCTTTGGGTTCTGCTGTTTCCCGGCAGGTTCTTCCCTGTCCATCCCTCCTCCCTCCTTCCCTTTCTCTTTCCCTGCTTCTCTTTTCCATGGACTGATCCAGTGCTTGTTCCACGCAGGGCCCCGCAGCAGCAGGGCCTGTGCTCTCGGGAAGCTTCAGTGGCTGGTTGTCATCTATGTCAGGGTGATAAGTGTTTGTCCCTAGTGCCGCGGGCTAGCTGAGGAGCCAACAGGGCACGGAGGGAAGACTGAGCAGCATACTGCGTTATTTTTCTCATTGACTGAGGAGGTATTTAAGTGCTGTCGGGAAGACCCTGTGGGAGGTGAAGGGGACAATGGAAGGTACCCAGGAAGAAAAGGCCAGGAGAGGAAGCCAGAGGTGGCCTTTGGTTTCCTACCACTCCAGTCCGGCCTGACTCCAGAGCCTGCTGCACATTGGAATCAGACAGTTCAAATCGGATGCTTTCACTCCTGTACCGGCCGTCTATTAGATTGCTGGGCAGCTCACGTTTCCCCCTCACATCTCCACGTGCTTTCCCCCGCGTCTGCTCCCCACGCTTGGGACAACAGGACCTTGCTCTAGGTGGCTGCACCTGGAACAGGTAACACCCAGAGCCCTCCAAGGCCAGGTTTTTTGCTATAGAAAAGAAGATGGCCCAGCTGAGCTCCTGTCCACGGTGTCCCGAGCTGCCCTTGCGTCCTTACAATGCCGCAAAATGTTTATCGTGGTGCTTTTCCTTTGGGCGTTCCCCGATACATGGTCTTTCCCTAGTCCCCAATGCCCTGAGGAGTGGAGGTGTTTCAGCAATAATCATCCAAAGGAAGGTATCACGAATAAAAAGAGATGGAGTATGGGCTATAAAAATAGAAGGGAGAAAGAACGAGAGGAGAACCTTGGCCACTTCAGACATGCTGATATTCTCATTGTACCCTGAACCCCAATGTATTTCACCCATCCAGGCCTCTGCACACACTTGGCCTTTAGCCTGCAATGTTCTCCCTATAGCTCTGCCTAGCAAGTTCAGTCTGTCTCTAAAGATTTATCCAGGTGGAAAGTCCTTCTCTCCAAAAAACTTTCCCCGAAAGCCCCACAGAGCTGGGTGCCACCCTAGCCTCTGGTCTCCTCTCTGTTAGACAACTCAGCTTCCTATTACTCCCCACTTACATATCTGTCTCCTCCTCCGTCTAGGCTGTGAACATCCGAAGGGGGCGATTAGAAGTTCATCTTTGCATTTCTGGTGCCCGGCACATAGAAGGCAGTCGATCAAGTTTACTGACTTTAGGAATTCAAATGACCTAGCCATGATACAGTTTCTGGCCTTGGGAGCTTAGCCACAGAGAACAGATTGTAAACCCAAGAGCTAGTGCCCAGCCAGCGGGCACTTCCGGTTCTCAGTCCTCAACTCAATAGATCAGCGGCCCAGGGGACACTAAGCAGTACCGAAAGGGCCCATCCCTCCTGGCTATGCCCTCGGGTAGCCTGACAAGGGTGAGTCTCTGCTGCAGTGACGCGCTTCCTAGATGAGTAGCGTGGCCCAGGCCCTCCAGTCTCCGGCGGGAGCCGGACCCAGGCTCGGCACCTTTGTGACCAAGGTGAGGCTCTGTCGTCCCTGTCCCTGGGCTTCCATGTCTCCATCTGTCATGTGGCCGTGGGTCTTAATTAGAAAGCTCTTAGAGATTCCTGAAAGGACTGTTACTGTACAGCTGCACAAAGGATATTATGTCACAGAAGTGTAAGAGCACAGCAAATAATGGAAACCAGGAATAATAAGGGCACTTATTCCCAGAAGCACATTGATTTAAACCACAAAAGCTCCTTGGAACACACCTTGAGCCTTGTAAAAGCCTGAGCCATCAACAACCCCTGTGGGAGGGGAGCCCATGCCAGGCAGCTGCTGGAGAGTTCATTTGGTTGTCGTTGGCAGGCCAGTTCTGTCCCTCAGGTGTTCTCGCTTTGGTGACATTTCCCTGCTGTAGTGAGCCCAGCTTATTGGCTGGGTGCTGGAGAGAAACAACCATTACTTCCACAACCCTGGCATAAAGATGCAGAGAACTGGCCTTAGCACAGTTTGGTTGCCTTTTCCTTCTATGTATGATGAACACGGGTCTCCAGATAATGGAAACTTCATCACCGCTTCTGCTTCTAAAATCTGCATAGCCCCAATACCATCTGGCCACACCTTGACCCAGCCATCGCTACCCCTGGTCGGCAACTTTGGGAAACCACCCAGATACATCGTATCCACGGAAAATAAAGCTCCCTTAACAAACAGGTCATCCGATGTGCAGAAGTATATTCAAGCATAGCTTTGACAGCAGAAAGGGCAGGATCTGCAAAGAATGGGGGCTCTGACTGAAGAAAAATTTAAAACTTTCGAATGACAAAAAGCACCAAGACCCAAACTATAAGATAAAAAGAACAAATTGTAGGGAATATATCTGCAACATTCATAATACACCAATGAGTACTATCCTTAATATATAAAGACTTTTGAAAATGACTAAGAAAAATAACAGCAACCCAATAGAAAAATGGGTTGAGGATAGAGAGACTCCACAAAATAAAAATTACAAATGGCTAATGAACAGCTTGTGAAAACGTAATAATGAAATAAATGTAATGAAAGAAATGAGATTTTATTTTTAAAGATTTATTTATTTTAGAGAGAGAGAGCATGCCACGAGTCGAGGAGAGCGGCAGAGGGAGAGACTCTTCAACCAGACTCCATGCTGAGCACAGAGCCCAACGCAGGGCTCGATCTCACAACCTATGAGATCATGACCTGAGCCAAAACCAGGAGCTGAATGCTTAACTGACTGAGCTACCGAGGTGACCCAAGAAATGTGATTTTAAACAATAATATTTAATTTTTTTTACTTAATATATTGGCAAAAATTTTTATTTTTAGTGATGTGGTGAATTCACGTTTAACAGTATGTGGTAAAGCTAACTGTAATTATATTCTATGATCCTGAAATTCCATTCCTAATCTCTCAAGAGCTTTTATCTCTGGGCCTAAGAAGACACACAGGAGAATGTTTATAACATCCTTATTTGTAATATCAAACACTGGAATGGAACCCACATAGCCATCAATAGATGGATATATAAATTATGATATATTCACAACAGAACACTACACAATGCCAACAACAAATGATTATAGCTGCGTGCGGTAACACGCATGAAGTTGAGTGTATAAAGTTAGTCACTCTGGGGGCCCCCGGCTGGCTCAGTCAGTACAGCATGCGACTCTTTATCTCGGGATTGTTAAGTTCGAGCCCCACATTGGGTATGGAGATTACCTAAAAATAAAATCTTCAAAAAAAAAAAAAAAAATAGAGGCACCTGGATGACTCAGTTAGTTAAGCAACCCACCCTTGATTTTGGCTCAGGTCATGATCTCAGGGTTGTGAGATCGAGCCCTGCATCAGGCTCTGTGCTGGGCATGGAGCCTGCTTAAGATTCTCTCTCTTCTCCATCTTCCGCCGTCTCCCACTCTCCCGCCCCCTCAAAAAATAATAATAATAAAAAATAGAGTTAGTCACTCTGATTCCATTTATATAAATTTTATGGTGTTCCAAGCAGAATATGAGTTCCCTTCGGAAGGACATCGTAACGGGATGGGGGCTGCGGTGCCTTTCTGTGGTGCTAACAATGTTGTGTCTTGATCTAGGGATGTGTTCATTCTGAGAAAATTCATCAAGCTAAACATTTACGATACATGTACTTTTTTGTATGCATGATATGCTACCCTTACAAATATTTTTTTAAGGCGGTCATAAAAGAATACATACACAAAGTACAAGTTCATTTATATAAAGAAAAAGCATCCAAAACTAATTCATATATAGTTAAGGGTTGCAAGCATATGTGCTAAAACTAAAGAAAAGCAAGGGACTGATACGGACTCAGTTCAGGAAGAGAGATTCTTCTGAGGAGCAGGGTGGGGGCTTTAGGTGGTTGTGATGCTTTAGTTCTTAAGCGAGATGGTAAATTCACAGATGTGTTATTAGTTGTGTCCTTCACGTTAGAAATATCATTTTCGGGGCACCTGGGTGGCTCAGTGGGTTGAAGCCTTTACCTTCAGCTCAGGTCATGATCTCAGGGTCCTGGGATCTGGCCCTGCAGCGGGCTCCATGCTCAGCGTGGAGTCTGCTTGAGGATTCTCTCTCTCTCTCTCTCCTTCTGCGCCTCCACCCTTAAATAAATAGATAAATCTTTTAAAAATATTAATAAGGTGGCTTTTTCAAATTGGTACATGAAATTACTTAAGAAAATCAAAAGGTTTTTTTTTTCCTTTGGTTTTTTGTTTTGTTTTGTTTTTTTTAAATAGGCCACAGTTTGGAAACAAATTGACCTCAGATGCTAACTTTCCAAGACACAACTAAGAGGCATGGAAAAAGAACTTTAGAATATATTTTCTTACCACTGAAACGCTAAAACATGAATGGAACTCCCCCAAAGTGCAAGGCCCACTTACATCACGGACATATTTACTGTAGCAAATACAGGTTTACAAAAAAATTTTTCAGGCTCTCTGGGTCCACTCCCCTTTCCTCTGTCCAACCTCTTTCTGAGATTTTCCAGCAGGGAAGGCGTTTGAATGTTCAAGATCTTCAGCTGCAACCACACTCGCATGTGTGTCAACATTCCACAGCTGTTTACCAGAGCAAGGCTGCCCAGAGGGCAGGAACGGGGGGCACTGGCCGAGGGTCACCTGATATGGGGTGCAGGGGGGTGGGTTTCCACACCCTGAATGCTCAGAGCCTCTGGGACTCCGGCCTTGACTCTGCGCCCTTCCCCACCTCACCAAGACCAGCCCCCAGTCCCTCAGGAATGACTTTAGGTGGCCAGTGCAGGCAACCAACAGACTCTTCAGACAGGAGGCTACTCTCCTGAAAGCACTCACCGAAGGACTCTAGCAACCATTTCCTCAGGGGCAAGCTGTCATCCTCCACACCTACCGCCTTCTGTTCAGGTTCCTGACCGCCAGCTCTTTCCAGAGCCTCTCCATTCTGTGTCCAAAGAACTGGTTCGAAAGCTCAGAATGTCAGCCTGGACCCTGGAGAGGGTCTGCTTGAGGTGTAGCCACAAATGGCAGGCCCCCCTTGCTCTCTGCACCCTTTCCTAACTGTGTATCCGCTGTGGGGTTCCGGAGCTGGGACGCGGGCAGGAGGCCTGAGGGCAGAGAAGGGCACTAACGTGTTCCACAGAAACTTCCCCCTTCATCTTGTTGTCGTTGTTGTTAAAACACATGTACTCTTCTAAGGGCTACTCGCTTCCTAAATCATAACACAATGTCTCAACACAAAGACAGATGGGTGATTAAACATGAGTAGAGTTTTAATATTGTTTGCCCCAGAAACGTGCAATTTGTTGTTTTTGTCAATGCAGTCAGTCAAATTCATTCAACTATAGCAACATTCTTTGAGTGTCTGAGGAGGGTCAGGGATGGTGAGGCCTGTGAGAAATACAAAGGTTAAGTCCATTCTTGCCTTCTATGGGCTTCTAGAAGTGATCGAAATATGACATAAAATACAAGCTTTTGTTGTATTTTATTGTAACAGCATGGAGGTGCAGAGAGGTGCAGAGAGGCAGGTATAGAGGTCTAGGGTTATACATGGCAAGAGAACAGAGGTTGCAGTCACTCCAGAGTGTGTGGCTCCCAAATCTTACCAGCTGTGCCACTTGAGGCCCATGGCTTGAAACTGCTGGACCTCAATTCCCTCATCTGTAAATTCATGGGAGCATAACCTCGCTCACAGAGTTGTTGTGAAGATTACATGTTAACACAGCACACACTAGACGCTCAGTGCTGGTCTTCCTCTCCCATTTTCCAAGTTCTCCCATGACTCACTTGCTGTTCACATCTCAAGTCAACTGGGCAGCAGTATCCTTTTTAAAATTTAGGATGCCTAACTCTATAAGGAGAAACTTCTGCTGTTGGACACTTGTTCTGGCTCTTGGACAGAGTCCCAGCAGAGGATGAACCGCCATCCCCTGTCTCTGCCTACTGTGATGGCACAGTGCTACGTGGCCACAGGGTCCCAGCTGGAAGGGTTGATGGAGCCAGAGGGAGCCGCCCAAATTAGGGATAACCCTCTCAGTCATACTAGATTAGGGGTGTTTCCTAGTTTTCTGGTAAGAAGGGAATTGGAAGCCAGTGTATCATATCATACTGGCACATATGTCGTATCATATATCATATCATATCATATATATATCATATCATATATCATCTCATATCAGTGGTTGGTTGGGTAAATTTATAATTAAACAATGCAATGCTCTTTTAGTCATGCAGATTTAGTTATTCTCCCCTCTTTCTTTTGTTGTCTACATACATTCCCCATTGTATAACTTCTCTGAGTATTTGGGCCATTGGGTGGATTATGCCAGGCCATTGAAATCAAGGTTGGTTTTCTTAATAGGTGAGCAGTGGCCTTTAACTTTAGTAACTCTTGAGAAGAGTTGTTTGGTTCTGGGCACCTGGGTGGCTCAGTCAGTTAAGCATCTGCCTTTGGCTCAGGTCATGGTCTCAGGGTCCTGGGATTGAGTCCCACATTGGGCTCCCTGCTCAGCGGGAAGCCTGCTTCTCCCTCTCCCACTGCCCCTCCCCTTGCTCATGTGCGCCCTTTCTCTCTCTCTTGCTCTCTCTCAAATACATAAATAAATAAATTTATGTAGGTTGCTTTCAGGCCTAAGATACCATGATTTTAAAATTTTTCTCTGTTTACTTCATCGAGGTACTTCATCCAGGTAGACTCGCCAAGGCCTAGAGAGGCCAGCTGACTCAACAGAGGTTGCGTATTGAGCAGTGGCTGGGCAGGGATCAGTAGTTCTGGCCCTTAAGCCATTACCACAAAGCTGGAAGAGACCTTGAGCCCATCCCAGTGGAAAAGGCAGACCCATGCATGCAGCGTTCAATGGGCCAACGGCATGCCATGTTGACTTTTAAAAAATATTCCTTGGTCATTTTCAAAGCAAACGGTTTTTACTATGTTAATTCATTTTATAAATATGTATTTGGCATCTACTGTAGGCACCACACAGTCCCTATTAAGGCTTCTATTTCCTCTTCTAATGGCATCTCCTACGTGGAAATCAGGAGTGGGAAGCTCTGGGCAGGACACCCCAGCATTTGCCTTAGCTGGATGCTAGTGTGTGTCAACCTCCGGGCAGCCTGCTGGCTAGTGACTGGAATGGAGAGCAGGAAATAGTGTGAAGGTGAGTCAGACAGAGGTCAGATGGAAAAGTGGCTTGAGACAACAAGTCAGATCTTCTCAACAGGTCAGATCTTCTCACGAAGCTGTGGAGGAGACGTGGAAAGAAGAAGGGGATATAGTGACCAGAGAGGAGGAGAATTACAGAGGTAGAAGGACTGAGTGTGGGCATGAGGCAAAGAAAGGAAGCAGGAAGCTTCTGTGTCTGGGTCCACCCAATACCACTTGCATGAGTCAGAATTAAACTCTGGAAGCAGAACTACTATGAGTATTACAGAATGCAGAATTTATTATAAGATTAGCTCTTTCACAACTGGGGCAGGAGCTGGGGAAGTGAATATCTGGAAGGAGTTGTTGAAAGATCACAGAAGTCACTAACAAGCACCAGCGGGGCCGAAAGAAGTGGAGCTTACAGAAAGCAAGGCAGGTCCAGCTGCGAAATGGGGCCACGCAGGGCTCCTAGTGCAGAATCTTTGGAAGGATGGTGGCTGGCTCTTCGCAACTACTGCCTCTGTGAGTTTGCCACAAAGTGTCTGAGAGTGGGCTGGCAGAGAGCGGGGAAGAGTGGGGACACACAGGAGCCCGGCTGCATCTCCACGCGCCTCACCGGCCCCAGCCAACAGCGGCCATCAGGGCACAATAGCGGCTGCTTCGCTGCTGTCTTCCACATCTCAGGCCGCTTCCTTTCAGGCCACTCTGACCAGAGTTATCACGGGCAGGGGTGCTGGGAAACAATTCCCAGCATACGCAAGGTGACCACCCAGCAATCCCACACTCTGACCAAAGACACCTGTGGCCACAGAGAAACAAGCCAGGGTACTTCGATCAGCAGCCCAGAGCCACATGGAGGAAGAAAGCAGTTCTCCCAAGGAAGGACGCTCCCTCCCCAGAAGAGGGGAAAGAGGTGCCGGGCAGACAAAAGTAACAACTGTCTACCTTGGTGTCTCAGGGACTGAATGAAATGTTCCCCCAAATTCATTCTTCTCAGGGTCGTGTTCTTTAACATTATAGCCACCGCAGCAAGTTGCTGACCACAACTTCTACAAGGAAGGACATACTTTGTGAGGGTGATGATCAGGTGACAACAATCATCTCGGACCTCGTGATTGAACAGCTCGCTCAGAGCCATTCAGTTACTTACAAAAGGGAACTAGGACGCTGACAGAATATCCCCAGGGAACCCATTAGCAGTCTGGTTTATAGATTGCCCTGTGGAGATTTGGGCTACCATGAATCCATTTTCCAGGCCCTAATCAGATGGTTTTCCTGGGCCTACAAGAACAGACCAGGGCCAGGGTGGTTACTCAGAGGCATTACTTGGAATCGGACTTCAGCATGGAGGCAGGTTGAGATGATTCATGGTGTGTGTGTCAGTGGGGGTGGGTATGTGTACTTCGAGGTAAAAGAAGTGTCATTGTAGCAATAGACATCTTTTCTAGGAGGAGGAAAGAATCTGAGATTAGGGTTTTGGGGGCTCTGAAAAAGGCAATTTCTTTTCTTTTTTTTTTTTTAAGATTTTATTTATTTTTGAGAGAGACAGAGATAGAGAGAGAGAGATCGTGAGCACAGAGGTGGGAGAGGAGCAGAAAGCAAAGCAGACTCCCGGCTGAGCAGGGAGCCAGATGCAGAACTCAATCCCAGGACCCTGGGATCATGACCTGAGCCGAAGGCAGATGCTTAACCAGCTGAGCCACCCAGGTGCCCTAGATTGTTACAGCTTTTCAATGAAGAGCCTTTGGACATGATGTGATTGTAAAAGGCTGAAAAGAGCTCTCTATTTTCTTAATGTCTGTTGATATCTTGTCCTTGTCCATTGGACAAAGCCTTTTACGTTGCAATACAGTATAAGAACAAGCTTAAAATGTGATGAATGCTGGAAAAGATGCATTATGACTCAGTCTCATTCAAGTGAAAAATGAAAATGATTGACAGCACAGGGAGGGGGAAGGGTGCAGAACAGAAAGCAGGGAAGCTATAAATCCATGAAGAGGAGTGGGGAGTTAGGGCTGGAAGTGATAAAATAGAGGGGTGGCAGCAGCAAATGTGGCTGATTTATTCCTGTTTTCCCTGACACAGGTAGGTCCTAGATGGATTATTGGATGATGGTTTAAACTCTGATCCCTTACTTTTGCCCCCGCCCTTCTGGAAGACTTCAAGATCCTTCCTTCTCAGATTTATCCACTACCACAAACCCAATAACCATGAAATAGACACGTGTGTCCTAACTGAACGAAACATTTATATTGGCCCTTGCCAGAGCTGGAAGGAGGACCCCAAAAGCTAAGAAGGGAATACAAAGTGAGACACAAACCCATAAGAGTGGTGTCAGGAAGGTTAAAGCCCCTACAAAGGTGGGGGGAGATTGCCAACCACGACAAAGGCAATGAAAAGGCCCACTGGGTCATGTTCAGAGTGAGAAGATGGGCTAGACCCACAGTCTGGGAAACAGCGCAGTGTTCACAAATGACAAAGAGACAGACGAGCCATTCAGGTCCTAAGTGCTTGCTCTCTTGGCACCATTGGAGACATGGCCAAGCCTCTGAATACCCAGGCTGAGCTCAGGGTCTGGCACACAGTAGGAATACAATAAAAGTTTGTTCAATGAATGGAGAATGGATGGTAGGAGGAGGAAGAGGAGAGAGCTCTTGAACAGAGAGCCCAGGATGTTTGGAAAGGTAATGAGGAAAGAGTCTGTGCTATCAATTCAATACAAATCAAGAGCAAAAGGTCACTGTAATCAGCTCCTTAAGAAACAGAGTGAGATGGAGATTGGGCAAGTGAAGGGAGCAGAAACAGGCAGAGAGAGGAATTGTACTATGAGGCAGACACAACAGAAATCTCAGTTCCACCCCAGATGCTGGCTCACCCTGGAGGCTAGAGGCTAGAGGCCTGCGTCTTCATATTTCCTCATCAACCAGTCATCAGATCCAGGCCACACTACTGGAGATGTGACCTTGGATTGGCGTGAGCTGTCAGCAGCCAACACTCTCAAGAGCTGAGGGAATGAGTGACTCAGTCTTGAAGAAGGGATGTGTGGGCACACCACAGCACCCACTAAATAATCAATCTAACCTCTTCATTTTCCAGGTGAAAAAAGTCTAGAGATGAAGTCATATAGCTGGCTAGGAGCAGAGCCAGGACGTCTCTCACAGTGATAAGTATTCCCACAGTGTACATGGGATTTGGGATGGGATTTGACATGGATAAGGAAGAAGGGAGGTTAGGATCAATGGCTCCCAAATCCAGCTGCCATCAGAATCATGTGCTGCTATTAGAATGCAGATTCCTGGGCCCCACTTTCAGAGAGTCTCTTACTGGAGGGTCTGGGGCAAAGCCTGAGAATCTGCATTTTAACAAGTGCCCATGAGATTTTATGTGGCACATCTCCCAGCCTGCACTTGGAAACCAGCAACTGAGACAATGAAACATTGCCGAATAATCTGTACTTAAAGAATATTGTTAAATGATGTTATTCTGGAAGGAGATCTCAGCTGGGTTCAAGAGGGCTCACTCCTGAACTCTGATCTATTCAACAAGTTCTATCAACTTGAAGACTTTAGGAGGATATATATCCAATGAAGAGAATCCCGCAACTGCAAGAGATTGTTAATACTTCGGAGGATCACACTGAGATTTCAACAGATTCAAACATGTGGCCCTTAAGTATGATTTTGTAGACTGATATTTATTGACACTGAAAGTCGCTCACAATATTTAAAGTGAGAGAAAGCAGCAGAGAGGCAGTGGGAAATGATGGATTAGAGCACAGACTCTGGAACCTAATGGACTACATGGGCTCAAATCCCAACCTTATCGCTTACTCACCCTGTGGCTCCAAGCAAGCTTCTTATTTCCCTGTGTCTCAGTTTCCTCATCTGTAAAATGGGAACAGTAGTATATAATTCAGTACTTGTCTCATAGGATTATTGTGAGGATTATGTGGGTAAACATGTATAAAGGATTAATAACTTTGTCTAGCACATAGAAAATACTGGTCAAACATCTGCTGTCATTATGTGTAGTTGTTTATCTTTGTTGCTGTAAAAAACTACCTCCAAACTTAGTGGTTTCAAATGACAATTTATTACTCCTTACTTGGTGGATTGTTGAGCATTACTTGGTACTGACTGAGGCTCTGGGATCATTGGAAGGTCTAAAAGGACTGCACTCACATAGTTGATAGCTGATACTGGCTGCCATCTGGGAGCCCTGTGGTGTTTTCAGTCACAGGCCACAGTGGGGTCTCTCCATGTAGCTGGTTAGGCTTCTGCACATGGTGGTTGGGCTCCGAGGAGAGTCTTCCAAGAGATGAAGGCAGAAGCTGAGATCTCCTAAGGCCTGCCTTGGCAGGTACCCACCATTACCCTATCTACATTCTATAGGTTAAAACCAGACTCAAGCCCAGCCCAGACCCAAAGAGGAAATAGATACCACCCATCAATGAGAGGAGCCATAAGGAATTAGCAGCCATCTTTAACCTACCATAGAGGTTTAACCCCATGTTTGTCGAAGTATGTGTGTGTGTGCACATACTTGTGTGTTTATGCATAGAAAATGATGGCTGGAAGAGTACATACCAAAATGTAAACAATAGTTATCTTTAAGAGGAAGAGTTACAATATGATTGTTATTTTCTTATTTATCCTTTCATGTTTTGCTTTTTTCTCCCTGGATTTTCCATAATAATGTATGTTACATTTATTTAAAAAAGTAATTTCCATAAATTGAAAAACTAGATGGGGATTTAAAAGGTAATATTAGCCAAAATTGTGGTAGTTCAATCAAGAGAAGAAGAAGAAGAAGAAGAAGAAGAAGAAGAAGAAGAAGGGAGGAAAGAAATGAAAGAAGGAGAAAAGAAAGAAAGAAAGAAAGAAAGAAAGAAAGAAAGAAAGAAAGAAAGAAAGAAAGAAAGAAAGAAAGAGAAAGGCACTAGCTTAAATATACAAGGCATTAGTAAAATCACAGTAGCTAGCTCCTAGAGCAAAGGTCCTAATCCCACTCCCCTTAGCAATCAGACCACATTGGAGTGTTACATGCAGTGCTGGATTCTGAATTCTAAGAAAGATTCACAAAGGGAAACACAGCACATCAAGATGTGAAAGGGAAGCCAAAGGTCTATAAACTGTTTCTTTTGGAGAAGAATTTAAGGATACTTGGGTTGAAAAGAAGAGGCTTAGTGGGGTCATGATACAGTGAACTGGGCCCTCATTCCAACTGCGAGGAGAGTTGCCATGGGGAAGAGGCATTAGTTCTGGTCCTACAGAAGTAGGAACATTTAATGGAAGTGACACAAAGGCAGATGTGAGATTCTTCATGCAAAGAGCTTTCTAGGTTGTAAAAGAATAAAGCTGGAGCGAGCTTCCTAGGAAGGCAACAAGCTCCCTGTTCAAGTAGAGACCAGATGCCATGTCTCAGGGCTCCTCCTGCCTTGGGTAGCCATCTGACCTAGGATCCCTGCCAAATCCCTTCCAAATCCCAGGCTGGATGACACATAGGCTTACATGGGAGAGGAAATAAAACACATGACCATTTATTTAGGAAGCTTCAGCCTTATCCTGGCTGAAGGCAACAGCCCAAAATAAAGGAATTCTTGAGATTCCTCTAATGAGTCTATAAACTGATATTGCACTTGCTATGAAAACTTGGTAAGTCAACAAATCATCAAGCGAACACTGGATGCATGGCAATGTCCAGGGTATGAAGATGTGGTCTCTAGGACCACAGGTTTAAGTTTAATAAAGAGGGAAGACATAAAAACCATATAGATTTAACACTCCTAAATAGAGTCATTACAATGAGTACCTGTGGGGGCGGCAAGGACCCCAAATGTAAATGATTGATTTGTAACAGCAAAGAGAGCTTGGGGTGGGGGGAGATTTAAGGTGTCAGTAAGAGGCGAGAAATGAAAGGCTGGTATGGGGGGAGGCCAAGGAAGAGAGGCCTCGCCCCATATCTTTACATTAATGTGATCCGCTCTGGTGGAGGGAAGAAGGCTGCATACCCGGCTCCTGGCTCGGGCTTCCCTAAAAATTGATCGCAGTCCGTCTTTATCGACTAATGTAATTATAACCACCTCCATTTACTAAGGACCTACTATATGGTAGTTGCTTCACATATATTAACTCTTCGAATCGATTCCATAACCAAGTAAACTGATGACTATAATTTTCAGGGATCGGGTCCCAAGGACATGAAGAGCAGTGGCTGGCCTCCTTTGGGGTCGCCTGACTCCCACGGACCCTGTAACTACCCCTTGCCTCAGCACCCGTATGTTCAGCATGAGCCCTGCTCTCCTGTCCTCCCCTGAGTCTGAACCCTCCCCCAGGCATTGGGAACTGTGTGCAAAGAGATGCAGGCTTTCCAGGAACTGGGAGCTGTAAGACAGAAACAAGGACACTGTGGGTGGTCATCTTCTGTTACGCTGAGACAGAGAACAGGACAGACAGACAGACAGAGAAATCAGATGCCCAGAGAGAAAGAGGGAGAATGCACCACATGGTTCCTGGGGATAGTCACCCACTTCCCTGGTCCTGTTCCTTCCGGGGACCTGGACGCCTCTCTGCCCTCCAAGATGAAGAGACAGCTCTGTCTGTTTATGTCGAATTGGCCCTTTTCACTTACGCTGGCTTGAATGTCTATAACTCGCAACCAAGGAGTCGTTAACTGATACAAGTGTTTTGTCCATCTCTTAACAAAGGAGCCAGGCTTCCAACTTAGGTTCATCCACGGGGATCTCCCAGCTCCTTTCTGTCGCCCCAGAGTGGTAATGTTCGGGTCGCGCTTCCTCAAGCTGGGACAGCTTGCTCTCTGCTTCCAGGTGGTTTCCGTGCCCACCCGGTGTCATCTGTCTGGTAAGCAGCTGCCCTGATGAGGGCCAGGGGCTACCCAGCAGCGGTCCCACTGGCTCATACAGGTTAGGAGCTCCCATCATCGCATTGTCCCCAGCATGCACACCTTTCATAAAGCTGTCGCTTTCTGGGTTTTAACGGCATGCTTTGGGAAACCTGTTTCGGGAACTTGGGTTTCTGAGGCCCCAGGGGCCACCCCAGCCCCTCAGACCCTGTGCCTGCTCCCTGCATGCTGCTTTCACCCTTGCTACCCTTTCTGGAAAGCCTCTTCTTGGCTCTGCCCACAGACTCCCCACCGCTTCGGAAACACCTGAACCTTGTACTGACGGCGGTGAGAGCTCTGACGACACCTTCCTCCTTCGTTCGCCAGGTGGCTGGTCTCCTGCGTCTAGCTGCGGGGGCAGAGTCTGTGTCCTCTTTGTCTTTGTGTCTCCAGTCCCCGTCACCGCAGATGGCCCATGGTTTGTGCTCCGTATTTGTGGAGCGAATGGCTGAATGAATAAACCAATCATTAAACAAACTCATTTCCTTCCTAGACTCATTTCAGTCACGGTCTCTTCATGCTGACCTCTTGACTGCATTATGTTTTATTTCACGAATATTGTTTCTTTTAGGACAATTTTTTCTTCCCTGGTTGGTCCTTGTCCACCAGAAGGGCTGTGAAGCAAAGGCCTTCCTCCCACTCTCCTCATTCCCAGCACAAGGCTTTACAAACAACGGGTGTCGATTCGTGGGGGGTTGTGTTTTGTGTTTGTGTTACAGAGCTCAAAATAATGATCCACAGGGAGTTTCTCTTTGGCGAGTTCTTACTGCCCCGTCCTTTTCCCTCCTCTGCTTGTGGCCGACCCTCTCCTGACAGTGGACAAAGTTCAATACCCGGCTTTGGATTCAACACGAGTGACCTTTGGCTTAGGCAACCCAGACAGGAATTTACTCAAACATCCTGAAATAGAGACATCTATTTAATTGTCCCGATTGAACGTGGAAGAACCCATCACATCACATTTCTGAACTTTCCAACGGGACTGAAGAGAACACACACGAACCTGAGTGGCCACTGGGAGATCACGTCTGTCCCCGCCAGAGAGGCAGTGGCTGCACGCAGTGCGGTGGGTGACCTCGCCCCGGGGGGTGGGGGGCGTACGCACCTGCCTTTGCCCCCCGCTGCCGCAGCTCTAGCACGCTGTGTTCCCCTTCCCGGACAAGGCAGAGACGGTGACTGCAGAAGATGGAGTTGAAGCAGACAGTTAATGAGGCTCGACAGGAGAGTAGGGCGAAGAGGCTTGCCAGCCAGGAGAGGCCTTAGGGAGTAGGAAGAAGCCCGTCGGGGGTTACACTGGCTACTGTGGTGTTCAGGGTCCCGCTGCCTCAGTGGGCAACCCTGAACGCTACTTTGGTGCCCCTGCCTTGCCCTCTGAGTCTTTGGGTTCTCTGGGAGGCCACGGCCCCCTCTGCCACTCGGGATCACACCACCTTCTTTCAGGGGAGCCAGGACAGCCCCTGGAGAGAAATAAATACGATCGAAGTGAGGGCAACTGATATTTAAGTAGGGAAAGTGCCTACTTTATGTCAGGCACTATTGTAGGCTCTTTGTTTCCCTCTTTTTTCCTTTCTCCCTTCCTGTCCCCCTTTCTTTCTCTCTTTCTTTTCTAAGAGCCTACCTATGAAATTTTAGACATCTTCAATTGGTAATAATGAGCCCTGCACAGTTAATTTCCTTTTACTACATCTGGCTTGCTGGAAATTATTTAAAATCTCAATGCCCCGCTGTTTCAGCAAGATGCTTGTGACATTGTTCAGCTTTCCAGCTAATAATATACATGAGAGGAGAATTCCCTTTTGTATTTCTGATCTTCTGTGTGGCTCTGATTTTATGATCAATATCTGTAATTTCATTCTATTCTCAGAGCAGGAAAGTAACTTGAAGGCTTGAGATGGAAATTTGGGGGATAACAGAACTCCAGCTGACCACAAAAAACTCTTCTTCCCTTTATCCTGTTACTTCTCCCAGCCTTCCTGGATGTTATGGCCAAGTGGCTAAATGTCTTCCAAAAAAATGTGAGCAGAAGCTCTGTGTGCCACTGCCAGGCCTATACTTTAAGACCAGGGTGTGCCTCCTCCTTATTCTTTTCAATCTTCCCACACACTGGGGTCCAAATAAGGTCATGGCTTCACCTTGACATGCAGACAACATCAAGGCCGAGGAGATGGAGGATGAACAAGATGGAAGAAACTTGGATCCCTAAATGTCAGGTGCAGCAGAGCCCCCCACTGCCTGGAAACTCACCCTGGACTGCTACCTGAAAAAGAACTAAACTTCTGTCTTCTTTAAGTTGCAGGATTATCGATGAGTCTCTTTGTTAGAGCAACCTAACCTGACCCTAACTAAATCAGAAATCGGTACCCAAAGTATGGTATTGCTGTTATAAAAAATCCAAAATATGTGGCATCGGCTTAGCAGTTGGGAGATAAGAAAATTGATGTTGTTTACTAGAAAGGCAGTGTCCTTGTTATGCTGAGGCAAAACATTTGACAAGATCGTCACCTTCGATTATTTGAAGGACAAACCAATTGCCTAAGCCCCTACCTCCAGAGGAAGCAGTTGCATAAAAACACATTGTTAGTGTTTGCTGGCTGCTCCTTCCTGCTTTTTAGTAAGACATTACAACAAAGTGCTGGCAAGAATCAGTCAGATTGCCAAGTACCCAGAAATATGGATCCAGAAATATGGATCTTTACAGAGTTAGAAAAGTCAATTTCTTCTCTACCCAAAATAGGAGGAGAAAAACTACAGTCGTCCAGAGCAGTTTCCTAAGGTCAATTAAAACTTCTCAGCAGAACCAAGAGGCAGGCCTGTGGCAAAGATGAGGGTTTAAGGATTTGCCCTGAAGCCTATCATTTCAGATGAACTCAAGATAGACACCATTGAAATGAGAGAGAGAGTTATTGGTTGATCAAGGAAGCAAAGAAATAAAGCAGCTTTAAGAACTATGTTCAGAGAAGAACTTTGGGAGTGGGGACTGATTCATGAAATTGACTGAAGCTTTCTCAGTTCTTAGGCATTTACATTGCCAAAGAAATTACAAGTCTCATCCAAAAAAAAAAAAAAAAAAGTCTTTAAGACATAAAGAACCCTTGGCCTTGGGCCCTAACATCTGCACCAGCAGGAAGCCAGCTGTGAAATTTGCATGGCTCCAAAGAGGGCTTAATCCAGAGTCCACTTCAAATGTTGCAAGAAGGCAAAGCCATCAGCCATAAAGGACAATGGACATTCCCCTTTTACAGTCTACTACTTCTTGCCAGTTTGGGATTAACCATGCTGTTTCATGTAGCTATTGATCATTCGTTTTCATTGCCAAATAGTATTCCATTGTAAGAACAAACCATACCTTAGCCATTCATTTCTGGATATTTAGGTTGTTTCTGTTGGTTGCTATCATGTTATGAACCTTCTTTTACATATCTCTTGGTACACATGTGGACAGATTTCTCTAAGGCATCTTCTTAGGAGCGCAATTAATGCGTCATTAGGTACTCAGTAAGGCCAAACTCCCTCATAGTAATTGTGCCAATTATAGTCCCTCCTGCAGTGTATTTGTGTTCCCTTTGTTTCATAACCTTGTCTACATGCTATTTTTTTTTAAAGATTTTATTTGTTTATTTGACAGAGATCACAAGTAAGCAGAGAGGCGGGCAGAGAGAGAGGGGAAGCAGGCTCCCCGCCGAGCAAGGAGCCCGATGTGGGACTCCATCCCAGGACCCTGAGATCATGACCCAAGCCGAAGGCAGAGGCTTAACCCACTGAGCCACTCAGGTGCCCCTCTACATGCTATTTTTGCATTGTTTTTGGATATTCCAGTTTTGCCTAACTGGTGGAGGTATAATGTTGTCGTTGGGGTTTAATTCACATTTCCTAAATACTAATGAAGTTGATTATCTTTTCATTTTATTTATTGGTCATTTGGATTTTTCCTTTTGTGCCTATTCAAAACTTTTGGATAGAGCTATTGGGTTATCTATCTCTTTCATATTAATTTTTAGGAATTCTTTTAGGTAACAATCATTACATAATGTTGCAAATATTTTCTCCCACTATGGGGCTCATCTTTTTACTCACTATCTGGTCTCTTGGTGATCAGAAGTACTTGATTTTAATGAGAGCTTAATTTTTTTTATTCCTCAGTCTGTATCTCCCTATCTATGGTTCATATCCAGAATCTCTGAGAGATGATCCAATTAGTTGCCCAAGCACAGGATAGCATAATATGACTGGATGATACTCGAATGCCTTTCCATTTCCTAGGTTCTAGGCAGCCTATAGATATCTGTGTTAGATCAGTGCCTATCTCTGGCCCTATTTACTATCCCTAAGGTAAGGGAGTACCACATTAAACAATGAATGAGGGGTACTTGGCTGGCTCAGTTGGAAGAGCATGTGACTCTTGACCTTGGGTTGTGAGTTTAAGCCCCACATTGGTTGGGTGTAGAGATCACTTAAATAGACTTAAAAAAGTAAAACAATAAATGATGGGGACAGGTGGAAGTTAGACAAAGGATAAGATATTTAAGTCAAGAAATATTACTTACTGACAATAAAGCTCTTAATAATCCATTCCAGAGATGAGGAAAATAAACAGAAAACTTCTTACAAATTTTGCAACCAATATTTGGTGATTGAATACTTAACAACAACAACCTACCCTAAGTGATTTGAAGATGGCTGATTGATTAGATTATGGTGATTCCAAAGTAGCACTGAGAAGTAATAATCTTAAAACTTCATGGAAGTATGTTGAGGGACGCCTGGGTGGCTCAGTTGGTTAAGCGGCTGCCTTCGGCTCAGGTCATAATCCCAGGGTCCTGGGATCCAGTCCTGCATCGGGCTCCTTGCTCGGCGGGGAGCCTGCTTCTCCCTCTGCCTCTGCCTGCCACTCTGCCTGCTTGTGCTCTCTCTCTCTCTCTAACAAATAAATAAATAAAATCTTTAAAAAAAAAAAAAGGAAGTATGTTCAAATAACTACAATTGCAATCTAAAATGTGCCAGATAGAAGTCTAGAAAAGGAGAGTCAATGAGTTCAGATTTGCCAGTGTTCATCAAGGAATTTCCAAGAGAGAGCAAGACTAGATACACAACATTCTTGTCACTTCAGGAAGCAGTTTCAGCTTTAGAAAATAAGCTATTTGGGACACCTCGGTGGTTCAGTCAATTAAGGATTCAACTCTTGGTTTTGGCTCACGTCATGATCTCACAGTGGGTCCTGAAATCAGCCCCGCCTGTGGCTCCATGCTCAGCGTGGAATCTGCTTGAGATTCTCTTGATCTCCCTGTCCCTTCCCCCATCCTTCTAAAAAATAAAAATAAAAAATAAGCTATTCAAACCAGAAGCTCAGATGAGGAGGGGAGCTAACGGAGACTCGTATGAGGAACACTCCTCTGCAGACAAGATCTAGAGAGCCAGAAGGGAACCATACTGGAATCATAGGTTTAGCGAACCCAACAAGCATTTATTGAGTGTCTGCTAGACGACACTGTGGAGGATACAAAGATAGGTTGATAAGAAGATCAAGATCCTGTACCAGTTAGGCCTGGTTATGCTGTAAGTTCCAGAGAACTAGGCTCCAATGTAATAAGCAACTTTTTGGTGGGCTCATGTATATAGAAGTTCAGAGGTAGGGCAGGCTGCAAGGTTAGAGTAATTCAGTGTGGCTCCTGGGTCACCTGCCTTCTGTGTCCTGACCTCATCTTCAGGTCAGCTTCCCCCATTGCAGCACAGCTCTTCTAGACACCAGAGCTTCCCAAAGAGAAGCTTTTACCAAGGTTCACTTTTAAAAGCAAAGATGCTTTCCCCGCCCCCCAGAAGCACCCGGCAAAGCTCATCTCATTTTCATTGGCCCAGAAGCACCTAACAAAGTTCATCTCATTTTTCATTGGCCCAACTGGGTCACATGCTCCTTTCAAAACCAATCCCCCTGTGGAGAGAACTGTCCAGCATCGATCCATTCAGAAACAAATGCTAGCCTAAACCAATGGCCTTGGCAAGCAAACTGGGATTCCGTCTAGGCAATAAAACCCCGCCTCTTTAGCTGGGGTGACGGTGGGGCGCTGGGGATGGCGCCATCCTTCCCCAAAGGTAATAATAGGTCAGAGAGTAAAGACCTGAGGGAAAACCAGGGTACTTCGGGGTAATGGCGCCAAGGATGCTGCGCCATCTTCCTCTTGCAGTCTCACTCTGCAAGGAGTTTATAGTTTATAGTTTAAAGCGGAAGACTAGGGTGTAATCTGCTTATAATGAAAAGTGACCGGAGACATACAAAGTGCTATGGGAGACTAGAGAAGGCCACTTACGGCACCTGAGGGGTCAAGGAGCTGCGTCACGACCGATGCGAAGGGCGTTGGAGCCAGAGCACAGGAGCCGAAGTGCCGTCCAGAGGAAGGAGGCGGGAAATTAGTTAGATTGATAGTAACATTCAAACATCCGAATGAAAATGTCTGGGGAAAATTTAGTTCCAGGCTCCTCAAGAAAAAGCTGTGTGGAAATCCTTCTGCGGAGCACTCAGGGCAGCATTCTAAGGAAGTGGGTGAACGGGAGCTGCTGTGAGGCATCGCGGGGTGGCAGGGGTGGCTGTTGTAACACACTGATACTCGGCGACCTCTCAGTGTCTTCTCTCTCTCTGGTCCAGATCTATTAGTATAACAGCAGCCAGCATTCACTGAGTGCTTCGTGGAGGGCCGTCACCGCTGCCGTGCCTGACAGGCGTTAGCTTGTTCAAACTTCACAACCGCGCAGCCGAGGGAGTGCTCTTCCGGTTCCCATTTGACGGGTGAAGAAACTGCGGCACGGAAAGCTGCATAGTTTTCCTGAGAAAATGGTTAAATAGGAATGAGCAAAACAAACAAACAAAAACGAGTCCGTCTTGAAAATGCCCAGATAGAAAGTCCTCACTTACCACAGAGCACCGGACTGTTAAAACGGGCCCTGCCGGCTGAAACTTGAAACTTGAAAGAGGCAAGGCGATCCTTAGAAACAATGAGAAAAATTACAATGGTTTTGTGACCTGTGAACGTTTTGTCAAAACATTTAAAATTCTCTTACTGTTGGTTGTAAATGTATTGAGAAATGGAAAAAAAAATAGTAAAGCTGATGCTTATTTAGTACACTGCAATTTCAAACATTAGAGACGTTGAAAATAAAAGTATTTTATTTCTGGGGCGCCTGGGTGACTCAGTCAGTTAAGCAACGGACTATTAATTTCTGCTCAGGTCATGATCCCAGGGTCATGAGATCAAACTCCTTTTCGGACCCTGTGCTCAGGAGGGGAGTCTGATGGAGATTCTCTCTCTCCCTCTCCCTCTTCTCCTCACCCTCAAGAAAGTATTTTATTTCTTCGTAAAAGAACAAATCAAGAGTAGTTTGAACAGTGCTTGCCTTCTCACATCACATACAATACAGACAGCATTTTTTTAATGCCTGGGCGAGCTGTCATATTTCTTTCTAAGTTTGGATCAGCTTCCAAGATCTTTTCACTTGAACTTTCGACATTATGAAACACCTCCAAGAGTGCCTTCAATGCGAAGATTTTTCCTGCTGTCGCTTCCTCTCGGATGCCATCATCCTTTTGGTCACAACCACTTATGTCCCTGCGTTTGCCTTCCCTGAGCTCTTTTAGCTCTAACTGTAGTCCTGAATGGCGGCACTGCCAACATCCCCATGGTTGGCTGTCCCTCTAGAACCCCATTTATGTTCAGCTTGAATTTCACTTTTTACTTGCAGTGTTATCGCTTTTCATTTCTCTGGTGCATTTTCATTTGTATTGAAAATGTTAATTTTGTTAACAAAATTGGCCAATTCTGTTGGCCAATTCTCTCTTTCGATTATCCATTTCTATAAAATGTCCTGTGGGTTTAGTCCTGGGGGACAAGGAGGCACCCCAGCACCTGCCTTCCTGCCCGCTCGTGAACAACAGGTGGGCAGTGACCAGTAACCAACTGACGGTCTTGAAAAGTGGGGATGTGACAGATCTCTGATCATGATGTGCGTCGGGTTTTTATGCAGGGATCTGAGCGCTGAAGAGCTGGCCACCAAGCTGGTGCTGTTTGCAATTACTCACGGTTAATATACCGCGGGAACCGAAATTTGCACTGTGTTGTGGAGGGACTGTTGTTATCCAGCTAAACCCTGGCAACTGCAATCCATGCGTATCAGAGCCATGCAAAGTGAGGACTGCTTGTATATACAAGGCAGGGCAAGTACATAATAAAGCCTCACGTGTCCATCCCTCAGTGTCAACAATTACGAACTTATGACCAACCTCGTTTCTGCGGGACCTCACCGGCTCTCCCCTTCCTGCCTTATTTTGAAGAAAATCCCAGGCATTTGATCATTCCATCCATAAATATTTCTATTTGTAATTCAAAATGGCATTTGAACCCAGTTCGGTAAAATTCCAGAGCCTGAGCTCTTAACAATTACACTCTATAGCTTCCCGGGAAAGGGAGTAGACCCAGAGAAATGGAATAGCACATGAACTGTATTTGCTTTTTTCATCCTGACAACAACCCCGTGAAATATTATTGTCTTCATTTTTCCGATGAGGAAACTGAGGCACAGAGGAGCTAAGTCACTTGTGCAAGATGACACAGTGAGTGAGAAGTTGAGTCAGGCTTTATATTCAGATCTCCTGATTCCACATCCCATCTTTTCTGTACATCACAACTGTCTGGAAGGGGGTCCTGAAACTCCCTTCATTGACTTTCTCCTGTGCCCAGCCTCCTGTCAGCCCTCAGCTATGGCCGAGAACTCAGGAAACCATAGATTACTTCCTTCTCCCTGCACCCCCTCGGCATATGCTCCCAATGGAAAACACGAACAATCAGCAAGGACTCAGGACAAATCCTGGTGCAAGTGTTGACTTTTCCCACTCCCTGGGACATAGTTTCTACTGGCAGCGAATCATCCCGGGGCCAACTTGCTACATGCTCAGGAGCCTTGGTCCATCAACAACCCCTCCTCCACAGGTGTCTTCTCTGCTGTGGACTCAAAGCAAAGCCTCAGGAAGCGAGCTACTGCATGGGAATGTGCTAAGCCCTTCAGCCCCAGGCCTCATCTGAGACTGAGTTAAATCACTCTCTGCTTCCTGCTTAGACACTTGAGCTCTTGAGGGCAGCACTCCCTGTACTGAGCCTCTGGCGAGGGAAGGAACACCGCCTTGAGTTCTCTGCTAGGGCAGCAACAGCAGAGGAGAGAAAAAGCAGGAGGTGGGGGAGGAGGAGAACGAGAAAAAGAAACCCGGCCTATCCGTCTGTTGGCACCTCTCTGAACCCTACCCCTAATTCTGATGGGATTCCTCAAGCGCCAAGACGATAGGCCTTATCATGGCCTCTCTGCTCGCTTTCCTTTCTTTACTACGACAGCTTTCTGACTTGCCTTCTATTCCAAAACAAAAGCATATTTTCTCTCCGGCTTCCCAAGGGAGTTAAGTGGGGCAGGCTCCTTTTCCTTTGGCTACAGTTTCCCAACAGTCCCAGAAGTAACTTTGGGTGTGACTGGGACAAAAGTACTGAAGAAAGGAGGTAGGAGACACCAAGAAAAGAGGGATGGGAAGCTGCCAAAGAAAGGAAGACTCGGCCGGGCTCAACTGAACATCCATTTTGGTACCCAGCCCTGTTGTCTTACATATAGCATCCCATTGATTGAAATAGATGGTTGCTATTTTGTCGGAACAAGTTCAGCTCCCCACCAACCTCAATTCTTATTTTTGGTAACAGCATTTAGAAAGACCCTTTCCTCTGGGGAATTTCCTCTCCCCACGGCACCAGAATCTCCTGGTGGGCCAATACAAAACACTTTCCCCCTCCCCAGGGCGGGCATACAACCCACATATGGCTAATTAGAGACTTCTTTGGGCTTGTGTATGCTGATATGGAGAAAGAGCGGTCCTCTTTCCCTCTGGGTTGCTAAACAGAAATTAAAGAAAACAAAGTTATTTACAACCGTTGCCCCCACTTGTATGGAGGAAGCTCATTTATAGTAGGACAAAATGAGGGCAATCACAGAAAGAAGCAGAGTTGATTGTGTGGGCATGTGTGTGAAAAAGAGAATGATCGAGATATGGATCTTTATCTGGCCATCACCCATCCATCATCTATCTACCCATCCATCTATCTATTCATGAGAAAAGGTAGGAAAGTAATCTGAAGCTACTTTAGTCTCTGGATTAAGTCATAATGTAAACTAACAATATCTTTGTGTACCACGACTTGTCCAAAAGTCATTTATTTGGTCAATCACCGGTGAGCCCAGATTCACTCCAGGTTTCTCAATCCTCTGGTTCTGCAGCTGGCCCTCTGCCAAGCTGTCTCCTAAAGGCGGGTAAAACCTGGTCCTGTCCCAAAGAAACAAAGTCTGTGAGGACGTTAGACCTTTCTAAACCACTACAAAGCAGAACACAATGCTATAACAGAGACAAAATTCAGTGGGATCCGTAGGGGAGTAAATATTTGAAACCACAATGGTGCCTCAAGTCAGCCCAGGGCCAACTCTGGAGGATTCCTGAATACTTGGATGCCCAAAGGAACCCTAAAGTAAGTCTGCCTCAAAGCACTTTCGAGCTTCACGGACACTGGCCATTTACTGATGCGTAACCAGCAGTTACCACAACCCTGAACAGAAACTTATTGCTTCAAACTGTGACCATATTTGCAGAGCTCGGCATTGTCTGTGACCCTGCCAATCATATTTATAGTTACCCTGAAACCTTTGCTCTGAAGTTTGCCCCACCCCACTCCTGATCACCGCTCTGTTGCCTGATCAGTCCGCTGCGTTACTTCCTGCTACAACTACAGTGAGCCTGCGGCTGAGTAGGGGTTGGAGAAAGGTAAGTGTGGATATTTATTTCCCAGGCATTTACCAAGGGAAACTAATTTGCATATGCCATTGACAAGCTATTTGCAAGATGTGCAGTAAATATAGTTGTTTATTCCTAGAGTCTAAAACAGTGGTTTTCAACCTTTTCTTTTTCTTCAAGTTCACTTTACACCAGGCAGAATAGTCCACAGCCCATCAACCCCTTCCTTTCCCATGTACTAATGGAAAAATAATTCAAGAATATTATTGAGGGGCCATTACAAAGTATATTTTGAGAGATTAAGTGTACATGTGCTTTACCAGTTGGGACATAAAGGATTCATATTCAAATTGCAATGTGTAATTGTCTTTATGTGTAATTACTGGAAAATTAAAGGTCAAAAAATACAGTTGAAGCAAATACTCAACACTGGTGTTTTTTACCAAACAAATCACAACTAACTTGATAATGATGAAGCTAAGTTAACAGCAAATTATAATTAAAAGCCAGAATGGCTGCACTTGAAGACATTGACTCACACATGGTGACACAGAGGAATGACGAAGCGCCATTCAGAGAATGTCATCCAAAGAATGTGGGCAAGGCTCCACCAGAACTTTCCCTGGAAGCCAGACTTCTTGGTGGAATATTAAATTAGAATGCTCAATAAAATCTTGTAGCTCATTGATTCTGGTTTATGAATTCCAAATTAGATTAACCTTTTGTAATTCCCTTATCATGCTATTAGTAAATAGGTCTTAGAGGTAAAATGATCATATGGATTTGTAAATAGTTTGTCCCAAAGGACTAAAGAGAAGATTAACTTTCTTGGGTCAGTTTGAGGCCCATCAGATGTGCCTTGAGTAGCTTTCGAGAATCACTGGGTGAAGGTTCTGGAACACAGCTGAATTGCTATTCGCAGGAGACTTAGACCAAAGCTGGAGTGAGATATGAGAGCCAGGGACATTTATTCCAACCTTCTTGCCTTCTACGACAAGAGTTATGCCAGGAGCTCAGGAGAAAGCAGAGCATTCCAACCTGACACGCTATTTGGGTTAGCATGGAGGTCAATATGATTTGGAAATTTTCACACTAGTTAATTAAAAAGAGCAACTTCCTCGAAGCAATGAAGATGGATGTTGGCAACTCACAGACTTATGATATTTTATTTGTGACTAAAAATTAAATGAAAGAAAGACTAGGAAATAGTCTGCCAGAAAACCTGGCAGGACCGGTCTCCAAAGGAGACAATGCGTTGTTTTTCTACATTGGAAAAGAATACTTCATAATTGTAGCACTTT
This sequence comes from Potos flavus, assembly GCA_028534135.1. Taxonomy (NCBI): domain Eukaryota; kingdom Metazoa; phylum Chordata; class Mammalia; order Carnivora; family Procyonidae; genus Potos; species Potos flavus. The sequence goes on from CM052893.1 coordinate 26,737,860, forward strand.
CAACCTTTCAGAATACCTTTCCATATATTACCTAATCTTTAGTGAGGAGGTGTAATTTCTGAGGTGACCTGAGGGTTTGCAGCTCCCCGACCTCTTTATTTCCCCTTTTCTCACTACTCTCCTTCCTTCTTGGGTTCACATTCCCTCTTAATCTATCCTACTCGTTTGTTGTTTCTGCTTAGTTTCTTAGCTTTAGCAGCTCGCCCAGGCCTTGCCTAGTCTGGATTTTTCAGGGTTTCTCAATCAAAATCTAATTCAACTTCGATCAGTCAGGTCCTTTAAAAAATTTTTTTTTGGCTTTTCAACTGAGGCAAGTAGAACCTTTCATGTAATGTGCCTTTGGTCCTGGATAGATGATCCTAGGTAATTAGGCTTATGAATTGCAAGTGATTGTGGATGGCACGGGCTGTCTTGGACCTCTAGCCTAGAGCTGGCCAGCACCAGCTTCCATGTATCTTGGTTGTGGAATGCGAAGTTCAGTAATTTGGGGGGGTGTTGTGGGTAGACCTGTGTCTTTCACCTCCCACTGCCACCACAATTCATATGTTGGACCTTAACCCCCAGTACTTCAGAATGTGGCCTTATTTGGAGACAGGGCCTTTAAAGAGGTAATCAGGTTAAAATGAGGGTATAAGGGTGCCCCCTCTCCCAGTATGACTGGGGTCATCATAAAAACAAGAAATCTGGACACAGAGACAGACTCAGATAGAGGGATGACAAGATTGTGATGCAAGAAGGCAGCCACCTACAAGCCAAGGAGAGAGGCCAGGAACAGAGCTTCCCTCAGAGCCCTCGGGAGGAGCCAGCCCAGCCGATGCTGTGAACTTGGACTTCTAGCCTCCAGAACTATGAGACAGTACATTTCTATTGTTTAAGCCACTAAGTGGTGCTTTTTATGGTGGCCCAGCAAACCAACACAGGGAGCAACAGAGACCAGGAGACTAATTTTGCCCACCTCTTCGTGGGATTATTTTAAGAATTGAGTAAGCTAATAGATGTAAGAGCACTTTGCAAATAGTTAAAATCACAATGAAGATGAAAGGGATTGGTAAAAACAGAGTGGGTTCTTGAAGGTAGGCTCCACCAAGATGTATGTATCCTGTATCTCAAGAAGATGGCTCTGAACCTGAACCTTAGTGGGCACTCCACACTTGATTGTTGAATGAGCAGGAAGAAAGGGGAGAAAGGGAAGGGCAGAGAAGGTTCCAAACTGGCTCGCTAGGAAAACACATACTGGTGAGGTTGTGGAGAAAAAGCAACCTTTGAGCACTGTTGGTGAGAACATAATTTGGTGCAGCCACTATGGAAAACATTATGAAGACTCCTCAAGAAATCACAAATAGAACTACCATATCGTCTAGAATACCACTTCTGGGTATATATCCAATGGAGATGAAATCACCATCTTGAAGAGATATCTGCTTTCTCATGTTCATTGTAGCTTCATTTACAATAGCTAGATATGAAAACAACATTTTAAGTATCCATCTATGGATGAATGGATAAAGAAGATATTGTGTGTGTGTAATTATTCTTTTATATATGTGTATATATATATATATATATAATTTATGTATATAATGAAATACTACTCAGTCATAAAAAAGAAGGAAATCTTGCCCTTTGCAACAACATGGATGAACCTAGAGAGTGTAATGCTAAGTGAAAAAATTTGCTCAGAGAAAGACAAATACTGCATGTTCTCACTTATATGTAGAATCTAAAAAAGCCAAACTCACAGAAACAGAGAGTACGGGGGCTGGGGAGCGGGGAAGGCGAGGAGACATTGGTCAGAGTAGAAACTTTTAGCTACGAAATGAAGAAGTGGTGATTTGGGTTAACAAAACTGTATTTTATATTTGAAAGTTGCTAGGAGACTAAATCTGAAATGTTCTTACCACAATCACAACAACAAAATGGTAATTATGTGAGGCGATAGATGTGCTAACTAATCTTGTGGTAATCGTGCCGCAATATTATATGTATCAAATCATTGCACCGTGCACCTTCAACTTACACAATGTTGTATTTCAATTATATCTTAATAAAGCTGGGGAAAAAATCATAAAAAAGAAGAAGTGGCTCACTAGGTTGCAGACCTTGTAGCCTAGGCTGCACCCACGAGCCGTCAACAGTAGTGACCACTCAAAAAGAATGCCGCGCTCACATGTTGTTTTGGGGGCCCCGGAGGAAACAACAAGTTAACTGTGACGTGAGCCAGGAGGAGGGCCTCATGGATTTGAAATAAAAGAAATTACATTAAAATCAGCTAAGCAGAATAGAGCTATGCAAAGCCACTTTAAAGATTTTATTTATTTATTTGTCAGAAAGAGAGAGAGAGCACAAGCAGGCAGAGCAGCAGAGAGAGAAGCAGCCTCCCCGCCGAGCGAGGAGCCAGATTCGGGACTCGATCCCAGGACCCTGGGATCATGACCTGAGCCAAAGGCAGCTGCTTAACTGACCTAGCCACCCAGGCATCCCGCAAAGCCACTTTAAAGGCCAAAAAATAAAAGCCTCCTGGACACACAAAACAGGAGTCCCATCTGATGAATATATGAACATAACAGGATGAATTCCCCTGGGGCTGGAGGAGTGGGGGTTGCCAACCTAGAAAGTCTAGTTAGGAAAGGAAGAACTGAGGGGCCTTTGTCTTAGAGGCTGGCTTAGAGTGCCTGGACTGGCGATGAAGGTATCAGACTTTCCTGGGATTTTTTTTTTTTTAATTTGTGTGGGTTTTTTTTGTTTGTTTTTGTTTTTTGTTTTTTTCCCCAAATACTTTTATTTTATTTTTTCAGTGTTACAAGATTCATTGTTTATGTACCACACCCAGTGATCCATGCAATACGTGCCCTCCGCAATACCCACCACCTGGGATGTTTTTGATGGGAACTAGAACCCAGAGGTAGGGACAGGGCCCACCCGGGAGTGGGAGGGGCCAGGTGTGAGCTTCAGGGAGTGCCAAGGTGGGGCTCCAACATAATAGAGTGATTGAGGGTAAGAATCCACTGCCTCCCGGAAGCCTGGTGTTGCTGTTTGCATTTGAAAAGGAAAAAGTACAGGAGAGAAAAATCTATGAAGGTCATGGTACTCTGGGTGAAGAATTAAGGATTTAAGGCTTCAAAGAAGGACGAAAGGCATCACGCTTGCCAGATTAACCCATCTTTGGGGTTTCAAGACCCAGGAAATGATAGTCATCACTTGGTCTGTTCATTCATTAATTCAAACGTTTCGAGCCAGACCTGCTGCTAGATGTTGGGGATACAAAAATCAATGTTAACTTGTAGTCGAGCTGAAAACTTTAACCTCCTGGATCTGTGTAATCTAAAAGCCACTTCAAACAAGTGTCCTTTGGCTTCCCCCCAGGGGGTTAGGAAGGGCAGCCAACACAAGGAGGACCACAAAGCTAATCAAGCAGAGCAGAAGGCTGTTAGAAGAGTAAAATGCCAACCCACTGGGGGATCTGCCTTACGACCTCTTGCTGGGAAGGTTGACTGGGACCCATTAGAGCAGAAATACAGCCCCAATTAGGCTATAAGCATTGGCACTAATAACCACTTAGCCAAAACTATCATTGAGCTAAACAAGGGAAGGTTTTAGGTAAGCAGATCTTTCTAGAATGTCTGCAGAGTCACTGGAATAGATTGTTGACTTTCTTCATCAACAGTGAGAATTTCATCAGGGTGTCAGAAACCAAGTAGACTTATATGATGCATCTCTTGATTGCCCCGAGGCCTGCTCACCTACAGCAGAAAGATTAAAATGAGTCTGGGCTACACTTCCCTCTACTGCCCTATGGACTGGCTTACCTGCCCCAGCCATCCCTGGTCAGGTCGCGGCAGTCCCCATTTGGTCCAGGTCACCTGGGAATTCTGAGTCTAGATGGCACTTTGCTGAGGCAGTGCCTTCCATTTTTCAATTGTTTTGGTTCCTATCAAGCTGGGCTGTGTCAGGGCTAGTGAACCTAGAGCCGCCTTCCTGGGATCAGAGCAGATGGAGAAAGTGTACCCGGCTCCACTCTCTGGCAAGTCAATGGGTATTGTTATTAGTTTTGAGATTTATCCTTCTGTTTGAGATGCCTCCAGGCTAAAGGAAACAGCTTTTCCACGGATTTGCCCTCCAATTAGCAACATGTCCCCTTGGCCACTTTATAATTCTACTGTTACGCCCTTTAAATTCTCCATCATAGGGAAGGCAGAAACCTGTTTAGAAGCTGAAAAACGGATTCTGTCCCAGAGCTTTCATGAATCTGTATACTCTAACACACAACTTTCTGTGTCAAGGTTTAAAAACATTACTTCGAGTAGGCAAAATTAAACAAAGCAAAGCACTCTAACCCTTACGCAGATAGGACCTCATTTTCCTAAGCTGTAAAAATAGAGACCGGTCTTGCTCAATACTCTTTATTTGTTACGGCCCTCCATGCTAAGAGCCACTGAATTATAATGACCTGAAACAGCAGATTGGATCCAGGAAAGTCGTTCCTGTCGGCCTCTGCTTCCAATCCTGCATGGGGACTACAAACCCAAGAGAAATGCTTCAAGCTCCTACTGAGTGAACACAGTTCTGCTCCCTCAGCCCCCTTGTCCCTTCTCCCATGTTTCATTTATATTATACCTACCATCATATATATTATACCTACCACCCCAGAATAGACAACAGACTCAAATCAGTTTCTTGGAGTTCTTCTGGGTTGGGGCTCCTGGGCCACTGTTAATAACTATGGCCTGTTTGGGGCCAACCAGCCAGGCCTGGGTCCAGTGGGGAACATAGGGATCCCAGCCTACAGGTGATCAGTAATTTTCAAATTTGCCTTCAGTGCTTGGTTCCAATCACCAGATGATGGAATAGGGCCTGCTGATGTTCTTCAGGTGTCCAAAGAGGGAGTGGAGCCAATCTAATATCTAGGCTGAATGCTAAGGGCTTGATCTCTTCCTCTCTCTCTTGCTTCCCCTCCTCCCCGCAACCACGCCCAGGTTTAGACTCTGGTGACCTCTAACCAGACAATTGCAAGGGCTTCCCTATGGTCCTTCAGGTTCTGCTTGGTGCACTACGAACTACACACTGCTTATGGCTCACTCATCCGGTTATGTCCCTCAGTGACTTTCAGTGACTCTTGACTTCATCTCCCAAATTAAGCATGCATTCTGCTCCTGAGTTTTGCAGATGCATTCCCCACCGCTTGACTTCCTATCTCTAATTATCCAGCCAAATTAAATGCTAGATTGTTGAGGCGCCTGGGTGGCTCAGTTGGTTAAGTGCCCACTCTTGGTTTCCGCTCAGGTCATGATCTCAGGGTCGTGAAATTAAACCCCAAGTCATGCTGTGTGCTCAGCGAGGAGTCTGCTCAAGACTCTTTCCCCGCCTTCTCCCTCCCCCTTTTCTTCTTTCCCCAGACACTTGCACATGCACACACACCCTCTCTCTTTAAAATAAATAAACAAAATCTTCTTAAAAAAAAAAAACCCAAAACCCAAACCAAAAAACCCATTGGATTGTTTTCCAAATCTATTCTGATAATTTCCCCACCTCTACTTAAATTGTTCTCTCATCTGTCATGTCTTTCTTTCTCATCTTCCATTTCTTTCTCCTTCAGATTTCTTTTTTTGCTTCAAGCCATGTCCCTCATCAACATATATAAACAATTCTGACCAAAATTTTAGCAAATCAAATCTAACACTGTAAAAGGATAATACATCATGACCAAATAGGGTTTATCCCAGGAATGTAAGGTTGGTTTGTTATTCAAAAATCAACCATTGTAATGCCTTGTACTTGTTTCCTGGCGTTGTGTAAAAAATTAGCTCAAACTTAGCAGGTGAAAATGATAGCAAATTTATTATCTCACAGTGTCCAAAAATCAGAAATCCAAGCATGGCATAACTCGATTCTCTTCTTAGGGTCTTATTGGGCTGAGGTCAAGGAGTTGGCCGCAGCTGTGGTTCTCATGTGGGGTTTGGGGTTCTTTTCCAAGCATGGCCTGCTTTTCCATGGCCTGCTTTATTTTAGAAATATTTGTATCTTGGCCTTATCCCCACCACATCCCCTGCCCTGAAGGCAGCAACTATCTTCATCATCTCAGTGTTATGGAATTGAACTACAAAACCAAGTGTGCTGGTACTTTCCTTTTCTGCTTGAGCATTTTGTAACAGTGAATAAAGAGAGAGTCATTTCACTTTATATATTTCTATCATTTTGCCACTAGAACTTGTCTGCATTCCTCCCATTTGGCAGTACTTTTCCCAGTCTAATAGTCAGCATTTCCAGCAGCTGCTGGGCATGGCTTTCAATTAAATATGGCCATCTGTGAAAGCTACATTGCCACACAGCCCATTACTCTTACTGTGCAAGAGTCGGTGATCGGAGCAACAATTACGATTACGTACAGTCCGATGGGCATTTTTTTTCTTACCAAAACAGGGGTCTACCATATCTAGATTAAACTTTCATTTTAAGAAATGCCATCAAATTGAACTAGACACAGACATATTTGAGAAACTGGAACAAATACCCATAACCCCAACTACTACCCTTGACATATACTCCAGAATGGTTCCATACTATCTCTCCTCCTCCCCCTCTCAGCTGTATCTACTTTGAGACCTTTTCTCATTTTCATTTCGAAGTGTTGAGGGTAGGCAGGATTATGGCTATGGGAGCCACAGGGACTCTCACTCCCTTCTCTCACAGAGATCTCTAGTTGGATGAAGTCGGTCAGTCAAGGAGGATCAGGTATGCAATGGTAGTTAACTGCTTCAGGCTTTGGAGCCCAGCTGTGTGGGGTTGAATCTCAGGATATGTTTCTTAATATTTGTTCCTCAGTTTCCTCATCTGTAAAATGGAAATGATAACAATACTAATAGGCTTACTCAGAGACTGAATGAGTTCATTCATTTAGAACAATGCTTGGCACACAGTAAGTACTCAGTAGTAAAGGTTAGCTATTATTATCTCTAGAACTGTTGTTCTCAACCCTGTTTGTATATTCAAATTAATTGAGAAGATTTTGAAAAATGCTGATGCTCAGAGCCTCATCCTAGATCAGGGCTTCTCGCTTGCAACACCATTGACATTTTTGGTGAGATAATTCTTTGTTATGAGGCTGTCCTGTGTTTTGTAGGCTGTTTAACAGCAATCTGGCATTTACCCATTAATGCCAAGAGCAAACCTCTCCCCGTTCTCATTTGTGATAACTAAACATGTCTCCAGATATTGCTAGATATCCACTGGGCAGAAAAACTTTACCTCAGCTGAGATCTACTGCCCCAGATCATCTGGAGATGAGGCTTGGGTGTGGGTCTTCCCAAGGGCAGATCCAGGTTTTGTGGGCCTGAAGCTTATAAAATTTGGGGGTCACTCTTCTAGAAAAATAATACAAATGTAAAAATAAGATATAGAAGTTAGTATTACTTAGAATGAGTAAAGGAAATTACAACAAAATACTTGTGTCTTAGAGATTCATATTCCTTTCTTTTGAGATCACTGTAGGCAATTCACCAGCAAAAAATTCTTTTTGACAACAACCTGGCTTTCTCTCTCCACCTGGGTTACTCTATACCACCCAGTGCTAACAGACACCCTAAAGTGTAAGCATCTTGAACAAGCTTTATGAGAAATCTACCTCCAGATCTTCCCTTGCTGCAGCATACTGCTTTGGATGGAGGCCAAGTGGGCAGGGTAGGCACAAGGCCCACAAAGCCCAGTACCTTAATCACAATTTCAGAAAACTTGGCACTGGGAGGTAGGTTGGAGGCAGGCACGGAGCACAGCAAAAGGAAATTGAGATTGCAGCAAAAGCTCAAACCCTGACCATGAAATGCATAGTTCCAGCTGGGCTGACCTTTGATTTGCAGTCTCAGCACTGAGGTCAGGGGCAGGATACATGTCAAGATCCAGGACTAAGGGTGTCAAGGGCAAAGCAGTAAGAGAGATATGCCTCATAGATCAGTCCAATCACCCTCTGTGCATTCCTCGGGTAAACTGAGTCCGGGGTCTTCCCAGAAACCAAAGAAATAGGACAATGGGCAGGTCACACAGGCACCCAGTAGCCATGACTAGGGAGCCAGACTCTAGGCCTTAGAGAGTAGATTTACTTCTCAGGTCCATGAGATGAGGTTATGGGGACAGACTAAGCCTGCAAATACTGAAATCTGCTATAGACTGAATGTTTGTGTGTTCCCCCACCCACCACCCCTCAAATTCATCCTAATCCCTAAGTGGGACCTTTGGGAGGTTAGTGGGGTCCTCAAGAATGGGATTAGTGCTCTTACAGAAGAGATCCCAGAGAGCAACCTTGCCCTTCCATCATCACTGTGAGAACACAGTGAGAAGATGGCTTGTCTATGAACCAGGAAGCAGGCTCTTACCAGACACTGACTCTGCCAACACCTTGATCTTAGACTTCCCAGCTTCTAGAATTGTGAGTAATAAGTTTCTGCTGTTTATAAGCCATCTTGTCTTTGGTACTCTCTTATAGCAGCTGAAATAAGCTAAGACAAACTCCCTGCCTCGCTTAGGATGGACTCCAGAACTGAGTATGAGGAGGAGCAGCTAGAACTGGGTGTAGGAGTGAGCTGTGATGTGCTAGGAACTGGGGAGGTAGGGAAGGAGGAGGGGAGGAGGAGGAGGAGAAAAGAAGGAGAAGAAGAGAAGGAGGAAAGGGAGGAAGGAGAGATGAAACATGCTAAAGGTGGTTTGCTTTTGAGGGAATTCAATAACAGTCTTTCATACTTTTGAATGTAAATCTCCATCAAAATACTATTAATAACCGATAAGGTAATATCCTATAAATATCCTATAACTACCTCAAAGGATTGTTTTAAGCCTACTATTAATATTTAATAAGGCATGATACCTTATTAATACCTAGGTATTATTTAAATCTACTTCAGGACTGTAGTGAAGAATAAAGATAAGTATACAAAATGCCTGACACATAAATGATATTTATGAAATAGTAATTTTTACTGAGACTATGAATTATAAATCCATGCTCCAACTCTGGAGTCTGACAGACTTGAGTTTGTGTGAGCTTGAGGAAATCATTTAAAGTCACAAAACCTCGGTTTCCTCATCTATCAATCAGGAAATAATTCCTACTTCACAGCGATGCTCTGAAGATGAAATGTGTTAATGCTATGATATTTAGCATTGTGTTTGTCATGTGGTAAATGCTGAGTAAACGTTAGTTATTATATTGTTTCATGAGGCCCTTATCGTTATGTTTTCACTTGGTTTGTCCCTGATGTCATCACGTATGCTATTTCCTTGTTAAGGATGCCGCATTGCATCCCCCCTCCAACCCCGTTTTGGAATTATCAGTGCTTTTGAAATTCTGAAATCAACTTGGAAGAATTCCTTCCTTCTGATCCTCATTGAATCTACTTTCATTATTTATTTTTCCCCTTAAATTCTCTAGGTTAGCTCTCTTTGCCGTTATTATTTTAATGTGGGACATTCTTGATCCACAACCCATTATTCAAACCCAGCACATCTTGTAGCTTGGAAACTCTTTGTTCCATAACAGTCATGCCTTTGACTGTAACACGACACTAGATTCATGTCTATCTACAGCAGTTGTTTTGTCCACCCTCCCCCTTCCCTTCCCTTAATCCCCCATTACTATGTCCATTACAATGAATGAGGACCCAGCATTATTTTTACATTATCTTAGAGGTACCTTTCCCCAGGTACTCGATGGCCTCTCACTTGTGGCTGCCATCCTACTTTGTTGTCCAATCCTTCTCAAGGCCTATTTTCTTTCTGTGTATCCTCTTCTTGGTACTTTCCACTGATTAAAATGTTGGTGCCATTCACCAAACTCCAGCTTCGAAATTAAAGAATATGCTTAGTGACTTGGCTAGCAGAAAGATATAAGTACACTATATTATATATAATGATTATGTTTTCATTAGCTATGAATTGAGTTTTTGCACATAAAATTTTACTTTAGATATCCTTGGAGAGTTAACTATTTCCCACTGTAAATCCATTTGTAAAGTACATAATTACCCATTAATTTATGTTTTTGTACATAAAAATGTGAGAAGGTCGATATAGTGTCAGACCTATTATTCACTTGGGATTCTGTCTCTAGGGAGAGTTTATAAAGATCATAGCTATCAGACCTACTTAAAAATTGAAAGAAGCCCTACAATTTGCAGCTTTTTTGGTCCCTTAGCCATAATTTTTAAAGTGATAATATATGAAAAATAAATACACTTCCGGGTAATCTAATGAAGCACTCATATTTATTTATGTCTGTTCTCATTCCAAAATCTCATTAAAATGCTAAAGAGGAGGATTTTAAAAAGATACTGGGGTGCCTGGGTGACAGTTGGTTAAGCACCCAACTCTTAATTTCAGCTCAGATCATGATCTCAGAATCATGAGATAAAGCCCTGCCTCATGCTCCCTGCTGGGCATGGAACCTGCTTAAGATTCTCTCTCTACCTCTCCCTCTGCACCCATCCCCCACTGCTCACTCACTCTTTCTCCTAAAAAAACAAACAAACAAATTGGGGCATCTGCCTGGCTCATTCAGTAGAGAAATGTGATTCTTGATTATGGGGTTCTGAGTTTGAGCCCCACACTGGGGATAGAGTTTACTTAACAATAAATAAAATAAACATCTTTAAAAAAAAAAATACAGGGGTGCCTGGGTGGCTCAGTGGGTTAAAGCCTCTGCCTTCGGCTCAGATCATGATCTCAGAGTCCTGGGATTGAGCCCCACATCGGGCTGTCTGCTCAGCAGGGAGCCTGCTTCCCCCTCTCTCTCTGCCTGCCTCTCTGCCTACTTGTGATCTCTTTCTGTAAAATAAATAAATAAAATCTTTAAAAAACAAATACAAATCCACAAGGAAAAAGAGAACAAGTATGGAGACCACAGAAAATGAAAGATGTCAACAACATTTTGGAAGATGGAAAATGACTAGTACTAGTACTAAGTGACTTAGTAGAGAGGAAGTCCTAGCTAATGCAATTAGACAAGAAAAAATCCCAATCAAAATCTCATCAAGTTATCTTGTAGATATCAACAATCCGAATCTATAGTTAAATAGAGAGGCAGAAGACCAAGAATAATCAACCCAATGTTGAAGGAAAAGAATAAAGTCAAAGGACTGACACTACACAACTTCAAGACTTTATTATACAGCTATAGTAATCAAGACAGTGTGGCATTGGTAAAAAAAAAAAAAGGTAGATAGATCAATGAAATAGAATAGAGAGCGCAGACATAGACCCACATAAATATCGTCAATTGATCTTTGGCGAAGGAGTAAAGATGGTACAGTGGAACAAAGATAGTTTCTTCCATAAATGGTGCTAGAACAATAGGATATCTATGTACAGAAAAATGAATCTAGACACAGACATTACAACCTTCACAAAAACTAATTCAAAATAGACTATAGACCTCAATGTAAAACACAAAACTATAAAATTTCTAGAAGATAATGTAGGAGAAAATCTAGATGACCTTGGGTTTGATGATGACTTTTTAGATGTAATGCAAAAGGCACCATTCATGGAAAAAATAACTGATAAGCTGGGTTTCATTAAAACTAAAAGCTTCCGCTTTGTGAATGCCAATGTAAAGAGAAAGAGAAGAACAAGCCAGACTAGGAGAAAATATTTGCAAACAACACAACTGGTAAAGGATTGCCATCCAAAATATACAAAGAACTTTAAAACTCAGCAAAAAGAAAACCACCAATGAAAAATTGGGCAAAAGACATGAACAGATACCTCACCAAGTAGATATGCAGATGGTAAGTAAGCATATACCTATTAGAGGGACCACGGTCCAAAACACTGACAGCACCAAATGCTGGTGAGGATATGGATAAACGAGCACTCTCATTCACTGCTGGTAAGAATGTAAAATGGCACAGCCACTTTGGAAGACAGTTTGACAGTTTCTTAAAACTATACACATTCTCACTGTACAATCCAGAAATCATGCTCCTTGGTGTTTACTGAAAGGAGTCGCAAACTTATATAAGCATGTAACCCTACATATGGATATTTATAGAAATTTTATTCATTATTGTCCTAACTTGGAAGCAACCAAGATGTCCTTCAGTGGGTGAACCAATAAACTGTGGTACATCTAGACAATTCTGGAATATTATTTAACACTAAAAAGAAATGAACTATCAAGTCATGGAGTTTTCCCCCATGGAGGAAACTTAAATGCGTATGACTAAGTGAAAGAAACCAATCTGAAAAGGCTACATATATACTGTATAATTCCAATTATGTGACATTCTGGAAAAGGCAAAACTATGGCGATGGTAAAAAGATTAGTGGTTGCCAGGAGTTGGGAAGAGGGAGGAAAAAATAGGCAGAGCACAGGTGATTTTTATGCCAAGCGAAACTGTTCTGTGTGATCCTACAATGGTGGATACATGCCATTATACAATTATCAAAACCCACTGAATATACAACACCAAGCGTGAATCCCAGTGTAAACTATGGACTTTGGAGGACAATGATGTGTCAACATAAATTCATCTATATATAAATATAACAAAGGTACCACGTGGTATATGATATTGATATTGATAGTGTAGGATAGTGTATGTGTGAGCAGAAAGGTCATATGGAAACGCTGTACTCCCTGCTCAACTTTGCTGTGAACCTAAACCTGCTCGAAAAAATTAAGCTTGTTAAATAAATAAATAAATAAATAAATAAATAAGGACAACGTGCACATCTGAGAATACATGTAACATTAACTAGTCTTTGATATAGCATCTATTTTGACATCTGTCTCTTTTTTCCTAATACAGGGTTATTATTGAAATGAACAGTGTCTTTCTAAGACCTTGAGGCTCAAGCCAAAGGGTCTTTCTAATGCTAACTGCCAGCTCCAGGCATCTTTTATATCCTTTGGCTTTGGGGGTTTTATTCATAATGCTACTCTCAAACATTAAAGGCATTTTCCAATCAATCCTAACATCCCTGAGAATCCCTTATAAACCAAATATTTTTCCTGAGGAGAACACATAAATAAATTGTAGGAATTCATTCCACATGGTCATTAACATGAATGTATTAAAAATGTGTATTTAGACATTGTGTATTAATTAGAGCAACTTCTGCTAGAAATGCTAGGTCTTGAACACATGTTTGGTGGCAGCACCAAGTTGTACATTATTACATATAGCATAGTAGTTTTGTATTCATTTGTACTGATTTATATTTGTAATGACATCATTTATGCAAAGTATAAAAACACAATAATAGTAATCCATGGGAAAGGAAGAAGGAGGGGGGGGGGTGAGAGGCGGGCAAGAACACAGCGACTTCAACTTTATTTTAAAAATTTTCAGAAGAATCTATTATGATACTTCTGATTTTCTCCTGAAGGGCCCTGCAGGGTAAAAGTTCCTTAAGTTTCCTGGCCATTTTGGAAGGTTCTGCTCTCATTTGACCTGGATTTGCCCTTTCAATGTTGAGAAGCATACCTAATTCTGGCATTCTGAAATTTGTGAATTCAGTTTGCTCACTCTATCTTTACCATTGCAGTTTATTGGCAGTACCTGTGAACAGCATATTTAAGAGTTCATTAGATCTAAGATTAAATCCCTGTCCTATTCCTAGCAGTTTGGTGTCAGGTGAGTTATTTACTTCTGTTTCCCTGTCTGTAGAAACATTCCTCTCTGGTCGTGGCGAGGTATTACATGGCAGCTGACATAGAGCTGGTCTCAAGAAATGCTGGCTTTTTATTTTTATTTTTTAAATTTTTTAAAATTTATTTTTATTTACTTATTTATTTTTTAAAGATTTATTTATTTATTTGAGGGAGAGAGAGAAAGAGAGAACGGGGGAAGGGGCAGAGGGAGAGAGAGAGAGAAACCCAAGGAGACTCCTTGCTGAGTATAGAGCCCGATGCGGGGCTGACATCAGGACCTGAGCCGAAACCGAGGCTAGGATGCTTAACCGACTATGTCACCCAGCGCCCTGAGATATGCCAGCCTTTTAAAGACTTACATCATCTTCTTTCTTAGTCTTCAAACTACTGGTAGAATGAATGGATGAATGGATGAATGAATGAATGCTATGAGAATTATATTGTCAACATGAAGTAGGGACACTGAGAGAGCAGGCCAGAGATTTTCCATGAAAACTTAAGTAATCAAACAGCAGTTACAGTTCATGCCTGTGTGTTTTAGAGGTCATGGAAGAATAAGTGAGCACTTCCAAGCACACCATCGAAGAGGAAGCTGATATGTCATTGTAAAATGTGTGATGCCAGAAATTAAGTTTTAACCACTAGCCTCAAACTACCATCAATAGCATGGGTGCATCTAGTTATGTGATGTGATACATCATATAGATAATCTGTATTAACCACAGAATAGAAGTCATGATCCAGAGTTACTAAGAGTGAATATAGGTGGGGGCACCTGGCTAGCCTCGTTAGTAGAGCATGGGGCTCTGTGGCTTTTGATCTCAGGTTCATGAGTTCGAGCCCCATGTTGGGCAGAGAGCTTACTTTAAAAAAAGAAAAATCAAAGAAATGGGGAGTAGAGGTAGGGAATTGTATAACGTAAACATAAAGCTATGTTGTGGTTTTGAATGTAATAGCGGTGTGTTGACTATGTGATCTTCTGAGCTACCAAGGCAATGGACAGATAAGTCCTGTAACAAATCCACAATCAGAAAATTCAGAATAGTAACCAGCCTAAGTCCTTGTCTGACCACTTCAGGTTCTGAGGCCTCTTGGAATGGAAGGTGGTTGCTCAAATATTTCTCAAAGTAGTCAAGTATTTCTCAAAGTGAGGTCTATCTCACCAATAAGAAGCAAGTGGGTATCGTGTGTCTCCTCCAGAGGAGATATTCTGAAAAGGACACCTCACTTATGTAGAATTCTAGCCAAAAATACATAACTCAAATCTAATCACTAGAAAACATCAGTGAAGCCACAATAAGGGATGTTCTGTAAAATAATTGGCTTGTGTTCTTTAAAAAAAATGTTAATGATGGGGCGCCTCGGTGGCTCAGCGGGTTAAGCCTCTGCCTTCAGCTCAGGTCATGATCTCAGGGTCCTGGGATCGAGCCCCGCATCGGGCTCTCTGCTCAGCAGGGAGCCTGCTTTCTCCTCTTTCTGCCTACCTTTCTGCCTACTTGTGATCTCTCTGTCAAATAAATAAATAAAATCTTTAAAAAAAAATGTTAATGTCATAAAGATAGGCCCAGGCACTGTTCCAGATTGAAGGAGACAAAAGATATGTCACTCTAAATGCAATATGTACTGGTCCCTGAACTGGATCCTGTATGGGGAGAAAAAATTGTGAGAAAAGGCATATTGGGGCAATTGATAAAATTGGAATATGGATTGTATATTAGATGAAAGTATCTTATCAATGTTAAATTTCCTGACTTTGATAACGGACCAGTGCTTATGTAAAGAGAATATTCTTTTTATTTTCTAAATACTTTATTTACTTATTTGTCAGAGAAAGAGAGAGCACAAGCAGGGGGAGGAGCAGGCAGAGGGAGAAGTAGTCTCCCTGCTGAGCAGG
This sequence comes from Potos flavus, assembly GCA_028534135.1. Lineage (NCBI taxonomy): Eukaryota > Metazoa > Chordata > Mammalia > Carnivora > Procyonidae > Potos > Potos flavus. Next base: position 26,753,390 of record CM052893.1, read on the forward strand.
GAGCCCAGTTGGGGACTGGATCCAGGACCCTGGGATTATGACCTGAGTCGAAGGCAGACGCTTTTCGACTGAGCCACCCAGGCGTCCCTATAAAGAGAATATTCTTATTTTTAGGAAATACGCATTGAAGTTTTAAGGAGTAAAGAGGTATGATGTACGACCTACTCTCAAGCGATTTAGAAAAAAATTTTCTAGATAGAAACAAATAGAGAAAAAAGGGAGTGATATAGTAAATGTAGCAAAATAAAAATTGATGAATCTTTGTAAAGCATATGAGTTCTTTCTGCTATTTTTGCAGCTTTTCTGTAAATTTGAAATTATATCAAAATGAAAGGTAATTTTATTTTCTTTTAAGATTTTATCTACTTGAGAGAGAGAGAGAGCATGAACAGGGGGAGGGACAGAGTGAGAAGCAGACTCCCCTCTGAGCAGGGAGCCCCACTTGGGATTTGATCCCAGGACCCCGAGATCATGACCTGAGCTGAAGGCAGCCGCTTAACCGACTCCGCCATCCAGGTGCCTGCAAAACAAAGGGTAATTTTAAAAAGTGCCTGTGGATCATCTGCGTCAGGATACTGCAGTACAGCTGTGGCTGAAGAGGCCGACTCCCGGCCCCTGCCACTGACCACTGAAGCACAAAGTCTGGGGGGTAGAGTCTGGGAATTTTCATTAAAAAAAAAAAAATTATTCTTGGTGAGTGCTATGCATACTAACATCCGAAAACCACTGGAATGGACTTAAAATAATTTTCTCAGCTTAATCAGTCAAATGCCTGGGAAGAATACTCCTCTTCCTCCTCCTAATAGCTAAAGTATAGCACGTGCTTATCATATGGTAAGGACTATATATATTTTCTTCAATTCTCACAATCACTTTTATGCACTACTATACGCTCTTTTTACAGAAGGTATAAAAGGTTAGATAGGGTAAGTAAAGGGCCAAGGTCTCATGCTATGGAAAGATGCAGCCAGGCTTTGAATCGAAGGACAAACTGACTTGAGGGCCACACTCTTGCCACCAGGCTCTCCAGCCCACCTGGGAAAACACATGTTCAGATTATAGGCTTTGGCTATCATAAAATTGACATGGTGTTTGTCTCTTACAAAGTCAGCCCTTAATTGCATATTAAGGAAGGAAGCAGCGATGCGGCTAAAGCAATGAGCATTATGATAAGGCTTGGAATTTCCCCCGCCAATGCTCCATCCTAGTGACAAAACCTTGGCCCTGTGATTAAGATAAGGCCACAGCCTGTTCGTTCTTCTAGATCACTACTGATTTTCCCATGCATTTTGCAGATCAGGTACTAGGCCAGGTAAGGTCTGGATATATGTTCACCAAAGATAGATACGCTCTCAGTGTGAGAGGGTTTCCTCAGTGAGGTGAAATGCCATAATAGTTTTAAACTAGGGAAGGAATTATCGATGACACCAAGGAAACGCCTGGACTAAAAAGAAGTAGGCATTTCCCAAGGAAACGGCTCAGCTAGTGCTGTCTCCTCTGGTCCAGGGCACTGCCACCCTCCTGAGGCTCGGTCCCCTGCAGAGGGAACAGTCAGCCTACAGAAGAAAGCCTGGGGAGGTAGCTAGACCCTCCCCAAAACTTCAACAATAACCCTGTAATAACATTGCTAAGAGGTAGGCTAAAAACCGGTCTGCTAATTCCAGAGGCCGAGGAGGTCTTTCCACTAAATCGTGCTGCCTTCTGAATGAAAAAGATAAATACTGACAGTTTTTTGCAGTCCTGATCTCATGTTTTTTTTGTAGACAAATAAGTGCAACCCTTGTGGTAAAAAAACAAAATAACAACAACAACAACAAAACTGTGTTTTTCAGTTGCATTAGTTGAAATGAAATGTGTAAAGAATTAGTAGTGAATTTTGTTGTTGAGAGACTTATCTTTTCTAACTGGAAAAATGAAACATTTTTAGCAAAAAACACATTACTAATTTGAAGGGATTGAAGAACCACCCCAGCTTAGTCCTACCACTGTGCAGTTGTTGTAGTACTTAAGAACCTTCAGGTGACAGGTGACATGATCTTATACACTGAAAATCCTGAATCCACACAAAGAAAATATTACAGCAATAATGAGTTCACCAAGGTCACAGGATACAAGGTTAGTATACAGAAAATGTTTCTATACACTTGCAATAAAAAATCTGAAAATGAAATTAGGAAATCAATTCTATTTACAATAGCATCAAGAAGAATAAAATGCTCAGGAATACATTTGAGGGGCGCCTGGGTGGCTCAGTCGTTAAGCGTCTGCCTTCGGCTCGGGTCATGATCTCAGGGTCCTGGGATCGAGCCCCGCATCGGGCTTCCTGCTCAGCGGGAAGCCTGCTTCTCCCTCTCCCACTCTCCCTGCTTGTGTTCTCTCTCTCGCTGTGTTTCTCTCTGTCAAATAAATAAAATCTTTTAAAAAAAAAAAAGGAATACATTTGATAAAAAGTATAAAACCTATACTCTGTAAACTACAAAATATTGTTGAAAGTGATTAAAGAAGATCTAAACAAATAAAAGACTTCAAATACGGGCACTCCCCAGGACACTATGGATGCAACACAATGCTTATCTAAATCCTAGTTGGTTTTGTTTTGTTTTGTTTTGTTTTGTTTTCAGAAAGCAACAAGCTGATCCTAAAATTCATATGGAACTATTCAAGGGACCCAAAATAACTGAAACGATCTTGAAATAGAAGAGTGAAGATGGAAGAGTCACACTTCCCAATTTCAAAACTTACTACAAAGCTATAGTTGTCAAGACAATATGGTACTAGCATAAGTAGAGACACATAGATCAATAGATAGAATTGAGGGTCCAGAAATACACCCTCACATTTATGGTCAATTGATTCTGACAGGGGCGCCAACACCCTCCAATGTAGAAAGAATAGTCTGGGGCAACTGGACAGCCACATGCAAAAGAATGAAGGTGTACCCCCACCTCACACCTCATACAAAAATTAGCTCAAACCGTAAAACTTAAATTCTTACAAGAAAACATAGGTGTAAATCTTTGAGATCTTGGATTAAGTCATGGTTTCTTAGATATGACACCAAAAGCACAAGCACCACCACCACCAACAAATAGTTAAATTGGGCATCATCAAAATTAGAAATTTTTGTTACTGCACCATCAAGAAGAAAAAAGAAAACCCACAGAATGGTAGAGAATCTTGCAAATCATCTATCTGGTAAGGGACTTGTATTTAGGCTATGTAAAGCACTTTTACAACCCAACTATAAAAAGACAACCCACGGTAAAAAGGATAAAGTGTCTCAGTAGATACTTTTCCAAAGAAAATATACAAATGGCCAATAAACATATGAAAAGATAGTCAATGTCATCTTTTTCTTTTTTTAGATAGAGAGAGAGGGAGAGCATATGAGTAGGGGGGGAGGGGCAGAAGGAGAGGGAAATCTTAAGCAGGTTCCACACCCAGCGTGGAGCCTGAAGCAGGGCTCGATCTCACGACCCTGAGATCATGACCTTAGCCGAATCAAAAGTTGGACACTTAACCGACTGAACCCGGGCACCCCAAAGATAGTCAATATCATTAAACATCAGGAAAATGTAAATCAAAACCACAACGAGATATCATTTCACACCCATTAGGATGCCTGTAAGCAAAAAGAGGGAGAATAGCAAGTGTTGATGAGAATATAGAGAAATTGGACCCCTTATGGGAATGGGAAATGGTGTAGCCATTTTGAAAAACAATCTTGATAATTCCTCAAAAGCTTAAACGTAGAGTTACCATACGACCCAGCAATTCCACTCCTAGGAATATAACCAAGAGAACTGAAAACAGATGTCTATGCAAAAGCTTGCACAGGAATGGTCCTAGCAGCATTATTCATAATAGCCCCAAAGCGGAAGCAACCCAAATGTCAGCCAGCTAATGAATTGGTAAATAAAATGTGCTATACCGAGACAATAGAATAAAACAATAAATAAAAACAATAAAAACAAATGCAGTTCCAATCCATTCTACGACACGGGTGAACCTTGAAAACGTTATGCTAAGTGATAAAAGCCAAACACAAAAGACCATAGTGTGTGACTCCATTTACATAAAATGTCTAGAATAGGTAAATCCATAGGGACAGAAAAAAAAAGAGCAGTTTCCTAGGGCTGAGGAGTTTGGGGAGAAATGACAGAACGACTGCTAGTGGATATGGGGTTTCTTGTTGGGGTGGTGAAAATGTTTTAAAATTAATTTTGGTGATAGCTGCACAACTCCGTGAATGTACTAAAAACCGTTCAACACTTTAAACGGATGACTTATGTGGTACGAGAATTGTATGTCAGTAAAGCTGTTTTACATCTATATGTGCATATATATCCATATATTTATACCCTATATTTATATCCATACACTTATAGAGAATCTCAGCTCTGTGTTTTTTCCTTCCTTTCCTCCCAGTAACAACAATAGCTCAGTACGCGCTCATCACTACTTAGAAGTTTAATGTCTTAAAAATAGTAACACAAAATGAGGAAATTCCTAGTAACTCTTTCCCTTAATGTGCCTAAGAAATGTGAATTAAAACTTCTCTAGATCATAAGCACTTGAAGGTGGCTGCAGACAGGTTTCCAGCTGAGGGGCAGAGACAGGCAAGAGACAGTTCCTTCCGCTGGGACTGAGGGAAGAGAGCGCAGATCAGAAGTTTAAGGTGGGGCGCCTGGGTAGCTCAGTGGGTTAAGCTGGGTTAAGCCTCCACCTTCGGCTCAGGTCATGATCTCAGGGTCCTGGGATCGAGCCCTGCATCGGGCTCTCTGCTCAGCGGGGAGCCTGCTTCCTCCTCTCTCTCTGCCTGCCTCTCTGCCTACTTGTGATCTCTCTCTCTGTCAATAAATAAATAAAATCTTAAAAAAAAAAAAGAAGTTTAAGGTAAGGAGCATATGGATTTGAAGTGAAACAGATGGGATGGAACTGATCAGGGATATACAAAAGGATTTCCAAGCATGTCACTCTTCTGTACTAGGCTGTGTGATTTTTTTCCACTGAGCCCAATATCGTCAATATGGGCTGGACAAAAAAATGGATTCAAGGCCCATCCCTGGCTTTGTGGGCAGGTGTTAATAAAAAGACCACAGAGAGGGCAAGCTGAAGGTACTAGTCAGAGTGATAAATGCGGTAAGAGATGCCCAGGGAGAGACGGCATGGGGGACAAGGGAAGAGTGGGGGGTTCCAAGTTGGGAAGAATGGACAGAGCTGGAAGGACAGCCGGTTATGATCAGAGACCAGAACACTGGAGCTTAATTGTCGTACTCGAAGCAGTTCTGGGTGGTGACAAGGCCCAAGGAGAGCCTGAGAGTGGGTTCCTGGTGGGTGGGTGCTATGGAATCCCTAAATTTGCATTTTTGGAGCTGCTAGATATGGGGGCAGCCTTTTAGCTTTTCTAACTGAATCAGTTATCGTCAGGAATGGGGGCAGAATTTATTGCTACCTTTAAAAGAGAGAAACATGCCTGCCTTTGCCACATACACAGTTGGCCCCCCAAATAGCCTAAACTCATCCTGGTCACCTTTGGAAGATTTTCAGAATTATTTCATTAACCTCATTTTTAGTGCTTTTGTAATGAAATGAATTTAAGCTAAAATTGCTAAATATTGCAGAGTAAAATAACTGGGCTCCTATAGGGTATAATTTAGTAATATTAGGATATGCTAATTATTACTTTGCAAAGAAAACATTTATGTACTTTACAGATATAAAAAGAAGTTCCTGCAGGTTTATTAGAGACTTTAGATTAAATATAAATGGGAGAAAGACAGCAGAGCTGTGTTTAAGTGTAAATTTTTATTCTGTGCCATCAAGCTTTTTTCGTCATTGTTTGCTTGGCTCACAATCCTAATTTCTAAAGCCATCAATTCTTTTTATGGTGCAAAAAGGAGAGCAGCAATGAAGAAGTTTTATATACTGTTTGCTCTTGCTACTAAAAAGATGTGACATCTTGCAAAGAATGTTAAAATTATATAAAACCACAATGACAATCCTAAGTAAATAATACTTTGCTTAGCTATCTGCAGTTTAGAAATATGAGTTAAGAGAGAAGGGGGGGATGGGGAATTGAAAAAAAGAAATACGAATTAAGAAATGAGACAGAAACAAATGATTATTTGGAAATACCGTGAGAAGCACAGTTCCACACCAATAAAAGCTAGATAAGTAGTTCCTGGTAACTATTAGAACACTTTTTAGTAGGAGGAAAACATTTTAGAACAATTTCAGTGACAAGAGTTCCTGGCTTCATTTATAGTAAATCTATTTGGGGTGAGGTGTGGTTGGTAGGCTATAAAGAAGATTGTTTCCCTTGCAGAACACATTGATTGGAGGTGATTTAAATGGCCTTTGCTTAAGGCGGCAAGTTAAGGAGCCATAATTTGCTCTTTCAAGCCTTTGATTCTTGTAACAAAGGCCCAGACCGGATAGTTTATAGTCCGACTGGGATGATAGCCTCTGGGTCTACCCTAGTGTTTCAGTGCTTAGCACCATACTGTTTGACTAGTCCGATGTGGGATTTGAAGTCCAGACTTCACTTTTACACTTGAGTTAATCCACGTGGTCTTGGAAATAGCATTTCCAACCTCTCACCACATCCTGCCAACTTTACCTCCTAAATTTCTCTCAAACGCATCTTCTCAACTGCCACCGCCCTAGCCCAAGCTACTGTCCTCTCTTACCTGGATACTCCCATAATCTAGCTGGTCTTTCAGTTCCAGTTCTAGCTTCCTACACTTAGTTTTCCATATAGCAGTCAGTGTGTGAGCCTTAGAAACAATTAGACCCTGTTTCTACTAGGGTGACGACCCCAGATTGCTTTCCTTGGTGTCTCACATGAGAAAGATGTCATTTTACGTCTTGCTGAAGACACCGTTACTGTACTTTGGACTTTTTTGTCATGCAGAGGCAAACCTGATTCTAATGAATGAAACATGTGCTTGAAAGTCAAGAATGCAAGGGTGTACGCATCGGGCGCCATCTTGGTTTTACCTCTTACAAACCCTATGACCCAATAGATTAGTTAGATAATCTTCCTATGCCTTTCACTTCTCACACGTGAAATCGAGATAACTTTCCTCAAGGGTGGCTGTGAGGAGCAAATTAGATTAACTATATAAAGTATCCAGCACAGTGCATAGTACACTCTCAATAAATGGGCTCCCCTGATTACATTTGGGGGCATTTCCATAGACCAGGATGGGACACACAAGAGCTGTGGACATTCGGAGGTTATCCGCATCTAGAAGATTCGCATGGCAGTGGAGCTCATGGTTTGGAAGGTGAATAGACTAGAAACAGGGACATGCTTCCAAAACCTCAAATCTAGCTGATGGCAATTGCAGTGGAACTGAAGCAGCTATTTTTTGGGCCCGTTTCTGTCCCAGGCGCATCCTCGGGTTAAAGGCACAATGATAAAGAAGAATACACATGATTCTTACACTCTCAGAGTTTAAAGCCGGGTGTGAAATTCGAACGCTAAACTACTAATGAGCAGTTCTATGACAAATAGTGATGAAGTGCTATGAAGGGAAGGAACAGAATGTTCAGAGACCTTGTGCCGGGGGCAGCATGGGGGAAGGCTAATGTAATGAGGTAGGATTAAGTTGAGATAGGAAAGATGAACCTGATTTGACCAAGCAAAGGGCAGCAGAAAGTACCTTCCCCGGACGTAAATGAAAGGCAAAAACCCTGAGGTGGAAAGGCACACAATGAGTTCTCGTAAATACTTGGGTTTGTATGCCCACGGGGACGCCTTGCACGGGACAAGCTGGAGAGGGAGGCAAGAGGTCAGTCCTATAGGGCCTCATCAGCCATTATAAAGGGTTTTAGTCCAAGGATGACATTCTTCCAAAAAGGTACCTACTCTATTTCAATGTCTCCCACACGTGCCTAACCAAAAGAGTCATCTAGGGGTTTTTTAATTTTTATTTTTTTTAAGATTTTATTTATTTTTTTGACAGAGAGAGACACAGCAAGAGAGGGAACACAAGCAAGGGGAGTGGGAGAGGGAGAAGCAGGCTTCCCTCTGAGCAGGGAGCCCGATGCGGGGCTCGACCCCAGGACCCTGGGATCATGACCTGAGCTGAAGGCAGATGCTTAAGGACTGAGCCACCCAGGCGCTCCTGGGAGCTCTTTTTAATTCCAGATTTTAGTGTATATAAAATCTCCTGGAGAGAACAAACTGGTGGTTGAATGTCATTTAATTCAATGTAACATGGACTTACTGAAACTTTACCAAAGCCTCATATAAGAATTTAAACTATATAATTAATATAATTTGAATGAACTACATTTTTAAATCTCATACTTGAAGAGGCAGCATTTTAGCATCACTATGTGTAATTCATAGTACTTAAAACAGGAACTCGCGTCTACAAGACTATACAACAGGAAGCCGAAGGACGAGATATTCTTTACTGACAGTTCCCAATTTACCGTGAAGTAATATTTCAAGAGAATGTTTATAAGTTTGCGTTTCCCCATAGAAATAATATTCTGGGAGAGAGGGGATGGAGGCGCCGGGCCTGCCAGCCTTCAGGGTGACAGAAAGTGGAACCTGTTCTTGGCCGTGTTGGGAGGGAGAAGCTGGTCCAGGACCTGCCAGCCCAACTCTAAGTCTTCTCAAGGCTGTGCAGTGGCCAACAGCTGATTCCAGACAATTTTTAAAATTATTTTTTATTTTTTCTAGGGGAATTAGTCAAACAATTCATGAACAAAGAAGAAATTTTCTACTGGGAAAATTTGTTTGTTTTCACCATAAGTGTACTCTTAAGTCATCATCATCTATTCCAGCCATTCCCCTACCCCCTTCCCCTCTAGTAGCCATCAGTTCTCTATAGATGAGTCTATTTCTTGGTTTGTCTCTCCCTTTTTTTCCTTTGCTCATCTGTTTTGTTTCTTAACGTATGAGTAAAATCACATGGTATTTTTCTTTCTCTGACTGACTTCTTTCCCTTAGCATAATACCCTGTACCCTCTAGATCCATCCATGTTGTTGCAAATGGCAAGATTTCATTCTTTTCATGGCTGAGTAATATTCCTGTGTGTGTGTGTGTGCGCGCGCGTGCACACGCACGTGTATGTGTGTGTATAGCACGTCATCTTTGTCCATTCATCTATTGATGGACACTTGGGCTGCTTCCATAGTTGGGCCATTGTAAATAATGGTTCCAGACAATTTAGAACTCCATTTTGGTTTATGCTTTGGAGACAAAATTTGAAAGACACAAAGGATTTAAAAGTGTCTTTTATAAAATGTTTCCTAAAGACATTTTGAAAGGAAACCACTTGCAAGGAAATTCTTTCCTTACTCTTCTTACTTCTTTCAACCAATAAGTACTTGCATACCTCAAGGGGTTATTGTTAGCCTCCAACAAGATGTGTGTGTCCGTGTGTGTGGGGGTGGGGTGGGGTGGGGACTTTGTTGACTGCAAAGCGCTGGAGGAACGCAAGGTGGCATGATTTTCATTACAGCAGGGTCTCAGCCAACAGGCCCAGTCCCCAAGATGACAAATCAACTTTAAACACACAGCTGGAATATAAGCAGGGTGAAAATGTCTGCTCAAACCCCTTAGGATTTAAGCTGATGAGAACCACAGAAAGGGCCAAGCTACACCGCAGAAGGCTTGGATAAGAGTGGGAAATTTAACCCTGGTAAGGACAAGTAATACGCCTTAAAGGAAACATTAAACACACTATCAGCTCTGAATGGCTTGTTAACCTCTGACGTATCAGATCATCAGGGAGCAGGTATAGCAGAGAAAAGATAGGGTGGGTAGGGAAGCTGGACCTCTATAACCTGGCTAAGGGACTGCTTGGGGACCCAGGGGTCAGGAGACCACATGGGGTCACCCACCATTTGCCAGAACTGAGTCGTTTCCTGGGATGTAAACTTTGAGTGGTAAAATCATGAAAGTCTGGGTCAACCAGGAGGAATTGGTCCCCCTAAGGCCACCCAGCTCAGTTTCTGATACACTCCATGTTGAACAGCCCACGGTACTTATGACACCTTCTCTCCTCTGTTCATAAGTGAAATTATCCAGTGTTCCTTTTCTGCAGAGGAATTCTTCTTCCTTATCAAACATCACTGAATTCCGCCACCCCAACACCAGAATGGAGATGCTCCAGTGGAATTTTTTTTTTTTTTTTTAATTTGTGGGAATACCCAGAAACATTGGATATTTATGAGATCAAAGGTTCCCGAACAACTTAGGATTTTATTGTCAATGGTAGGTCTTGGAGCTGTGAAGGGAACCTAGAGATGAGATTCGGTGGGATCTCCTGAAGATGGAGGCGAGGGCAGAGGAAGGGAGAAGGTAGTTCAGAGCAGCTTGTCAGGATACTATTTCCAGAAAGAAGGTAGTGCTGGGAAAGTCTGTGGACAGAGTCCCAGGTAATTGTCAAACTGGAATTCAGGTAACTGTGAAGAAAGAAGTCTTGTGTGGGAACTAAGGGGAACCCCAGACCTTGAGAAGACTCAACTTTTTGGAAGATCTAAAGAGGCTGAGGAAAGTGGATCTGGTTTTAAATGGGAGGGTGGAGCGTGGAAGGACAGACTGACGGAAAGGACGGAGCTCCTGAGCGACCAGCAGATAAAGAGGTGAGATGGAGCAGCTGGAATTCGTCTGAGTTAGAGCCCCATGAAACTATGCACCCGGAACTTCTCCACTCTGGACAGTTCATAGGCTGAGATCTCCTTGAACTGCAGGTTCCTAACTGGGCAGTTAATTGTGCCTTTATGGGGCAATGAGCATTCAGAAGGCATGTGCGAAAGCAAAGAATTCAGTCAGAACTGTGAGGGGCTCTGTATAAACACAGTAGTTTTTCAGAGAAGGGGGTCTGGAGTCCTGGACAAGAAGACAAGCTTCCTGTGGGTTAAGAGATGGTCTGAAAGAAAGAAGGATGGCATTCCAGGTATGAGGTATCCCGGCCACAGTGAAGCTATGGATGAGCCAGTTTAAAAGCAGAGGAGGCTGGTTGGGAAGGAAATGAGAACTGAAGTAGAATTTGACAATGTTTCCCAACCTTTAACTTTATGGCACTCATTGAAAACGATCATACTAGAGTAGGGTAAATGGAGGCAGCCCTTAGTAGCACAAGGCTCTGCCTCGTGAACCTCACTGAAACCCACTGGTATGCATGACCCATGGGCTGATAAAGTCTAGAATGAGTGAGGAATTGGGTAGTGATGGCCCTGAAGTTAACCAGATAGAGACATTCAGAGTAGATTTGTTCCCACATGGGAAAACCATGTCAAAGCTGGAACGGGAAAATGCAATGTTAAATATGGTACTTTCAGAAAAACACGACGATCACATTATCTAGGAAGCGCGGAAATAGATGATAGTTTGAGAATAGGAGGATGCTATTTTAAGAATAAAAGAAGTTATTATTCTTTTGTATCATTAGTGATTCAGTTGAGGTACTTCTAATCACTGAATATTATTGAAACAATCATGTTGAAAAGATTGAAATACTTTTAAAATGAAGTATGAGCAATATTATTTCTTCAGCTTTGGTTTGGATAATAGTGATGATGTCACCATTCAAGGTATCCTATTTATCAATTAAAAAAAATAAATGATTTAATCTGAATAAATTAGACAAACATTGAATTAAAAAATTCATTTCCCAAATGCCTGGCTGGCTCAGTCCGTGGAGCATGCGACTCTTGATCTCGGGGTTGTGGGTTTGAGCCCCACATTGGGTGTAGAGATGACTTGAAAATAAAATCTTAAAAAAAAAAATTCGTTTCCTACCATATATAAGGCAGTAAGCTAGACGCCAGGGAAATGATAATGAGAAAGATGGGTGATGTGGAACTCCTAATCTCAGCAGAGAACCTGAAATATAAAACAGCCAGGCTCGCGGCAAGGTAGTGAGCACGGAGGTGGAAACATACGTATGAGGAAGAGGTAATGAATTCTGAAGTGGTGGGAGAGTCTTTGATATCTTAGCTGGAGCCCAAGGGATGAATATAATCAAATAGACACAGAGCAGGGAAAAGCAAGAACAAAGAATGCACGAACTTGAATGTATGAGGTTACACAGCTCATCCTTTCAAGAGGGTGAATACCTTAGTGTGAGGAGCATAATAGAACATGGGGGCAAGAATCAGGGGAGAGGTGAGGAGGGAGGGATAAGACGTGAGACCGGAAAAGAGAGGCATCCTCTGAAACTTCTCTCTCTCTCAGTAGAGAAGAGCTTTTCCACCAGTCTCTCCTAAAGACACACTGTAGTGTGTGGTCAGGAACATGGGCTCTGGAGACTGAAAACCAGAAATCCAGTCTCAGCCCTGCCACTTGCTGGCTGAGTGACCTAGGGCAGATTGTCTAATCTCTCCATCTGTAAGATATGCCTAACGATATGGTCCTTATGAGGTCTTTGTGAAGACTGAATGAGTTAACGCATGCAAACCATTGAGAACAGGGCCCGGAATGTTGAAAGTGATCAATACATGTCAGCTGTCATTATTACCATTTTAACATAATCACCAACAACTTCATTATTTTGGTTCTGTTAGGAAAATACAATTTTAAATCTGAATTTGTCTCTCTTTTTTTTTTAAAGATTTATTTATTTGAGAGAGAAAGAGTGTGAGCTTGAGTGGACGTGACAGGGGAGGGGCAGAGGGAGCAGGAGAGAGAGAATCTCAAGCAGACTCCTGGCTGAGCAGAGCCCGATGTAGGGCTTGATCTCAGGACCCTGAGATCATGACCTGAGTCAAAGTCTAGAGTAAGGCTCCTGACCGACTGAGCCGCCCATCTAGGAATTATCTTATTCACAGATGTACTACATGACTTCATAGGTTTTGTCAGGGAGGAACTTGCTGAAATAGCTTTCTCCAAAATATCTTACAAGAATACTCACCTGCTGCAGTGCTTGAGAATCTCCAGTACAGGGGCATTAGGCTCAGGGGATTTTAGGTCCTCTATAAAATATTCATCCTGTAGGGAGAGGGAACACACAGCCGTAAGAAGCTCAGCATGGATTAGTTCACCACACTAGGCAGGAAAGACCGGGCTGAACCAAGGAAATGCAATGTTGGACAGGTAAGAAAGAAGATTCTAGCTTAGAGGGTTGTCTGGTGGGAGAGTGGGGGTCTTAAGGTGGGGTCCTCAGTGCCCTTTGGAAACTAGGGATCATTTTAGTATTAAGAGGGGAAAAGGGAAATTAGTTGAAAAGGAGAGGGGTGCAGAGAAGAGAGAATTATTTACTTCACAATATTGTTTAGAGCCAACCTCGTTAATAAAAAGCTGAAATGGCTTAAACGAAGCTATAGTCAAGTCTTGATGATTTGACCCAACTTATCTAAAAAATATTGAGGCTATAAGCCTTCATACATTTTATATAAAATGACTACTGACACTAATATAAAAGAAAAAATATGTTAAATATATATATGTTTATATATTTATTTATATATTTATTATAGAATATATATTTGTTATAATATATTTATTATGTATTATATATTTATTATATGCTTTTAATATATTTACATACATTTATAATATATACATTCCCCTTATCATACATTTTATATATTTATTATATATTTATTTATATGCATATATGTTTATAATATATATTTCCCTTTTTATTTGAAGTTAAAGCTGACTAGCAGTCAGAATTTGACTTTTGGGTGCTAATTTCTGGTTTGCAACTATTTTTAGTGATGGGGGGGAGCTGTGCCAGCTCATCTCACACTTACAGCACTGCTGAGGGGGTTTCCTCCTAAACAGGAACTAGATCACTGGAGCTCTAGCACAGACAGCGGCCCAGGTAGGTGAAATGCTTTTGTAATTGCTACGAGGAAAAAGAGAGGGCCCATGGGGATTCTTCTGCCCAAGGGAGCTCCTTCCTGGTTATAATCTGATTTGTTATGTGTATTCCACCAGATGTGTGGAATTAAACCTTCTAAGGTGTTGTAGTTAGATTGTTTTAAAACGTCTGGAAACTCCTAGAAATGTGAGAAGTCATCTTTCTCTTTCAGAGGACCATCTTCTTGTGGTTCAGATGTGGGCTTTTGAAACTGAAACTCCAACATGCCTGTGGCTATGGGGTGGAGTCCGTTTTCCCTTTCCCCTATTGGGGTACACATGAAGGCTCTCAGATGCTTGACTTGATTACTGTTTGCGTTTTGATAAACAGAGCTCTAAGGTTAGCAGGAACCTATTAAAGAAGGTCCTTGATTTCTTCAGATTTCTCTGAAAGAACTGACCTTCTCAAACTCATTACTGTCATTGAAAGCATTTATACATGTGTCTGCCTGGGCTGTTTTGGAAATAAGCTACAACAACAAAAAAATCTCAGGAGGGTACCTAAGTGGGTTGAAAGGTGGCAGGGCAAAAAAGTTTATATAGATATATATTTTATATCTAAGATGAACTCTGAACTACTATATATTAAGCATCATCTGAAATTGTTCCCTGAAGTCAGCTCAAATGCAGATTCTTACCCATTGTAGCTACTGAGTTGTCTTTTTTTTTTTTAAGATTTATTTATTTATTATTTGAGAGAGAGTGCGAGCAGGGGGAGAAGCAGAGAGAGAGAATCTCCAGCAGCTTCCCCGCTGAGCGTGGAGCCCGTTAAAGGGCTCGATCCCACGACTGGAGATCACGACCCGAACAGAAAGCAAGAGTTGGCTGCTCACCTGACTGAGGCTCCCAGGTTCCCCAATATTGAATTGTCTTGAAACTGAATGTGCCGCAGTGGTCAAGAAAGTTAAAAAGATAAGCAACCAACCAAAACAAAACAAAAGACCAGGGCATATCTACACTTGGGCTATGTTGTATTGCTTTGTTTGCTTAACTTCAAGAAAAGTCTAATGCGATAGGAGCCAGTCAAGAGGAGAACAGCTGAAATAATCAAAATTGGGCCTTCCATATCCCTTCCACAAGGAGCTACTTAAATAGCAGAATTCTGCAGGGTAAACTGTAGAAGGATGATGTTATGGCTGAACTGTGTCCCCTTAAAGCTCATATATTGAAGCCCTAACCCTCAGTACCTCGAATGGGACCGCATTTGGAGACAGGGCCTCTGAAGGGGTAATTAAACTAAAATGGGAGTCCTGAGGGTGGGCCCTCACCCAATGTGACTAGTGTCCTTATAAGAAGAGATGAAGATACAAAGAAAGGGACAGACATCAGACACATGCACGCCCACCATCAACCATGTTAAGACATAGGGAGTGGGCAGCCATCTACAAGCTAGAGCAAGAGGCCTCAGGAGAAAACAACCCTGTTGGGAAGGAACTTCCTTAGAGCCTCCAGAGACAGCCTGACCCTGCCGACACCTTGATCACAACCTTCCACCCTCCAGAACTGTGAGAAAATAAATGTCTGTTATTTAAGCCCCCCAGTCTGTGGTACAAAGTTACAGCAGCCAAAGCTGACTAATACAGACGAGAACAGATATGACAAATAATTTAAAATTAGGAAAGGTCTAGGAAAAAATGTGATTATCTCAGTATACCTCTAGGTCAGGTTTTCTTTTTCTTTTTCTTTAAAGATTTTATTTATTTATTTGACAGAGCGGAGAGAGATCACAAGTAGGCAGACAGGGAGAGGGGGGAAAGCAGGCTCCCTGCTGAGCAGAGAGCCTGATGCGGGGCTTGATCCTAGGACCCTGAGATCATGACCCGAGCTGAAGGCAGAGGCTTTTAACCCACTGAGCCACCCAGGTGTCCCTAGGTCAGGTTTTCTTAAAGCAAGGTCTGTATACGATCCACACCAGAATTACCTATGATATTTTTTTAAAAAGCAGGCTCCCCGGCTCCTCTGGGAGGACTAAACCATTCTGGTAGGAGACAATCTATCTTTTTAACAGACATCCTGAGTGGTGTTTTGCACGCTAACATTTGAGACCCACTGTGGAAGGTCCCGCTCAACGTCTGGCCCTTCTCTGGGCCTGGCTGGCTAGTACTAATTACATCTCAGGCAAGTGCTGCTTTGTCTGGTGCTCTGGCAGAGGCACACTGATTCAGGAGCCAGGTACAAATCCCACTATACGGTCTCTCGAAGTGTCAGCCAGTGTTTACCAGCTTGTGGGGGAATCCTGAAGGGGATAGAGCAAATAGAATCCATGTGCCTCACCTGTCTTACTCACTTAAAAATTTAATGATATATAAAGAAGAACCTATACAACTCAACACCAAGAAAACAAACAATCCAATTAAAAAATGAGCAGGGGACATAAATAGACATTTTTCTAAAGAAGACATCCAGACGTCCAGGGACACATGAAAAGATGTTCAACATCACCAATCATCAGGGAAATGCAAATCAAAACAGCAATGAGATATCACCTCACACCTGTCAGAATGGCTAACATCAAAACATAAGAAATAACAAGTGTTGGCGAGGATGTGGAGAAAAAGGGACTCTCGTACATTGTTGATAGGAATGCAAGCTGCTGCAGCCACTGTGGAAAACAGTTCCTCAAAAAGCTAAAAAGAGAACTACCATATGATTCAGCAATTCCACTACTAGGTATTTACCCAAAGAAAACAAAGACACTAATACAAAAAGATACATGCACCCCATGTGTTATTGCAGCATAGTTCATAATAGCCCAGATAAGGAAGCAACCCAAGTGTCCATCCACAGATGAATGGATAAAGATGTGGTACACACACACACAGACACACACACAGACACACACTAGAATATTACTCAGCCATTAAAAAGAATGAGATCTTACCATTTGCAACTACATGGGTGGATCTAGAAGGTACAGTGCTAAGTGAAATAAATTGGCCAGAGAAAGATAAACACCATACGATTTCACTCATATGTGCAATTTAAGAAACAAAACAAAGGAACAGAGAAAAAATATATAAACCAAGAAAGAGATTCTTAACTATAGAGAACAAACTGGGGGTTCCTGACGGGAGGTGGGTAGGAGGATGGGTGAAATAGGTGAAAGGGACTAAGAATATACTTATGATGAGTAATGTATAGAATTGTTGAATCATCATATTGTGCACCTATAACTAATATAACACTTTATGTTAATTATACTTGAATTTAAGAAAAGAATATGATGGTATCTTTTGAACAATAATCTACTGTACCTATATTATTTCTCTCATGAGATTTATTTACAGATGCTATTACCTTGGTACCTAAATTCTCAGAGAAAATACAGAGGACTAGAAAGAGCATATCTAACTTTTCTATTGCTATACATTAGTTGAAATTATATGGAAAGTTCTCTGATAGGGCCTGTGCCTTTTTATGCCCCACACAGTTAAAATATAATATTAGTGAAGGAGGTAAATAACATCTATAAATAAAAACAAATTAATAATAAATGGAAAAGAATCTAATCAATTGTTTCAGCCAGGCTCTGTGCTTTCATGCATTTCCTCATTGCCAGAGGGAATGGAAATAGAAAGTATTCTTTCTTATGGATAAAAGTGCATTCTCTTTCTTTCACCTGTGGACAGACAAGGGAATCAAAGAGAGAGAAATAGTTAAATAGTTGAGAGTCCAAAACAAACACAGTAACAAATATCTTCAAAACAGAATAGGTGGCATTCTGATTTAAACATGGCAGTTCACCAGGGACTTGTAAAAACTGCCCCTGACCCCCATTTACAAATTTGATTAAAGGATATAAGATTTTAAAGGGTTTTTGAAAAACCGAACCATAGGTAGGCCATTTGAGAATGTTCAGGTGGGCGGTCATTGGGTTGTCTATTATCCTTACGGGGGTCCAGCATTTGAAACACAATGCAGCTCCAGTATCCAGGAGTGACCGGGTCTGTCCGGGAATACCTATGGCCACCATTTTTTTGAGCACTTACTGGCAGGCGCTGCCTCAGTGCTTTTCCCTCCAAGACTAACTAAATGTCAGTGTCTCTGTGTGGACCACCCATTCCCATCGGATTCCTTTTTTTTCCTTCGGGGGATGGGGATGGGGACATGGATGGGGAATTGGAATTTTCATTAATGTTCTGGGTGCTCTCCAGAAAGAAAAATTCTGGCACTTAAAAAGAATTGATTTTAAACTCTAGACCTTAATACTCCGGGGAGGTTCAGAAGAGAAGCCGTGAGAGCAACTGGGTTTCATTAGGAAAGAAAAGAGGACATCCAGCCTTCAAGGAGACAGCTTCCCAGTTTGGGCTCTAATCGGTGTCTCAGAGAAGGGAGAGCCCTAACAATGAGAACCGGCTGTGTTGGCTGAAAAGGGGCTCTCGGTTTGGACCGCAGCGCTCCTCGTGTGGTGTAAGACTCGCTGCTCATTACCAGACCTTTCTGAGCCGCCGGCTGGGCTCGGCGAGGACCCGCCGGCCTAGGGACCAGGCAACCCCAAGGGCCTGACCCGCCGACGAGCGGGATCCGGGACGCGGGCGGCGGCCGCGGCGCCTTCATTAGAGGGCGCTCTGGGGGCGGCTCCCTCGGCTCCCGCCGCTTCCTCCTGCCTCGCCTTCGCGCCACCGCGGCGAACGCGGCCGGGCCCGGGGGAGCGAGTCTCGGCGCCGCCGGGGACCGGGCGCGGGCCGCGCCGCAGCCGGAGCGGGGCCGGGGCCCGCCGCCGCCTCCTTCCGCCGGCCATGCATTCTTCCGGCTCCTTTGGCTCCCGCAGAACGGGCCCGGGCCCGGCCAGCCCGAGGTAACCTCCGGCTCGGCGGGCGCAGGCCCGGGGCTGCGGCTGCGCCGGGCCCGGAGAGGCGCGGAGGGGGCGGGGAAGGGGTGTCGTCGTCGTGCGGCCCGGGGAGGAGGCGGCGGCGGCGGCATGAGGGACGAGGGCGCGGTAGGCCCCGAGGAGGAGGCGGGGGCGTGGGGCATCCGCCCGCCTCCCCGGACCCGCCCCGGTGACAGGTCCGGCCTCTGAGTCCCCGCCGTCCCTCTGTCCGCAGGCAGCCGCGAGGGGAGTAGGGCGCCCGCGCGCCCGCTCGCGCCGCGCCTCGGCCGCCGCCGCCGCGTCCATGACCGCGACCCCTCGGCCGGGGACACCCGCCGCCGCCGCCGCCGCGCAGCACCGCGCCCCGGGCCGCCAGCCCCCGGCCCCGCTCGCCCCCGCGCTCCACCGCCCGCCGTCTGCGCCCGCCGAGGTGAGCCCGGCGCGCGGGCCACTCCAGCCACCGCGACCCCCGCCCCCGCCGCCGCGACCCCTTCCCGGGGCCGCGGAAACCGCTGCGGGCGCCTCCCGCCCTCCCGAGCGCTTCCGTCGCCTCTTCCTCCGAGCTTCTTCCATCACCCCTCGCTCGCCTGCCCTCTGCTCGGGGACTTCATTCTCCTCATCCGTGGCCCCGGTGCCTTCACCTCCTTCTGGCTTTTGCTCCCCTCCCCCTACTCCCGCCCTTCCTCCTTTCGCCGTGTTAGCCCCCACTTTCTTCCTCTCACCTTTCTGCCCTCTTTTCTAGGCCCCTCTCCTTTTCCCCTAAAAAAAGAGGGGGGTGGACAAAAACCCCTTTGCCTCAAATGATCACTGTTAGCATAACTCTTTTTGCTAATGCGAGAGATCTTTCTAAGGCACGATCGATGTGCAGGAATGGTGGTGGTGCGGGTACCCAGGTTCTCATAGCTGGGAAATGGGATCGGGTCCCTGCAACAGCGCTCTTTCTCTTGTATGTGAGAGTGCGGGTGTCTGAAGCAAGTGGGTCTGTTTTTCTTCCTGAAAGTGCCCACAGCAGACTGCAGTGAGGCGCGGTGCGGGGACAGCCGCTGATTAGTTAGTGGGAATAGTATTATCATTTGCTAAATATATTATGACATACCCTGTGCCTCTGTGAACAGCTCCCTTGACCTTGTGCGGCTCCTCCTCCCTCGCTCTCTGTCCCCCTCTGGAATTTCCCGGAGAGATCACCAAGGTACTACATCGGGAAAGCTTAGACCCTCGGTTTTTCTGGTGTTTTTGTGCTGGAGGCGATTTCTATGTTGGTGACTATTTGGATGTGTATAACCCATTTTCCTTTTTAAATGAGTTTTTCTTTCACCTCAGAAAGACAGGACGGACGCCAATGTGAGCATGGCTGTGACTTTGGAAGAAGCTCCGTGGCTGGGCTGGATCTTGGTAAAAGCCCTGATGAGGTTTGCCTTCATGGTCGCCAACAACCTGGTTGCTATTTCATCCTACATCTGCTATGTAATTATACTTCAGCCCCTTCGACTGCTGGACAGTAAGCGGTTCTGGCATATTGAAGGAATCATGTATAAATGGCTTTTAGGAATGGTGGCTTCTTGGGGATGGTATGCTGGTTATACAGGTAAGAGCGTGAGCACTTTTGTTTAACGCGTATGAAACAATTTGTAATGTTATGCTTAAGTCAGGAGCCATGATTAAATATATATTACACTTTGGGTTGAAAGATGCTTTGCTGCTTTGGCTCGAAAAAAAAAACAAAAACAATCCTGTTGAGTTTTTTTCAGAATCCCAATTTAGGAAGGGTGATATTTTCAGATGCATAATTTCCTAGTTATATACTGATAAATTTCTTAAATAATATGTTTTTAATGTGCTCGACATTTATCAAAACTCATCTGCCAAAACTCAACTAGAGGAATAGGGGTGGGTTATATAGGACTTGAGGGCTTATTAAATGAAATAACATATTTAGCCCCTAAATACATTAGAAATTTAGAAGAACTAAGCCATATTTGTGCTAAGATAGTTTAATAAGTTTTTTCATTTAATGTAGTATTGTACTGTGTTAACACCTTGAGTTAAGCAAAACATGGCTTTCTTTTCTGTTACGTATGTTTTCTTTTGTTTACTAGAATCTACATTTTAATCTCATAAATCTGTATTAGACTATTAAATATAAGAATTAAGTTTTATCTGTGTTAATTTATATTCTGAGTGTCTTTAAATAGATTTATATTTCTGCCTTTAAATCGCATTTTGGGGAGCAGGAGTAATGCTATTCTGAAGCGGACTATTAAAGAACTAAATGAGAAGTAGTGTTTATTTTTATTTTCTGTTTATAAGCCTTCTGTGCTTTGAGAACTTGGGCCTCTGCTGTGAAAATTCTGTGTTGTTTATTACATTTATTTGACTTTTTTCCCCTAAGAATTAAGATGATGAAAAAAAAAAAGCATTGAGGTTTCCAGCACTTGTCTTAGACATTGAGGCTTTTATCATAGAATTTTATAATTGATAGCTTCCTCAGAGATCATGCCGCAGATGCTGCGGTCAGTGGAGTCCGTAGTGCATAGCTTGGAAGAGTGAGGAGGGTACGAGGGTACTCTCAGGGTCAACAGCATGGCAGTTCCCCATTTTAAATTCCCTGTCTCCTTCTTTCCTGCCCAGGCTGCATCTGCAGATTTTATCCATGCACACAAGAAAAGGACTGACAATGCTTAGGTTTTATGGAGTCTAACAGACTCTTGCTAGGTCAGAGTGCTCTCAGTTGCCCCAGATGAAGCATTTTTTCCTTTTGCCCAGAGCTGTTTATTATTCTGCAAGAGCCAAAGCTCCCAGGATAGTGTATGCATTGCTCTGGGTCTCATTGAGATCATGATGCCCTTTGGATAGAGAAGATGAGCTTCTAGTCCTTTTTTAGGAGCTTGTGGTAGTAGTGGTAGTGGTAGAGGAAAAAAAATGCAGTTCTCAGCTATGATGCTGAATTCTTACCTGAGTTAACACTGCTATCTTAGAATTGCTTTGCTTCGTATAGTTTAAGCATCACCAAATATGGTATGTGGTACGAGTGACTTTGCTCTGCATGTAATATACTCCTTTGCTGGTTTTAAATCAACTCACAGTATTTTTAGATAATGTTCTAGAAGTTCATTCTACTTAAACACAATGAAATTAGTGAAACTCTTGTGCTTGTGTGTGTGGTTTATTTGTGCATAGGCATTTGAGCATGATGAGAAGCCGAACAACACTGAGCATTGACCTTGAGACTATACTGAGTGCAGTGGTGCTGCTTGAAGTTAGTTATCCTTTGGCCACAGCACGGCCGCCAGTGCATTTCTGAGCATATTTTCTTGCGTTGTCTTTCCCTTGCTGACTGTGGAACTGCGCAATTTTCTTTTGCCACCTGCTTGGAAAGTGGTCTTGGCGTGATCTGCATATTTTAGTCTTTCTGAAGCATCTGTTCTCTTTAGGGTACTGCATTCTGACCACTTAAACAGAGAATATTTTGGTGTTTATATTTTAAATGATTTTCCTATAGGTAGAATACTTTGAGAGGGTCTGGTCATGGCCTAATCACAAGGGGACGCAATCAAGAGGTCAAGCAAATGTAGAAATGACTTTGGTGGACAGCCACAGCTGGGTTAAAGAAGCAACACAAGCAGGGATTGATGAGCAGATGTACCCATGAGAGAGTCTAGGAGGTTATATTAGCCTTTGGTCTGGATTATGTGTTCCATCTCTTCCCTTTGTGTCAAGAGGAAGGTGGGTTTCAGTTTTTTTCCTTCCCTTCTGCTTAAGTTTCACAGATGGAAAATTGAACATTGCCAAAGGAATTGTGCTCAGCAGATCTGGGATGTTCATGTTTTGGAATAAAAATTGCCAAACTGTTGAAAAACCACTTCCAAGGAAAACTTAAATATTAATTAATTAAATGTTAATTGGGAAGCTGAAAATTGAATATTGGTATCGGATATCATTTTTTCAAATTGTGATATTTAGTCTAAGACAAGTCAGTTAGCCAGCTCTGCTTACGTTGATTCTCTAATCTACCCTACCCCATATGGTAGGTACTTAGCCGAATGCGGCTGTTTAAATTTAAATTAATTAAAATGAAATAAAATTTAAAATATACTTTCTCAGTCACACCAGCCACCTTTCAAGTACTCAGTACCTGATGGCTAGTGGCTGTTGTACCGGAGAGCTCAGACACAGAACGCTTGCATTGCCACAGAAAGTTCTGTGCCTGACAAATAGTATGCCTTTCTCCTTTTTCTTAGGAAAATACATTTCACCCTTATAAAAAGGAAAGTTTTCTAAACACAGTCCTAAACATGTTTCTTTTGGGAAGACAGGAAGGTTTATTAAAGTTTTATAAAATTGTCTGTTATAAAATGTCACCAAAAAAAAATGAGTCCTATAAACTCAGACTTGCTTCTTGGATGGCGAATGGTGAGGCTAGTCAGCCCAAGACCTTGAATGAACATTCTTGTACTTAGTTGGTGTTTTCAGAGCTGGAGTACTGCCTGTGGACATAGAACACAGAGAAAGGGCTTTTCTGGTCTTTCTGCCTGTTTGTGACTTTCCAGGGGAATACATTTCTTGAAAGAATTCTGGCGACATTGGGGTTTTCATCCCTAGCTTGCTACTAGGTAGTGATGATTGCTACTACCACATTTCCTTTTCGTGGCAAGTGTTGTACAAGCATCTCATGTTGACAAAAATTTGTGTATTGCCTTTGCCCTAATATTTCAAGACCAAACCAAAAGATGTACTAACTTAACTAATGATCCATTTCTGCATGTTTTATTCAGATCTGGGATAAATCGTTACACTTCTCTCCCCTCAATTGAAGTGAAGACTGGCAAATTTCAGAGAGAGATTTTTTTTAAGTAAAATGTGTTTAAAATAGTTTATTTTGATTTTCATTCACTTATCTTAATAAATTCATTGTTTCCCATCCAAACATATTTCATTAAAGTCTCTTACACAAAATCATTAAAAAAAAATTCCTTGTAACTGGAAGCTTCAGAATTTCTGTATAGGATAAGAGTCTTTTGGGCCATAGTCTGGCTGGAAGGGAGCTGGGGTGTCAGGAGGCTTGCCACCAGGCTGTTTTTGCCTAGCAAATGCTCTCTCCCTTAGATTGGTGGCTTTAGGGAAAGCTGATGGAGATAGGTTTAGCTTCCTCTCACTCCGCAAGTGGCAGCTGTCATTACTCTGTTAGTCTTAGTCGGTTATTTGAGTCTCTTCGTGTTTTATTTATTTTTTTGCTGGGGTACAAATTCATTGTGTGAGAAAAACTATTAGGAATTATATCTGACATTGAAATTCTAGAGAAAGTTTTAAAAATATATCTCCTCGAGCAGTACTTTTCCATCTTTGAGTCATAAGCCAATTTAGTGTCAGGCTGAACATTAAAAAAAAAAAGTGAAATAGAAGAGAGTCAAGATGAAAAGATCAGAAGTGTGTGTATTACTAGGGAGTGCTACAGAATGGGTTTTTTACTGTGAGCTCTCTCAGCATTTGAAAGGCATTGTTCTAGTGGAAAGAGCACTACAGTTTAGAACTGGGAGTCGCATGGCTTAATCTGGCTTTAACTTCAACATCTCTGCTCCCTGGTGGGGGTAAGATCCTTACCTGCTTGGTGCCCATGGGGCTTCGAGCTCTTTACAGATAGAGATGTGGTCTTTATAACCCTAGAGCCTAGTCTGTTGCCTGAAGCTCACAGAGGGCCCTTTACGTATTTCTTGAATGATTCCTTTTTTCTTTCTTGGTCCCAGCTGAGGTCCCTTGGCTGCCTACCTTCCTGAAACATCAGAGAGCAAGGACATTGCAGTCCACAGAGTACAGACCCTGAACTGGATGATGTTTTTCACACATATAAATATATGCATATATATCCATTTCCTACAGTATCACATTTGTTAATTTAACACACCTTTATTGAGCTTCTGTTATGTGTGGGAACAGGTGTCGTGGAGGTGCTGAGGTGCACGAGACATAGAGGCTGTCTCTAAGGAGCTCGCAGAAACCTTGGTGGGGAAGACAGTGCACCAACAACGCAAACATCCTGGTAGAATGCTCTCACGGAGATGTACCGTGGGATTAAAGAGGAAGGGCTCCTGATCTCGAATCGGTGGTAGGTGGAAGCAGACAGGGAATAGGGAATTTAGGGACTGAATAGCTTTAAATGCCTTTTTTTTTTTTTTTTTTTCCCATTAGGGAGATATCTCTCTGTGGGGCTAACTGGATAACCGGTAATTATAATAGATTTAAAAGACTTGCATAATATGTCAGTTTAAAATCTGGAACTTTGTGATGGTAATATTAGCTAAGTATAAGCCAGGCAGGGTCCTGAGGATTTCAGGCACTAAATGCTCACAACAGTCTTACCGGGTTGGTGTAATAATACCTTCCTTTTGTTATTGGTGTTGAAATTCAAACACTGAGGGTCACGGTTACTTCTCCTTGAGCACTGAATTGATGTTGCCACAGGTAGAGTCATTATTGATCTTTATAAACATTCCTAGAGTCTCTTCATCTTCCCTACCTGTATGCTCTTTTGTTTCTGAGACATGAAATCTCTTTACAAAACTACAATATGTGAAAACAGTGTCATAGCTAGGGATCTGCAGGAGGTTAAGAAAAAGTGTTGCTTCAAGGGAAGTATTTGTAGTATACTGTAAATTTGACGAAATTCCACTTCCTTAAATTTCTACCCTTACAGAGAACAGCATTTCAACTGGAATTTTAGTTCTTGAGTGCTTCACAATAGATTGCCATTCAAGTGAGGACTTACTGCATGATGTTAGGTCCACAATATCATGGACATGAATCCAGGAAAGGAGGTCTCAGTATAGCGTTTTGATTTTTATATGGAAAAATATCATTAAATGTAAATATTATTTAATGCTTTAAACTCAGCAGTCTGGTAGTACTCTAAATTTGATATCTGGTCTTATTTGAAAGATCATATATAATTGAGTAGTTTATTTAGTTTTTTTTTAGCATACAAAGTATACTCATTCATGCACACATACCCATATGCACTGTCATAGAAACGCCTGAATCAGTATTTGCAGTGTTTGTAGTGGTTACAACCACAAACTCTGGAGTCAGAAAGAGCTGGGTAAAACACTTCCTACTTTCTTTTTACGTTTGCCTGATATTTCTTTGTCCATCCTTTTGTTTTCAAACTTTTAAAATTACTTTGATTTAGATATATGTCTAGTAATTAACATGGAGTTAGGTTTTGCTTTTGAGTAAATTTGTTTTTTTTTTTAGAACATCTATTTAATTTTTATTTTTATTATTTATTTATTTGAGATAGAGGGCACGAGCGGGGAGGAGGGGCAGAGGGAGAGGGAGAAGCAGACTCCCTGCTGAGCAGGAAGCCTGATGTGGTACCCGATCCCAGGACCCTGGGATCATGACCCAAGCCAAAGGCAGGTGCTTAACCAACTGAGCTACCCAGGCGCTTTATGAGTAAATTTGTAAATCTCTTTGTTTTCATATGAGTTGAATCTATTTACATTTATTCATATGTCAGATATGCTTTATCTGGGCTCTGGCATTTTATTTTATGTTTTCTGCATGTATATATATATATATACACACACACACACACACACACACACACATTTTAGTTCTGTCTTTCACTGTGTTGTCTGCTTTTCTTTGCTGTTTTGTTGTGATATTTAGGTAGGTTTATATTTTACTCTGGTTGCTTTATATGATGTGCTTGGTTCTCTGTTGATAGTAACTCTTGGTTCTTTTCAAGGAACAAAGGTAAAATTCTGTTTAAATCTTCTCTCTTCCCCTTTTTCTTCTTCGTCACCCAATCTTAATCAGTATCAATAGTATTTATTCACGATAGTATTCGCATTTGTAATATTATGTATGCTCGTACTTCAGTACTTGATTTGTGAGCTTAAGACTATCCACTGACTCCCAGCCATTATGTCAAGGTAATCAGTAAGCTTATTACACTGCCTGTTCGCTTTCTCCCAATTTTTTGTTATTTGTGTTTATATATTGTCAAGACCTATAATATTTATGTTCTATTTATCACCATTATCTCCTGTTTTAGTCCTAATTCTTCAGTTAAATACATGTATAATGCTCACCCAAGCACTTTTGCAGTTTTTCCTAGTCATTCTTTGGTTGGCTGAAGTTCATTCTCTAGTAATTTCTCCATAAAGAATCATGGGAATGATATGGGAATATTATTCTTACCAACATGTTTAGAACTTCTTTTCTTTGTTACCTTACATTTGAAGGACAGCTTAGTAGATAATAAAATCCTTGGCTCACCTTTGCCTTGAGTAATATAGGTGTATACAAATGTCTTCTGACATTAAATGTTCCTGCAAAGATGTGTGAAGCCAGTTTGGATTTTTTTCCCTTATTAATGATTTGATCTTTTTTGCCTGTCTGCCCAAAGGATTCTTTCTCTCTAATATTTAGTAATTTTACTAGGATATGCTGTTATAGGATAAGCTGGCACTTGTGTGCTCTTTTATTATATAGCTTTAAATCTGTTTTTATTTCAGGGAAGTTTTCTTTAATTATATCTTTAAATATTTATTTCATTTGCTTGTTTTGGTTTTCTCTTTTGACTTGTTGGATCTCCCTTTGTGTATCTTTTTTAATCTGTCATTTTCTCTTTAATCATTTTAAACAGTTTTTCATGTTGTGTGTGTTGTCTTTAATGTCTCTTGTGGTGTCTTCTGCAGTGTCTCTTCTCTTTGTTCTCATTTCACTTTCTTCTTCATTTCTGTGGTGGTTTTGTGTATTCTTCTGTTCCTTTCTTGAGTTCTTCCAGTTCAGGCTTTCACTGTTCCTCTTGTCTAGACATTTCTTCCTTGAGTTCTTATATTTATGCTTTGTGGTTGTCTTCATGGTGGTAGTGACTTTACTGGTTTTCTTACATTCGTGCAAGAATATTTAGTTATAATTTGTATCTTATCTATTGTAATATTTTTCTAGTGAGCATTCTTCTACAGTTAGTACATTATGCTGCTCATTTCTACCATTTTTCTTATGGTATCTCTAAGTGAATGCTGTGCCAGTTACGTTTTTATTCCTTGTACTTTAACGAATTGGATTTTTCTCAGTCAGCTATTTATAGAAGGACCAGAGTTGATTCCAGATTTCTGCCTCAGAGGAAACCTTTTTTACCTATGGCACCTGGGGGTGCTTCTCTATGTTGCCGCAGGTCCTCTGCTTCTCCAAAACAGACCGAGCCTAGGTGGCTTTTGCTACCGCTTCTGGGCTTCCTACTCCTTCCTTTGCAGCTGTGACTGGAGGGGCCCATGCCAGTGTAAACCCCTCTCCTTACAGAAGTGCATTTTTACTGTTGTTTTTGGAGATCTGCCACTCCTGGGCAGTCCTCATCACGTGCCACATTCTGTCTCGGCTCTTCACTCCCATCATAGGTTCTTTCTGATAGCAGCCTTATTTGGTCTTAGCCCTGACTTCATGTATTTTGAAGTTTTTATATTTTTGTTTTTCTCGTAGGTTTGCTTAAAAAAAGGAGTTTTGTGAAGTTTTTTTTCCCCTTTCTCCTTGTTGCTCTGTATATTTTTTAGGAAGATTCATGTCTATAACTCCACCATGTTCATATCAGAAAGTACAACACAACAACACAAGATTTTTATTCAACTATGTGTTTATAATTCAGATAGCTCTGTCACCATTCTACTTTACTACTAGTTGATTATTATGAACTGGAGACCAGTTTTACCACCTAATTCATTTTCTTTTTTCTTTTTCTTTTTTTTTAGTAATCTCAACACCCACCATGGGGCTTGAACTCACAACCCCAAGATCAAGAGTCCCATGCTCCTCTGACTGAGCCACTCCCCTAATTAATTTTCTTTAAGGTCTGTCCAAAAGCAAGAAATAGCCTCCCCAATTTTTTTTTCCTCATAGCATTTCCCAAACTGTTTTGATTCTTGGACTACTTGTCAGTAGAGTGTAGTTAAGATATCTACTCTATTTCCACTTGGCTACAGGAAAAAAGTGTCACCAAAATGAATGGAAGAAGTGAGTGACCTTTGGTACTTCAGTAAGGAGTATGTATGAAAGGTAATCTTAATACTAGTCTCTACAATCTGGTCTGTGGATCACCTTAAAACTTTAAGGGTGACCAGTGCCCCCCAAACTTCGATAAATACATGTATAGTATATTACACATATTAAATATATTCGGCATATGTATAATATATTAAAAATATTATACTATATTTATAGTTTATTTGTTATAAACTAACTTCAGGAATTTCCTTTCAGAGTTTGCAGACTAGTGGTCATATTCAGCAACTGATGTGCTTGATTTGGCCTTTGCACTATTTCAGCTTTTTCTGATTAGTTGCCAACATTTCAAAATTAGGGAGATTTTATAGAACATAAAAATAAAACCAAAACTTCCTTGGGAAATTAGAATTCTGGCTGTGCTGGGCCCTCATTCCTGCCTGGCAGAAGTTTGCCCGAGCTAAGTGATGGCCACTTCCTTCAGATGGAGCCTGCTATCTCTAGTGCCCCCGAGATACCCACTGCTTCCTTGTCTTACTCTGGGCCTGCTTTGCTCAATACCTTACTTGCCTAGACCCCAGAGGCATAGGTGATGTTCATTTTAAAAAACTCAAATAACAATTACTAATCTGTTTCTGTTAGGCATATGATAATTTTGCACTTATATCCTTTACCAGTGCCTATAAGCTCATAAGCTCTACCATTAAAAACTGAAAGTTTGTTAGAGACCTCAGCTGTGGATTTCATGTAGCAAAGGCATGTGATGGGAACTGAGAAATGAAGTGCCATTAGTAAGAACGTGGTCACAAGGTTTTTCAGATTTCATGTACTATATTACTAACTTGGTGAAGTATTTCCTACTGTTGTACACTCCTTAATTAGTATAAGCTTCATTTCTTCTTCTGAATATAATCATATAAAATCTAGATTATTTTTTTTAAGATTTATTTATTTTAGAGAGAGCAAGTAGGGGAAGGGGAGAGGGAGAGACTCTTCAAGCAGACTCCCTGCTGAGCATGGAGCCCCACGCAGGGCTCGATCTCACCACCCATGAGATCATGACATGAGCCGAAACCAAGAGTCGGCCACTCAATTGATCGAGCCACCCAAGCACCCTGTAAAATCCACATTATTAAAATTAGTTACTTCTCTTTGCTTTTCATGTTTTAAAATATAAAAAACAAAGCAAGCCCAGCTGATTTCTGTATCTTTAAATTATAGTAAAAACTAGTATTGTAAAAAGCATGCATAAATTTTAGTTGTGAGGTTATACTTTTTCTTACGGTTTAATAGCTCTGATGAAGTTTGCTAGCATAACACCTTTCCCAGACTTTTTTTCTACTCATTAAACTTTAAGAAACATTATGAATCATGTACGTAAGATATATTTTGCATATGCTATTAATTTGAAGCTTGCATTATTTGGCACTTTAAGGGAAAAAACATCTGTAAATTTAAACACATCAAGATGTTTCTGAATCATCAGAAGACTAAACTATGATCGGTATAGATTTAGTGTTAAGGATCTATAATATATGTTTAAATGGAAGTATAACTCGCATACCATAAAATTCACTGTATTAAAATGTACAATTCAGTGGTTTTTAGTATAGTCACAGGATTGTACAACTATCATCGCTGCCTAATTCCAGAATATTTCATCACCCTCAGGAGAAACCCAGGCCCATTAGCAGTCACTCCCCATTTCCTCCTTCCTTCAACCCCTGGCAACCATGAATCTATGTTCTGTCTCTCTGAATTCGCCTATTCTGGACGTTTCATATAAATGGAATTGTATAATATGTGGTCTTTTGTGTCTGGCTTCTTTCACTTAGCATGTTTTCAAGGTTCACCCGTATTGTAGCGGGTATCAGTACTTCATTCCTGTGTATGGCTGAATAATACTCCATTGTATAGATAGACCACATTTTGTTTATACATTCATCAGGTGATGCACATTTCAGTTGTTTCCACATTTTAGCTATTGTGAATAATGCTATGAACATTCATGTGCAAGTTTTTGTGTGAACGTATGTTTTCAATTCTGTAGGACCTAAGAATCAAATTGCTGGGTCATATCATAATTCTGTGTTAACTTTTTGAGGAACTGCCAAATTGTTTTCCATAGCAGCTGTCCCATTGTACATTCCCACCAGCAATGTAGAAGAGTTCCAGTATCTTTGCTTTCTCACCAAGACTTATTATTTTCTAGCCTTTTGTTGTTCTTTTAATTTGGCCATCCTAGTGAATGTGAAGTGGTAGCTCATTATAGTTTAGATTTGCATTTCTCTAATGACTAATGATGTTGAGCATTTTTTAATTTTCTCATTAGCCATTTGTAAATCTTTGGAGAAATGTCTATTCAGATCATTTTCCCATTTTAAAAATTAGGTTATTTGTCTTCTTATTGTTGAGTTATAAGTTTCTTTCTATATTCCGTATACTATACCTATCTATTTTTTCATTGGTTGATTTCACTGGATGACACTTTTGGTGTCAGATCTAAGAAGCTATTGCCCAATTCAATATCATGAAGATTGTTACCTCTGTTTTCTTTTGAGTTTAACTTTTTTTTTTTTTAAGATTTTATTTATTTATTTGACAGAGAGAGAGAGAGATCATAAGTAGGCAGAGAGGCAGGCAGAGAGAGAGGAGGAAGCAGGCTCCCTGCTGAACAGAGAGCCCGATGCGGGGCTTGATCCCAGGACCCTGAGATCATGACCTGAGCCGAAGGCAGAGGCTTTAACCCACTGAGCCACCCAGGCGCCCCTTGAGTTTAACTTTTATACTTAGGTCTTTGATCCATTTTGGGTTAATTTTTCTATATGGTGTTAGTTAAGAGTCCAAACTTCATTCTTTTACATGTGGACATCCATTTGTCCTTGCATTGTTTGTTGAAAAGACTGTTCTTTCCACATTGAATGTTTTTGTCACCTTTGTTGAAAATCAGCTGGGATTAATTGGAATCAGTATGAATTAATATTTGTATTTGGATTAAGTAACCCCTTCGTATATTGAGGAGATGTTTCGTAGTTATGTGTTTTACTAGTAGTTGTCTTAGAAATATGGTTATAAGGAATAACTATTTCCAGTTTGCTCTCTCAAGAAAACAAGACATTAGTTGTAGAAGTATCTCGTGTGATAGATCAATCAAATCTTTATCAACTACCTACTGCCAGTTAGCAAAGTTACTAATTTGTAAGATACTATGCCAGAGAGTGTGATCTAGATTAAGTCCAACCAAAAGGATTTTTGGCATAGTTTTTATTTTCGATAGATGGTTTTGGGAATAGTTGAGTTTGCTATCAACTATGTGTCCAAAGTGCACCTGTGAAAAGTTTTCCGAAAACCGGAGATCAGTATGCACATTTTCCCTTAGTATGATGGTTCCATTTTTTAAAGTTAATTGAGTTCTTTGCGGTGAAGAAAATTAACTGGAAGTCAAATTTATTTTGTAGAATAAAGTATAGATTACATGGATAAAGAACAAGGGTGTCATTTGAGTAAGAATCGTGGGCTGCTTCTTATGGGTAGAATAAAATTGCTTTTTGTATGTGAGAGACTGAGTTGGGCATTTTATTTTTACTTGTTTTAATTTTTATTGAAGTATAATTAACATAAAGTATTATAGTATTAGTTTCAGATGTATAATATAATGATTCAACAAATTCTATACATTACTCAGTGACCATCATAATAAGTATAATTTAGTCTCTTTCACCTATTTTACCCAGTCCCTCCCACACCAGCAATCATTTCAAAACTGAAATAATCATTTAAAGCCATTTTAAACCTCAGATACGTATATACAGATGTATTTTTAACAAGTAATAAATATTGCTAAGTAAGTGTGAGGTTAGAGATAGTGTGATATATTAGAAAAAACCCATTGACTTTTGAGTAGTATGAGTTTGGTTCCTGCTGCCATCACTTGCCAATTGTATAACGTTGAGCTAGTTACCTATCTGAGCCTCCATTTCATCATCGGTAAAAATGGAGGTTGGTTCTATTTATCTCTTGTGAAGCCTTAATGCAAAGTGAATAGCATGGTGTTTTGTATTCTATAAAGAACTTGACAGTATCATCATTATTATGATTATGATTATATTAATGCCAAGGAAAACAACTATGTTAACCTCTGGGGAAAGTATGTCTAAATGAATAAAAGCTAACGTGGTTAGCTTTTATAGTCTGAGAAATACATTTGAGGATACTCAAGGTTAGCTAATAGTATGTAGCTCAATACAGTTCTGCTTTAATCAATAAATAAAAATAATTTATCATTAGTAATTTAAGCCATAGTCCAACTAAAATATTAACTAACATTTATGCTTATAAATTATGAAATCTTCAAAGCAATTTATGTTTAACTATCTTCTAATTAATTCCGCCACCTATTCTGATACCAAATACATGAGTGCCGGCTCTGCCAGGCACTGTGCTGGTGGTGGGGGACAGTGGCAAATTAAACAGCACAGCTCCTGTTCTTCTGTGGTTGACGTTTCATGCGGGAGATGACAGGAGTCACATGACAACCACGTGATCACAACCGGGAAAAGGGCTGCAAAGAACACGTGTAGGGGCCATGAGAGTAAGTAGGGGGCTGAATCTGGGGACAAGTGGTTTCAGGGAGGAATGTCTTCCTTGAGAAAGTGAGACTGAGAGCTGATGAGTCCTTAGGAGTTGGCCAGGTGATGCTGGAGGAGGGGTGGCATATTCAGAGGATGAAAAGGGTTGGTGGGAACAAAGGCAGGGCCAGGTTGGCTGCAGCAGGGAGTGAGTGAGAAGGAGAGGAGCAGGGGTGGGGGATGAAGGGAAGCTAAGGAAGCCAAATCTATTGAGGTCTTGTAGTGCCCATTAAGGATTTTGAAATTTATCCTAAGAGGAAACCATTGAAGGATTTTAAGTCAGGGAGTGATGGAATCAAAGTCATATCTGTAATTCTAAACTCTGCCTGCTTTGTGGAAATGGATTAGAGGAAAGTGAGGGTGTGCAGGGGCTGCCCTCGGCAAGATTCTCACTTTATCCAGGTCAGGTGACAGTTGCCTTTCTAGCTAATGGCGGTAGAGGTGGAAAGAAGTGAACTGATTGGAGAGTTTTCTAGGAGGAAGGCGGTCAGGACTTTCTGAGTCATGGCCCGTAGAGGATGTAGTAGAAGGGCAGGTGACAGGGATGATCATGAGGTTTCTGGTGTGAGCTGCTGGGTAGATGGGGAAGCTCAGAGAAGAGCAACGTTAAGAGGAAAGAGAAGACTTTAGCACAGGGTGGATGAGAAGCATCTAAGTGGAGCTCGGCAATAAACACAGATATGCCGTCCAGAACTCAGAGGGGATACCTGAGCTAGGAAGATAAATTGGGAAATTACCCACGGTAGGTGTTTAAAGCTGGGGGCTGGAGGAAATCACCCAGGGAGATTGTAAGATCAGAAGCCTAGATCAGACTGAGGAAATGCCGACATTTGAGATGGGGGAGAGTGGGATGCTGGAACTTCTGAGAACAGCTAGAGGAGTTGAAGGAATGCCTGCCCTAGGAGTGTGGTGGCAGAAGTCAACAGAGTTTCAAGGGAGGGGTTGGAGGATTGCTGCTGACAGTTTATGTTTTGTAAGATAAGAGCTGATTTATTATTCTTCTACTGCATTTGGCAAGAGCAGCTTCTTCGAGGTGGTAGAAGTGGAGACTGGATTGGAGTGCATTGGAGGTGAATGATGAATGGGAGGAGGTCAGATGGAAACGTGAACTTGTGACTTCCCAGAAGTTTGGCTCTGAAAGAATAGAGAATGATAGTTATAAGAGAGAAATTGGGTCAAAAGAAAGCTTTTAGCCTTTTTTTTTTTTTTTTTCAATTTTTGAGATGGAAAAGTCTAGATTTTGAACCACTTAGAGTAGTACATGATGAAACCCTGGTCATTTAGTTACGCGACTCACATATTTAGGAAACTATTCTTAGAGGAGATTGAATGAGGCACCACTTATCAGAGTTCGATACATTTCGTGGAAAGCACTTAAATGTTGGCTCTGGTGGCAGAGGCAGGCCGTGACGCGGCGCCTGCGTAGTTTGATCCTATTCTGAACTCTTATTTACAAAGGCTGCTCTCCCTTAGCCCCTCTGCCTTCTCTCGTTGATGTTCTTGCTGTCCCCTGTTATATAACAAAATTTAAGTAAATTTGAAGATCTAATTACTAAACAATTCGTGAATCGGGCAGCACCCCAACTAGCAAGTAGAGAGTTCCTCCCAGGATTTGTACAAAAACTGAAGAATTTTATAGAAGGTGGATGGCAAGAAAGCTATTAGCAAAAGGAAAGGATTGTTCTAGGCAAAGCCACCTTCTGGGGGAAAGGCAAAGTGTCTTTTTTTTTTTTTTTTTTTTTTAAGGCAAGGTATCTCATGCAGATTACCTCATCTTTCTTTGGGGGATGGAGAGGGCCCAAGTAGCAGACTCATTGGTGTGGATTGAAAAATTCCTTGCTGGCCAGGTTAAGACTACGTTTCTGGGGGAAGTTGGAAGTACAGTTAGATTACATATTAAGTACTAGTTTGGGAACTCAGTCTAAGTGACAACCATTTTGGGCCTATGGTTTTGTGTGTGTGCGGTTTTGTGTTTTTGTTTTTGTTTTTAACACCCTCAAATCTGTTCTTCAGTTTCCTTCAAAACTTCTACCTACTTATCTAAACCCATTACATCCTGAAAGAGGACTTGGACTGCCTCCATTTTGACCTCAGACTTTTTAGTTGGGTTCTTCTTTCGAGCTTGTCTCTTGGCTCAGGTGGAAGATCCTGAGGGCAAAGCATCCCCCAGTGGGGACCAGAACCACCCCCTCAAGCAACAAGGACAGCCTTGAGCCAGCAAGACCCTATCCGTGATTGACCCCAAGAGGATGATCGATTTCACCTTCACTGCCTACCTGCACGTTACCCACCCATCTTTGTCCCATGTTCTCCATATAGAAACCTGAAGTATTTTCAGCATTTTGGGACCGTCTTTGAGACAGGAGTCCCCTGTCTTCTCAGTGTTGGCCTCACTGAAATACATTTCTTTCTTGTTTCACCACCTCTCATTTCTCTGCCTTTGTGTTTTGTCAGAGGCAAGTGGCCAAAGCCAGTCTGTTTGGGACCCCTGGAGCCAGGTGCTCTTGTTTGCCTTGAACCCCTTGCCCCCCCTGCATGCCTCTAAGATCCCTCTACTCCACCCACTAGTCTAGCTTCCACTGTTCCTTTCTTTCTGAGCCTCTTTGGCATCTGCTCTGTAATTGTGGTTCCTAACCTTTGGGCTGCAGCACTCCAGAGTTCTCTCACGGTGAGAATCCATGCACATATTAAGTACCATCTGTGGATAAATAAATAATATGTTTTGTAAATATGTGTTAATCTTTTTCAAATATATGTGACTGCTGTTTTAATTAATAAATCCCTTAAAAGCATTATAGGTGTTTTGCTGTTGCTTTTTGTGATGGATATTTTCACTCAGTGGTAGAACTACTGTATAGATATCTGCTGTATTTTTTGACATTAAAAAAGAGTGTTCATGCTTGTTAGGACGTACTGCCCTATGACATAAAGCATTCTGAATACGACTTCACATTTTTCACTGTTGCTTTACTTTTGCTCTTCCTGTCTCTTTAACTAATTTATCAGTTGCTTAAGGGCAGGGCTTATAGTTCTTCCTTTTATCTTTCTGTAGTGGTTGTCCAAGCCATAGCCCCCGGGCCAAATCCAATCCATTGCCTGTTTTTTTTTTTTTTTTAAATCTCTAGCTCCTAGTTTTTACAGGTGACCATTTGCAATTAATCTGATAATAGGAAACACTGTGAGCCCCAATTAAATGAAACATTACCCGTCCCAAGAAAGAATTCTATTCTTCTCATTAGTAGACCTATATTGCAAAAAGTTGTATTCAGCTTTATATTTTAAATTTTGTCCATTAAAAATGTATGGAAATATGTTGAAAGACAAATTTGTCATGTAGATAGCCATGTAATATACTGAATTTTGCCTCTTGGCGTATATAGCCTAAAATTACTGTCTGACCCTTTACAGAAAGTTTACTGACGCCTGCCTTAGAGTAGGAGTTCCCAAATTTGTCAGCACATCTGAATTATCAGAGGAGCTTTGTGTATGTATGTTTTCCTCTGTCCTGGAGATTCTGAGTCAGTACATTGGAATGGAACTTGGGAACCTATATTTTTAATAAGCTATATGGTTGTTTAGGAATCACTGCCTTTTGGTGCATTCGTAGGGTTAAACTTCCAAGAGCTAATGAAATGGATATTGGATTAGTTGCCAGAGGATAGCTTATTATTTTCTTATTTAAACATTTATGAACTGTGGGGCCTTTTCCAAGTAGTGACTTGTTCTGCAGGCTTTTACAAAATTTCTAGTTCATTTGTTTATAGATAGTTTTGTTCTATCCCCTACAGCAATAATTTCTTTATCTTTTGGGATTCATGAGACCTGCTTTTAGAATGTAATGAAAGTTATGCCCCCCTCAAAGTACTCCCTGTATTAATTTCCTATGACTGCCATAGCAAATTACTTTAGAAGCATGTAAAATAACAGAAATTTATTTGTTCACATTTCTGGAGGCCACAAGTTGAAATCAAGGGGTCAGCAGGGCCACTCCCTGCAGAGGCACTAGGGATATTTCTTGCCTCTTCCAGCTTCTGGTAGCTGTAGGCATCCCTGGGCTTGTGGCTGTATCACTCCAGTCTCTGCCTCTGGGCACATTGCTGGCTCCTCTATGTTTATTCTCTGTGTGTCTGTTAGAAGGACATTTGTCATTGATTTAGGGCCATCTGAGAATCCAAGGTAAGCTCCTCTCAAGATCCTTAGTTTAGTCACATCTTTTACCCTACAGAGTAACATTCAGAGGTTCCAGGGATTTGACATGGATACCTTGGGGGGTGGGGGGTGGCGGACATTTGGGGGCTTACCACAGCACCTTTGCACATGCTCACAGTTTTACAGTTCCAAGGGGTTCACAACTCTCTGAAGTCCATATATGGATTCCATAGACTCCGGGTTTGAACTTGTTCAGTGAGAAGCACCTTACGCCTACAGTGTATTCTAGTTATTAGTCCCTATCCTCTCCTCTATGTCATGTTCTTCCATTCATCATCCTAATCTTGAAATGATGTCTTCTTCTCGTGACCTTAGATTCTTCAATTTAGAGTTCTTTTTTTTTTTTTTTTTTTAAAGATTTTATTTATTTATTTGTCAGAGAGAGTGAGAGAGAGAGCACAAGCAGGCACAGTGGCAGGCAGAGGCAGAGGGAGAAGCAGGCTCCCTGCGGAGCAAGGAGCCCGATGTGGAACTCCATCCCAGGACCCTGGGATCATGACCTGAGCCGAAGGCAGCTGCTTAACCAACTGAGCCACCCAGGCGTCCCTAGAGTTCATTTTTTGAGTTAATTTCTCTGCTTCCTTTAGGAACGCTTTATCTTCTCATAAGATTTAACTGTTAAAAGAAAAGAAAAGCTTTCCCCAAGCTTTTTTACTGACTTCTGCAGCAAGGAGACTAACTTCTGGGCAAAGCATGTGTAACTGGTAATGCCTCCAGTGGAAGAGAAGCTTACCTGGAGTACCTGATGTGCCAGGCCTTCCAGCAAGTGCTTTCACATGCCTTCGTATTAAATACTGGAACCAGCCCTCAGGGGAGGGTCCTGTCAGCCCCAGTAAGTACATGAGAACATGAAGACTGGTGGGAGCTAAGTAACTTGTCCAGTGTGGGTGACAGAGCTTGCAAGGGACAACTCTGGTCTCTGACGGAAGGTCTTCTACCCATGCTGCTTTCATTCTACCGTGAAAACGTAGCACACCTCCCTTTTAGTTGAATGTTTGGTAATCTCAGTGGACAGGGGCTGTCTATGCTTCGGTTTCAGGGGCCAGCGGACCTGGATTTCAGTCGGATTTATAGGGCTTACTTATGGCATTACCTTGTTCAATATCTTCTCAGATCCTTAGCTTTAACTAAGACTGACACCCAGCTTGTGTGCCGTATGGGGCTGCTGTAGCAACTGAGAGAATATGAGTGAAAGCTCTTCAAAATTGGCAAATTTAACTAATATGTCATATAATTAATTAGTTTCTCATTTGATTATATTTTTTATACTTTCTTCTTTAGCTATCCTAGATTTCAAAGTTTGGGAATATGGTCAAGCCTCAACCCAAAGGCTATATTAGCCCCAACTGTGAATTTCTTTGCTAAAGACCTCTTGGGCGCTTGGCTAGTGTCAGTGCTTGCATCTTTGTTCTTCTCTTTCATTTTCGGGGGCATCCTCAATTTTGTCTATCTCAACTCCCCTTAGGATATCTTAATATGTGATAACTTTCTGAGCAATTCTTTCTCCTAAGTCAGTTTTTAACTCATTGCGTCTTTGCCACAAGCTTGATTGGTGGCTCTGGAGACTCCCCTTTTCTCTATTCCCTCTCCCCGTTTCTTCACGCTCTCATTCGTTTAGAGAGTCTCTTCTCCAAAGCTAATAACCCATCTCTCTTACTTCATCTTGCTAATACTAATTACTCTCTCCTATCTTTGCCCTTGTCTTCCAGAATATAAAGATACTACAGACATTCTCATCCTGAAACAATACCCCTCATTTAACAAACAACTGCTCTCCTCCATCCCTACAGTTCTTCATTCTTTCCCTCTATCCCACGTGCTGCCAGTTCCTTTTCCCTGCTGGCTTTCCGTGGTTTATAAGATAATATTCAAAATTCTGGTGCTCTATTAAACTGGCGCAAGCCTGCTGCTCAGTCTTATCTTTTGGTATTCCTTTCCTTTATTCTTCCAGTTACAGTGCAGAATGTCCCTTTGTTTGGATTCTGTTCCTTTCTGCTTGCTCAGGAGGAACCTTCCTCCAGTGTTAACATCCTCTTTCTTTAACTTTCATAAAAACTCTCATGTTTCCAGTTACACTTACGAACTTGGAGGATATGGTAATCTGGGTCCACGTTCCCAGATATCAGCGACAGACTGGAGCTGGACAGTCGCTGCCCTCTTGCAGGGTGGGGCATGCGCTGTCTGTTTTAACACAGTCCTGCTGCTTCCTGCTCTCAGAGAGAATGCCACTTCCCTCACTTTTGTCACCTGCTTGGTGACAAAAAAAGGAATTTTGTATTTCCTGGCCTAAATTCTAGTATCTGACTTTTAAAAGTATCTCTGTCATCTGACCTCATATTTACAGATAATATTTTTCATTATTTTTCATTCTTCTCAGTACCAGCTATCTGTTCCAGAAGGTGTCTACCTAGGCCCTGTTCTCCCATGTCTTTGGTATCTCTTCCTTTCATGTGTTAGCTCACAATGATTTCTTCTTCTCCTACCATCTGTGTACATATTTTCATAGATAATGCATTATTCCCCAGTGTGTCTTTTAGTCTCAATAAGTGAGCAAACTTCTTGCTGGCAAGGATCATGTTACAGCCATTGGAAAGTTTGCTTAAGTTTCAGATGCGGGAAAATGTATCTTTTAAATAACTAAAATACAGCTCATTGAGATGCTAGTGAGTGAGATGCTGGAATGACACTAGGCGCATGAGAGGTGAAAATGACAAGAAACAGTGGATACATGATTCTGGTCTCAGGCTTATTCCAGGACATACATCTGTGGGCTGGAAAGGCGGGCAGAATTGCCTGTGCTATTTAAAATGTTCTGTTTCAGTTTTCTTCATTTCTCATTTCCCTTACTTGTACTTTTTTCTCTCTCTCTCTTTTTTGTTTCTGCCAAGCTCCTGTAGTTGACTTTCATAAGTTAATTTCTTTGTGATGGAATCCCAGTATGCTTTTATGTCATCCCCCCCCCCCCCCACCACCCCAGTATTAGAACCTGTTTCTCTATGAAGAGAATAAAACTAGTTGAATGAATGAATACAGCAGTAAGTGCTTTGGGGGATAGTGAGCAGAAGGTGATGTAAATTAATTATACTTACCATCTGTATGTTTTTCTTTACGACTAATTTGGTCAGGCAAGAAGCAGCCTAAGAGTTCTGTTTCTTCTATTTGATTTAAGATATCTGTGAAGGGAGGGATTTGAGTTCATATATCTCTAAATTCCTTTCTAATTCTAAACTTCATTAAAATCAAAACCCCTGCCATTTTTAATGGTCAGATTCTAAAGCTATTTAAAGATATAGTAACAAAGCAAAGAAGTACCTACATTGCACACTTATTTCCTGGCAATCTGTTGTAATCTTTAGAAGTTAGAATTTCCCTTCTTCCAATTACTCATTTCAGGAACCTGAGGCAGATATTACTGAATTCTGTTGCTTATACTGTCCCAATAGAATTAAATTAAAGTACCTTTGGTTTAAATTCTGATCTCTGAATTTAGTATAGTGTTCTGTAGGTAAATGAAAGAAGCTATTTAAAAGGTTGAAAAAACAAAACTGAGCAAATTGAAGACTTTGCAAAGAGTTAAATACTTTTGTTGGAACATACTAGCAAAAGCAACGTAAGAGGTAAGTCTTAGCTACTTCAGTTCTCAGTGGTTTAACAAAATAAATTTGGACCAGGCTACTTTGGGAGAGAGGTTGT
Organism: Potos flavus; assembly: GCA_028534135.1. Lineage (NCBI taxonomy): Eukaryota > Metazoa > Chordata > Mammalia > Carnivora > Procyonidae > Potos > Potos flavus. The sequence goes on from CM052893.1 coordinate 26,794,561, forward strand.
TGGTGAATGTGAGAAAATGGACATTTAAGACACAAATAAGGGGCGCCTGGGGGGCTCAGTGGTTTAAAGCCTCTGCCTTTGGCTCAGGTCATGATCTCAGGGTCCTGGGATCGAGCCCCTCATCGGGCTCTCTGCTCAGCGGGGAGCCTGCTTCCCCCTCTCCCTCTGTCTGCCTCTCTGCCTACTTGTGATCTCTCTCTGTCAAATAAATAAGTAAAATCTTAAAAAAAAAAAAAAAGACACAAATAAGAATGTAGTACATTAGTAAAACCTTTCATTATTACTTTGTTCTGGGGGGAGGGGAGAACTCCCTGAATTACAAAAGTAGTAGTTCAAATGCCGAAAATTTGGAGAAACAGAACAATATAAAGAAAGGAGAAAAACCAGGGCAAAAATCATTTGTAGTTCTGCCAGGCTGCAGTAATCATTGTCCTTAGTAATCACATTCACCCCCTACCTCTAGCCCTTGGGCAACCCCTGATCTGCTCTTTTTCACTATAATTTTGTCTCTCTGAGAATGTCATATAAATGGAACCTTTTGATATGGACCTCTTTCTTTCAGCATGCTTGTGAAAGTCACCCAAATTGTTGCATGTATCATTAGAATGCTCTTCTTTGTTGCTGAGTAGTATTCCGCTGAATGGATATACCACAGTTTATATCCATTCAGCTATTAAAGGACATTTGGGTTATTTCCAGTTTTTAGCAATTATGAATAAAGCCAGTATAAATATTCATGTACAGGTTTCTGTGTTACATAAGTTCCCCTTTGTAGAGTAGGAGTAAACAAACTATGCCCCATGGGGCACATTTTCCTGTTGCCTGTTTGTGTATGGCCCAGTGAGCTAAGAGTGGCTTTTACATTTGTAAACGTTTGTAAAAACCAACAACAAAAGAAGAATATGCAACAGAGACATATGTGGCCTGCAAAGCTTAAAGTATTTACTGGAAGTGTGCTTATTCGTCTTGCTCTAGGTAAATACCCATTTTCCTGTGTCATATGGTAAGTGTATTTTTAACTTTATGGGAAACTGCCATACTGTTTCCAGAATGGCTATACCTTTCTGCATTCCCATCAGCAGTATCTCCAAGTTCCAGTTTTTTTGTATCCTTGCCAAAACATGGTATTCTCAGTGTCTTTAATTTTAGTCATTCTAATAAGTGTTTACTGGTTGCTCATCATGGTTTTAATTTGTATTTCTCTAATTGCTAATGATGGTTGAACATCTTTTCATACAGTTATTTGCCATCCTTATATGCTCTTTGGTGAAGTATCCAAGTCTTTTGCCTAGCTTTTAATTGGGTGGCTTGTTATCTTACTGCTGAGTTTTCAAAGTTCTTTATATATTCTGGATACAAAGATACAAATCCTTTGTTGGCTATGTGATTGTATATATTTTCCCCCAGTCTTTTTATCTCCTTCACAGTATCTTTTGCTGAGCCAAAAGTTTAACTTTTGATGAAGTCCAATTTACCGCTTTTTTTTCTTTTATGGATTGTGCTTTTTAGGTCATGTCTAAGAACACTTTGCCTAGCCCCAGGTTATGATTGTTCTCCTAAGTTTTCTTCTTAGAAGTTTTGTAGTTCTGAGTTCTACATTTAGCTCTCTGATCCATTTTGAATTAGTTGTATAAGGTATGGGTTGAGATTCCATATTTTTGTAATTTTGTTTGTTGAAAAGACTTATTTTCCTCCATGAAATTGACTAGCACCTTTGTCAAAAATCACTTAGCCATATTTGTGTGGTCTATTTCTAGCCTCTCTTTTCTGTTCTGTTGATCTTTGTGTCTGTCCTTCAGACACCATTTTGATTACTGTAGCTTTATAGTGAGTTTTAAAATCGGGCAGTGTGATTCCTCCAACTTTATTCTTTTTCAAAGTTATTTTGGCTATTCTAGTTTGTTGGTCCTTCTTTATAAATTTTAGATTACTGTTATCTGTATCTGAAAAATTCTTCCTGGAGTTTTTATTGGAATTACATTATATTTGTAGATTATTCTGTGGGAGAATTGGCTCTTTACTATTTTGAATCTTTCAATCCACAAACATGATACTCATTTTGTTTTGGCCTTCTGTGATCTCTTTCATCACTGTTTTATAGTTTTTAGCATACAGATCCCATCTATGTGTTTTACATTTATATCTGAGTATTATTCAACTATTGTAAATGGGATTTAAAAATTTTTTTGTTTCCTCTTGTTCATTTCTAGTATAAAAAAAGATTGATAATTTGTATGTTGACTCTATATCCTGCAACTTTATTAAACTCACATTAATAATGAGAGTTTTGTTTTGTTTTGCTTCAAATTTTTATTAAATTCTAGTTAGTTAACATATAGTGTAATACTGGTTCCAGGAGTAGAATTTAGTGGTTCATCACTTACATATAATATCCACTGCTCATCATAGCAAATGCCCTCCTTTGTACTCATCACCCATTTAGCCCATTGGCCACCCACCTCCCTCCATCAACCTTCAGTCTGTTCTCAATAGGTAAGAGTCTCTTAGGCTTCGCTTTCCTTTTTCTTTTTTTTTTTTTTTCTTCCCATATGTTCATCTGTTTTGTTTCTTAAATTCCACATATGAGTGAAATCATATGGTATTTGTCTTTCTCTGACATATTTCACTTAGCAAAATACATTCTAGTTCCATCCACAACATTGGATGGCAATATTTCACTCTCTTTGATGGCTGAGTAACTTTCCATTGTATAATATATACCACATCTTCTTTATCCATTCATCAGTTGGTGGACATTTGGGCTCTTTCCATAGTTTGGCTATTGTTGCTAATGCTGCTATAAAAATCAGGGTGCATGTGCCCCTTCAATAATGAGAGCTTTTTGTAGATTAGTTGGGATATCCTACATAGACAGTCATGCCATTGGAATATGAACAGTTTTATCTCCCTTTCCAACCTGTATGACTTTTTTTTTCCTTGCGTTATTGAACTGGCTAGGACTTCTGGAATATTGTGAAATAAGAGAGAGGAAATTTTATATTCTTGCCCTGTTCTGAACCTTATGGAGGAAGCATTAATATATAATTACTACTAAATTTTTTTTTTAAGATTTTATTTATTTGACAGAGAGGAGAGAGATCACAAGCAGGCAGAGGCAGGTAGAGGGAGAGGGGGAAGCAGGCTCCCCACTGAGCGGAAAGCCAGATGTGGGGCTCGATCCCAGGACCCTGAGATCATGACCTGAGCTGAAGGCAGAGGCTTAACCTAATGAGCCACCCAGGCACCCCTAATTACTACTAAATATTATGTTAGCTATAGGTTTTGTGCAGAAACACTGTTATACTGAAGAAATTCCTTTCTAGTCTTAGTTTACTAGGAGTTTTTATTATGAATGGATATTGAAATTTGTTCGATGTTTTTGTGTATCAGTTCATATGTCTTAGTCCATTCAGGTTCCTGTAACAAAATATCACAGGTTGGGTGGCTTATAAACAACAGAAATTTCTTGCTTATAGTTCCAGAGAGTGGAAAGTCCAAAATCAAGGTGCCAGCATGCTCACCTTCTAGTGAGGGCTCTCTCCATCTTTCTTGGTCTTCTTACTGTGCCCTCACATGGTGGAATGGGCTGGGGAATTCTGGGGGGATCTCTTATGAGAACACTAATCCCACTTATGACTGCCATACCCTCATGACCTAATTACCTTCCCAAGGACCCCACTGACTATTAGCATCACCTTTGAGGGTTAGGATTTCAGCATATGGATTTTAGGGGGACACAACTGTTCAGACCATAGCAATATGATCACATGGTTTTTCTTATTTAGACTGTTAACATGGTGGATTACATTGATTGATTTATAATATTGAACTAACCTTGCATTTCTGTGATAAATCTTACCCGATTGTGGTGTATACTGTTGGATTCCACTTGCTAGTATTTGTTGAGGATTTTAATCTGTAGTTCTCATTTGTGTTTTTCTGGTTTTGATATCAGAGTAATGCTGGTCTCATAAAATAAATTTGAAAGTATTCTCTTCTATTTTCTAGAAGAGATTGTTTAAAATTGGTGTTCTTTTTCTAAATGTTAAGTAGAATATGCCAGTGATACCATCTGGCTGGAAGAATTATTTTTTGGAAAATTTTGACTATGTAATCAATTTTTTTAATAGAGATATACTATTCAGGTTATTTATTTAATCTTTGATGAGTTTATTAGTTTGTGGTCCTTTCACTCAAATTGTCAAATTTATATTTGTAAAGTTGCTTATAATATACATTTAATTTTTTAATCTTAGTGATATATATAGTGATGTCCTCTCTTTCATTCCTGACATTGATAATTTGGGGTGTTTTTTGGTTAGTTTTGCTAGAGGTTTATAAATTGTATTGACTTTCTTAAAGAGCTTCTTTTGGTTTTACTGATTTTCTTTCTCTGTTTTCTGTTTTACTGATTTCATTGGTTTCTGCTCTTTTGATTCTTTAGAACTCTCTTATCCATTTAGAACTTACTTACGTCCATCAAAGTTTTTAGATTTCTGTGAGTTTATACACTGACTCAAAGAACATATTAAAAAGTCATGTCTTCTATATTTGTGCATGTGTTTTTCAGTCAGGTTTATTGTGGTATAATTTGCACACAGTAAAATTTACCCCTTATAGTTTATAGTCCATGAGTTTTGACAGACATATACAGTTACATAACCAGCATCACAATCAAGATATACAGCAGTTCCATTACTTGCTAAAATACATTTTTTGTGCTTTTAACTTACTTCTTTTGGTAACTTAACATTTGTAAGTAGAAACATTTTTACTCTTTGTTTTAAGAAAGTTACCATAGTTTTTAGATGAGAAATCCCATAGTTCTTTGCTTTGTATACTTAACTTGTCCAGCACTTTCTGTAATAAATAGCCAGTATGCAGCATTAGGGAATTAACTAAGCTATAGGACTTACATGTAATAAATTATTATATAGCATTAAAAATAAGGTGGAAGCATATTTGATGATAACAATTTTATGATATATTAAATTTCAAATGATATAACACAGTATGTTAAGTATCATTCCTTTTGGTTTGAAAATTTATTTTTATACACATAGAAAAATAATTGGAAAATATACTACAAAATTTTTAATAGTATCTTCTTATTTCTGGATTGTGGAATTTTGGGTGATTTTCTTCTGTGTGTTGTTTAGTATTATTTTAATTCACTAGAATTACATCTTCATCGTACTTTTTTTCTTTTTTTTTAAGATTTTATTTATTTATTTGACAGAGAGAGAGAGAGATCACAAGCAGGCAGAGAGGCAAGCAGAGAGAGAGGGGGAAGCAGGCTTCCTGCTGAGCAGAGAGCCCGATGCGGGGCTCGATCCCAGGACCCTGAGATCATGACCCGAGCCGAAGGCAGAGGCTTAACCCACTGAGCCATCCAGGCACCCCTCGTCATCGTATTTTTAAGTAATACCTTAAAAAGTAATCTTTCTAGTTTCTATTTGAATTTTATTATAATTTTTATTATATCAATATTCAGAGATTTTCTTTAATTATGAATATATAATCTGTTTATAGCTGAGCCATATACTAAAATTGTGTTTACTTTCACTTTCCTACACAATGTTTTCCCTAGAGTTAGTAATTTTTGTTTTTTGTTTTATTTTTCCTTTGCTTACTTTTCTGTGAAATAATCACTAATTCAACCCCAAACTTCTTGTCAGTTTTAGAGTTCTCAAGTCATTCAGATGCTATTCTGTCAATTTCATCTTTTTGAACAGTCTCTCTGGGCAACCCCTAACTTACTCCAGTTTGGACTGGTTATCCAGTAAGTCTAGTGTGCAGCTAACATTTTGGAACCTCCCTTTCGGTTATCCTGGGAATTCCTTTTGCCTGTCTCTGGTTTTGCATTCTCAGTTTCTTATATCATAGTTTTCTCTTTCTTGGTTTATCCCCTTATTTGGCAAGCACATATCTAGGTTCCTGCGAACAAGAGGTTTGTTTTTTGTTATGTTGCACACCTGAAAATATTTTTTCTACTATCACATCTGCTGGATAGTTTAGATAGAGAATTCCGGGTTGGAAATAGTTCCTCTTCAGGATTTTGAATCTGTAACTTCGCTATCCTTTAACTTTCTGTAGCTGTTTCCAAAGCCAATCTGATTCCTTACCTTTGTTTCCTATTTTTTTTTTTCCTGAACATCTGTAGCGTCTTCTCTTTGGCTGCGTTGTTCTGAAACTTTGTGAGTATGTATGCCTTGGTGTGGGTATTTTCATCCACTGTACTGGTTACTGGATGTTCCCTGTCAATCTGGAAATTTACATTCTTAGATGTTAATTATTTCTTTGATTTATTTTCCTTTGTTTTTTTTTTCTGGAACTTCTATTATGTGAATGTTAGACTTTGTGGAATGGCCCTCCCATGTTCAAATCTTTTCTGTCCTGTTTTTCAAGTCTTTATCTACTTTCCAGATTTCCCCAACTTTATCTTTTAATCTTTCTATTAAGGTTTTTATTTTTGCTAACATAGTGATTTCCAACAGTTCCTTTTTCTTCTCTAAATGTTTCTTTTTTTTTTTTCAAGCATCTTGTTCTTATCTCATGGTTATATCACCATCATCATCATCATCTCTTACCTCAGTGTGTTAATGCTGGTTTCTTTTGTTTTTGTTTTAGAGATTTTATTTATTTATTTGACAGAGAGAGAGATCACAAGTAGGCAGAGAGGCAGGCAGAGAGATGGGGAGGCAGGCTCCCCACTGAGCAGAGAGCCCGATGTGGGGCTTCATCCCAGGACCCTGAGATCATGCATGACCTGAGCCGAAGGCAGAGGGTTTAACCCACTGAGCCACCCAGGTGCCCCACTGCTGGTCTCTTTTGAAGTTTTCCTCTTCATGTGTTTATTTCCTCCAGGTCCTTTATTTTTCTGTTTTCTATCTTTCACGTTAAGGGCTTTTTTGGGGTATCTGGTAATAACACATGACTATGCTTTTTTTTTTTTTTTAATTTAACAATTTTTTTGAACTAAAAAACAAAAAACAGTTTGCCTATTCCCCCATCCCCCTACTCCCACAACCCTCTGGCAAACACCAGTCTGCTTTCTGTGTCTATGAGCTTGGCGTTTGTTTGCTTACTTTTAAAAAATATTCCACATATAAAAAAGATCATGCAATATTTGTCTTTCCCTCATTTTTTAGCATAAACCCCTCAAGGTCTATCTGTATCGTTGCAAATGGCAAGACTTCACTCTTTTTTATGGCTGAATAATATTCCTCCATGTGTGTGTGTGTATGTGTGTGTGTGTGTGTTTTCTTTATCCATTCATTCATTGATGATCAAAGGTTGTTTCTGTATCTTGGCTAATGTAAATACTGCTGCAATGAACATGGAGGTATGCATATCTTTTCCAGTTAGTGTTTTTCTTTTCTTCAGATAAATACCTAGAAGTGGCATAGGGAACTTTCCTAAATGTCTGGGCCCTGCTTCTGGGAGTTTGAATAGGATGGGTAAGAGTGGAGGTAGGGGATGGATCAAGTATCTAATAGAGTAGCCCTCCCTCCAGTTTCTTTTAGTTAATCTCCCCATTGCTTGGTTCTTCCTCACCATCCAGCCTCCCCTCCATTAATCAGTACCTGCTTTCTCACAGCCACCTTTAATTAATATCCTCAGTTCCTTTCTATCTTGCCCCATTTTCTCTGCTATCCCCTAACTTTGGATGAACCCAGTCTGCCTCCAGTGTGGGCTATTAATAGTCACAGTTCTTAAGGTATGTGGAATTCTTTCACGTTTTTTTTGGGGGGGAGGGGTCACTCTTTGATCTTGACTATTCATCTTAGAATACCTGACCTTGGGGCGCCTGGGTGGCTCAGTGGATTAAAGCCTCTCTCTGCCTGCCTCTCTGCCTACTTGTGGTCTCTCTCTCTGTCAAATAAATAAATAAAATCTTAAAAAAAAAAGAATACCTGACCTTACATGACACAGTAGAAATATGACTTTTACTTAATAGTGATTCCAAAAGTGACTTCAACTCTCATGTAATCCAGTTACCCAGGACTTCTGTGATTCTATTAATTATATAGCATTCATTTTCACTTTATATTTGAGTAGCATTAATAATATCAATATTTCATAAATAAGAAAAATGAAGCACTGAATGATAAAACGGTTTGTGGCATGAACTTTCAGGCATAATTTTTTTTTGAACTTAGAAAGGTGAGCTCTTGTGGTCCTATATTAAGCAACCTTCCTTCCCCACATGAATTCTGTTTTTGTGAGTCAGTATAATGGTCTTAGCATCACTGTTTTTAAGGAATTTCAGATGGATTTATATTGCTTTTATTTTCTCTTTGAGATGTGCACTATCTCGATCAATAACTAGTCTATAACATTTGGGGGAGGTTTATTGATGTATGTTAGAGAGGAAGAAAGACTTCTCAATAAAGACTATTTCTCAATAAAGTGTGTGTGTGTGTGTGTGTGTGTGTGTGTGTGTGTGTGTGTGTATGTGTATGTGTGGTAGGTGATACTTTATGGCTTTGGTTTTTAACAAGAATTTTAAAAATTCAGTTACAACTAGGGAAATTTTCTTCCAGATTTTATTCAGCTGTCCTTCATTCTCTTGGGAAATACTGGACCCGATCTAGTTCTTTTTTGAGAATTCATTTCATAGAACAGTGTGTTAAAATGTTTGTTCTTCCAATCCAGTACAGTGTAAGAACTGGAGGGATCCAGAGCTTCTGTTCTTTAACATGCAAATAATTCTATTCCTTGGTTAAGATATTGGCTCCATTATTATACTTATAGGTTCTGGGAAAGCAAGGTATGAACTGAGGAACCTAGCTACTTCATACATAAGATAAATGCTTTTTCTTTACAAGCCTTTTTATCTTGACTTTGTTCATCATATGACTTTCTAACAGTGATCTTTGAAGAACGTAGTGACAAGGTGATAAAAGAATACCATAAATATTGGAAACTAAATTTATTGAATAAAATTGAGATTTTATAAAATTCGACATGACTTTATTGCTACATCAGGATAATTTTTTAATAAAAATTTGAGCTACCTTCACTTGTTTGATTCAGTATGCCATGTGAGTCTTAGTAAATTGACACTTAGTTTGAAAATAAATTTTGGTTAAGTTATGGCTGAGAGAGAAAATATATATTGGATTAACTCTTAATGATTATACCCTAAAAGGATTATAGAAATGAACATTAAAAGCCATTTATAATACATAACGTTAGATGTCTATTAAAATGTTCTAGATGTTTAAAGTACAGTGTCATTGTTTTCCTATACTTGATCAGAAAAAAACCTATAATTTGGGGGGGGAATGGAATGGGAAAGAGAGAAAAGGGATGAGGAAAGTTGAGGTAGGTGGGGTATATGTGTTTCAGGAGGCTGCTGTGATATAACACAGTACCACAAACGGGGTAGCTTCAAACAAGAGAAGTTTGTTCTCTCATAGTTCTGGAGGCTTGAAGTCTAAAATCAAGATGTGGGCATGGCCATGCTCTCTCTGAAAGCTCTAGGGGAGGATCCTTCCTCGCCTCTTGCCGCTTCTGGTGGTTGTCCTCGGTCCTTGGCTTGTAGATGATCTGTCACTCCACTCCCCTGCTCCTGTTGTCCCATGTCATTCTCCCTGTGTATCTCTCTGTTCACGTTTCCCTCCTCCTAAAGGACACCTGTGATATTGGACTTAGATGTAGGGCCCACCCTAATCCAGTAAGACCTCATTGTAAATTGATTATCTCTGCAGACACCCTGTTTTCAATTAAGGTCCCATTTACAGATTTTGGATGGATATAAGTTTGGGGGGGCACTATTCAAACCTTTTCAAAGGGTTCTAAATTCATTTTAAGAGATTAAAGCCAACACACTAGATTTATCTACTTTATATAAAGCAAACAGGTAGGATACATTTTATGTAAAAAAAACTTATTTGCAGTTGTATTCACTTACATGCTTTCCCACTGCATAGACCTAGGTATCTAGCATTTTCCTTTCATGTGGCAGAAATTGCATTAAAGGAATATTTGGTTATGAAACCTCTGTTTATAGAGATGTGGGGCCAGAAGACTTTCCACATTCCCTCTTAATAGCTCAATATTTATAGAACCAAGGTAGACTTTTTTTGAATGTTTTAACTGCTATTAGAATAATACTTTTGTTCTTTTTATTTTATTTTATTTTCCTTTTTTCTTTTTTCCCTTTTTAAAAATTCAAATTCAATTAATTAACATATAATGTATTATTAGTTTCGGAAGTAGAGGTCAGTGATTCATCAGTCTTATATAATACCCAGTGCTCATTACATCACGTGCCCTCCTTAATGTCCATCTCCCAGTTACCCTATCCACCCAGCAACCCTCAGTTTGTTTCCTATGATTAAGAGTCTCTTATGGTTTGTCTCCCTCTCTGATTTCATCTTGTGTTATTTTTTTTCTCTCTTCCCCATCCTCCTCTGTTTTGTTTCTTAAATTCCACGTATGAGTGAGATCATATGATAATTATCTTTTTCTGATTGACTTATTTCGCTTAGCATAATACCTTCTAGTTCCATCCACATTGCTGCAAATTGCAAGATTTCCTTTTTTTGATGGCTGAGTAACATTCCATTGTATATATAAACCACATCTTCTTTATCCATTCATCTGTCAGTGGACATCTGGGCTCTTTTCATAGTTTGGCTATTATGGACATTGCTGCTATAAACATTGGGGTTCAGGTGCCCTTTGGATCACTACATTTGTATCTTTGGGGTAAATGCCTAGTAGTGTAGTTGCTGGGTCATAGGGTGGCTCTATTTTTAACTTCTTGAGGAACTTCCATATTGTTTTCCAGAGTGGCCGCACCAGTTTGCAGTCCCACCAACAGCGTAAGAGTATTCTCCTTTCTCCATATCCTCGCCAACATCTGTTGTTTCCTGACTTGTTAATTTTAGCCATTCTGACTGGTGTGAGGTGGTGTCTCATTGTGGTTTTGATTTGTATTTCTCTGATGCTGAGTGATGTTGAGCATATTTTCATGTGTCTATTGGCCATTTGTATGTCTTCTTTAGAGGTATGTCTGCCCATGTCTTCTGCCCATTTCTCGATTGGGTTATTTGTTCTTGGGTGTTGAGTTTGATAAGTTCTTTGTAGATTTTGGATACTAGCCCTTTATCTGATAAGATATTTGCAAATATCTTCTCTCATTCTGTGGATTGTCTTTTGCTTTTGTCGACTGTTTCCTTTGTTGTGCAAAAGCTTTTTATCTTGATGAAGTCCCACTAGTTCATTTTTGCCCTTGTTTCCCTTGCCTTTGGAGATGTGTCTAACAAGAAATTGCTGCAGCTGAAGTCACAGAGGTTGCTGCCTGTGTTCTCTTCGAGGATTTTGATGGATTCCTGTCTCACATTTAGGTCTTTCATCCATTTTGAGTCTATTTTCGTGTATGGTATAAGGAAATGGTCCGGTTTCATTCTTCTGCATGTGGCTGTCCAATTTTCCCAACACCATTTGTTGAAGAGACTGTCTTTTTTCCATTGGATTGGATATTCTTTCCTGCTTTGTCAAAGATTAGTTGACCATAGAGTTGAAGGTCCATTTCTGGGTTTTCTATTCTGTTCCATTGATCTATGTGTCTGTGTTTGTGCCAGTACCAATGTCTTGATGATTATAGCTTTGTAATGGAGCTCGAAGTCTGGAATTGTGATGCCACCAGCTTTGGTTTTCTTTTATAACATTCCTCTGACTATTCGGGGTCTTTTCTGGTTTCATACAAATTTTAGGATTATTTGTTCCGGCTCTGTGGGAAAAAAAATTGATGGTATTTTGATAGAGATTGCATCGAATGTATAGATTGCTCTAGGTAGCATAGACATTTTAATATTTGTTCTTCCAGTCCACGAGCATGGGGCATTTTTCCATTTCTTTGTGTCTTCCTCGATTTCTTTCATGAGTGTTCTATAGTTTTCTGAGTATAGATCCTTTGCCTCTTTGGTTAGATTTATTCTTAGGTATCCTATAGTTTTTGGTGCAGTTGTAAATGGGATCGACTCCTTAATTTTTCTTTCTTCTGTCTCATTTTTAGTGTATAGAAATCCAACTGATTTTTTCATTTTATATCCACAACACTCAACAGTACCTGGTGCTGACTTATTGAATGAGGAACGAATTAATGAAAGAGAGAGAGAGAGTGTGTGTGTGTGTGTGTGTGTGTGTGTCTGTGTCTGTGTCTTTCTGTCTCTGTTGAAGGATTATCAACAGAGGCATGATGGGGGGAGTTTCTGTTTAGCAAATATATCTCCCTCCATTCTTTTTACTTAATTATATTTTATTTTTTGGAAGGGGGGTTGTGAGTGGGGTAAGAGAGGGCCAGAGGGAGAGGGAGAGAATCTTTTTTTTTTTTTTTTTTAAAGATTTTATTTATTTGAGAGAGAGACCACACATGAGCAGGGTCAGGGGCAAAGGAAGAAGGAGAGAGAGAATCTTGAGCAGACTCCACACCAGCATGGAGCCCCAGGGTGGGTGGGGGAGCTTGTTCCCACAACTCATGAGATTATGACCTGAGCTGAAACCAAAGTCAGTCAGTCAACTGACTAAGCTACCAGGCATCCCTCATCTTAACCATTTTTAAGTGTACAGTTGAGTATTAAGTATATTCACATTGTTGTGTAATCAATCTCCAGAACTTTTTCATCTTGCAAAACTGAAACTCTCTACTAATTGAATAGCACCTTCACATTTCCGCCTCCTAGATACCATCACTGTTTTTCAATTTCTATGAATTTGAGCTAGTCTCCCTATTGAGTTGTTTTCCTCGTTCCTCTTTTTATTTATTTATTTATTTATTTATTTATTTATTTATTTATTTGAGAGAGAGAGAGAGCACAAGAGGGAGGGAGGGGCAGAGTGAAAGAGAGAGAGAATCTTAAGCAGATTCCATGCTGGGCATAGAGCCTGACACGGGGCTCTACCTCAAGACCATGAGATCACGACCTGAGCCAAAACCAAGAGTCAGTCACTTAACCAACTGCACCACCCAAGCACCCCTTCCTCATTGCTCTTACAAATAAGGCTGCAGTAACCAGTTTTGCATATGTGTCAGTCTGCACATAAATAAGTGTATCTGTAAGTTGAATTCCTAGAAGTAGAATTTCTGGATAAAAAGATTTCTGCATTTCTCAGTTTTGATATATATTGCCAAATTGACTTCCCAAACTGTTGTACCAATTCATACTCCCCACAGCAATGTATGATACAGCAGCTGTTTAAATATGTTTCACTAGTTAGCTTGTCAGCTGAGCTGAATTGGGAACTTGGGAAAGGAAAGGCCACTGGAAGGAGAGTTGGTGCTGCTGCATTTTTCAAGGGGCTGGGCTGGGTTCTTCTACCTCTATTCCTTAAGGATTATTTGACATCCCTTTAGTGTAGTTTTATGCTGCATTCATTTAAAAAAAAGTAAAAAATTTCCCATACAGTATAAGCTATTTGAGTGTTGGTAACATTTGAGTGTTGGTAATGATTAGAATACCTCACTTTGCAAAAAGGTCCCACAACTTAATACTATGTTTAGCCCAGCTGAAAATTTCCTTAATACAAATTTTAAGGTCTTTAAAATCAATAAATAGATGCCTTGCTTAAATGGGTTTTAACAGAAAGAAGCAATTAGCAGACCCCTTTTCTCACATGAACTCTTATGAGGCGCTCCAGTATGTTGGGGTGACAGTGAAGGGTGGCTGGAAAAGGAGGGAGGCCGGGGGAGGCAGAGCAGGTGATCTCCCCACCCATGCTTCTTGCATCCAGAACTATTATAGGCAGGCGGGTTGACTTTTTCCCCTTTAGCCATGTGTGAAAGGAGTGAATACTAAAGTATAATCAGCCTCTCATAATTCATGTCAGACATTTGAGGAACCCTGGAAGCTTTGTCTTGTAGAATCCTGATGTTCAAAACTGATGCTCAATTATCTTTTTTCTGTGAAGTAGATTTACTGTAAAATGAGGCATAACTTCATGGAGATGCCAGTGTTTTCCTTAGAGTATATATAAGTTCTGGTACAATGACTTTTCTTCTGGAGGTTCTTAGTAAGTGTAATGTCTTTATTAGTTTTCTTATTTAAAAATGAAAATACATGCATATATTTGTAATATTTTCACATTTTATTATAAAGTAGAATTTGAAGGGCTCTGGAAACCTGGTCCTAATCGTGATCAATATCAGTAGTTTAGAATTCATTCCTTTAACCTTTTTTTACTATATTAAATAACTAAATTTTATTCCTTTGTTAAAAAGGTGGGATCATGCTATATATATTGTTTTATGATTTGCTTTATTTCCTTGATAAGAAGTCCTTTTTGGGTTAGCGTATAGAGATACCTTCTATTCTTTCAGTGGATTTATACTCTTCCATTATATCATAACTTTCTTATTCCCTGTTGGTGAACATTTAAGTTCCAAAAACATCCTTTATGCATCTGTCTTTGCCTATTCTGACAAATGTTTCTGCAGGATAAATTTCTAAGAAGTAAAACTTGTAGATCAAAGGATGACCATTTTTACATTTTAATGGATATTTGGGGCCTTTATAAAATGTTATATCGACAGCATGATATTTATAGGAAGTAAACTTAGTTCAAACTTTTAAAGTTTTAGCTAAGTGCTCCATCATCATTGATGTGTACTAGTTTGTCTAATATAAGGTTTCTAGTAATGTAGAATCTTTAAAGTGACAGCTTTGTTGTTCTTCCAGTGATGGAATGGGGGGACGATATTAAAGCCGTTTCACAAGATGAAGCAGTGATGTTGGTGAATCATCAGGCAACAGGAGATGTATGCGTTCTGATGATGTGCCTCCAGGACAAAGGCCTGGTAAGCACCCTGAAGGCAGACGTAGACGCAGCAGGGGGAGGTTAATAAAGAATCTGTTCAAGAATCTTACTATGGTTTGGAATGTAAACTTTAATATCTGTACTCTTCCTGAAAATTGAGAAAAATTAAAAGAAAAAAATACATATATATAATTCTAAGTATAATTCCAGCTGCAGGACAGGAATGTGAAGACTTTCAAAAAAGTAACTGGAAAATAATGCGAATGATACCTCCAAAGAGCTGTTTTTAAAAAAGTAACTGAGGTAAAAATGGAGTTAAGATAGAAGAGTCTAGTTGGTCAGTGAATTAGGTGATCTTGGGGGTGTTTAGCCAGAAGAAAAGAAGGTAAATATTTTGGATTTCCTTTACAAAGCAAATTGAAAGGAAAGATATTAGGCCAGTTTTGGTAAGTGTTACCAGGTTATGTATGAACCGTTGGCTTTACATGGCTTCTGTTGATCATTAAATACATCTATCAACGGGGTGGGTTTAAAATAAATTCAGTCTTTAGCATTAAAAGAATTATCGCCTTAGAAGTTAAAGAGGTTGTATTCATAGAAAACTAAATAAGTAGAAAGTGTATAAATTAATTAATATTTATCCTAATAGCAATGAAACCAATAGATGTTTATTAAGTGCTTCACATTCATGGTCAGTGACTGTAAGGATTAAACACCATCCTGTAAGACACTGTCCTCTTAAAGGAGCTAACAGGCCAGCATAGGCGGAGGGAAAGTATAGTGAACAGTACTTAATTGCAAACCGAAAGGTGTTCAGTGGAGGGTGAACTCCCCATGTATGACTGGTATTGAAAACTTTGTAGAGGAGAGAGGACATAAACTTGGCCTAGTTAGAGTGGTAAAGCAAGTGTCTTCTTCCTTAGTGAAACACTCTTGGCCAGAACACCAAGGCGAAACTAAGCCTGGTGTGTTTAGGTCCTAGAGACTTTGATTCAGTAGGTCGGGGTGGGGGGTCAGAAAATGAGGTGAGAGTAAGGGAAAATGTTTGATTATTGTAGAATCTGTTTTTCATGTTCATCTGAAAAGCAGAGGCATAATCTTGCTGGAATGTAGAATAAATTTAATCCTTTCTTATATTCAGAATCTTGAATTGTTAAAAGAATATCACTGTATATGTATATTTGCACTTATAATAATATTACTTGTGATGTTAAAATTTTGTAAAGACTAGTTTATTTGGTTTTCATCAAAGAGAAACCCCAATTTACATTTTTATTCTTACTGATATGGTCATTGCATTCATAGTGAAATTCCTAAGGGTTTACAGTGTCCTTAATTGGTTTTTGAATTTCAAAGAATCATTACAGTGGTCAGTATAAATATGCCTAACTTAATCACTCTCACCCAAGTTTGGCATGGATGATAACTGTATTAACTAGAATGTTAGGTAATCTGAAATTCACCAATTACATGGATAAAAGAAAATTTGTCTTGTTTGCTTTTGTAAAAAGATTTCTGTTAGTTTGACTTAGGTTCATTTTTCTGTCCAGAGTAATTTTGTTTTTATTTTCAGATTAGTTATACTAAACATTTTTATTATGATCTGATATTAGTGAATAATTTGAAATCTTGAAGAATTTTTTATCTTCTTTCATAAAAGAATAATTGAGAAATATAAAGCTGGAAGCACCATAATCTCTTCCTCCTGCCTAATATGTATAGGGCAATATTACTTTCTATTTACCAGTAAGAATGTTTACTTGACTTACTGCATACTCCGTGGGTACATTCAAAGAAAGAAGGCTAATGCTAAATTGTGGGCCAATTAAAAAAATACTAGTTTAATGGCTATGTGAGTGTAACACAGCTTTTGGAATTCAGGAGACTTCTTGTAGCAGCCTTTCGTGTTAGCGGGGGTCCCTTTGGCCCGTTGGGAGGACAGCACTGTTGTCCTGAACTGTCCTGGGCAAATTGTTGGCTGTTTTCCATACCTGCCTGCTACCCACTAAATGCTGGTAGCACCCCCTAGTCGTCGTACAACCCCCATTGTCCTTACAGATTTCCGAACAGGAGAACCATTGATTTAACTATATTTTCAGAAGGATATAAAGAACGTAGTCCTTCATGTAAGCCTCTCTAGATGTTTTGATATGTAGAAAACCCATGCTTCCAGATAAAGAATAATTGATGTGGACCAATTCTGTGTTCTTGGAATTACCTAACAGAGCGCCAGGTGACAGACCTATGAAACACTGAGAGTTGCTTCAGGCAGCTGTGGGTTACTGACTCTCTTTTGAGGAATATGAAACAAAGGATTAATTGTAGATGTGCTGGTACCTTTTAAAAATAAGATACTTAAAAATAAGTATCTGCGAATTGAGTCGTACCCTTTTATGACAAATGATGGTAAAACTATAAGAATTTTTATTTCTGTCAAAAGAACTTTATTAGACATATAATAAACATTTATTGACTTGTAACATTTCCCCTAAAATAAGCTAGAGCAGAAATATCCATACAAATCTCAGAAGATACCTTGGCTGTCTTATTGAATTGATTTGTTTTAGGTGACCCTTCTAACTGAAGAGATAAATCCACTGTAAATGTAAGGTGAAACATAAAAGCTAGTGGCTTTAGTGTTGGTATTTTAAACCCAGAAATCAATAAATTGCCACTAAACTTCTTACTGTGTATAAAGCTCAAGTATTTTCTAGGTTGAAGCGACTTGCTTTTGTTTTGTTCCTTGGGACACTTTTCAGCAAATTCCATTTAGTTCAAATCTCAATTTACTTCAACAAAATAGTCATCATTACAAAGCAAAACAAGACTGAAAAAAATTAGATGTTGGCAATCATTTTATTCTGTATTAATTGCCTTGGGGAATCAGTTCTTCACTGGGCATGTATCTTTATTTTTTAAAGTGATTTAACATAGTTAAGCTGATGGGGAAGGAGTTGTAGTTGAACTATAATTGAAACTGATATTGAAAAATTAAGGCAGAAACTTTAATGTTATATTATTTGTCAGCTTTTATAATGTTTTTGTAAAAGCACCAGTGATGTCAGTGCTCATTTTTTTCCTCATATGTAAGTTCATAAAATTTGGTGCTTCAAGATGAAGTTTACATATGTTATTCCCGTACAAACCAAAGGAGCTCTGTTGCTTTCTTGATTGAGGCTGTAGCTTTTAATGAATTTATTTAAGGATTATAACAAGGAATGCCATTTCCTCAGCAGGGAGGAACAGTTAACCAGCTTATTAATTAGCCCACTGTTTACACTTTACATTTAATTTTGAAATTTGTTTGAAATAAAGTTTTTTGCTCATAATATGAGTACTAACTCTTATCAATAAGGGATATTATTTCTATGTTTAAGAACTGAGGTGCTCTAAATATTTTTATGCATTAAAGAGTATGACCTTGCATAAACTAACAAATATTCTTCCTAACATAATCAAATATATAAATCATTCTATGAAATGAATTTTGAATGTTCTTTTATTTTGGACATTTTTGTACTTTTATAAAATTTTATAATTTTACATTTATATGTTTATAATTTTTAATTTTTAATATTTTAGCCATTAAGGTAAAGTCACATTTTATAAAACTTTAGTGTTTTTATTTTTTATTTATTGTTTTATTAAGTTTATTAACTAAATGTAATAAGCTCATTTAATAACTTCATTTTATTTTTTCAAAATAATTTTACAAGTTACATAAGAATTACCAGAGACTTTGTTTAGGGTAGAACAAATTTGGTAGACCAAATCATTAAGTCCAAATTTAAGAAGTTAATTCAGCTTTATTTGTTACACAGTAATATATATTACCTGAGACCTGGGATTTCAAGACTTGGACTCAAGATCAGTAATTTTTCATGGAGACTTTGTGCTTTAATTGTAGAAATAAACACAAGATTTAAAATATATAGGTTAATTAAGGGGATGCTTAGATGATTATATTTAAAACTTAGAGCCCTGGCTAGACTATAGCAGGTTTCTTCTACTTACCATGTAATTATTTCTTGTTTTTAAATATTTTAGGTTGTTGCTCAAATGATGTGGTTGATGGATCATATTTTTAAGTACACAAACTTTGGAATTGTTTCTCTAATTCACGGAGACTTCTTTATAAGACAGGTGAGTAATGAGTGTTCCTTTTTCACAGTGATAGCCTGATCAAACTGATCCTTTACTGTAAGCATAGGCATACCAAAACCAGTTATAATAGATAGAGCGAACTCTAGTATCTCAGGGAGCTCTTCCTCTGAATCTTTGTTCCCTGAAATATTTCTTTCAATCTGAATTTGCATATGCTCAAGCAATAAAATGGTGACTTTGCAAATATTCTAATCTCTACCCTCCCCGTC
The DNA here is from genome assembly GCA_028534135.1 of Potos flavus. Classification (NCBI taxonomy): domain Eukaryota; kingdom Metazoa; phylum Chordata; class Mammalia; order Carnivora; family Procyonidae; genus Potos; species Potos flavus. The sequence goes on from CM052893.1 coordinate 26,813,703, forward strand.
CCATCTAAACACTACAATGTTTAGGAAAGATTTATCAAGCCCCTGTCCCATTCTCAGCTCTTCTGCTTTTTAGCTATGTGAGTCAGGCAAGTTATTTAAACTTTCAAAGTTTCCCCATTTTTCAGATACCAGAATAAGAGGTACTGCCCTAATAGGGTGGGAGTTAAATGAAGTAATACACTCAGAGCAATGCCTGCTCCCTTCTTCATCATTTTTATCATGATTACCACTATCATCATCTATATTTTCACTATTATTTTTATTGACAAGTCACTGTTAACATGATAGAGAAGGTATCTAAATTGCCAATAGGTGGGGGGTGCCTGGGTGGCTCAGTGGGTTAAAGCCTCTGCCTTCGGCTCAGGTCATGATCTCAGGGTCCTGGGATCGAGCCCCGCATCGGGCTCTCTGCTCAGTGGGGAGCCTGCTTCTCCCTCTCCCTCTGTCTGCCTCTCTGCCTACTTGTGATCTCTCTCTCTGTCAAATAAATAAATAAAATCTTAAAAAATAATAATAATAAATTGCCAATAGGTGGGTAGGTAGATAGATAGAAGAACATATTTTGGGAATTCATAGTAGGAAAAGTGAATCCATCAGATTTTTATGAACTCAGAAATACTTTAGAGAAGAATAAGTATGAATTTGATAGAGGAAGGTAGATTGAGAATTGGTCCCAAGTATTAGGGATAAGTTTAGTTAGTGTAGGAGAAAGAATCATGCCCTCTTATCAAGTCAGCACTGCATTATGGTATTTCCCTGGTATGCTGCTAGTATCACAGGCTTGATTTTCTCAAAAACTGAAATATGATATGCAAGAGTTTTTATGTATTGTAATGCCACACTTATCTGGTATTAATATATTTAGCAGCTTCAGCCTTGCACATATAAGTACTTAATGAGTAACTGATGAATCTGATTAAGCCTCATCTGAGAACCACAAATTCAGAAATAAGCTGGAAGTGTGTAGAGAAACTTCCGAGGTAACTGTAGGTGTCACAAAACTTACATACTTTACTCCAGACACTTATGTACAGAACATTTTCTTCTTCACATGCTGTGCCATGATCTAGTTTCTTCTGGAAACACTCTTGGTTCTTCTGAGCAGAAAGATGAATGCAGGCATTCCACTGGGACCTCAGGAGGGAGTGGCAATGGGGATTGGCCACAAGTTTGAGACAAAATAAACAGTGATTAGAACAACTTAACAAGGAAATTAGCATAATACTTTAGAGTACCACTGGAGGGGAAGAAGTAGAAGCAACCATTGAAGCTTAGCAGTCTAGGGGAACGCAGAGCCCTTTCCATCATGAGTACGAGGAAATGATCCTCAGTTATAACAATTGACCCTGTCGATGACCCTCAGGCATCACTAAGTTATACTAAGTGATCAGTGTACTTTGAGGAGATAAGTGTAGAAAATAATGTACTCCAAAACATTTTCCTTTTTATTGCAATGTAAAGTTTTACATACTTAAAGATTGTATTTCAAAGTTATCAGAAATATTACAAGTTCATTTCTAAAGAGCAATCCTTTCCCCCCATAAGATAGTAATAAAAATCTGTAACATGGGGGGAGGGGAGAGAGAAAAGGTATTATTTTTAAAGAAAGTCTCTTGGACTTTACTACTAGATATTTCCAAGAATATAAAAATATTTTACATGCAGTCTTGGGAACTTAATAAATAAAGCTTAATTATGATCAATTCAATTCAGTAAAATAAGAAAATGTCTTACTTGTTTTGCATTGGAGTAATTTAAAGACTGAACGCATGCAAATTATTTTGGGGCCTTCTGTAATTGTGTTGGCTGGAAATTATTAGTGAATCAACTATACTGAAAGGAAGAACCTCTGTAATATTTGTCTGTGGGTTTGGGGCTTTCCTGCAAATTTTTCTGGATTCCTCTTTCAATCTCCAAGTCATCTTCTTTCTTCTCTTTCCCTCACACTAAGGTCCAGTCCATTAGAATGCCCTGTTTGCTCTACTTTCAGACTTTCCTGAATGTATCCACTTCTCATCAATACACCATAGTCAGATCTCATCACACCCCCTTGCCTGGACTACAATAGTCTCCTGACTTATCTGCTGGAGTCTTTCTGTCACTGGGGCCATCAGATTTTTTTTTTTTTTTTTTTTATGTAAAGAAGATCATAACCCTCCCTTGTTCAGAACCACCCATTAACTTCTCATCCCAAACTGCTTACCAAGTTCAAGGCCCTTCCTCTCTGTCCCCCACCTCTCCCCGCAATTTCCTCTTGTACCACCGTCTTCCTCACTCATCACACATCAGCCACACTGGCCTTGGTACTGCTCTTTGAATATGCAGCGCTTGTTCCCATCTCGGGGCCTTTGTCCTTTTTGTTCTTGTCACTTGGAGAACTCTGCCTCTCCTTTCCACTTGACTGGTTCCCTCACATTACCAGCTCATTGCTCCCGTTTCACCTCCTTGGGGCTGTTCTCCTCCCTCATTGACCTTCTCTATCCTCTTACGCTTTTTCTTCCTAACACATCACCATCTGAATTTACACTTTTTAGTTTTCTATCTTTTCCATTCGAGTGACCTCCATGAGGGTCTTGCACTTACTTCTCTACAGTGTGTAGGACAGCGCCTGCCGAGTAGTACACACTCAGGAAACAGTTACTGAACTGATGAATGAGTGAACTCTCAGGGGCATTTAGAGCAATTGTTTTGCTTCTGGAGTGCTAATGTCATGTAAGTGCTAATCACTTCTTTTTACCACTGTGGTCAAAGGGGGAAGTAAGTGGGGGAAATCGCTCTTCTAGTCTATGAATGGGATTTACTTTAGAAGCTGTTATTTCTATTTAATTTTGTGGCATTTTAATTTCAAAGGTGCCTACACTTATTATATGTGTGTCTGCCTTCTTAGGGAAAATCTCATCGTGACCAGCAGCTGCTGCTTCTCAAAAAGCACCTAGAAAATAATTATAGGAGCAGAGATCGAAAATGGATTGTTTTGTTTCCAGAAGGGGGCTTCCTCAGGAAGAGGCGAGAAACAAGTCAAGCGTTTGCCAAAAAAAATAACTTGCCATTTCTTACACATGTCACTCTGCCAAGGATTGGGGCAACAAACATTATCTTGAGTGCACTTGTAGCACGACAGGAAAATGGAAGTCCAGCAGGAGGAGATGCAAAAGAATTAGGTATGATGGCTTTTAGCCCTTTTTCTTTTGTTGAAACTCAGGGATTATCTGGAGTTCTTTTTTATAGTTATTAATTAATAAAATTAATTTTATAGTTATAATTTTTAAAAGAAATAATACTCAGGAAGAAGGTGCAAATTTAATATTTTAGTGTTTAGTGTTTCTATTTACAGAAGTTAGTTCGTGCTAACAATAATTTATTCAAATAATACAAAATGCACAAAGTCAAATGTGTCTTTTTCCCTTACCCCACCCACACTTACTGCTGGCCATTCCCACTGCTGTAGTAAACTGTAAATATCTTCATATATTTGTGGAAGTATGCGTTGGAGTATAGATTCCTAGAAGTGGAATTCCTAGGTTAGAGGTACAGGACTAGAAATCAGTAATTTGAAAAACTAATCATAGATATGCAAATGTAAATTGTAATAATGTATATATTTTTTTCATTTATCAAATTTAGAAAGTTTTTTTGGTTTGTTTTTAATACAGAGTATGAATTTAATGCAGTTTGACAGTGTTTATTAAGAGCCTTCAAGTGTTGATAAATGATTCCATTATTCCACTACAAATAATACTTATCCAAAGGAAATAATCAGACATACATGGTAAAGAGGTTTATCACAGCATTATTTTTATCTATCTATTTATTTATTTATTTATTCACAGCATTATTTTTAATAGCAAAAAATTGGAAATAGCCAGAAGGAAGAACAGTCCAGAAATTATCAAATATCCATCCAACACAGTACAACACAGCCATTACAAATGATGTTTGTAGAGAGTTTTTATGGCTTGGAAAGTGCTTATTCTCTATCATGTTAATGGAGTGGGAGGAACATACAACTCTTGTGAAACCATTCACTGTGAGCTCAAATATGTCAACAATAAGCAGTAGAAAATGAGTGAAAGGAAAGATCCCAAATGTCAGCAGTGATTGCCTCTCTGAGTTGTAACATTATGGATGATCTCCCCCCATTTCTGAATACTTATGGTTTTTGTTTTTTTTTTTAATAATGAGTATGTATTACTTTTATGGCCAAGAAAAAGCAAACTATACTCAAAGAGGCAACTGTTTTGGAGATAGCCTGGTGAACCATGAATGTTTGCAGAATTTGTGCCAACAACACAAAGACCGTTTTGAACAAGTTTATCTGAGACACTGTGAAATTGGGTGATAAATGATAAATTAAAAAACTGAAAGAAACTCACTAGGCCTGTTTCCTTAGTAGTATTTTGCTATTTAAAAAAAGATATTCTTTAGATAAAATAAAAATGGAAATGATTGGCCCTCAGAAATATGTGTTTTTAATGATGGTTAGGACCAGACATAGAGATAATGCCTGTAAGTCTGCACTGAGTTTTCCTTTCTTTTTTTTTTTTTTTTTTTTTTAAGCAGCCGCTTGGCAGTCAGCTCTCTTAATCTTTCATCATCTATCAAAAAGACAAATTGAAAGAGTCTTTTAATAGAAAAGGAAAGTTCAGAATAGCTTCAGACAGACACGGTGGCAATGTCAGCCAAGCCAAAGCTTGAAGGCAAAGGTCTTCCAAATAGGATTAGTTGCACTAATAAAGCCTGCTGCTTTTTAAATAGTCTTGCCCAGTCAGTAATACCCTGTGGTGTTCTAGATCTCAGGTGTAGAGGCTGTTGTCATATTGATCACACAATCATGAAGAAAATGTTTTTTCTCTTGGAGAGAAACAATTTCTTTTTATAATGAAAGCAGAGTAGTTTATTACTTGGTTAGAATTTTTATTCTAGCTGCTTAGGAAAAATTATAAGTAATTCTAGAAAGTTATATACCCCAAAACTAGTTTCACTTGCCTTTTATCATTTTCTTCTCAATGTGTTGGTATTTTGTATTTTATTTTCTCTGGTGTTCATATTTACTATTTAGTGTTCTGTTCCATATAAATACAGAACATGCCTTTGTCTCTGTTTTAACATATCCATAAACTAGGGCGCCAAGGTGACTCAGTCAGTTGAGCATCTGACTTGATCTTGGCTCAGGTCTTGATCTCAGGGGTTGGACCCCACATTAGGCCCCACGTTGGGCTCCACGCTGGGTGTAGAACCTACTTTAAAAAAAAAATATATATATATATACAAGATCCATATATGTATCAAAGTTGTGTCTGATTAACTTTAAAAGGGTTAGTATTTTTTTTGTTTATTGTATGATTTAATAGATATTAAAGTGAACTCTGGTGATTTTTCCCAATACTTTTATTATAAAAATTTTCAAGCATACATAAAAAGTTGGAAGAATTTTATACTTAATATCCATTAGCTGACCAACTAGATCTATAATTAACATTTTACTGTATTTGCTTTATTGTGTCTTTTTCTATCCTTCTATCAATTCATTAATCCATCTTGTTTGTTTTTTAATGTAATCAAAGTAAGTTGCAGACATCAGTATTACTTTACTCCTAAACATTTCAGCATGTATATCACTGATAGCTTTTTAAAATGTGTTTCTTTACATAAACCTGTTCCTTTAGCAATAGGTTATTTAAACATTTTTCAAAACCTATTTCTGTGGGTATTTTTTCCCCTTCAGAATATTTCTAAAGTTTTTTAAAGCTTAAGGTCACTTTTTAGTTATTCGATGTACACAAGTGAAATATCATTGATTCTTTATTTATTTATTTGTCAGAGAGAGAGAAAGAGTGAGTGAGCACAAGCAGGGAGAGCAGTAGGCAGAGGGAGAAGCAGGCTCCCCGCTGGGCTGGGAGCCCGATGTGGGACTTGATCCCAGGACCCTGGGATCATGACCTGAGCTGAAGGCAGCTGCTTAACCGACTGAGCCACCCAGGCATCCCAATATCATTGATTCTTAATGCACATTTACACTTATGTTTTAGAACAAATTTTATTTTTTTAGAGATCTCTTAAATACTTCAAACAAAGGACAGACTGTCACCCAAGTCTGGCTCTCAGCATTCTCTGTGAGGATTCCCTCTCAATTCTTGTTCAACTTTGTGCTCCATGCTGGGAATAAAAGCAGGAGGCCAACAACCAAAGTAAACAGAACTTTCCCACAGCCTCTTATAATAGTAGTTACCTGTCGCGGATGGTTTTACTGCTTTATTTGCATAGAACTCTTGCTAAAATGGGAGTTTTTTTGTTTGTGTTAAATAAGAGCAGCAACTGACAATCCTGTGTCAACAAAATGCTTAATTTGGGGCCTTATTCCAGCATTTAGTAATGTCTTCCAAGTACCACAGATCTTGGCATTTATATTATATTGTATTGTATTTGGTGAATGGATTTGTTTTATTTTGAGAACTGTTTTTTTTTTTTTTTTACTTTTGTGATGTGATACTTTACCTTCTGACTTTTTCATAGGCCAGTTTTTATGAGTGATAAAATATAAATTAGGCCTTGACAGTGCACTGTTGTATTGAATGCTTGAATGGTACATGTCCAATAAGTAATAGTGCTCTGTTGGGACGCCTGGGTGGCTCAGTGGGTTAAAGCCTCTGCCTTCGGCTCAGGTCGTGATCTCGGGGTCCTGGGATGGAGCCCCACATCGCATCGGGCTCTCTGCTCAGCAGGGAGCCTGCTTCCCCCTCTCTCTGCGCCTGTCTCTCTGCCTACTTGTGATCTCTCTCTCTGTCAAATAAATAAATAAAATCTTAAAAAAAAAATAGTGCTCTGCTATTTGCTCATTTGTTTGAAATTCAGCCATTTCATATTAGGAAATGCTTGATATCATCCTAAGTGTATCATGTGAAACAGTAACACCAAAGTTCATCCTATTTTCATAAAGCAGAAGATACATCAATATGCTTTATTTATACTATATTATTTGTTATAAATAGTATAAAAATTGATCCAATTCGAAGTTGTTTTTTGCTTTGTCCTCAGATAGCAAATCGAAAGGCCTCCAGTGGATAATAGATGCAACTATAGCTTATCCCAAATCTGAACCCATAGATATTCAAACCTGGATCCTTGGGTACAGGAAACCAACAGTCACACATGTACATTACAGGTAAGAATTTTGTGTCAGTAACTCAGGATATACCCAACATAAAGTACTATCTCAAGACAGTGTTTTAATATTAAATTTTTAATCAATAGTGAAAATAGTTGGCTCAAAATCATTCTTAAGCTGACTTCTTAATATGAAAATTTCATTTGAAGTAGTTATTTTCACTGAGTGATAAAAGTCTCTAAAAATGGCATTCTGGAGGCACTATGATTACTTGATTCCTTGACACTCTGAGCAAAAGTAGTTAAAGGCAAACATCAAGCATAAATATATACTCATTTGGGCTAAGTAGATTTGTATTAATAGAAATGGGATTTGTTTTTAAATCATTGCAGTCACCTAAGATTTTCTAAATGATTAAATTGAGAATTTAGTTAAACTTACACTTTAAAATTTTTAATGTTTTAATATTTAACATTTTAATATGTCATTTGCATAAACAACAGCGAAAACATTTATGGAATATTCTGTACCAGCTTCTTGAGACTTTTTAATGTAGATTGCTTTTTTAAAAGGTATTTATAGTAAAGCACGATGCTGATGAAGCCTGAATAGATTTGGTCGCTTTATAAGCCATTTATCTTTATTTCCTCATCAAAGATCTCAACCCCTGGCAACTAAGTTACAAAGTGAGTGTTGTGGAAGATTGATGAATCACAGACCTGTACCCTTGAAACAAATAATACATTATATGTTAACTTAAAAAAATAAAACAAAGTGAGCAGTTGGTCCTCCACAGGATCATAATTGCCACAAAGCCCTCAATTCAAGAGGAAAACAGTTACTCAAATTATATACTCATTGAAAGTAAATAGGTACATGTTTTCAAATGTATAAACCATCATAATTTTAAAAATAGAAGTACAAAGTTGGAATAATTTAAAACTAAAGTTTTAAAACTTAAATGTTACAATTTGGGTTCTTGGTATGGAAGAGAGAACTATAAAATTACAGTTGATTCTGCTATGTGACTTACATTGCCAGATTATGAAGGTCATATGTAAGGTAAGAAAGTAATTCTTGATGACCGCACCGACTCCATTCCATATATGTTGTCCATTTTACTTAGCACTTAACTGTGTATAAGGTAATACTTTAGGCCCTGAAAGAATTTCTCCACAGTTTTATTTTCATATATATGAAACTTATCTAGCCTTCAGTAAATTTTAAAATTGTAATCTATAAATGTAACTCAATTCTGGTGCCCAGGCCCAAAACACACGACTCTTGGGTGTATGTTTAAGATACGTGTAGATTGTATTTGCATTGGATATACGTAGCTCTTCCTAGCACATCATACCCAAAAGGAACATTAACTATACAGGCATTTTATTAATAGTTGACCCTGCTTTCTTTTTTAACCAATAAAAAGAAAACAGCTTTAGTTTATAGATGAAAAAAATGCATGGAATCATAAGGGATCTAAGAAATTGAAGAAATGTCCATTTTTCACAAAATTATTTTAACAGGAGTAAGTTCAAGGGCTTTAAATTCACTTGAAGCAGAGGTTCTTAACGGATGGACCTGAGAATATTTTTTTTGCCTTCAAAATCAGGTGTTATTTTAATTTAAATTTTTTTTTATTTGAGTATAGTGGACACACAGTGTCCCATTAGCTTCATGTGTACAACACAGTTATTCAGCTTCTCTGTACGTTATGCTCACCACGAGTGCAGGTGCCATCTGACCTCAGAGAATTTTTTAACCCAGTCTCTATGCAAAATGTTGTAAATGTCTGCAGTTCTCTGCAGAGAAGTTTCACCGCTTTCGATCTAGTCTCAAAATAAACTAAGGATTTAAAAAAGGACTAAGGACTCCTGATTTAGAGATCAAAACCAAATAGTAGATAACAGATGTGGAATGGTTAGCTTGATACAGAAAAATACTTCTACTGATAAAATTGAAGTTGTTGAGAAATATGTTTAATTATAGAAACTTTATTATTAGACATAGAGATAATGAAGAAAATTCTAAAGTATTAGATTAGCAGAGATTAAATCGAGATGTAGAATCATATCCTAAAATATTAATGGTAGTACACATTATGCCCAGTTATTTATTTATACATACATACTCACATACACATACACATCCTAGAAGATTTGGGACAGGTAAAGAGATAAACTCTTCTTCATGGAAATTTAATAAAAAGAGTTTGTTGTCTAACCAATGTTAGGAAAAGGGAAGGACTTGTGTTCAGGTGGAAAAGGGAGGGGAAATGAAAGGGGCCAGAGAGAAAGAGGGGTCTTGGCATCAGATCGTTTTGAGGGTTTGCAAGAAGTTCGTGAGGAAGGATGTGGGCCGTGACCGTGGCAGTTCCCAGGGATAAATCTCTATTGCCCACACATTGACTCGGTCCCCTCCTGTACTGTTCTAGGCCATCTGGACACCCTGGAAAATAGGGGAAAAAGGATTATTGTTTGGTTTGGTTGGGCTTTGGGGGGTGCTTCCCCCTACCTCCAGTTTTCTCAATCCCCAAATAAACTGTTTATTGCTTATCTTGGATTTTTCCTGGTAGGAATAACACCATTGAAATTAAAATAAATTTAAACAAACATGGTACTCCTTACCCATTTTTTATTTACTGTTCTCAGAGAGATTGGTTTTTGTTCAAACTCTCCAGTTGTTTGGTTATATTTTTAAAGCTTTAAACAAGGATGAGATGTTTCCAGTTAGAATAAGAGATTTAAAATGCAACATTGGAAATCATATATACACAAATGTGAATAATATAAATAACTGAGGTCAAATATCTTTCTCTTTTAATATGGGGAGGCTGGCAAGAAAAACTAAACAGCATTGACTGGTTAAAGTGGGGAATGGGTGCCCAGAGAGAAAGGAAAAAATGCTCAGGAGACTGTCAAGTTAACTGAAAAATAGTAGTTTTGCTTAATGTTGCCTTGTCTTCATGCATAGGCAGATTTTAATAATTATTAATGAATGTATTTTTTCCTGCAATTAAGCGTAATTTATCCAGAACCTTTCTATTAAGCCATTTGATGCAATTTTGTTTCATATTATGTAGAAAGTATTTGTTTTCTTCTTAGCCCCAGCTGAATTTTTTTTTTTTTTTTTTTAATAAAGCACTGTCTCATTCTTAGAGAATTTAATTGAAACGATTACCTGGTGATTATAGTGTAGCTGAGCAAGTTGGTACTGTTGCTAGTTTTTTTCAGCATAAGCTAGAGGAGTATACATGTAAGAGTCAAAAATTAATTATTCCGTTCTGCTCAGCATTTATCAGATCCCACTTAGAATACTGTATGTATTTTAATTTCTCTATTTTAAAAGAAATAATGCAGCTAGTAGAAGCTTATGAAAATGCCTAATATATATAAATCCTGGAACACTAGTACCACTTGAATGACCATTTTAGATCAAACCAAAGCAAATTTGGAGGTGGTAATAACTAAATGAAACATAATTCTAAGGGAAACTCCACGTTGAAAATAGAAACAGGTTAAGGAAATATTTAACAATTCATAAGTACTAAATCTGTAATAAGTTTCTGTATATGTGAAGTACTTCGACCATATTTTAGGTAAATTTCACGGAGGGCAGTAACTGTCCTGTCCCGTGGGACACATCTGTGCCTCTGGGTGACTGGGGTACTTTTAGAATACCGTAACGTTCTTGACCGTCAGAATGTACTTGGGAAACAATACAGTTGTGATCATTCAACATTATTTAACATTAATCTGTAGTTGGGCCATTTTTTATTTCCTTAATACATTTCTCTTCTTGGAAATTATTGTCAAGGCTGCCAGGTAAACTCCACTCCTTGTTCTGTACCTCATCGGAATATACTGTGACAGGTGTATGGAGATTTCTGAGCAAAAAAGGTGTTTTGGGGGGCACCCGGCTGGCTCTCACAGGGGCATGAGATTCGATCTCAGGTCATGAGTTCAAGCCCCACATTGGGTGAAGAGATTACTTAAATAAATAAAAATTTTTTTTCAAAAAGGCATTTTTTCCCTGTAGAATGAATCCACTTATAATGTGTTAGTAAAACTAAATGCTTAGAAAACATTTGGTCTTTATTTAAATAAGAAAAGACTATCTAGATTACCAGAATGTGCAGCAGAATATTGTTCCAGATTTTAAGTTTCTATACTGATGCTTAGGAAAAAAGCATAAGAATGCAATAGCTTATTTGAAATGTTCTGAAATAAACTTTTTTTTTTTTCTTCTAATAGCAGTTTTCTGCATTGTCCATTCACTTCTTACTTCTTGGGTTTATATGTTGATTTTTAGGATTTCTGGAAGAGACAAACCCTAAAACCCTAAATATTTATGTTACTATATGCTGTAAAGTACTTTTCTAAAATACCACATAAACGAGAAAGTAAACATTTGTGACATGGTTTATACTAGATTGTACCTTACAAATAGATAGTGTTGTTTTGTCAAAGTCAAACTTTTGAGGCAAGTGTTTGGAGCTTATTCCTTAGAAAACTTGCAGTAAGTGGTAACTCAGTACCCAGACCATTTTGCTAATTAAACGCAGTGCATACGGAGCCCCTCAGGCAGCCCATCCGAGGACCTTCCTGGCTAGAGGTTGCCCCTGCTTCAGTGAATGCATTGTTTGAGCACCAAATGATAAACTGATAAAAAAAATTTTTAAAAACCACGAAGCACCTTACTAATACAAAGTACTATTAGGAAGATATATAAAGTGTGTATGGATTATTGATAAGTCCAATGTTAGTAATTTAGCATTCCCCACAGATTATTCTTAGGCCACTTATTAGTTTAAGAGAAAAGATGTCCTTTCTTATTCTATTTATAGATTTCCTCCTCTTTCTTTTTTCTTTTCTTTGGAGTTTATTTTTTAAGGATACCAGATTATTTGCCCTGTAGAGTTTGCTACAATTTTGATTTTGCCAATTTTATCCTGTGTATTGCTCTGTCCCTTCTATTTCCTGTTAATTGGTAGGTAGATACTAAAGCTTCATCAGATTGAAGTTTGAATTTGTTTGACAAGAAATACTTCATAAATGGTGATACTTACTTCCATTAGGAGGCATATAATGTCTGATTGTCTGTCAGAAATAGTTTTTGAATGCTGTTTATAGTTTAAAATTTCCAAACAGAGGCCCCTGGATGGCTCAGTCAGTTAAGCATTGGACTCTTGATCTCAACTCAGGTCTTGATCTCAGAGTTGTGAGTTCAAGCCTTGCATCAGGTTCTGCGCCCAGCATGGAGCCTACCTAAAAAATAAATAAATAAATAAAGTAAAATAAATTTCAAAATAAATATATCCTTTGCTTTGAGGAAAAAGTGGTACTTCCTTATTCCATCCCTTTAACCACAAACAATGATGTCAGGAATTTCGATTTAGAATTGAGGCCTCTTCTGGCACCTAACACATAATGAGGATCAGTTTTGCCTGAAAACCCTCCTTATGATTGTATAAGGAGGTCCATAGTCTTATATTATTTTGTGAGCCATTAGAAAGGGTTTTTCCCCATGTCCCAAAGTATAAAGGTTTGGTGATGTTCTAAACTTGATTGAAAAATGAACTATGAATCATCCCCTGGGATGACTGTTGGTTGTTTTAGTCAGGGTTCTCTTCAGAGAAATAGAGACGATAGGTTATACAGAGCGATGTGTAAGAGGAAATTCAATTTAGGAACTGGCTTTCGTGATTATGGAGGCCGAGAATTCCCATAGTCTGTGATCTACAATCTGAAGAACCAGGAAAGCCAGTGGTCAACTCAGTCCGAGTCCCACGGTCTGCAAAAGGGAGGGAAAGGGAAGATGATATCTATCCAGCCCCTGTCGGAGTCCGAAAGCCCAAGAAGCAGGAGCGCTACTGTCCCTAGATCAGGAGAAGATGGATGTCTTAGCTCCGGCAGAGAGAGTAGATTCACCCTTCTTCCGGTTTTCGTTCTCTTCAGGCACTGAACAGATTGTATGACATCCACCTGCATTGGTGGGAGCAATCCTCTTTACTTAGTCTACTAATTGCAATGTTAATCTCTGCTAGACATAGCTAGAAATAATGTTTACCAGCTATCTGGGCATTCCTTGGCTTGGTCAAGTTGACATATAAAGTTAACCATCACAATAGTCTACCTAGGTGACCATCTGTTTATAGAGTTCAGCAATTTTTTTTTTAAATTTAAATTGTCCAACATATAGTACATCATGAGTTTCAGATGTAGAGTTCGATGATTCGTCAGTTGTGTATCACGCCCAGTGCTTGATATAAAATCACTACAGAAAAATCAGTGGTATACCTTAGCCTGACAATAAAGAGGAAATACAATTTTTTTAAAAAGAGACTATTCTCAGAAGCAGAAAGACTATAAAGTACCTCACAATAAAACTTAACAAAAAATGTGTAAGACTTGTATGAATAAAAAATATAAAGCTTCACGGAAGAACATAAAAGACCTGAATAAATGGAAAGAGAGACTGTGCTCATAGAGGGGAAGACTCAGAATTACCCAGATGTTAGTTCTCTCCAATTATCTGTAAATGTAACACGATTGCAATTACATTATATCCAGGAGGGTTTTTCTGGAAACTTGACAAGATGGTTTTAAAATTCATTTGAGAGAGTAAAGATAATACAGAGAAGATAGTTTGAAGATGAAAGAAACAGAGGAATTCTTCCGACCAAATGTCAAGGCTTACTGTAATTAAAACAGTGTAGTATGAGGGCAGGACCAGATCCATGGAAAGATTAGAAAATCCAGACTTCTTCGGGGACTTGTATATGATTAAGTAAGTATCCCCTATCAGTGGGACACAGACAGACTATTCAACAAATGAAGTGGTTTGGGACCATTGGTTCTCTACAGCCCAGTGACTGCCGGGGATTTGCTGTTTAGCTGTTGACAGTGAATGCCTCTGGCAGGGAGGGATCTTCTCATTACACTATTTGAGTTTTGGGGTTTTTTTTAACAAGATGAATATTAATTCTTCAATTTAAAAACTAATCGAAGAAAGAAATTGCCTTCAGAATTTAGAATTTGGGTCTAATAATCCTTTGCATAATTGCAACAAAAGCATTTTCATCAGATAGTTTTAAGAATTTAATAAATTCACATTTAAGATAAATACCATTTAATAGACACAAAATAGGTTTTACCCCCTTTAAATCTAGCATATTGAAATAGTCAAATTATATAGTCTAGATTTCCATGTTCTAGGGCTTTATCCATAATTTAAAACCGAACAATAAAGAGGCTTAAATTTCTATAATGCTTTTTTGGTGTAAAAGTTGGAATAAAGTAGAACAAAATTAATATGGTGAAAATCAGTTATTTAATGGAACTTAATGGAAACGAAATTTCAGGTCACCTTTTCCCAGTAACTGAATAACTCTGGAGTAGTTCACACCTGAGTGACACGCACTTAGGCACTAATGACACATGCTCTGAGCTTTACCACCCTCCGCCCTAGCCCCAAAATTACCACCTAAGAGTGAGGTACTAAAATGCCTCTTGAGCTAGAAGTGGCTTCCTTTTTTCCTAGCAGAAGAAAACAGTGTCCTGTCTTTAGTTTTTCTTACGCTAGGGCTTTTCTCTATCCTTGCTTAGAATCATTGCTCATTTCACCCTTGTGCTGTTTCTAATAATTCTCTTCTTCTTCCTGTCTGCTTTTCTTATCACCTCTTATGTTCTGTTGCTTTGCCTCTGTATCCTAGTTTTTCCCTGGACATTTTAGTCATCGGTCACTACTGAGAGCTTCTAATTGGAAAATGGAAAGTTACACATTAAATTTAATCTTCAAGTTCTTAGTTGTGCTTGGCTGTTTTTATGAATGTTCACCACCCACGAGTTCTTTCTTCTTTTCCACACCAGCAGTTTTATCCATAATTTAAAAGTGAACTTTTAAATTTCCCTTTAAGAAAAGAAAACATTTTAGTTTGGCACCATTCAGGATGCTGGAGGCATTGAATAAGTGGTCTTAATTGAAGTTTGACTGGGTTGTGGGTTGAATTCTGTGTTTCTGTGATGAAGGTGGAATTTGAAAGAGGTGAACCATCATTTCAAGTGAGATAAAATCATCCTCTGCTTAGAAGACATACTTCATTTCTTTTTTTTTTAAAGATTGTATTTTATTATTTATTATAAATACATTTTATATATAAATACATACATAAATAAATACATTTATTATGTATTTATTGTATTTAGTATTATATATAAATACAATCTAAATACAAATAGATAAATACAATCTCTCTCTATATATATAGAGAGAGAGAGAGAGATTACGAGCAGGGGGAGGAGCAGAGAGAGAAGGACAGGCAGACTCCTCACTGAGCACAGAGCCTGCTGCAGGGCTCCATCCCAGGACCCTGAGATTATGACCTGAGCCGAAATCAAGAATTGGACACCCAACTAACTGAGCCACCCAGGTGCCCTGACATACATCATTTCTTTCCAAATTTTATAAAAGGTTATACATGGAAGAAATTTTGTACTGTTAGCATAGTCGAGAACGAAGACCACAGCCTACAAATCTGATTTACTAAGTTATTTTCAGTACATGAATCTGGACGTAATAGGATTTGGAGAACTATGATAAGCTTTGGAAATGAAGAGCTCTCTCCCCCTCTCCCTGGCGCTGTGGGGTTCGCCATGTCCTTCTCACTTTCGGGTCTCTTCAAGGTCAATCACAGTGACTGCCATTGGTATTCAAAAACTACTCTTTGTTTTCTGAATTTAGTGTTGTTGGAAGTATTATGTCCCTCAAATAAAAAAATTTTTAGCGTTTAATTTTTAATTGAATGATGGTTAAGCGTAACTCTGATGATCATTATCTTTTAGTTACTTGCAGTCATTGACCTGAATCTGAGAAGTGGCTGAGCTAGCTAGGTCTTTTTGTCTAACCTTTCATTTAATACAGAATCTTACACATAGACACACACACACACACACACACACACACACACACACACACACACACTCCGTGACAGATTGCTTAAATACAGACTTCTCCAGGATCCTGTTTTTAGCCCTCTTTTGTCTGTGGAGCTTGAGTTCATAGTAGGAGAGTAAACAGAAACAGCTTCTCTACAGACGTAGCTCTAGTTCCCTGGCCTTCTCCCAAGTTCCAGACCCTCATATCACTTCCCTTTCCTCCCCCAGGATAGCCTGTTGCTTCTGCAAGCCTAGTATTTCTAAAACTGAACTCATTTTCCTTCATGCAGACTTGTTTCCCTTGGCTGTCCAATGGGATTTATGTTAACATCATTCTGCACTCACCCAGAATGAAAATTTTGGAGTTCCTTTGACTCTTCCACTTTTTAATTTAATTCTCTCTCTCAAAATCAGCTGCCAGTTCCTGTGAAGGAGACTTCCACAATGTTTCTTTCTATCCCTGTTTTTTTTTTTTTTTTTTTTTTAATCTAAATGCCGCAACCTAGCTCACACCTCATTACCTTTTATCTCAAGTATATTTGCTTATTAAATATTCCCTTTATTAATATAGGTTCCATCTTCAATAATTATTTATTTTACTGCTATATTTGTCTTCCCAAATCATAAAACCTTTTTTCTTTTTCTTTTTTTTTGGTTATAAACATTAGTGGAACAATTGGCAAGATGTGCATGAATGTATAGATTATAGATTAGATAATAGTACTGTATCCTTGTTAATTTCCTGATTTTGATCATTGGACTTTGGTTAGTACTTACAGGACACTCTAACTTCCTCGCAAAAGTTGAAAAATCATATGTATATATATCAGAAAGATATATATGCATATATGGAGAGAAAGGATGGTAACATAAAGCAAATATGGGGAAAAGTGATATTTCGGGAACCTGGGTGAAGCATATATGTGAATTCTTTGTTCTATTTTTACAACTTGAAGCATGAAATCATCTCAGAAAGTTTTCAAAAGTCATTAGGGAGATAGGGAGAATTCTGTGTACTTTCTCCTGGGTTTTGCTGTGAACCTTAAACTGCCCCCCGAAAATAGTCTTAACAAAAAATTTCTAAAAGTCATTAGACTCAGGGAAAGTGTAACAGTGATTCTCCTAAGCAAATACACAGTGTTGTGTTTTGCTTACTTGACAGTTCAGTCCCTTGAACAAGCATTTATTTGACTAGAAGAGGAAGTGGTGGTCAGGGTCTTACTTGCTTTCCTCCCTGTCTACATCAACATTCAAGGCACTGGAAATTCTCTGTGACCCAGCGTTTGCTGCCTCAGAGCCTTGATTTGTCCCTGTGCTGAAGTGGGTAAAAGCTTGTGTATCTGAGTTGCTGAATTCTATTTTCAGATAACCAAGTGGGCTTTTTTTTTTTCTTTGTAAGCCTTGCTAGTGGATCCAGGGAGAAGCTATAAATACTATATTTTGGTATGTTGAGGATGAAGCCTTGAGCAGCTTACCTCAAGACAATAGCTCAAAGCAAAACTTCTGGGACTTGAATGCCGGGAGATATTCCGATATGTTAAATTTGACAGTATCTGTTCTTGTCCATAAATCTATTTTTGGTGACAAGTAGCTTCTGCATTTCCGAGTTATTCTTATCACACCAACCGTGGTGGTGTCACTTGCTGTTCCCAGGGTACTGATGGCTGTCTACAGATGGCACCTCCTAAGTTTTAGGCTGGCAGATTACTTTCATTTAATTCCGTTCTGCAAACTTGAGTTCCCATGAAGGATTAGGCACTGATTTACACACTGGATATGCAGTGATGAGTACAGCACTGTCTGATAGAAGGAACAGACACATAAGAAAAGAAATAGAACATAAACTAATAAACATAGTTACAAAGGACAGAGTTGGCCCTGAGAAGGAAGTATTAACTGTAGGAGAAGAGGAGAAGGAAACTGAAGGAAAATAAAACAAAAGGGTAAGAGACTCAAATCCTTATCTTCCATAGCAGCAAGTCAATGAATAAATTTGAAACTGGATAATCTAGAGTAGGGTTAGTAGCATATTTATAAGCACAATGGAGGTAAATAGCAAAAGAAAATTGAAGAGAGTTGTATCTGGGAAACAGGTGTCTGAGGAAGGAAAATATAGGGTTATTATTTTTCATTGTCAACCTTGTAGTACTCTGACTCTTAAAAACTATATGCATCTGTTACTTTATTTAAAAAGATTTTTAAATCCTACTTACTCTTTTAGGCCAGCTCAGATGTTGCCATTTCCATGTATCCTGTGCTATAAGTAGACACATACACCCCTTTCTTTAAATTTACACAGAAGTTCTTTAAATTCCTGATACAACATTTATCGTATTCTGGTTTTACAGTATTTGTTTACTTTTCTTTTCCCTCTGCTAGATTATTAGGCTTTTGAAAGCAGGAACTGTTCATCTCAAAATTTTCCTCAATGCTTTTAATTCCTTTACTTGTAGTTGGCATACATGAATTGAGGGTTTAGCCATGTTGTTTGTTAGCTCCCATCTTGAATCCTTGGTAGCATGAAAATTCAAATGTTCTAACTCAAATATATAGAGGTACCAGCTGCTAAGCATTATTTATATCTTTTTTTGCAAGTGTAATTTATCTAGTGCTCTTAAATCTGATTCAGTGGATTTTGGTAGAATACTCTGTATTTAAGAGCCCGTTCTGGTTTACTGATAATTAGAATTTTTGTTTCTTGAAAATTAGAAGCTCGTTTCTCATTTGCATAGTATTGGGAAGATTTATTTCTCTTATTTATTTGTTTATTTATTTATTTATGTCCCACAAGAACTCCTTTTATTTGATTCCAAGAGGACTGGTACTGAGTGCATTTGATACTTTGCCATATTAGGGGATTAGTTGTTTTAATATTTTAATCCCACAGTGATAAGAGTAATAAAAGTAGATTGCTCTTGAGGGAGCGTTTATTTGGTCTGTCCTCCTGGCTGTTTCCTAAGGCAAGAGAATGTCCAAGCTATTCTAGGCAGAGGGTAAGGGAGGCTTTCCGTTAATACACAGTCCCATTCCCACACTAACCCCCACTTAAAGCAATATATACTTTGCCAACCTCACCATGTTCTTTCAAAAGTTCAACGTTCTTAAACCCAACCTTCTCTGTGTAATTCAGCCATATTTTTAGTCACTTTTCTCCTTATAAAGATATTTCAAGATGTTCTTTAGCCCTGTGGCTCTTGCTAAGTTATCCTTAGGTTGATTAGGACTGATTTTATATTTACAGAAACAGTATATGTTTATAAGTCAAAAAGTAATGCAAGTAATTCCCCAAAACCATTTGGCTGCTATTTAGTGTGGTAGAAGTGAGTAGTTTAAAGAGTGCTACCTATATTTCAAAGCTGTGTTAAGATAGTATCAAATTATCTAAAAGTAAAAAGTTAGTAATTTGTAATGCCATTCACTTAAAAAGTAAAATCCAGTTTTTAAACTTAAGTTTTACATTTTAAAACATTCTTCTAGTATCAGGATGAAGTTTAATGGACTTCCCTGAAAAATCCAACTATTTAAGGACATCTAATTCGGAGGAAACAAAAAGAAAGAAATGATTAAATTTCCTGAATAGTTAAGTTTCCTGCATAGTTGTGGGCACAGCTCTCTTGAGCCTGGAGCTGTGCGGGCTGCAGATTGTGAGGCTTTCTGCTTGGAGTCTGCCCCGTACATACAGTTCACGAGTCATGATTCCCCTTTTGTGTATGCTTTTCTCTGGAATTCCTGACTTTCCAACTGCTGTACTCATCCTAATCTCTGTCCTTTCATTCTTTAGCCAGTAAGACTACATATTTCCATGTAAATTTTAGGCCTCCCTGCATGGCACTAATTGGGAATTATCCTCAGGTAAAAAGCTGGAAAAAATGGAAAAACTCACCCAGTGCCATTCCTGTCTTCCCAGTGTTGACTCTTCTCCAGTACCTGCCTGTTTTTAGTCACTCCCCAGTGCATTCCACTAATTACGTTTTGTGTTTTCTCCAGAATTTATAACTGTTACCTGTGAACTACTCTGCAATTAGGAAAAGCATAACTCACCTCTTATCTTATTTTAATGGATATTATAAGTCATAGGGAGAGTTACGGCTAAATCTCAGATTTTAAGAGGTAAAAGAATAGATTTTGCCCTCGAGTATGGCCTTTTAGGCCTTTTAAAGTAGTACTGCATTGTGCCAAAGTGACTATACACACAGGCACTGAAGGCACATGGTGGTACTTAGTTAAAAGATGTTTATCTGGGGGTGCCTGGGTGGCTCAGTCAGTTAAGCCTCTGACTCTTGATCTCAGCTCAGGTCTTGATCTCAAGGTCGTGAACTTAAGCCCCACATTGGACTCCATGCCCAGTGTGGAGCCTACTTAAAAAAAATTTTTTTTTAATTTAAAAATTGGGACTCCTGGGTGGCTCAGTCAGTTGAGCAACTGCCTTTGGCTCAGGTCATGATCCCGGGGTCCTGGATTCGAGCCCCTGCTTCTCCCTCTCCCTGCAGGTCCCCCTGCTTGTACTCTCTCTCTGTCAAATAAATAAATAAAATCTTTTTAAAAATAAATAAATAAATAAATAATAAAAATTAAAATTAAAAAAATTTTAAAAAGTTGTTTATTTGTATAATTCAGAATACTTTTATTAAGATTAATGTTGAAATGAAAACACAAGATCTCTGTATACTTTTTTTTTTGCATTTTATTTATTTATTTATTTATTTAATTATTATTTTTTTACTTAACACATAATGTATTATTTGCCCCAGGGTACATGTCTGTGAATCATCAGGCTTCCACATTTCACAGCACTTACAGATCGCTGTATACTTAAAGAGAACTCATAGATGGATCCCCAAGAATATATCCCCAGATCTGCATATCCCAATTGTGAAACACTGCTAGCTATCCTCTAAAGCAGAGCGTCTGACTTTATTATTCTCCAGTTTAAAGACTTTCCATGAGGGATGCCTGGATGCCTCACTCTGTTGGGGTCAGATTCTTGATTTGGGTTCAGGTTGTGATTTCAGGGTTGTGAGATGGAGCTCCATGTGGATTCCACACTCAGCAGGGAGTCTGCTTGAGATTCTCTTTCCCTCTGCCCCCATCCTGTGCTTGAGCTCACCTGTGCACAGGCTCTCTCTTTCTCTCTCTAAATATAAACAGATCTTAAAAAAAAAAAAAAATCTTTCCATGAGAGGCATTCTCATAAATTGCTAGTGGGAATATAAATTGGTATAATCCTTATGAAGACAATTTGGTAGTATTTTTCAAAATTACTAATGCATTTAATCTTGATTTAGCAGTTTTACTTTTGGAATTTTATCCTGTAGATATAGTTGTAACAATATGAGTGGACATTTGCATAATATTATTCATAGCTACGTTGTTTAGAATAACAAAAGATGAGAAATTGTCCATCATTAGGGAGTAAGAGGAATTTTATGTTTACTGTGTATTAAGAGATTACAGTGAAATTAGAAAAAAATTTTTAACAGAATGATAAGGAAAATATAAAAAATTTATGGGCTATAACATAATCTGTGTTTAGAGGAAAATTTGTAGCCTTAAAAAGCTACTATGAGAAAAGATAAAAACTGAAAATGAGCGATCTAAATGTCTATTTCAAGAAGTTGGAAAAAGAAAAGCAAATTAAATACAAAAATAGTAAATAAAAAGCAGAGAATCATAAAGGAGAATTTATTGAAAGTTAAAACAAACGGTAGAAAGAATAACACCAAAAATTTGTTTTTTTAAAAGCACTATAAAATTGATCAACTCCTGGCAAACCTGATCAAGAAAAAAAGAAGGGGGGCGCCTGGGTGGCTCAGTTGTTAAGCGTCTGCCTTCAGCTCAGGTCATGATCCCAGGGTCCTGGGATCTAGCCCCGCATCAGGCTCCCTGCTCGGCGGGAAGCCTACTTCTCCCTCTTCCATTCCCTCTGCTTGTGTTCCCTCTCTCACTGTGTTTCTCTCTGTCAAATAAATTAAAAAAATAAAAATAAAAATAAAAAACTTTAAAAAGAAAGAAAGAAAGAAAGAAAGAAAGAAAGAAGGCCAATGTTGCCAATATCAGGAATGAAAAAGGGGACATTACTACAGATTCTATAGTCATTAAAAAGACAATGAAGGACATTAAGTACAATTCTTTCAAAGCATAGAAAAGAAGGGATGTTTCTGACCTTGTTTTATGAGACCAGCATAACTCTGATCTCAAAACCTGAACCAAGGATATTGTAAGAAGGAAAATTTACAGGCAAATCTCTTACATGATTATAAATGCCAGACTAGCCCAGTGATATATAAAAAACACATCAGATTATGTACTGAGAATATATATTCCACGAATGAAAGTTTGGTTTAACATTAAAAATCAGTCAATTTAATTCATCACATTATCAGAATAAAGGAAGAAATTACATAAGCATGTCAATAGTTGTAAAAAAAATTGGTAGTGTTAACTCCCATTCATGATAACAAAGAAAATACTTAGCAAACTAGGAATAGAAGGGGATTTCTTTAATCGCATTAATGGTATGTACAAAAAAAATCTACAGTAAATATCATACTTAATGGTGAACTATTAAATGTTTCCCCCTGAAAGATGAGAAATGAGGGACAAGGGAGCTTGTTACTACCACTTCTGTTCAGTATTGTTCTGATCAGGCAATGTGACAAGAAAAAGGAGTCAACAGTGTAAATATAGAAAAGGTAAAAACAAAATTGTCATGATTTGTGTTAATTCATCTTCCTACCTGTAGATTAAGGTTATAAGATTGCTTTGTGGACATGGACATGCCATCTTCACAATATAACTGGCTGTTTCATACAAGTAGGTACCTGAAGAGACTTCAACAAAGGAAGAGGCTAGGAAAAGCTACTTCACAAACTGACTTAAAAAAAAAATCATCTCCCTTTCAAATCCACTCTTAGGTCGAGATGGTGGCTTGAAACAGGGAGTTTGACCTTTTGCAGCCAAGGACAAAGATGTAACAGATGAGATGTGAGCTTAGTGTTGTGTGGTGAACACTGAGAACATTTTTCCATAGAATATGTTTGCCTAATGGCTAAATTCTGTAGGATTCCATGTCCGCTGCAGACAAAGTAGTCTATAGAAACAGTCTTAGGAGCTTGCGTATCCTATGTAACTTTCCCCCAGAGGGATCTGCATGCTTAGTTAAAATCGGGATAGGAAAAGAGGAGACAATAAAATTCTTGGAATATTATTTCTGATTTGAGGGTTCCTTATAATTCAAAGAGTAGAAGTTGCCCTTTGAAGGAATGGAAAGACCAACGTTGTTTAAATAGCCCTGGGCCACCTCATTTGAAATTGTATCTCCGTGTCTCTGCTCTTCTGGTTATATCAGTATTAATATTAAGACTCTTGAGAATCTCTGTTAGGAATTCACCTTTGTAGTACTAGGTAACAACATTTATCTTTTTACGTGACTGGCTTGAGGCTGGCTTCATTGCTGCCTCAAGGGTACGGAAGTCCACACATCACACAGACGATCTGTGCAGAGTATTATGCTGTGTGAAAATAGTTATGGGTTGTCAGACCCTTATAACAGCTTCAGGTCCCGTCTAGTCACTACAGCTGTTGCTGAACCCAGAAAACTTCCAAAGCCTAGCAGTACGTACGATTTAACACCCACCACCCTGCCAAGGTATGCCAAGTTATGCCACCACCCTCTGCCCACTAGTATACATATATAACAACTTTGTAAGGTAAATACTATTATTACCCCCATTTTACAGATGAGGGAACTGAGTCGTAGAAGGTTAAACTATTTTCCCCTGGTCACGTAGTAGGCAAGTGCCGTAGAGGCAGAGTTCAGCCCTAGGCAGTCTGTCCCAGAGTCTGTACTCTTAATCACTATGCCACACTACCTTCTGGGATTATTTTAATTATGCCGAAAAAGCAAAGACTCTCTACATGTTTAAAAAACAAAACAAAACCCCAAACAAAAACACTACTGTTCGTGAAGGGAATCTCAGCCGTGAAGTGCCACTCTCATTTTAGTGAGAGGCATATGGGAACATGAGAGAGTGCAGAGGTAAACATTTTTAGTTGAAAGAGATCTTCCAATTACCTAGGAGTATAGGCATTAAAGGGGCTAAGAAATACTAGCCTATGGGATGATTTTATGTAGTGTAAGCATTTCGAGTATTTTTTCTCTTTAAAAGTCGTGACATTCTTTCATTCCTTTTTTTGTGGTGAGCTCTTTCAAAGCAAAAGAAAATCTAATTCTGGTAGGGGATTTTATAGTAGCAAGCTGAAACACGAAGTTTCTGAACCTTAGGATCTCCTACCCCATTAAAATATATTTTTCAAAGATTTTATTTATTTATTTGACAGAGAGAGAGAGATTACAAGTAAGCAGAGAGGCAGGCAGAGAGAGAGGGGGAAGCAGGCTCCCTGCTGAGCAGAGAGCCTGATGTGGGGCTTGATCCCAGGACCCTGAGATCATGACCTGAGCCGAAGGCAGAGACTTTAACCCACTGAGCCACCCAGGCACCCCCCATTAAAATATTTAATAAAGCAAAACATTTTTATATTACTGCTTTAGAGCAATGTAGTACTTATACTTAGGGGAATAGAAAGGTGATTAAGATTGGGAAACTTATTTTCAGTGTAAATAAAACTATATTTTGGTTACCTTTCATCCTTTTCAAATTTCTGAAGGCAAAATTTTTAATCAAAACTGTGATTTCCTGAAACTCATTTTTAATAGATTTTTTTTGATACAGTACTTTTCCTTCATTTCTTCTCTTCTTTTTCCTGCCCACGGATACTTATATTGGGGTGTTAAAATACCCCAAATCTGGCATTTAAGTGTTTAAATAACAAGACAAAGGGATCTGATTATAATGCAATTCATAAATAATGTTCCTTCTGATTGTTTTTTATGCAAATGACGATGCTACGTGAGTAATTTTTAAGAAGGCTTTGAAGGAGTCTGAGCATAGGCATTCTTGTCATTTGGAATCCTTTGTACTACTTGACTCGTCCGGACATTGCATTCTACTGATAAACTGTAGAAGCTGTTTAATGTTTTTATGATGGGTATGCATCATTATAATTTTCAAATCCTTACTAAGTGACTGACACGTTTTGCCTAAACTTGAAATAATAATATGGGCCTCTTTGTAGAATGGCAGGTAGTAGACACTGGCCAAATATAGAAAATCATCTTGGACTTTTCAGAGATAACAGGACAGCTTCCTAAAGAACATGGTGGCTCAGACTCATGTCAACTTTCATGCCCTTCCAGAACTCCAGCAGATGACACTGGAGAGGTTTCTTTAAAGTGTAAACCCACAAAGATGAGGAAAACCGTAGCAAAGGCAATAGTAACAAAAGTCAGGAAGTTGGGAAACATCGAGCAATCAGAACCCTAAGCCAGCAGGGGAAAGACAGGAGCCAACCTGACTTACAACACAGAACTGAAAAACTTGCAGGATCAATGCCCGTGGAAATGAGATTGAAAGGGCTGCTACATTTGGGTCTTGTTGAAATCTGTTGAAGAACTCAGATCCCCAGAACCCCTACCCTCCATCCCACGGCGGGGGGATTCTTCATCCCCTGCCGTGGCAGGAACTGGAGGCTTACTCTGGAGAGGGAACCAGAGGCTCTCTAGACTCACAGGCGCCTGGCACAGTTGAGGCAAAGGTCCCACAATAAAATCAGCACGGTTAAGTGATGTCACGGCACCAGGTGCTGAGACCCCAGCCCTGCTCTCTCCCTCTGCTGCCGGAAAGCCAACAACTAGGCCTTTACTCTCTGGGCAGGATGCGAGAGGATCTTCCTCTGTAGCAATGGCAAGTTCAGGAGGAAAGACCGACTTAAACAACCAACCAGATAATCCTCCTCGCAGCTCCCAGTCAACAAACTGCACTGATAGGCTGAGAGCCTTCAGATGGCTGTTTAATCCCCTGTCCGTAAATGTGAGTCAGTGACAAAGACTCACTGGATAACTTGGTCATCTGATCGGCCTCTGCTGTGAAAGATGGAGACTAAAACAAACAGAAGAAAGTGACTTGGAGGAATGGTGAAGGGAAAGCACAGCTGCCAGAAATCCTAATAGTTCATTAACCATCCTCTCTGTACTTTCCTGCATGTTTTAAAGTTTCCATTCTAATTCTCATAGAGATAAGATATTGTAACAATAAAACAACAGTATTACAGTAACAAAAACAATAACAATAAAACAATAAAAAAGGAACATTCGAAAAGCTCTTAGAAATTAAAAATATGAGAGGGGCGCCTGGGTGGCTCAGTGGGTTAAAGCCTCTGCCTTTGGCTCAGGTCATGATCTCAGGGTCCTGGGATGGAGCCCCACATCGGCTCTCTGCTCAGCAGGGAGCCTGGTCCCCTCCCCACCCCACCCCCGCCGCCTGCCTCTCTGCCTGCTTGTGATCTCTTGCTTTCTGTTGAATAAATAAATAAAATCTTAAAAAAAAAAAGAAATTAAAAATATGAGAAAAGAAGCAAAAACTCGTTTAAAAAAAAGTTTAGAAATTAAATAAGAATCTCCTAGAAAGGAAGACACAAAGACAGAGATGAAAGAAAATGAAAAATAAATTGCCACCCTGAATCCTCTGTCTAGTCAAATTATCAACCAGGTGTGAGGACAGAAAAAAGACATTGGCAGAAATGCAAGATTTCAAAAACCCTTTCTTCAGAAACCACTGGAGGATGTGCTCTATCAGAATGTAGAGTAAATACAGAAAAAGGAAGACATGAGATGTAGGAAACATTACATGTATTTTAGGAGAATCACCAGGACAAAGTAAGGGGCCTTTGCAGGATGAAAACTACAGGCAACAAACCCCCAGTGTGGGTGAAATGTATTCAGGAAGATAAAATTATCTGCCTGTTTTTAAATACCTAACTGTACCCATGTATTTACACCTGATCTAAGGCTGCTTCACACTGCGAAGCAGAGTTGAATAGTTGCGACAGGTACCATAAAGCCTGCCAAGTCCAAATACTCTCTCTCTGGCCCTTTAAGAAAAAGTTTGCAGACACGCTCTAGAGAATTGACTAGACAGACAAGAGCTTATGGTCGAATTAGTTATGTGTACAGATTCAGGGAGAACAAAAATTCAATTCAGGGAGAACAAAAATTGGGCAGGAAAGGAAGAGTAGCCTTGATTTACTACATGGCTTAGCTTTGAATATATGTACATAATTATAATAATGTAAATGTCTAGTACCCTGCTTATTACAGTTACCGTACCGCTGCATTGGGAAGATGGGAAGGATGTGAATGTGTGGTGGGAGAGGGAAGAAGGCGTTTACTCCTCATCTTCCATAGTGGGAAGTCAGTAGATTGGCCCTAAAACTGAAGAGGAAACATGGCAATAGATATCAAAATCCTTGGTGTAAAAAGGTAAAAATCAATTCCTCTGGGGAGAGAGAAACAATGACAGTGGGACAGGGACAGCTATTTTTCAACAAATCTTTTGCAGGCTTTTAAAACTGTATCCCTTTATACCTTCAATTAAAATAAATTTAACTCCCCCACAAAACTGGAAAACAAAAAAGAAACTTCGTCAGCAACTACATAGTATGTATTCGAGCTGCCCTTTTCTGCCCTCACGTCCCGTGGATGTGTATCACTAATCATCCTGCTCCGTTTCCTGGTGATTCAGGACCGGTTCACAGAATCTGCACGTTCGTGCTCCAGTAAGAGGTGGCCCTGCTCAGGAAACGTCGATCTCTGATACAATTTAGGCACCAATTTAGGCAGATTCTGTCTGGTTCACAGACATTTCCTCCAAAAGAACATTGCTAAGATGCATTATTTGGCCAAGCATCTGACTATGTTAAATGTGTCCTACAGTAGCTGCATTTTATTTTATTTTTATTTTATTTTATCTTATTATTTTATCTTATTTTATTTTTTTAAAAATTTATTTATTTAATTGAGAGAAAGAGAGTGTGTGGGTGCACGCGCCAAGCAGGGAAGCAGACTGCCTGCTGAACACAGAGCCCTACCCCCACAGGGTTCCATCTCCCCACTGGGAGATCCTGACCAGACCTGAAACCAAGACGCCCAACGACTGAGCCACTCAGGCGCCCCAGTAGCTACAGTTTAAAATCTCATCTGTTCTGAACACCGTTTCTTTTGAAGCCCATAAGCATGGGAAGACAGTTATTTCTCAATAATTATTCATAGCTACAGGACAGTTTATTAGTATTTTCTCATCATCTGGCCCTGGACCTAACATACAATAGGCTGGTAAATGTTTGAATGAATGAATGAACTCTATTGTATAGTCAACAATTTTTTAAAAACCAAGATGCCTTGAGAAGCTGCAGAAATGAACCCTCGCAAAAGCCACAGGTGATTCCGTAACTTTCTTCAGCTTTTCAGTCAGCAAAGCGAAGTTGTGCTTCTGAATGATTTTGATTTCTGAATTAAAGCAGTTTTTGCTTTTTTTCTAACTCTTCATAGGATCTTTCCAATTAAAGATGTACCTCTGGAGACGGATGGCCTTGCTGATTGGCTCTATCAACGTTTTACTGAAAAAGAAGAGCTCTTATCACAATTTTATGAAACAGGTACACAGTATCCTATTACATATGTTTCTGAAGTTGGTGATAGTTTCAAAGATCTACTTGAGGGGAGATAACCATTTTTCCATTCTTCAGATACCCTAAAGGAATCAAAGTATTTCTATATTTAAGAATTTCAGCTGAGAATATTCATAAGGACAGTGTTAATGTTGAATTTATTCAGGCCCTTATTTCAGCAGCCAGTGTGCAAGATCACATGTTGAGTAAAATGTTGTACAAATGGAACTAATTCAAGACAGTACACACTCTGTAGAAGACTGCAAGTCGTGCGTGTACAGTTCCACGGGCTGTTTCATGAAATAGCAAATAACATTTGTGGTTTGGCATTGTACGTAATTGTTTAAATAATATCATCATCTAAAAAATACCATTTGAGATCATTTTGAACTGCATTTTTACATGCTTGCTCTTTTCTTTATATATAGGGATAAAGCTTACTTTTTAACTTTTCACGGATACGACCTTAGACTTTTCTCCTTGTGAGAAAAAAGTCAATTTACTGGAAGGTCCCTTATCTATACTTAATATTCTCTACATTCTGTGAAAACTGCAATGTGGTGAAACAGCCATAGGAAGGGAGGGAGGAGGGTGGGGGAAGACAGGAAGGAAAGAAGGAAATTAGCGTTGGTAGAATGCCAGGCATTACCACAGTGCTTTCACAAATAACTATGTATGTTGTAGGCTTATTCTCTGGAACCTACAGTAGGAAAAGAAAAAAGGGAAGAGAAAGTTGTTTTAGGTCTGATGATGGCTGTGAGATTTTAGATTAACAGAAAGTGCTTTTTTCTTCCCACTTCTATTTTTTTGGTTCAGAATTAACGTTCATGTTAAATCAGACTGTGAAAGGCCTAATGGTGAGCAAAGGCTGATACTGTTAATTACCTTTAATGCCTCTGTTTTTGTGTTTAGGATTGTTTCACATTACCCACAACAGGATTCCTTCTTGATCCTAATGTTTAGACCCCGGGGCCATGAGCTAGTGCATACTCATATGATAGGGGTTGGACGATGTGCTTGTCTCTAGAATTCTTAGTAAGACTCTTTGAACAAGATGCCGTTCTCCGCCATGTTCGGTCCTTGGTCTTACTCTCAAAATTTCTTTAAAGATAAAACAAGATAGATGTGTAAGAAGGCACGAGATAATTAAGAGTCACCAAGATCTCTCTTCCTTTTCAGTCTTTGTCTCTTGCTTAATGACATTTAGCCTAAATTGTAGCAACAATAATGGAAGTCTCTTTGTAAGAAAGCTATTTGTATAACAGACCTTGAAACTTGAAAGTGTTCTCTGTAAATTGCTTGTGAGAAGCAAATCCCCACATGAATCAGCTTACCCAAAGGGATTATCAGCAAGGCCAAAGACTATTTGAAATGCTGCAGTGTTATCAAGATGACCTTAGGTAATATTGCCCTGAAGTGGTCTAGCTTTCCCTTCTAGAAAAGAATTTGAAGACATCTGTTTACTTTGTGTTTCTCCTTTTAATTACTAAGATATATTTCATAAATAAGATTGCCTTTTGAAAAGAATACCAGTGATTTACCACCACTTTTCTTTGTGGCAAAAACATTTACCTTGTAAATGGAGGAATTGGTGTCAGTTATGTCATTTCAGAAATTATTTAAAATCAATTTCCGGGCCCCTGAGTGGCTCAGTCGGTTGAGTGTCTGCCTTTGGACCTAGGATCGAGCCCCTCATCAGGCTCCCTGCTCAGTGGGGAGTCTGCTTCTCCCTCTCCCTCTGCTGCTCCCCTTGCTTGCACTCATTCTCTCTCCTACTGTCAAATAAATAAAATCTTTAATATATATACATATATATACATATATATGTAATCAATTTCACACATCCTGTATCCTGGCCCCTGTAGAAATCTCTAGGGTTACAATAGAAGCAAGGCAGCCAGAGTGCCTGCTCTCATGCAGTTTATATTCCAGAAGGAGACAGAGTTCAAGTCTGTAGAAAAAAGGAAAGATAGATCTGGATCATTACAGATCGTGGAAAGTGCCAAGAGGGAAATAACCATGGCGAAGAGTGTGACTGACTTGGGGGAAGGGCCCCCTCCCCATGGTGTTTTTTCTGATACTGAAAGAATGCAGATGAGGTTGCCTTTCCCTGAGATGAGGAAAGGCATCTCAGGCAAGAAGAATAAACCCAAATGTTCAGAGGCAGGAAAGAGCTCAGCAGTTCGAAAATTGTATTTCAAATGAGATCTCTCTTCAGGAACAATGGGAAGTCACAGAAGATGCTTTAAAAAACCAACAACAGGGCGCCTGGGTGGCTCAGCGGGTTAAAGCCTCTGCCTTCAGCTCAGGTCATGATCTCAGGGTCCTGGGATTGAGTCCCGCATCGGGCTCTCTGCTCAGTAGGGAGCCTGCTTCTCCCTCTCTCTCTGCCTGCCTCTCTGCCTACTTGTGATCTCTCTCTCTGTCAAATAAATAAATAAAATCTTAAAAAAAAAAAAACAAAAACCAACGACAAAAATTCTAAGTAAACTAATATTCAGCTTTTGTTCCAGGAGACCTTACCACCACAGTAAAACAAATGAATATTTCTGTCTTGTCTTTTAGGAGCTTTTCCACCTCCCAAGGGCCATAAGGAAGCTGTTTCCAGGGAGATGACCCTCAGCAATATGTGGATATTTCTCATACAGTCTTTTGCATTTTTGTCAGGCTATATGTGGTATAACATCATCCAGTATTTTTACCATTGCCTGTTCTAGGAATTGACTTGGACTTGTCAAGGTCACCATAGGAGTTCAGACTTCATAAGTGTGCATTATTTTACATGTGCAAATCAGAACATAAAAAAAAAAAGCAAAGGAAATTCAATGGATGGATTAATATTTATCCCCCTTTGGGATATTTTAAAACTCTACTAAAATGAGGATCAGTAATATAATGACCTGCTAATATGTTTTAAGGACCTTTCACGTTTTAAAAAGATACACTCTACCACACATTTAAGCAAACACCACATTCGGAGAAGAGGAAATCATAAAATCATCCTAGAAGACTATCTGAGAGAAATTCTGTTGCCACCAGATATACTCGATAATCTAGTTCAAGCTCAGAGAGTTGTGTTCGTGCCTCTTAGCTAGTAGTCTCTATTAGGGCAGAGCTGTAGAGCGCCCTCATTTCCACCAGCTCTTGCTGTGTCACTAGGAGCCTCGAGGGGAGCTGGGCGGCACCCTCAAGAACTGTTCCCCGTGGTTCGCAGTGACACTCCAGTGTCTGGCACGCCGTGGGGGAGAAGCAGTGTCCACTGGACACATTCCGGTACGAGAATGTGTTCCTAAAAAAGGCTAGCTCAGTCCAACATTGTGTTTACAGGCGCTAGTGCTTTCCCTTAAGTGAGGGGGGGTCACTTGATTTCTCTTTTTGTATAGAGGCATATCCTAGATTGAGAATTGTCTTTTACCAAATGCACTTTTATCAGATGCATATATAGCGAAGGATTAGTAATATAGCCTGAAAACAAACGTAAGCATGATCAGTGAGCGGGATTCCTGCGAGGCTGTCTCGTCCCTGCGTGGGTACCTGGGTGCCCCTCGTGGAGCGCCGCGCCCACGGGAGGCCTCTGTCGGCTCAGAGGCTGCACTGCGCCCACTCTGGCTTGTTAGCACCGACTGTATTTGGGGGTGGTTGGAACAAATTAATGTAAAACATTTAAATGATCAGTTTGAAGTGAGATAGGGGTTTTATTAGAAAAATAAGAGGTAGAGCCAGACATAGGCTTAAAATGGTGATAAGTTCTCACATGGCACCCCCAGACCTGTGTTCTGTCATCACCTCTAGTTGCTGCCCACGTCAGGGTGGTGTAACCGGGAGACCCGCACAAAAGGCTTCCCAGTCTTTTACAATTGCTTTAAAGGGGATAAAGTCAAGTTTTTATTTCTAGAGAACACTTTTTTTTCCCCCACTATGATTTACCTCACAGTAGAACCAGACTCTTCTCAGAAAGTTCTGGGACGTCCTCTGTCCCTCACCTGCGCTCCCAGCGTTGAGACAGAGTTGGTGTTTCGGGTTAGGATTTTAAGACTGAAGATCCTAGGAAGTCAGTGGCAGTTTTCTGTGATATGAGTGTTGTAGATGCCCCCGTTATCACTAATCGTACAAATGGCAATTTTGAGAAGTAGGCCAGAAAATAAAAGTAAAGGCTAATGTTTTCTATTTTTAAATAAACCAAAAAAAAAAAAAAAAAAAACTGAAAAGATGTGAATTTTCTCCCAGTTATGTGGGAAAAGTAAAGCAACACCAAATACAAGCCCACAGCAACTTCATCTTTGGGTTAATTCCATGCATATATGAAAGAGAATAATGTGTTAATGAAATACCTCATTGCATATTATGCTACTACTGGTAAAATGCAGAAGACAGTGTTATAGTATGTGCTTTGGTAGGGGTTGTTACAAGATGCAATTTTTTTTTGCAATCTAAGCATTTTATTGTGTGTTTTACAGTGACAGTGAGTAAGTGAAACCGATCTCGAGTCAGAGGCATGGATGGTGATAGGAAACCAGATAGAAGCTTAACGATGCTTCTGTTTGAAGTCCAGCAAACGCTGCTAGATTACAGGTTGAATCGAAATTGTTCATTTGAGAGATTAGTCAGCCATCTAGGGGATAGGGTGCTCACTGTCAAGTATGGCACGCACAGTCCTAGCTAAATAGGCCTTTTCCTCATCGCTAAAGCAAGCCGCAGGGAGGAGAGGCCAGTTCTCCTATCAAAGAGAAATGCATACATGCATACATAAATGCAGGTCAGGGCCACTTTTGCCAGCTCTGTGCTCCAAAGGAACGTGCTATTGTTAATATACTGTACACATTAAACCAACCATTCTGTAAGACGCTTTATTTTTCAAGCGCAGAGTCACTTCAACAGTCTGTAGAGTGACAAATACCAATAGATATGTGAGTTCATTTTTTGTGAGTTGTAAATAGATGTGTCACTGATCTGCGTATCCCCCTCTGATTGTTTATCAGTGTGTTCTCTCTTTTTTGTTTGTTTGAGAGCATCGATTGCGCTCTCTTTACCAGTAACTGGAGGTCAGCTGCTTGCACTAGGGAACGTAGAGAGAGAGTCAGTGTTCTATGGTAAATCAGGAAAGCAGCAATATGCCACTGTACAGAAGTGAATAAAAATTCCAAATTTGTACTTTCTTTGCAAAATGAGATGAGAGGAGGTTTAAGGAATACACATTTTGTTAAGGGGGAGGAGAATGAAACTGTGCCAGTGTCATACCAGTAGCTTATAGAATCTCAGCACTTCTTGGTCTCAGCTGACCTGCCTCGATTCCTACAGCAGAGGGGGTTGAGAACTCCCTTCTGGATCCTCGTCCTGACACATGGCAGTGGTGGAGCCCCTGCTGGGCCGTGGGCCCGAGGGCAGGTGTAGCGCATACGGAAGTGACCACACCGGCCGTTCACTCTTCACGTGAGAAACTGTCGTTGGTGTTGAAATATACAGACATAATATATGTAGACATACGATGGAGAAACCTATACACCAGTGGAGGGTAAAGAAAAATGACAGAATGGAAAATGACGTTTCAGGTGGGCAAAGAAGTTAGTTGAGAATCTAAATAGCTTTTTTTAAAAAAAGATAGCTCTCAGTTCAGCTCTGTCATATTATTAAGGAGATTTTAATCTTACAATCAACCATTAATTTCCCACAGTGAAGGAACTAGGGATTGCTGGATAATTAATCCAGTGATGAGTCATAGTTAGCCAAAAATGTAATGTGTATTTACGAGTTTGAGGGTTTTTTTTCATCAGACATTTTTGCTCTTCTAGGAATGCTTGCTGATTTTTAAAACAATGATTTCAATTGTTTATTAGTTTCTCTTGCTTATGTATTTATGACTGTGTTAATGAGTAGTGAAAAGACTTGGGAAGACAGCTTCAGAAAGAGGGAACACAAAAGCCTAAATAATCCATGGGCTAGAAAAGGAATCCCTGAATAGTCAAGAGTTGGCGGTATTGCAGAAATGCTCAAGCCTTTAATGAAAATGAGATGTGAAATCACCCAACACAAACCTCAGAACATCATCCCAGCGTTACTATTGTGTGGATTGATGTTAAGAATGCCTCTTCATTCTTTGTTCATGTTACTCCTTGTGGATTTGTCTTTAGTGACGTTTTGACAATCATTTCCCTAAAGACTCTTCGGAACTAGTGGGACCTGGTTATAATCAGAGATAGCAGTCTGTAATCATGGACAGTCTTATTGGATTCTTTTGATACTTAAGGAAATTTTATTTGCACTGCCGAATAGGAAGAGTGAGTTATTTTCTTCATTACACAGGATTTCACTCCAGAGTTACCATCATGAGTGGGTCCGCTCCAGTCCACAAGGATGCATAAAAATGGTTAGTCTTATTTTTTTGCCATGTAGTACTGTGAACCTTACGTCTGTTCACGTGAAAGTCCAAAGCAGCAGGTATACTGGTTTATGATATGAGGGGGTGGAGACTAGTATGTTTGGGACCAAAACCACCTACACTGGACATTATTTCCAGATCACAGAGGGGCCGGGTGCTCTCTGGAGCAGTCACTGGTTGGTGCTTTATTGCAATCATTTTGCATTGATCCTCAACGATTAGGAACTGGATCCTGGCAATAGCTGAGGGTGCTGAACTGCTGGGGGAGGGGGACTGTAGCCATACGGAAGATAAAATCGGGGTTTTTCTGCAAAATTTCCATTGGAGGGTTTTTACATTTAATATTTTTTAAGACAGTTGAAAGAGCAAAAAAATTTTAAGTGTATTCTAGTTGCAAAGTAGGCACACGTATTTTGAATGACTTTATTTTTATTGTGTAGAACTGTTGAACACAGGACCAGTGCACAAGCTCTTTCCATGTGAGGGTTCTGCATTTGACAGTAACTTATCTCATGACTGGGTAATGAAACAGTTACACACGGACCTGCCATTGTTGCATTAAGTGCTTTCATTTTCTTTACAGTTATTACAAAGTTGTATTTATTTTATACCGATGGGTTTTCGTTTTCCCTGATGCCATATGTTTACTTCAGCTTGTTGACCTGTTTTTCTTTGTTATCTGCATGTTGAAATGTATGCTCAGAATGAATGTAAAGGCTGCGGCAACTGTCTTTAATTTTTGTAAAGGGCTGGTCACACACAGATCTGGTTTATGAACGCATATGGGATTATTTTAGTAACCAGATCACCTTTTCAGAAACTGAGATGTGAGCACCAAAAGAAGCATTTTCTCAGCAACAACAACAAAATGAATAGCTGGTTCTATTTTTTTTTAACCTAGAAAAAATAAAGTTGATTTTTTTCAAGTAAAATGCTTTTACTTCTTAGTGGCGGGGCCGGGGTGTTTGTGTGTTTCTGGCGGTATTTTGGCATGAACATCTGTGGACATGTACTTGAAGCACACCGTGGCAGGTGGATGCTGAGGGCCAACTGAAAAACCAAATAAAAAACAGTGTACTTCCTTCTTTGGTTTTAAACTCTTTCCTCCACTCCTTCCTCACTCTCCCCCTTGGTTTGGTGGAGATACTGGTATATTGGTGGCATACTGGTAAATGTTCAACAGGCTGCTCTCCTGGCAAAAAAAAAAAAAAAAAAAAAAAAAAAAATGATGTATGCAAATGTACATAAGATTGCTATAAATTTTCCTGATACAAGAATGTAGAACACAATTAATAGATAATAAGAAAATATACTTTATTGTAAACTCCATATGGCCAAGTGATTCTCCCAGGATGCTCTGAGTTTGCTGAACTCTTGTTGCCAACCTATGATGTGCAAATGGAATAATATCCTAATTCACCTCTCAAATTTATTGTCACTCAATCTGATATGTGATCTACTGCTAAATTATTTCTTACCCTTGTACAAATTTTACTCATTAAAGTGAATCACTTTGAGCTTCGGCGCTAATTATAAGCTTTTAGTGACAGCTGTTTAACAACTGCTGGCAAAATTCTAAAATTTAACCATCGGCTCTAGGGTCAGGAGCCAGTCAGAGCGGTCTCCAGCATACCACTGCCCTCTCTTTTCTGTTTGTTTCACTGTTGGTACTGAATAAATTTCTCACAGTTAAGCTACTCACTGCTCTCAGGAAATTCTTGCCACTGACCCTTGCAGGGGCTTCAAAAGGTGGGAAAGCATTCACATCGGTCTCACAGAGCATGATTTTGATTTGAAGAATTTGACGAAATCAAACTTTTCCTAAAGTGCATGGGAAGCTTGCCTATTTCTAAAGCTGGTTCTATGCTTTCGGATCTCAAAGTGAAGTAAACTGTGATATGAGCCTCTCTGAGATTTTGTTTTGAGCATTTAAAACATTTATTGTTTAGATCATTGTTTGTAGAATATGTTTGATCCCACTGAAAAAATTTAAATGTATTAAAATATCGTAATACAACCTACCAAATAAGTTAAAACTTTACAGTTTAGTCTACCTCTTCTTCTATTTGGATTCAGGCTGCTGTTTTGAGTTGAGGTTGTAATTTTTCCCCTCTAGAGGTTGTTTCTGTCCAAGACAAAGAACAAATCGAGGGCAGAAGACCGAAGGCATATTTGAAGCTCTCAGAGATCTCTCGCTGACCAGCCCTATTTCTCATGAGTTGGGGGGAAAAAAGCCATTGTTTTAAATCTCCACTTAATATGAAAATGTTTGTTTTTAAAATGTTTCTTCCTGCTGGAAAAAAAAATGTATTTTTAAAAGGAAAAAAAAATCCTCTTTTGGCTATAAGAAAAAGTCAGCTGTATGAACAGGTGTGACCATATCATAACATGCTGATATATAAATCAATAAATTTTTACCTCTCAGGACTTGTATAACCTTGTTCTTAACTCTTAGAGGCATGAGAAACATTAAGTATCAGTCATCCAGATCACATATAAATGACACACAAATGGAAGGGAGGAGGGTTAGCTAACCACCAGAAAAGAGCCAGGCTCTTTTCATCATCAGAAAAATACTCTTAATTAGGTATGCTCAAACCCATTTTACAAAGGAAGAAATGGAACAATTTTTTTTTTTTTTCTAGAAAACATGAGAGCATCACGAAGCTCGTCTCTGAGTTTTCCCCTGGAAGGTTTCTGCTGCTTTTCCTTGGAGTACTTTCTGCCTTTTTAGGTGTGAAATTTGCTCTAGAGATGGTGGTAAAGTTCTTACCGCTCGCTTACCGTGGGCAAGAGAGAACACTGGGCCATCCTTGTGATTACAGCAGCTGTCTTCTCGGTGTCATTGAGAAATTGTGGGCTGGGATCCCAAATTACCTATTGTTGCATCTTCATGCCTATGTTTCATTTCTGATGCAAAACTTCCTGACAAAGGTCTTATCTTCAGTTTTCACCAGTTAACTAAGACTGTATCAGGATCAGCTAATGGACATTTGAGGGACAAGAAAGTAGAGCCCTAGAAGTAGAGAAATCAGAAGAGCTTAGAGTACGAGGAATAGGAACCCAGGAGTGATAGAGGGCAAAGGGAGCGCAAAGGCAGCTCTCTAAGCAGGTACACACAGCCCCTGACACAGGCAGACCCTGGGGGGGCGGGGGGGGGGGCGGGTAACCAACACCAAGGTAAGTCTTAAGGAAATCCACCTCTGTGAGAACTCTGTCCTAAGACCGCCAACCTGAGGGCTCACCTGTGGAGGACCCCACCTGCCATTTCAGATACTCTGCCCTCATGGCAGAAATAAAGCGTGCCTCTGAGCCATTAGGCATCTCCAGGATGCTAAACAAAAGGACAATTCAAAATATCGGTGACAAGGAGCCTCTTTTCATCAAGGCATCTAGAGCCCACAATAGGGCTTTTAGCTTTCCCTGAAATGTACACATTTCAATTAGGACAAAGGATGACATTGGAAACAAGGCATCTGGACCCGTCTCTATTGGATGTATTGAACTCTTATATATTCAATGTGGGGCAGTGAGAGCCGTGGCTGCTTGGGGCTCCAAAAAACACAAGAAGTAAAAGCCCACCAATACTTATTTTGGCTTAGACCCAGTCCTGGCAGGATGTCACTTTAGAGAAAGTGAGTCACAGGGCCAGTCCAGATTCAACATGGGTGGGTCTACAAGAGGGTGTAAATACTGGGAGGCATGGCTTATCGGGAGCCATGTTTGAAGAGCGGCTATCACAGTAAACAATTTACTGGAATAAACAACACTAGACGGGTCTAGAATTCTCACACTTTTACAAATTTGCCCATAATTTCAATAGTTGGAAGTATTTTGAATTTCTGAATACTTTAAGAGGATTAGATCTGTTGGTCCATCACCCGTTCATATAAATCACATTCATCAAAAGGACATGTATCTAAAAGAGCAGCAGTTTTGTTGGGGAGTAACCTTTATATTATTTTCAGCTCCAATTGATGCATAACTCATTAGCCCTTAGCCAGTAGGAACTTTAGAAATCACCTTGTTTTGAGAAGGTGGATTTCATTCTGGTGCAATTTTGGTCTCTTGCTGGTAGCATCAAATGGCTACTTAACAGAATTGTGGGGACTAGAGACTGGGCTCTTGATTTCCATTCAAACGTTTTCCCCCAAACAACAGATTGCCTGTTTGGGTTTCTGTTTTGAGTAAATTAAGAGTTAGATCTAAAGGATTAAGTATACTTCTTAAAGGGGTGATGGACTTCCTTTTCCTCGATTTTAAAGTCTACATAATAGTTCTCAAGCCCTAGATTATTTTTTTTTTTATAACTATTCCCTCAGCTGTTGCAGAGATACAATTAGCCACTAAAAAAAGTCTGAAATCCATGCTTTTAGTCTCTTGGGATGTGGAAGTGAAATGTATTTTGTGTTTATCCTTGCCCCATAGAGGAGAAGAGAAAGAGAATGCCTCAATTCAGACAGAAGCAGGGAAAAATGTCAATCTCATAACAGCTCTTTTCATTTCTGAATTCTGGGTGTGACAGGCAGCAGGTGGTAAGCTCAGAGCCAACACTGCCTCTGGTGCACAAATGTCGCCTTCATCATGGCAGCCGCTGGCTTCCAGAGCCTAGCCAAGAAGAGCCTGCAGAGGGGGAGCGACACCTGGGACTCAGCCTATGAGCTAGAATCCTAACCCCTTCAACAAGCATCTTACCCTCTAAACCTCACTCTCGTAAGTTAAATGGGAAACTTTCAAAGACTTCTTTTCAGTATTACATGAGGTCTTTTCTGTGAAGCCCACTGTATTGAACGCTCGGTAAAGGAGGCTGTTTTATCTCACCCCAACTGGGTTTAACAGAGTATGTAAATGATTCCCACATCTACCTGTGTCTGAGGTCCAAATGACCTGTTTGGTTCCTACGAATTGTTTCGTTATCCCCCAAGCTGTAATGCCCACCATCCCATTTTTCCAGAGCCCTAAGTCATTTGGGTTTCTAAGGTGAACTGAAATATAGTCAGCCTAGCCGAGCTCCTAACCTCACCCTAGTCAGACTATATCTAATTATTTAAGGCTCCCGACAGCAGCAACAAATAGCTTTGAGGTCTGAAAGCCAATTAGGAAGGTAAGGAGAGTAGGGCATAAAGAGGAAATAGGATCTGCTAGACAGAAGACATTGCATAATCTTCGTAGAGACCTATTTTTGCCTCTGAGACATGATGTCACTTGTGGTGAAGACCTTGAACTCTTTATCAAAAGGGAGGAAACTATAATTTCTAGTAGTTGGAAGCTACCCACCAGCCCCTAGTTCTCTATGTATAATTCATATGATCCTCAAATATAAAAGCCTGCACTGAAGGCATCCTGAAGATTCAGGAAGCCACCGTAATTTTGCACATGTTTTCCTTTCTCATTGAAGAAGATTCTGAAGCGTATATCTTGAGAGCTGACATTTTCTCTTCCAGTTTTAAGGGCCACGTACTCAATTCTTAAGAATTAGGTACCAGAAGGAAGTGGGCAGAGTAGAATCAAATGCTGCTTATGGTTACTGGGGAATGGTGGTCGACTACAGAGGAACCTCCAAGGGCAGCTCGGATAGCAAGCCTGATCTTCTCTGAGAGCGCCAGCCTGATACACGTCAGGTTGTCCGGCCAACATTCACAGA
Source organism: Potos flavus (assembly GCA_028534135.1). Classification (NCBI taxonomy): domain Eukaryota; kingdom Metazoa; phylum Chordata; class Mammalia; order Carnivora; family Procyonidae; genus Potos; species Potos flavus. The sequence continues at coordinate 26,854,328 of CM052893.1, forward strand.
ACTTCCTCAGGTGATAGACGCCGGGAAGTAGCAATTCCATGAGGGAGAGGATGAAGGGCAAACGTGAGATTATGGAACAGGTCTCCTAGAGGAGATTTGGAGATACTTAGAAGCCATCTTCTGGGGAGAAGCTTGGCATGAACGATGACTCAGGGAGATGCCTGTGTGCCTGGTGAGGCATGACAAACTTCAGAGCAGTCCTAGGCTGGCCCACGATAAAGGTAACCCGGCTTTGTTTCCTGAAGGGTTACTACAAAAGGCAAGGGATTGAATGAGTTAACGAATGTGGAATTCATAAAGCATTTTCTCCTCGAGGGCAGAGAAATGGAATGGTTGATTACTCAGCCTTCAGACTCTATTCCATGTAAGATCAGGAAGAGCAATTGGAATAAATCGGGGTTGTGTCCGAATGACGGGAAACCTGGTGTGTCAGGAGGAGCGCTGATGCAGACTGACCGGCTATTGAAAGAGGAAGGAAAGGATTAACAGGAGGGCTACCTTACCAGCCCCATGGGTAGTGACCTGTCTAACCACAGGGCTAGACTCAAACACGGAGAGACCAGCCCCAGCAGATCGCCCCATGGGTTTCCCATTTGAAAGGTGTTTATTGTTGGGTAGAGGTAGAGAGGAGTGGTCATGGTGGGTACAAGAATCTGAACACTGCAGACGAGAAAGACATGAAGGAAAAGCCTTTGTTTTTAGAAGCCGGGGAAACAGGAAAGCACCGGATCCCCTGAGCAAGCGAGAGACAACAGTGTGTCTCAAGGAGCACCTGCAACACGCTCAGTCACAGACACCCGGTAGCCCAGGTGTGTGCAGTTAGCAACCTGCAGGTCCTCGTGGTGAGGCTTTCTCCACCGGGCTGCTTCTCCTGTGGGCTCCAGCTCTTCTGGTCAACCCTGCACCTCACCAGGAAGACGGCGAGCCAAGGACAGTCCTTCCGGCCCACTCAGGTCCCAGGACCCTGGGATCTCCACTCTCAGACGGTTCCTTGCTCTACCCTTCCCTCAAGTGGCCACCCTCTGCACGGGAGGGCATTGGTGAAGTGCTCAGGATTTTCTCCACGGACATAGTTGCACAATCAGGAGGGGGACAAAACCACATGATTCTAGAAGCTTCCACTCTTTCTCTGACGAGCACTTTTTTAAAGTGTGTGTTCTTGTGTGATTGACTTGGTGGCTGTTTGAGGTTGTTGTTTTTGTCTAGTTTCTAAATTTCTGCATTATTTCTTTGGGCAACAGGGGAGAGAGTTTCTGTGATTCTGCTTTATCTATCTTTAAACAGAAGTTGAATGTATTTTCAAAAAGATTCAGTTCATCAAAAGGCTGCTTAGTTCATGCCCTTCTCATGACTATTACTCAAAATGAAGCACATATGAAAAGAAGGTATTATATTACCTATAGCCCGGGGGAAAAATAATTTAGTACAAAGAATTAAGGTGTTCTTCTTTCGCTTTTGATAGGCTGCAGGACTTCCTAGATTAAATGAGATTTCAATTGCTGAGAGAGGAAGGGGGAGGCTCAGTGTGGGCAGCAAGGGCTGCTAATCTGGAATTTATAATTTCCTCAATTTCTACTCCTTAGAAAATGCCTGTCGCACAGAGGGTTGGTGATAACCTAGTGAGATAATCCTCGTGAAAGGGTTCAGGGAACTTTAAACACTCCACAAGAATGAGCGGCGGTTACAATTACATTCAACAATGAAACGGATCCTTTCTTGTCACTAAAAGAATTCACAAAGAAGCTGGGTGAGCCTGTGCCAGGGGCGGGTGGGGGAACCCAACTCTGGCTGAGGGTTGGACCAGCTGGCCCCTACAGCCTTCCCCGCCATGAGCCATTGTCCGTCACAAGGACTCCGATAAAAGCTCCACTATGCCTGCATCTTCTGCTGCGCTCAGAACGGGGAAGAAAGCATGAGCTCAGCTTGGCCAGACGACAGGGTTCATTTTGCGCTCATCATTCACAGAGGCCTCTCCCCAAGATTTAAGCCACCAGGCAGGACCAGCTACATAGTTTGTAGGACCCAGGGCAAAACGAAAATGCAGGGCCCTTGGTCCAAAAATTTTAAGAATTTCAAGATGGCGACCGCAGAGCATTAAAACAGGTGCAGGTCATACGATTAGGAAGTCAGCCCTGCCACCAGGACCGCCAAGGCAGAAGTGAGGAATGCGAAGGAGCCAGGCCGCTGGGGGGCCTCAGTGCCCCCACTCTGTTCCTCCTCCCAAAACACTGCACAAGGGCCTCTTACGGAAGAGGAGATAAGAGTAGCAAACACACATAGCAGCTCTGTGTGCTGGGACATACTCTGAGAACATCACCGCCTTCACGACAACCCCACGAGGTAGGTGATATTATCACTATTTTACAGATGCATGAAATGACACCTAGAGTTGAGGTGACTTGCCCCAAATCACCCCGCGAATGATGGCAGAGCCAGGATTCAGATGCAGGGTGTCTGGCCTCAGAGTCTGACCTCTTAACCGCTGTGACTTACACTTTTTCCAGGGGCCTTCTGTACAATTGCTCAGAGAAGGGAACGGCGGCTGGGGAAACTGGTCCAGGAAGGTCATTGGATCACTAGGCTGCAGCCTCTTCTCCTTTACTGCCCTTACAAAACTGCACTGAACCCATCCAGGAGGGGAGGAGGGTGCTGGGAGCTACAGCAGCCCAGGTAGGCAGAGATGATCACTCACCTCATCCAAGCGAGAGGTATCTTAGTTTGGATTCCCTCTTTTTCTGTTTGTGTTTGAGAAAGAGCAAGAGCATGCACAAGCAGGGGTGAGGTGGGGGCAGAGGGAGAGGGAAGAGAGAATCCCAAGCAGACTCCACACCTAGCAGCACAGCCAGAAGTGGGGCTTGAGCTCATGACCCTGAGATCATGACCTGAGCAGAAATCAAGAGTCAGATGCTTAACCAACTGAGCCACCCAGGTGCCCCAGTTTGGGTTCCCTCTAAAGCAAAGCCTGAGATAAGGCTTTGGGTGCAAATCGTTTATTTGGGACATGATTCCTAGAATGAGTCCAGGATCAGAGAGCGTGTAGAAGAAAGAAAAAGGGACAAAGAAAAGTGAATATTGGGGGCATTATTGACGCTGCCATTGTGGGCAGGGGGAGCTCAGTTCTGCAGAAAGCTAGGCATTCATCCATCACCTGTGTCCCCCCGTTGACTAGGGGCTGCCTCTGTGGCCATTAACTTTCCCAAACTTCTGGGCTGTCCCTGCTGTGGGTGGGAGAGACTCCCCTGGCACCAGAGAATCCCTGGGGCCAAGAGCAAAAAGACTCAGGGAGTGGGCTTCAGGTAGGATGTGCTCAAGGTGAGTAGAAGTCCCCGGTGCACCAGAGCTAGCTACCACCAGGGCAGCTGAAGACAGTGGGCCCAGGGAATAGAGGGAGGGACCCCCAACATGTCTGTACAGGGGCCACCAGTTTTTGCTAGGGACCGGCTCTCAATGGAATCTGGGAGCAGGGGTGGCAAGGAGATCTGCAGACAAAATATCATTTGCATTGTTCCCCCCGGGTCTCTGGGTTCCTCTTCAATGCCTGCAGTTGTTCATTCTTGGAGCTACCGTCTTCCCCAGGCCCAGAGCACAGGAGATGGCACGGCAGGTTAGGGCCAGTCAGCTGGCGTTTACGGAATGTGCTTCCTGAATGGGCTGGAAAAGGGGCAAGGGAGGGGTAAAGACACAGGCTCTGTTCCCCTTAGGGCAGCATGTTGACGCACCCCCGGATGGCATCACAGAGATTGGCCCTGGCTCTGATGAAGGGCTTCAGGGGAGAGTCTGATCCCCAGAGGCTATCTAGAGAAGGAGCCGCCAAGCCCAGGAAAAGATTCCAAGTAACGCTTCCCTGCTGGCTGGAGAACCCTGGGGACCCTGCCGGCCTGCCCTTCCGTCCCCTCCTGCACACACCTGGCTGCCTGCCTGAGGCTGGCCTGGGCTCAGCCGAGGTTGCTGGCTTAGCAGGCCTGCTCTGAGCCTCTTGCCAACCCCTTCCTTCCCTCCCCAAGACCCTCGTCCCTTGGCCACATTTCCCTGAAACCACTCTCTAGGCCCTGGTTGCTTTCTGCATTGTTCTGAGAAACTAGTTGACAAGTTGACCAGCCCAGAACCCCTGAACCTGTGAGCAGAGGGGCAGGTTTATAATACTTGTTCGTCTGTGAGCGGGGAGAATCCAGGCCTGGGAAATAGAAATCTCAGGCTAAGATCCCAGCTCGGCTTCTTTCTAGCCAGCAAGGTCACATTTCCTCAGTTTCCCCATGTGCAGCAGGCACCTGCCTTGCCGTGTCCACCTCACAGGGCTGCTGAGATATCAGATGAAACGTCTGTGAGAGAAATTTTCAAACCAACGTAGTTCAGTGTCGACGGGACACATAAGAACCCTTGTTTGCCACCCCGTGCCCGGCTTCCCATTAGACCCGATTCCTACGCGCTCTTCCTGGCACACGCAGGGGCTTTGTTGTTTGGAGCTCGTGAGCCTGGCAAACTCCTGCTTGTCTGGAATCTAAACAGGCCAGCCGTGAGCTGTCTCGGAGTTGCAGTGCAATGGAAAAGGCCCTCAGTCAGGGCCCGAGCCAGGCATCCCCGCTCCAGACCCAACTGCTGGGAGCCCCATGGCCGTGGGCAAGCTGCTTGATTTCCTGGAGCCTCGATTCATCCCACACAGGTGGTTACCATGCCGGCCCGGCCGGTCTGCCTCCTGGGCTCCCACGGGGGTCAAGATCGATGACGTGGGTCTGTGCAAGGGTGAGCGACACTCCCCGTGCCATGTGAATGCTGGGGATTGTTACTGGAAAAATAAAGGCCTTCTGACCTGATTTCACAGCACACACCCAGCCATTAGGGCTAGAAGATCCCGAAATGTTTTCCAGATCATCTGAGAAAGTCGGCGCAAGAAGAGAAAAGACTCGGCTTCCAGCTAGCGGGAGGCGCGGGTCATTGTCACTCATAGGCCACGGGCTCGGTGCATGAAGGTACAGGGCAAGGTGGGTCGGGAGGGGAGTGAGCGGACTTGGAGTCCTGGGAAAGGAAGACAAAAATGGCAAGATGTCTTTGGAGGCGAGGCAGGAACCAGAAAGGAAGAGCAAGGCAGGGCCCAGCACACAGAGCCTGGATTGAGGCGGGGAGGAGAGGGAGGGAACTGCAAGGCGGGCTTCCCCATCTGCCATGCTGGCTAAACCCCAGTTTCTCTCGTGCGTCAGAGGGGCCCGCCTCCCGACCCCATGGACGAACCATGATTGGTTTAGAATCTTACTATATCCGGGGTCAGCTATTCCTGTGACCCAGTCCTGGCCAATAGAATCTGAGGGATAGTCCATGGGGGTCTTCTGGGAAAGCGCTCTCTCCTTGATAAAAACAAAGAGAGAGACAAGGGAGCCTCTTTCCTCCTCCTTAGCAAGGAGGCCTCTCCAGAGCCGGTCGTGTCCCAGCTGACAGTAGCTGAGCTAGATAATAGCTGGTTCACAGTTCTAACCAGCTCCCCCACCCCGCCCGCCGCCATTGCCCACAGCTTCCTGCTTCCATCCTGTTGGAGGTGAGAGGTGTGAGAGGCTGAGCCCGCGAGCAGCTGCAGCATCTAGTAAGAAGAAAGCCAAGAGCCTCGTACAGAAGCTAAGCCAGAGTCTGGACATTGTCAAGCTACTGAGTCTTGGAATTCCCTCCAGGCTCCTTGACATGTGAGACGAGGCATGTCTTCACGGCGGAAGCCACTTGTAATCTAGTGTTCCACTGACAAGAGAACCAGGGGTAGAGTAACACTGGGACCTCGCGCCCTCGAAGGGAACCTACAGTTTACGCAGCCCTTTGTGGGGACTTGTCTTACTCAGTTGTCACAGAAGACAAGAGGATGAGGGATCTCGCCCTCTTTAACGGATGAGTGAACTGACCAGGGGGCATGAATGACTCCGCGACGTCACAGAGCTAACTGGGGGGGGGGGGGGGGGTCTGATAGCGTAAGTCAGAGTTTCTGACTCTTGCTGCCGCACGCTTTCCACTCCACCTGGGAGAGACCAAAACTGAAGCTGAACAGAGGAACCTACAGCCGCCCCAGACAGCTAAAATGAAAGGTCAGACAGCAGCCTCCTCGCACCTCTCCGAAGAGCCTCAGGGGAGAAGGAAAGAGAACCGGTGAACCACGAGCTGGGGTGGCTGAGCCCAGGCTGGAAGCAGGCAGCACGGGGGTGGGGAGATGGATGGATGAAGAAGGTGGCATGTTCTTCCATCGCCCCTAGGAAGCTCTTAGATGGAAGGAAGGAAAGGTGAGAAAGTGTAAAGCAAGGATTGGCAGTGTTTCCGAAGCACGAGGCCAACTGGCTTCCTGAGCGGGCAGGCAGTGTGGATCCAGCAGGGACGATGCAAGGCCGTGAGGGCGGGGCCAGGGAGAAGAGTGTCCGGAGTGCGGCAGGCCCTGTTCGAGAAGCTTTTCCAGAGAAGGTGAGTTCTGGACCGAGGAGCTCAAGAGCCTCAGGGAGGGCTGGGGAGGGCTGCTCTGTGTGATTCTCTGACCCCGGTGCTGGCTGGCCATGGGTCCTTAGCTAGGGCGCGCACGGAGGAGTCCTTCCTTATGATTCAGCCCTCACTAAAGAGCTCCCCGGGGGAAACTCAGACTCTTCACACGGTCAGATGTGAAATGTGTTGCAAGAAGTGGTACTGATCATAACGTCCCAAAGTATGAAGTTTATTGACTTAAAAAAATTAAAATCGATGGTGCCCCTGGATGGCTTCATGGGCTGAACTTCCAGCTCTTGATCTCAGCTCAGGTCTTGATCTCAGGGTAGTGAGTTTTTATTTTTTTAATTTTAAGTAGGCTCACTGGCCTACTTAAGAAAAAAATTAAAATAGGTAACAAAAGGCATTTTGTGCACACACACACACATACACACACAGAGTATGGCTCTCAGTTCCATATCATGCAGGGCTAGACAAGCTAGAGAGCTGGATAGAGAGAGGGAAACTGGAAAGAGGCCTCCAAGGATAGAGAAAATGCACATGCCCGTTGCAAGTGGATGAGGCAAGCGCCCTTGTTTCGGAGTGCTTCACCAAGGCCTTAGAACATTGTCTTTTTTCAGCTATGGGTGCCTTCACGTTTGCCTCTCTTAGTGGCAGGAGGTGGGGCTCATTCATTCATTTGTCTTTTCATTAGTCAACAAACGTTGCCCCAGTGTCTTAGTGTATCGGACACTATCTGTGCAGCTGGGGTAAGAAACGAAAAGCAGGGCTCGCGCTCGAGGCCCCACAGAGCATATGGAGACAGCATATGGCCAGAGGCAGGCGGGACAAAGTTATGAGGCCTTGGGGTGAGGGTGAGGAGAGCGGCGAGCACCACAGAAGCAGACAGAACCAAGTCTAACCCAGCGTGGGCTGCACCGCGGGAACCTCCCTCCTTGGTGTTCGTCCACAGGGCCCGCCACGGCAGTGCTGGCAAGAACAGACCCAGGCCTGAATGAAGGCAGTGCACAGAAAGGAAAGGATTGGCTAACAGGGAGGGGCTCCAGGAAGAACTTGACTGAGGGAGATGACCCCAAGTTGTCCTCAGATGTCTAGCTCATGGGACCAGTGGAATGGGGGATGCCATTAACTGAAATAGGGAAGAAAGGGGAAAAAACAGGCCTACGGGCAAAAGGGGTTTTCTTCTCAAATATAAGAATCTGATCATGTAAATATCTGACATAACATTTTCCAAAGATTCTGTGTAGCTTTTAGGATAATATTCAAACTCTGTCGTTTAGCACATATGGCCCTCCAAATTCTTCCTTCTCCTCCAGGCTTATTTCTTGTCGCCCCCCCTAAGTTCATCCTTAGATACAGCTATATAAAACTCCTAGTTATCCCGAGACACATTCCATGGCCGCCCTGTAGTTTTGTACGTGTGATTCTCTCTGGCTAGAAAGTGCTCTGTAATGAACATCTGTCTTTTGTGTTCTCAGTACCCTCTCCTTTGGATTACGCCTCTTTTCTCATGCCGTGGGGTTCCGACGCAGCTGCCAGTCACGTCCTGCCCGCTGGCCCTAGGCCTGGTCAAGCAGGGTATCTCGTCCCACCATGATTGGCCCAGGATGGGCACGTGACCCAAACTGGGCCAATCAGAGCCCTCCACTGGGATTTTTTTTTTTTTTTTTTTTTTTTAAATATATAGGTGCTGGGAGGGTTCTTTCTTCTTCTGGGGACAAACAACTGAGGTGATATAAGCCTAGGATTTCCTGTGGCCATGGCCCTCCTGTCCCCTGAAACATGAAGGAAGCTTAACTGATTAGGAGAGAATGAGTTCAACCCAAAGAAAGAAACAAGAGAGATGATGCGAGGAGAGCGGCAAGCCGGAATGCTTTGTGAGTTCTGAGGCCAGCTTTGTCCAGCTGTCCCTGGTTTGCTTAAATTTGTCCTGTCACTTTTAAAACCAAAAGACTCAGGGGCGCCTGGGTGGCTCAGTGGGTTAAGCATTCAACTCTTGATTTCACCGCAGGTCATGATCTCAGTCATGAGATTGAGCCCTGTGTGGGGCTCTGCCCTGAGCATGGAGCCTGCTTAAGATTCTCTCTCCCTCTCCCTCTGCTCCTATGCCCCCTAAAAAAAAAAAGTGAAAATCTCCTATAACCCAAATCCCAATTTCTTCTATCTACTTCTTACGCATCCTTCAAAACTCAGTTCCAACCTAATTGCCCCAGAAAATTTCCTTTGACCAGTTGTTCCTCCCCTCCTGGTTCCATGCACTTCCCTTGGCTTCTCATAAGATTCTGGGCATATTTCAATTGTTTCCCTCAGCAATCAGATCTGTTGTGCTTGGTTCATATTTCTGCTTACTGTCAAATCACAAGCTCCTTAGCCCTAATTGTAGTCACATTATACCTCCATTCCCAGCACAAAGAAGGGCTTTAAAAAAACTTTTGATGAATAGCAAGTTCAGAGCTTGTCTGGGACGTTCAGGTGCCCAGGAGTGTTTGTGGGTGTATCAGTCATGGGGGGGGGTGCTGCTGGTGGAACAGGTAGAGGCCAGTGGGCTGTGGGCAGTGGGCAGTGAGGAAGGCCCTCCGTCTGTCTCCAGTGACTTATCCAAGGAGGGAAGGAGAGTAGCTGAGTGGTGACTGGAGGGGAAAGGGGGGATTTATTAGAAGATTCCAAAGTTCTGAGCGTGTTTCTATGTTGAGGGAATGGAGTCGGTGAAGAGATTGGGCTGAGGATGCAAGAGAACCTGGGCATGGAACCAGGGGAGGGGGATGGGCCTGGAGCACAGGTGGGAGGACAAGGAACAAGAAGACCCAGCAGACACTCAGTTTAGACGAGGACAGAGACGGGGCGGGGAATGGAGCAGCCGTCCCGCAGTCACCTCATCCCGTAGCTTCGCAGGCCAGTGGGGTTGGGCAAAACTGAGCCTCCATCTTTTTCCTGAGACTCCCAGAGCAGCTGGCTGCCTTTTTCTCAATTACCCTCCACCTCCCAGCAAGTAAGGCCATTGCTGAGCCGGAGCGGCCCTATCAGGTCACAGGCCTCCAGATGGGTCCAGACCTCCCAGGCGCTGGCCGGAGCTCAGAGCAATCATCGGCATTGTTCCCTCTGTTGTTGTTACTGGACCCAGGAGATCAGGTTCCCGGGGATAGTGTTTGCTGACTTTGTCCGGGGCCATGTGATCCTGTCACGGGAGGAGCATGGATGTAAATTATTGAGGAAACCTCAGGTTCTCAACAACTCCCTAGCGAGTCAGATATGCCAAGAAACCCGAGAGGACTCTGCCCTTGGGGTGCCGCAGCTGGGATTGTGCAGGGGATGGCTTCCCCGGCCTGTGGTCTCTGAGCCTACCAGAGATTGAAACTTGAAGTCTGGAGGCTCAGCAGGACCCCATGTTCAAAGCCCTCTGCAGCCAGGATTGCCCAAATGATCCGGAGGGTTGAGAGTGCAACCGCCCAACTCAGAAACCACAGTCATTCGGGGCCCTTGGTGCGTGTGCAGGTGAGGAGAAAGCAGGAGCCCGGGGAGGCATGGTTTTGCTCAAGAGAGAGGAGCTGTTGGGAGCTCCTGACCAGACAGGACACACAGGGACATCTACACACATGCGCCCCCCCCCCCCCCGAGACTCTAAGGACAGCCGCTGGAAGACACAGGCAAGGTGTAAGCACCATTCTGGAGGCTGGCACTAGCTGGACCACTGCAGGCGCATGGCCCAGAGGAGGGGATTAGCTGAAGTTGCCGCTTTCCCAGAGGCCTCCCTGCCATCCAGTGCAGAGCTGTGCCAGGAAGGGTCCAAGCGAGTCGGATGCTTGCTGATTCTGGCGGCTGCCTATCAAACACTGTGGTTCCTTACAGGGGGGCAATGCTGGAAGGATCTTGCTGGCTTGTTGCCTTAAGTCCCAGAACTCTCTGGAAGAGAGGAAGGGAAGGCGGGGAGGAGTTCGGTGTTCAGTCTTTCCAAGCTTCCTTTGGCTTTGGTTATCAAGAGACAGCCCATCTGTTTGCTCAGGGCTCTCGCTTCCCCACCCCTGACTACCTATTACCACACTCACTGTGTTTCTGGGCTCTCGAAGGTTGCCAAGCCGGAGTACGTCTGCGTGTTCTTGCCTCTGCCTCATGCACGCCACGCCGAGCCATCCGAGTGCAAGGCTGCATATCTCCCTGTGGGTGTGACCACGTGGGATAATTCCCGTGTTTGCCTAAGTTGTCCCTATGCACGCATGAACGTGTCCAGTCTTGTGTGCTGGAGGGTCCTCACTGAGGACACTGAGGACAAAACTCACCAGGTTTTAATGGCCAGCAACAGGACAACATCAGCACAGCTGGCGGACGTTGAGCTGAGTCTCACCACTTCCCTGGCTTTGTCCGGAACTCATACACGGAGCTTAATGTCTCAGACTCCCCTCCTCCCTCCTCAGCCTGCCCTGAGCCCCTGAAGAGCTCTTGTATGAGGCACCAAAGACTTTCCCAGAAGGGCTGAGGATGTCTGATCTTTGGAGCTTCCACTGAATCTCAACTCATTTGTTCACTCACCCCTTAAACCATCCGTGAGCTTCTGCCAGGCCAAGTCCTGTGTTAAGAGCCAGGGATACAGAAATGAGTAAGACACGGTCCCTGATTTCATGAAATGCACGCTCTAGTCAGGGAGGAAGGCCTGGACACAACTACTCATGTTCAAAGGCAGACTCTGGTAAGACCACGGGAGTACAGAGAAAGAAGACACTGACACCCCCTGAGAAGCCCAGGATGGTGTCACTGAAGAGGCGTTTAGCTGGGACTGGAGTCGGATTTTGACAGGAGAATGAGCAGAATAGCATTTCATGCAGAGCCATGGTACATTCGGAGATCTAGAAATGAGAATGCCCACGGAGTGTCTACTTTCAAACCCTTCCGTGGGGCTGCTGCGTTGCATGATTCCAGGGGAGAGCCCGTCACGTAGGTTCCGGCATGAAGGGTGCCCCCTGAAGTTGTGCAATGGTGTGGTCCTGCCCCTCTTATCTGTGTTCTTGTTGGTCTGTGCCCCCAGCCTTACTGTGTGACTCCAAACTGGTTCCAAATAGGAGCAAATGACTAACGTGGGGTTCAAAGAACACGGGGGAGGAGGAGGCAACTGAAGATACTGTAAGCGAGGCTCCAGAGAATCCCCTGGAGAACCAGCCTGCTCCGTAAGGATGAAGTCAGAACGGGTTGTTGAGAGTGATTTCATATTCTTTCTTTGAATCATTTGCTTCACAAACATTCATCTGTTCTCTAGGAAGAGATGGGTACAGAGGAGGAGAACCTCTCCTTGGTTCATGATGATTTGGGTAGTGTTTCTTTAAGTATGTTCCTAAGAAAAATAAATAGTCCAGAGAGATTCCAAGATCAAAGAAAAGTCACTGGAATCAAATACATTTAGAAAATATGTGTCAACAAAGCAAACATTTTCCTCTACTACAATATTTATCAGTGCCTTTAAAATCTTAACATGCTCTATGAATCTCCATGAGTGGGATATGGCCAGCAATATTTCCTAACGTTATTTCAACTATAACCCCCACATATTCCCACGGAACTGGTAAGGTTGATTAAAACCTTCCTGGGGCAACCCAAGATTGGGGACATTAGTTCTAGGAGTCACTGGGAGAGTGGCAAACCAGGGGAAAAGGATTCATAAACTCAGGGGCAGATGGTGTGCCAAGGAGACGTCATCTAGCTCACTCCATCCAGGAAGACTTTCTAGACGATGTGCGATCTTGGGAATCATTCAGAGAAGAAAGGATAATCTCAAGGGACTGCCGCTTGATCTGTGTCACATGAAAGCAAACATGTACTTGGAGGTATAACCATGAGTAAAATGCCAGGGTCTTAAGTATCTGTTAAAACAGGCTTTGAAGTAGGGATAAGGAGGAAGGCAGAGGCCCAGGTCTTGCCTGCTCTCCAGGAGCACCCAACCTGATGAAGCAAGCACAGCCCCTGCCTTCTGGGGGCTCCTAGCCTGATGGAGGGATGCAGGAAATGATGGCTTCCCAGACACTGGACTTCAGGCAACAAAGGTCAAGGACACCTGAGAGGTGGGAAACCAAGCAAGCCCTACAGTTGCCACAGTTTACTGCCTTGAGAGAATTTCTAAGCCACGAGACAGAGAAGGGAAACTGAGGCAGACCCAGCAGATTTTGTGAGTGAGGAGAAGGAGCTGCAAGTCTGGGGAGACCCAGGCAGCTACAGTACACAAGAGGGTACTGAGGAGGAGGGAGTTGCATGGAGAGAGAACCCTGGGAATCTCCAGGTTTTAAGCAGAGCGCTGACCCGCATATGCGTGTAAGGAAACTACTCAGAGCTGGGGAAAGAACCACCCAGACCGATGAAGGCAAGAGTATCCGGAGCTCACACAGGGCCGGGAATATTCCCTATTTCCACCAGTCAGACTGGAAACATTCATAATTTATGGGTAGAGTACTCAGAATGATCTTACTTCAGTAGTGAAAATAATTAGCCCTAGACTAAATACTGCTTTCATCTCACTAACAAATCTTAAAGGCATGAAAGGATAAAATTGCTGCATCCCAGAACACATTCAAGAATATTTATCGGAACACAAAAATATCTAGCAACAAACATAGTAAAATTCACAATGTCTGGCATCCAATAAAAAATTACCAGGCATGCAAAGAAACAGAAAAATACAACCCATAATGAGAAGAAAAAATCATCATTGAAACTGGCCCAGAACCCTCAGTTAGGGTGACAACTGTCCTCGTCTGCCTGGGAATATGCTAGTTTTAGCACTGAGAGTGGTGCAGCCCACAAAAGCCCTCCGTCCCAGGAATACTGAGACGACTGGTCACTCTATTACAACTAACATCATACTTCCTGGTGAAAGACTGAATGTCTTCTCCCTAAGGTCAGGTGCCTATTAGAACATCCACTCTCAACATTTTTTATTGTGTTGGAGATTCCAGCCAATGCATAAGGCAAGGAGAAGAAATCCCTATGGGAAAGAAAAAAGTAAAACAGCCTTTACTCTCAGATGATATGAGGGAAATCTGATTGTCAACTCTACAAAAAAAACATTAAACTAATAAGTGAGTTTAGTAAGATTGCAAGATACAGGTAAATATCTGCAAATCAATTGCATTTCTACGTACTAGCTATGAACACTCCGAACTGATGTTAAAATAACAATACCTTTTCACTAGGATCAAAATACCTGAAAAAGGGATAAACATGACCATAGATGTGAAAGGCATGCATGTTGAAAACTACAAAACACTGATGAGAGAAATTAAAGATCTAAATAAATGGAGAAACAAACCTCGTTTATAGTTTGGAAGACACCATATTGGTAAGGTGTTAATTCTCCCCATTAAGATTCAACACAAGCTCAAAAAAATCCCAGTAGTCATTTGGGTAGAAATTGGCATGCTGAGTCTAAAATTCACGTGGAGGGGCGCCTGGGTGGCTCAGTAGGTGAAGCATCTGACTCTTGATTTCCGCTCAGGTCGTGATCTCAGGGTTGTGAGATCGAGCCCCACATCAGGCTCCATGCTGGACATGGAGCCTGCTTAAGGTTCTCTCTATTCCTCTCCCCCTGCCCTCCCACCCTTTTTCTATAAATAAATAAATAAAATTCACGTGGAAATACAAAGGAACTAGAATAGCCAAAACAACTTCGAAAAAGAACGAAGTTGGAAGACTAACACTACTCGATTCCAAAACTTATTACAAAGCAGTAGTAGCCACACAGCCCCACATGTAGACGCGTGTAGTGGGCTGACTTGTGCTCCTCCCTTCCCCAAAGCGAATGTCCACCCAGAACCTATGAATGTGATCTTATTTGGAAAAGGGGTCTCTGCAGATGTAATTAAGTTAGAGATCATAAGATGAGAACAGCCTGGATTTAAGATCAGCCCTAAATCCAGTGACAGGTATCCTTATAAGAAGCAGGGAAGATCTTGAGAAATACTTGGGGAAGAGGCCAGGTAAAGATGGAGGCAGAGACTGGGGTTCTGCTGTCGCAAACCAAGGAGTGTCTGAAGCCACCAGGAGCTGGAAGAGGTCAGAGAGAATTAGAGATTCAGCCTCTGGACAGAGGGCTTCCTGCCGACCTCGTGATTTCAGACTCTAGGTGTCCAGAACTGTGGGATAATACATGTCTGTGGTTTTAAGCCCCCAGGTTTGCGGTGTATTATTAGGCAGTCCTAGGAAACAAATGTATTAGTGATTTTCTACAAAAGTGGAAAGGTAATTCAGTGAAGAAAAAAAATAGTCTTTTCAATAAATGAGGCTACAACAGTTGGCTATACATATGCAAATAAACTTGGAATCATGCCTTTCAGCATATATAAAAATTAACTCAAAACGGATCATAAACCTAAATGTAAAACCAAGTGTGTAAATATCTGGAAGAACTCGTAAAAGAAAACCTTTGGGACCTTCCATGAAGAAAGATTTCTTAGACATGACACCCATGTGTGATCCATAAAATTAAATATTGATAAATTAGACTTCTTAGAAATCTCGCGCTCGTCTTAAGACACTGTGAAGAGAAAAAAAAAAATGTCAAAAAAAAAAAAGACACTGGGAAGAGAATGGAAAGGCGAGTCACAGACCGTGGTGCGTCTATCTGATAAAGGACTCGTGTTTAGTTATATATTTTTTAAAACTCTCGAAACTCAATGATAAAAAACAACCTTATTTTAAAAATAGACAAAGATTCAAACAGACAAGCTGCCAAAGAAGGTATATAGATGGCAAATAAGCACATGAAAAGAGGCTCAATATCATCAGTTAGGGAAATGCAAATCAAAACCACAAGATACTACCAAACAGCTATTAGAATGTGTAAAATTAAAGGCCTTCAGTAGCAAATGCTGGCAAGAATGCAGAGCAACTGGAATTTTCACGTGCTGCTGGTCGGAACACAAAATGGCACAACCACTTTGGAAAACAGTGAGGTAATTTTGTAAATAAACATGCACTTATCATATGATCCATTCCATGCCTAGCTATTCACCCGGAAGAAATGAAACCATCTGTCCACACAAAGTCTTGTACACAGATGCCCATCCACACTTGAATGGATAAACAAATTACAGAACTCAAAAGAAATGAACAAGTGATACACATGATAATGGATGAATCTCAAAAAATAATGATGCAGAGTGAGAGTCCGGACCAAAAGAAGAACATAACGTCTCCTTCCATTTATATAAAATTCTATAACATGAAAAGAATGTACAGTGGCAAAAAGCAGATCTGAGGTTGCCTGGGAGGGACGCAGGGGTGCGGAGGGGGTGGAGGGTGGATATGCATCTCCTGGCAATGGTTTCATGGGTATACACATATGTCAAAACTCCTCAAAGTGCACACTTCCAATGTGTGCCGTGTATCGTATGTCACTTAAACCCGATAAAGCCATAGAACAGAAGAGAAGAACCGGTATCTCCAGCATTCCCAGCATTAGTGCTGCAGACACTGCGGGAGGATAGAGGACGGAGGGAAGGGGCAAGAGGCTGAGGGGTCCCGCAGCCCTCATTCCCAGGCGCCATGCTAGCTGACCCCCATCCATACACCCGCCCTGAGGACAGGAGGGAGCCTGTCCCCATCCTCAGCCCCTGCATCAGGAGACTGCCCGTGCTTGCCTGCGGTCTGGCTGGAGGGCAAAGTCAGAGGAGGATGAGGTCATTAGAGTCCTTGGAGCAAGAGCCCGGGAGAATTAGTACAAACGTCAGAAAACATTTGGTCCAACAGATGCTGTAAAACCCCTCGGAGTAATCTCCTTTTTTTGTCTCATTAGCCTTTGCTGCCCATCTGCAGCTGGATCTTTCCGCAGGACTGGGGGGCTCTGCTCAGTTGCTGTCCTGCAGCCATGGGGGGGGGGCACTGCTATGAGGAGGAGAGAGTCCAGGACCTCGGGCATCGCTGTGGTGACACATAACGGGGGACCATACTCAGATTTTCAAGGATGTAATTTTTTCCCCATTATATACGGTTGCTTATTACATGTAATTACGTTTATAGTTTCTTAAGGCTTTTTTTTAATGAATACGTTTTTAAAAATGCTCTGAGGGTCTACTCAACTGGAAGGTAAGACAATTTGCAACCATATTCCAAGCAACCCTGTTGCAGGGCTTGGAGGTAGTTAATCTGTTAAGAAATTAAAAAACGTCCCCTGCACTTGACCTATCTGGTTTGTGCCAAAACAGTTCAGCTCCCCCTTCTGCTGGATAAAAGACTCAGGAATTCCAGCCTGCTGTGGATACAGGACCACAGATTCAAACTGATCAGAGTCCACATGATTGGCAGACTCAGCAGTTCTGCTGGGACCCGGGCATGCAGGCCAACAAGCCTTAAGGAATCCCTCCGTCTCAGGGAGTAGATTCCGAAGGTCCCGGCATAGACTCCTGTCCCTCAGCCTTCCCCACCCTAGCCTATCATCCCTGTCCCTTTTCTCTGAAAAGCAGATCCACTAACCTACCCCTTCCCATCCTGCTCAACGTGAAACACTAGTAATAGTGCGAGCTGACACAGGTCACTCAGGCGGCCCGGCACTGATGTGGGCCCTTCGTACATATCACCCAACAGATCCTTACAACATTCCTCCGAGATCGGGTAGTATGATTATTCCTGTTTGACAAATGAATAAACTGAGGCAAATAGAGGTGGGGTGAGGGTACAGAGTTTCTAGTTTTTTTAATTTAAAACATTTTTAATTGTGGTAAATTGCATATAACATAAAATTTACATCCTTAGCCCTTTTTAAGCATACAGTTTATTTGTGTTAAATATATTCACATTGTTCTGCATCCCGCCTCCAAAACTCTTTTTGTCTTGCAAAACTAAAGCTCTGTCCCCATGCAGCGCCTCCACCTCACTTCCCCCCCTGCCCAGCCCCTGGCCCCTAGCCTTCCACTCCCTGTACCTACAAATTTGGCAACTCTGGTTACCTCCTAGCAGTGGAATCCTACGGCATTTGTCCTGCTGTGACAGACTCATTTCGCTTCGTATAACGTCTTCAAGGTTCATCCATGTTATGCTACGTTGTCAGAATTTTCCGGAGTTTCCGTTGTGCAAGATTAGTTCCGGAGCTGGAGGGTGGCGATTTGCACAACAATACGAATGTATTTCCTGCCACTGAACTGTATACCTTAAAATAATTACCAGTACCAGTGTATGGGGAAGGTTTATAGGCTCACCGCTGAAGGCCAGGGGCCACCGAGTGACCCGAGACTGGGACAGGCTGGGGAGAGAGGGTGTCAGAAGGCTGTGTGGGGGTGTGTGTGCCAAGAAGCCTCATTCAGTGAGGGGCCCCGGTGGGGCTAATGGGGGGAGGAGCACCTGCTTCCCTCAGCTCTTCCCTTACCCCTGGAGAGCAAAGGAGCAGAGGGAGAGAGATGTCTCTCCCAAGTGGCATCCGCCTGTCTTTCTTGGGGAGGGAACAGGGGAAAAGGGGGCAGGGATGGGAAGGGCGATGGTCAAGAACCGAGTGGGCACAACGGTCAACTCAGCACGGACACCCCCCCCCATCCCTTTCCATGTGTCTTAGCCAGACTGTGCCCTGACTTGGGGATTAATTTTCTTCCCCACATTTCATCCCCCTTTGAGGTAAGAAGTAGATTACCACTAAAAATGTCTTTTTCATAAATAATTTTAGATCATTTTTAAGAATCCAGATAATAGAAGAGACATGTAAATAAGGATGATCGGAGGAAAATATATATCTGAATGTAAGGTTGACAGGAATATGGAATCTTTTATCTCCTGTCTCTGATTTGTCCGTGGCTGGGCACGTCTTTTGCTGGCGTGTTAATGTTCTCGCCCCATTTGATGAACCCTGGAGGGGAAGCCAGGAGAGTCAACTGGGGGAATATCGCTGGTTATCTCTGCAGGGGTTGGGGTGGGTCACGGTTGGGGAAGGGATCAGAGCCCACCGCAGAGGGAGACCGAAGTCAAGAGCAGACGAGGAAGGTGTCACCTGTGCAGACAGGGCCAAAGCCCTTTGACCTCAGGGGAGGCCACTGTATCCTGGCCTCTTCATGACCCTGACGTACTGGCCCAACACCTGGATTACCTCCCAGGGCACCTCGGGAAGGAGCTAGGGGAAAGTGTGAGGGAGTGTGGGCCCCATCTTGGCCCCTGGGCAAGAAGAGGCTGGCTGTCTCTGGCCCGGCTGTGCACGTAAGCAGGCCTGGGAGTCCTAAGGCCGTGCCCCCCACCCCCACGTCCAGCATCACCCGGTAAAGCTTCCTGGTGGAGGAGTGGGGCAGGGCAGGAAAGGCACGGTCCCCATGTGAGCTCGCTGGGTGTGCACGTCTCCCTTGGCCTTTCTGAACCGCTCGGGGCAACTGTCTCCAGTAAAGCTGGTTCAAGAGCAGAGCTTTATTACAGCTTTGAACAACCTCCTACTCTCTAGGTCACAAATCAAGGTGCTCAAAGGGACGACCTAATCACGAAGTCGGCGAGACAATAGGAACAGTAAGCCCGTACTCCCGCCCTCCCTGGTACCTGGAACCATGACTGCCCGGGCGCCTGGGAAACCTTTATGGGTCCCCCTCCTTCACACGCATACCTATTGATCACCTTGCTCTTCCCCTCAGAACCCTCTCCTCCCCAAAATGCCACCAGGCTTCCTTGTTTGGATCCTGCTGAGGCCCTGAGTTTGCACTCTCGTGGGATAATGATGGTGTTGCCTTATCTTAGGCCAGACTTCCTGGAGCAAGCTGGGGCCCAGATTCCTGACAACTCCTGGCTTGTAAGCCCTCAGGCCTCTAGGGCCCTGAGCGAGGCAGCCTCCCCGGTTCTGCTGGGTGGCGGAGAGCACCCAGCCGGCCAGGCAGCCTGTCTGAGAGAGGGCTGGGGTCACGCTGAGGGTTTCTAACCAGCTCCTGAGGCTCCAAAGCTTTGGGTAGGAAAGCCTGCTCTCCAGAAGCTGACCGGAGAATAATTATAATAAGACAATAACTAGCTAGTGTTTCCTGTCTTTGTACCAGATCCCACACTCACACGCATTATCTAATACACTATGCACAACTTTAGAAGTCAGAGGGGGAATTGGGTCCTTTTTTTAATGCCCTTATTAAGTATAAGAGAACAAAAGCTCAGTAAGCAGAAGGCCAGTTCTCAGACTGGACCCTGTCTGTCCCCAGAGCCATGCTTGTCCCCAGTACCAGTGTTTCTTAACTTCCGGCACGTCAGCCACCCTGGGGGAGCCCCACCCTATAGTTCCTGATTCAGTAGGTCTGGGGCGGAGCCTGAATTTGCATCTCTCCAAAGGTCCCAGGTGGCCCTGGTGATCCCAGGAGGCACGCTTTGAGTTGCCCTGCCCTGCACAACACCTGTGACCCCCAACTTCCTGCAGAGACCCCCTGAGTCTCTGACGACCCTCTGGTTGTTGTCATCTTGTGGATTTTAGCTAGAACATCCAGCCCCAGCGGGTGTCACACATCTATGCCCCCTGGGCCAGAGAGTCCCTCGGTCCTCTCCCCAAAACGGGGCTTTGCAGAGGGGGCAGGCGCACACCAAGGTCCCCATCTGTACTCAAGATGCACAACTTCTCATGACTAGCAGAACACTGAACAGCATGACAAGGCTGTTTACGCACAGCTGAGCCATCTTTGTGCTCACACAGAAGCAGGGGGGTTCAAGGTCAGGGTTCGCTAGGACATCAAGACCCCTAGGACACCTTGCTCTTGTCATTGCAGCATCCAGCACGTGGCTGACACAGCTCATGCCCGGCCTCCCACTGCAGCAGAAGTGCCCTGAGGACAGGCCTTC
Source organism: Potos flavus (assembly GCA_028534135.1). Taxonomy (NCBI): domain Eukaryota; kingdom Metazoa; phylum Chordata; class Mammalia; order Carnivora; family Procyonidae; genus Potos; species Potos flavus. The sequence goes on from CM052893.1 coordinate 26,874,515, forward strand.
TGTCTGCCCCCTTCTCCACCGCACACCGCGCACCCAGCATCTGGAACAGAGGCTGGCTCACAGAATGCGGACACGAAAAATGAACGGAATGTCCCAAATAAATGGACAGTGGACCAGCAAATGAATAAGTGAATGAACAAACTCAGAGGCAGGGACAGGCTGGGGAGTAGGAACGAGCGTGACTTGCTGAGAAGCTGGAAGGTGAACTAGGCTGGACAGATACATCAGAAGAAAAGCTGCTCTGGGACCCTCGGCATTCCACTCTCCCTTCTCGAAAGAGGTCACCTCTTCACAGGTATGACAGGCACAGCCTGGTGTGGCCTGCCCCTGCAGTCATCCGGACAGAGGTGTATCCGGCCGCGGGGGCTGCCGTTACAAATATCACACACTGGGGGGCTTAATCAAGAAATCATCCCACGGTTCGGGAGGCCGTAAGTCCAAGATCCCAGTGTTCGTGGAGTTGGTTCCTCCTTTAAGTCCCTGAGGAAAATAGGTTAGGAGTGAAAGTGAGACTGAGGGAAGACCCAGGGTGCTTGGCCCCAAACAGCGGACGTAAGATCCCCCCCAGGCATTCTTCTGCAGCTGCACCTGCTCTCTGTGGTGGATAGATAAGGGGTGGGGGCTGAGGGCCTGAGGGGGCCCTGGGGGCAAGCCCCACCCCGCAGTTGCAGCTGGAGAGGGCTGTCCTCCTCCAGCAGCTGCCCTGTGAGCAGTCAGAGCCAAAGTGGCCTCAGGAACAAGTGGCTCATGCTGGCATTGCAGACTTCCGTTCCCGGCGCTTCCCGTCCTGGGTGCAAATTACAACACCGCCCCTCCACTCCCTGCCACCTCTTTTGTGGGGCACAGGAGGAAAGGACCCGGTGGGGCCAGCACCACCTCTTCTGGGCCTTTCCTCAAGCCTTAGGTGTGCTCATTCCAGACCCTCTTCACTTCCTGCAAAGGCCCATCATGGCACTGGGCGTGGGGAAAGGGGGACTCCTCTAACTTGCTTCCGTATTGTAATTTCCATTTCCAAGCCACCTCAGTAAATGCAGTTTTAAGGCTTTTACCAACGGCTCCTAATGAAAGCAGCCACCAATAATGACATAAAACAAACCATTTAGTGGAGAACTGCTTTTGACCCCAGGAACCATTTCTAATTTCATGACCGTAGGCAGAACTTAGCCAGTTTTGGGTTCAACAGAATCCAAAGTCATGAAAATAGACAGCCCCCTCCCACACGCCCTGCGTGGCTGGGGTCCCTCTGCCCGGGACCCCCTCTTCCTCCCCAAGCTCCCAGCCTTCCACATGGTCATTTACCTGCTGCTGACTCCAGATCTGTATTTCTCTCCTCTCTCAACCGTCTGTCCACTGCACAAAGGCATCTCCAGTGGGAGGGCCTGATCCTCCACAGGCCGCCCCTCCTTCCTGCTGATGTCTACGTGGTGCGGTCAGTCGCCGGGGTCACATCCGGGAACCTGGGTGTCTGTCTCCACGCCTCCCTCCCACTTATTGGGCACATTCAAGCCACCGTGTCCCAGTCGTTCTATCTTCTACACATGACTGGAGGGTGTCCTCTCCTCTCTGTGACTATTGTCTTGGTTTAGCGGCCTTTAAATGCCCTGGATTCCACAGTGACCTCTTCTTTGGATGCCCTACCCCTGGGTGTCAAATCTTTCTCCGACCCTGAGGTGATCTGTGTCAACGCACATCTGAAGACGCTCCCCTCCCTCTGGCTGAGAACCCTACAGGGGCTCCCTGTCACAGTCAGGCTGGAGTATAACCTCCCAAGATTCAAGAACTTTTAAGGCCCGGTTCAGCCTCTTGCTAGAGTAGCATCGTCGCACACACCCAGGGCTGCCCCTCTGTTCTCTATGGCACCACCCCCCACCCCGGCCTCAGCCTCCTGGCTGACTCCTACTTGACCTTCCAAACCCAGCTCAAGGGTCAGTCAGGTCCTGAGGCATGTTCAGGAACATGTCTGTCCCCAGAAAGCAGAAGTTGGTTGTTATTCTTTCAGTCATGGGGTCAAGGTTTCTATATTTGGGCAGTGTGCATCTAAGCACCCCAAGGGTTTGGGTTCTCTAGAGTCTAGTCTCTCACCATCCACTCCTTCTCTCCCACCTCCATCCCCGCCCCCAAAAAGTGTGCTGGCCCAGGTAGGTGAGGGGCCAGGCATCCCTTCAGTGCTTTCTAGAGGGAGGGAAGGGCACCCTCATCTGGTGACAGGCAGGATGGCAGGGAGAGGGCAGGGCCGAGGAGGCTGCTGGCTCTGCTCCCAGGGGTTCTAGAACCACCTGGGGGACTTCCCCAGATCCCAGAAACCTGGCCCCTCCCCAGAGACCTGATGCAGGAGGTTCCAGGTGTGGTCCTGGCATTTTTGTTTTCAGGAAAACAAGCCCCATAGGGCTTCTGATCAGCTTCTGATCCCCCCCGGGATCGGTTCAAATTGGTCGAGCACTTTCCTGGCCTTCCCAAAGCTTGGGCTCAGGTCTAATCCGGGGCTCCCGGGAAAGGGTGCCTCAGAAGCAGACGCTGTCCACGTTGTGTTTCGGAGCAAAGCGAGGCTGGAAGTCATTGTTCTCGACTTGAGCCTGCACGGGAGTCACCTGAGCTCTGTGGGAAAGGCCAGGGCTGGGGAGCGGCCTGAGCGTCTGCTTTTCTAACAAGCTTCCCAGAGGAAGAATGAGGTCTCTGCAGCGTGTCTCAGACCGGAGGGAGGCCAGTTCTGGAATTTGAGGCCTGTGAGGGAAGGAATTAGCTCTGAAGGGCCACGGACCAGGGCCTCCCCTCCCGTCGTGTCCCCTCGGCTGCCTGGCTGCACTGGACAGGTAGTGAGGAGGGAAGAGAAGAAAACAAGAGGGAGAGAAAGCACAGCGGAAGAAGGGTGGCAGGCACCTGGGAGCCGTTTACACCTGCTCATCAGTGGGGAAGTGAATTTAAAACCCCCTTGAAAACAGCTGTGCCTCGCCCCTGCTCCCCTTGTCTCGAATGCCCTCGACGGGGCTGATTGCCACCTGGGAGCAAGGAACGCAGAGGCCAGGGGAAGGAGCCGGGCCCCCTGGGTCAGTGCTGGTATCTGCAATGCTGGCCGGGGCAGGCGGGCTGGAGGTTGGAGAGACACCTGTCATGGGGGCGCTTGGGGGGCTCAGTCAGTGAAGCATCTGCCTTCGGCTCAGGTCATGGTCCCGGGGTCCTGGGATCGAGCCCCGCATCAGGCTCCCTGCTCAGCGCGGGGGGGGGGGGGGTCTGCTTCTCCCTCTGCCTGCTGCTCCCCCTGCTTGTGCTCTCTTCTCTCTTTGTCAAACAAATAAATAAAATCTTTTAAAAAAATGCCTATCATGGAGCCTCAGCAGTTAGCAGAACGTCCAGCGTTGTGTTTTCCTCCAGGGCAAGAGAATTACACTGTAAACCCTCATAGCTATCACATCTACAGCACGTCTGACACCACAACCGTGATTTCATCTAACCCTTGGTGAAACTCTGTGAGGGAGGCCTTAGGTCCCCTTTCCCCGGGGGAGGGGCCGTGAGTAACCGCCCATCCTCTCATCCAGCTTGCGTGTGCGGGGCTGGGCACCCGCCTCAGGTCCATGTGACTCAGAAGCACAAGGGCCCTGCTTTCCTTCCCACACTCCCGCCATGCCGCATTGTTGCAGTAGCTGAGCTTTCCGGAGTCCAGTGAGGGTGGCGTGGGCTGGTCCGTGGGCAGATGCCAGGCCTCATGGCACAGCCCTTAAACAGAACCTACCCTAGACATTGGATTGTTGCCATCGATTTTTTTTTAAGATTTTATTTTATTATTTACTTGACAGAGAGAGATCACAAGTAGGCAGAGAGGCAGGCAGAGAGAGAGGGGGAAGCAGGCTCCTGGCTGAGCAGAGAGCCCGACGCGGGGCTCAATCCCAGGACCCTGAGATCACGAGCCGAGTTGAAGGCAGAGGCTCAACTCACTGAGCCACCCAAGTGCCCCAACCGTTGATTTTTTTAAAAAATCCCCTCCGTCCTGGACGAAACCAGGTCAACCACACAAACCAGCTGTCAGGATTCTGATCGCTTGCTGAATGGCCCCCAGCTGGGGTTCAGGTTTGCGTCTGCCCTGAGTCCGTCAGTTCCCGTCTCCGTGCCTCCAGCTCCTCGTCTGTGAATTCCCCGTGGGCAGTTGCCAGATGGGACCAGTGCTGGCCCAGGGCCTGGCCTGAGCTCAGTGACCAGTCACCGTGCGAGGCCCGTGGTGCAGGCTTTCCTTCCTGCACCTGCCCTGGGTTTTGCTCCCTGACCAAACGCTACAGCACTGAGGCTACTCGCCCGCGGGGCTCGGTCAGGGAATCAGTGCCGAGAAACAACCAAAAAGGGTGTGGGGGCTCTTCCTCCTGGGCTAAATCCAGGCTCAAGCTGGTCGATGCTGGGAGGCGCCTGGGAGCCATTGTGCGCCGTGACCATGGAGCAGACCCAGGCTGGTGCCTAGACTTTCAGTTCTTTCCCCTGAAAGTCAAAACAGAAGTTCCTCCTCTGACTTCCTGTGAACCCTCCTCACGGAGCAGAGGAGGCCCACGCCGCCCCTCCCGAGGCCCCTGGGGGGCTGCGTGCTGCTTGTGGTGGTCCGAGCCTCTACAGCGGAAGCTCACCCACCGCCGGCGGGGAAGGCGCACACTGGGAAGGACATGAGCTCCGTGAGGTGACCGGTCGTGAGTGTGTAACTTGCAGCCAGCTGCAGGCTGATGAGGAGGGGAAGGCCACTTGTTCTGGGGAGAGGGCCAGGCAGAAGGGCAGGGCCCTGCAGGACACACACACACGCGCACACACATGCACACACTCTATCTGCCCTCACTATCTGGTCCTGCTGGCTTCTACACCACTCCACTTGAAAATGCTCCTAGATGGGGCACCTGGGTGGCTCAGTTGGTTGAGCGTCTGACTCTTGGTTTTGGCTCTGGTCATGATCTCAGGGTCATGGGATGGAGCCCCATGTCAGGCTCTCCGATGGGAGTGGAGCCTGCCTAAGATTCTCTCTCTCCTTCTCCTTCTGCCCTCCACCCCCCAATCTCTCTCTCTCTTTCTAATAAGAAAAAAGGAAAATGCTCCTAGGCGGGTCACTTAGGTTCTCCAAACGACCAAATCCAGTGTTTTCATTTCTGCCCTAACTTTATTAGCTCTTTCGACAATATCCAGCACTGTGGACAATGCCCACATTTTTAAAGCCATTTCCCGGGTTGGAAGCTGGGTTACAAGTTATTTTCCTATTGCTTCCTACCTCTTTGGTCACTTTCCTTGGTGTCCTTCACTGGCTCTTCTGCCTCCTCGTGTCCAGTACACCCTGCAGCCTCCGTTCCCATCTCCCTTATCACTCTGCCACTCTCGGGGCGTATTCATCCCCACACCTGGCTTCTGTCACCACCTACTTCCAGCTCTCTGTCTCCAGCCCAGACCCCCACTGCTGAAACTTCGTGTCTGACTGCCCACTCGCCAGCGTCCCCAGAGGGGGCTGAACACGAGCTCAGTGTCCCCCACCCCAACCTGCTCCTCCCCCAGCATTTCATCCTGCAGTGAGGACACCGCCATCCGTCTGGTCACTCAAGCCAGGAGTTGTCCCCATTCCTCCCCTACATACACACAGTTGATGGCTGCACCTCGTCTGATCTGCCTCCCAGACGGGGCTGGCCACCCCCCATCTTCTCCGTTCCCACAACCACCCCCTCAGTTCCATTGGTATCATTATCCCCTGGGTTTTACTACCGTAAGCTCCCGCCTGCATTCCCGTCCCCACGTTCATGCTCCACACTGTTACCAGAGTGACCTTTTGAGAGCACAGTCTGGTAATGACCGTCTGTTCAAAGCCTCCAAGGGGACCCCATTGGAAGGTTGCCTCCACCCTTGGGTCATCCTGCTTACCTGTCTGACCACCTGTTTCACAAGGTAACCACCCTTTGCTTTGCCAACGTGTAGCCCGTCCCTTGCCTCCCTGCAGCCCGTCCCTTGCCTCCTGCTTTTTTTTTTTTTGCCTCCCTGCTTTTACCCACAGTCCCTGTCCTCCTAATTCCCGCTCGTCCTTTAGATGTAATTCAAATGCCACCTCTCTGGGAACATTTGCCCTGACTGGCACTCCCTGCCATCCTCATCAGATCCTGGCTCCTCCTTCTGGGCTCCCTGAACATTTAGGGAAAGCTCTTTGAGAGTGATTATCACGCTGCATAGGGATAGCTGATTTACACCTGGCTCACCTTTTCAGGGGGACCTCTCACTGTGTCTGTTGTTCAATCAATGTTGCTGGTAAAGGTGAAGAATGAGGAGAGGAGATGTCGACAAATCTAATGCAGACATAGCTACTTAATAAAAACTGTCATGTGGGGTCAAACCAAGAGCTCAACAGCCCAATGTTCTGGCTCTGACAGCAGTTCCAGTGAATGTTCTGGAACGTGAGATCAAATCATAACGTGTCAAGCCGGAAGGGTCATTTAAGGTCATCTAATTTCACACTGTCATTTTAGAGAGGTGGAGCAGATTCATTCCCAAGGTGACACAGCTTAGCAAAACAGACAGGGGCTCCTAGACATCAACCCACCCCCCCCACCCCCGCTTCTACATTTTCACTCTGCTGCCCCCTGAAGGGAAAATCCAGGAGTGTTCCCTAGAGGCTGCTTCCTTAGAAACACATCATGGCCTCAGCATCTGAGATAGTTTCAACATTCTTCTTTACCAATGTATAATCTCAGTATTCTCAGAGATAACGGATATCCTTAATCTACAAGTATCATGAAAAGTCATGTAAAATTTGTGAATGGCTCTCTTTGTCGGAAAGTTTGTATTGAATGCAAGTCAGCCTCGGGTGCACTCTCCGCCTTTAACATGTGGTAGAGCTCAGAACTAAACACTGTTTGGTTTTCAAAGATAAACTATTTCTCATCATATTCTTCCCTCCGCTGCCTGACGTCAAACCCAAAGCTGTCTCTTAGCTTGCGTCTTGCCCTTCTGTTTCTGTGAAATAGCGTGTCACCATTAGGGCCAGTCTCCGTAACACCTCATTCTTTTTTTTTTAGAACGTGGTTATCTACTCGACACATATGCTGTCATGCACATTTTTTTGGAAACATAATTTAGCTTCTGATTTTTATAAACAAATAATCTCTCCTTTTTTTTTCCTTCTAGAAATCTTTATTAAGCACTTTAAAGAATTTCCTTAATCCCTGACTTCAGATTGCTCCTGGGAATTGTGGAAAGAAAACACACAAAGCATTTGTCTGGGGTTTGAAATGTTCAATATGCAAATCTCAGTTTCCTGTCAGGACAGGCCCTGCAGGTGGACTGGTGTGGGTGAGGGACTCTCCTCATTTGCTACGTAGTGATTTACAGCCCTCTAGTGGGTCTTTCCGGTAACATTATAAGGGAAGCTGAGGGCACTGAGGTATGGCTTTGTTCTTTTGTTTGTTCCTTCATTTGTTCCTCTCTCCCTTCCTTCATTCCTTTACTCATTCATTCATTCATTCATTCATTCAATGTACAAATGCCAGTGGAGTGCCCATTTCTGTTCCAGGCACGTTTTAAGAGCCGGAGATACTGCAGTAAACAAAATAAACAGCAACAAAATTCCATCCATTAGTTACTCAAGACGAAGATGACAGCGAGTAGAACACATTTGGGGCAAAGATCAGAGTTTGATTTTGAACATGTTAAGTGAGAGATACTCACTAGTCTTCCCACTAGCTTCTCCTCAAAATTAGCTGGAGTCTCTGAGAACCCTGTAGAACACTTTTGAGCAGAACACACATAATGCAGATAATCTCTTTATTTGGGATTTTACCACATTTCAGTTAAAACTGATCACATGAGCAAGAAGACTGTGAAGACAGTGAATTCGACCCTGGGGTGAGCAAGAAGTCCACGCCTTGGCCCCATTCTCATGAAACTGCTCAGCTCTTAGTTCTCTTAGTTCTCTGTTAAATGTTATCTTGGTTTCTGCCTCGGTTCTCTATTTTCTTAATTCTGACCACAATTTGTAATGGTTGAGTTTCTCTGCGCACGAGGCACACCAATCCATCTACCTCCTCCCCCTTCAAGGCTGCATTGAGTCCTACTCACTGGGGTATCTTCCGTACCTGGCAGAGTCTCAGTTTATGTTTGTTGAAGGATGAGAGTTTTTGTTTTGCTGTAATAGGTCAGAGAAGATATCTACATGAGAAGCTAGTGATATGGACTAGTAAATGGCATATTCTGAATGAGTAAAAAGCACAGTTAATTTCTCTTTTAGGAGACCACCGTGGGTTGAAGGAAGTAGGGAAATTTTCAGGGAAGAAACCGGGTGCAATCTGAGTCTTAAAAAATTGGCAGAAAACGGAGGAGGGAGAGAGGAAGTGACGGAGGAGGGAGAGAGGAAGTGACGGAGGAAGGGGCGTTTCCTGTACAATGTTCCTGATTGGCCTCCACATGCTCCTCAGCCTCCAGGGTCTCAGCTCTAATGTCCAGTGGGCTCTGCTGGGCTGTCCTGCCCCTTACTGCAACCCAATGGTATGGACTAACTCTGGCCAGTCGTCAAGGTTTGTCATGCCATGCCTGTGTCACTTTTTTCTTCATCATTGTGATCAAGGCTCCCCTGTCTCTTCTCTAACGAACACCCAGCATATCAACGCCTATCATCACAGCTGGCACATAGTAAGTGCTCAATAAATGTTTGTTTCATGGACATATATGTCTAGATGCCACTCTCCATACTCCTGGGATGGCCGTCCCCCAATATTTTCTGCCACAGGGCTGGGGCATTTGAAACATGTGTACTTCAGGGCTCAGTCCAAATCCTTGCATGATTATAATAAGCTACTTTCTCATACTTCCGTTTAACAAAAATTTATTGCATGCCTCCTTTTACAGAACTTATGTTGGCTGCAAGGAGCTTGGACCTGAGCTACTGCCAGACCCATGTTAACAAATAATGATAAATAACAAGGGAAGTATTGATTTATGTATGACGGGGTCTATGAACACTGTAGATGAAAAAATTGCTTGTTTTAGCATGCTAGAAGAGGCTTCCTAGGGTATAGGGAAGAAAGTTGGCAATCAATATTAAAAGATAAGTTGTGTCTTCTTTACAGACTTGGTAAGAGAGTGGTTAAGGGAGTATTCCAGGTAAATGGAATAACAGGTACAAAGGTGATGGTGGTGGTGGGAGCTGAGAAAGTGTGTCAGATTTGGAAAACTGGGGCAAAGCCTGAGAGCAGAAGAGTGGCCAAAGAGAAGGTGCAGGACTGGATTTGGGGCAGGCCAGCCAAAGAGCCCCATGGATGTCAATCTTTAAGAAGTACCAAAATAAAAAATACAGTGTCAATTAGCTCAGACAGTTGTGGCTCTTTACATAACTTTTGGAACCTAAATTGGTCTTATTCCCTTGAGGTAAGACAGTGTCCTTGAATGTTACTTTAAAAGTGCTTCTGGCTGGCAATTCCAATTATGCTACATTCAGTGCATGTAAGAAATTCCTTATTTTTAACATAAAGAGGTTTGTAATCTTATTAATAGAAAATCATGCTGAACAGATATTTAAAGAAAATTGACCTACTTATGCACTGCCAAATTATTAGTCTTCTGGTAATGGACTATACCTCCATCCAGGGCTGGCCCCCCTCCCAGGTAAAAATGGGACTCTTTGATCTGACTTGGTGAGCGGGGCACCCAGAAGAAGCTATATCTTATGAAGTATTGTCAATTAATTATGTGTTTGGCACCCCAAATAACCTATGTGGTAGTCTTTTCTAATAAAAAATTTTTGGAGGAGGGGCACCTGGGTGGCTCAGTGGGTTAAAGCCTCTGCCTTCTGCTCAGGTCATGATCTCAGGGTCCTGGGATGGAGCCCCGCATTGGGCTCTCTGCTCAGCAGGGAGCCTGCTTCCCCCTCTTTCTCTGCCTGCCTCTCTGCCTACTTGTGATCTCTCTCTCTCTCTCTCTGTCAAATAAATAAATAAAATCTTAAAAAAAGAATTTTTTTTGGAGGAGTCTTAAAGGTAAACCTGACTGTCTCTGCCCTAGAACCACCATATTTTCCTGGGTACTCCAAAATATCAAGGACTTCCATAATTCTACACTGAGGTTTTGCATACATCCTGTGCATGTTAAACAGGACTCTAAATTTAGTGTTCAAAAATACAGTCTCTCTATGATGACTACACCCTAAAAGTCATGCATAAGCTTTAAATCATTTCTATGAGTATCCACCGTTTTCAAATTGATTTCTTCTCTTCCTGGCTGTTGGACCTAAAGCAAATAATCTAACTCTTCTGTGCTTCCATTTCCTCATGGGAAAGAACACTAATTCCTGCATTATAGGTCTGTGCTGAGGAATAAACGAGACAACACGTGTAAAGTGCTTGGCACAGTCCCCGACCATAGCCTGAACTCGTTCACGTATCTTCAGTAGAGGTTCTGTACTTTGCATCTCAGCACTCAGCTCCCCGTCTTCAGTGTGACCCCGCCCAGGCTCAGGGTTCAAGAACGCAGGAGGAGGGCGTGTGTAGAAGAGAGTGGGTAGTGTGAAGGGTCATAGTGCAAAGGTCAGAAAGTGGCTGGTGGCGGGAGTGTGCAAAGAAGTCCGAAGAGAGGTCTCCGGACTTCGATTACTTAGCGACCTCAGCGGGAGGGACAGACTTGCGGAGACCCGCCTACACCCGCTTTCTATCCCCCGCCTCTTTTTTGTTTAGCTCCGCCCCCTTCTCCCGACCGGGGCGCGGGGCTGGGGGGAGGAAGCCGACGCCGACAGCGACGCCGACGCGGTTGCCTAGCGATACGCCTTTCCCAAGATGCCTAGGATGTTGTGTTCTTTTAACCAATCAGAGAGGGGAAGCGATCTCACTGCGGGCCAATAGGCTGCCAGGCCAGGGCCCGCGTCGGTTAAGCCGGGCTGGAGACTGGAGCGGCTAGATAGGTTGTGGCTCGGGGGGTCTCCCAGCCAGCGGAGCGACCTGGGAGAGACCTGCGGAGTGCCCGGCCATGCCCACTCGGGCGGAGGACTACGAGGTGCTGTATACCATTGGCACGGGCTCCTATGGCCGCTGCCAGAAGATCCGGAGGAAGAGCGACGGCAAGGTGAGCGCGGGCCACCTCTGTGTCTCCGCCCCTGCAGCGGTTTCGCTCGCCCGCGACGAGCGCCCTCGGCCCCTGGGATGGCGGGAGAGCGAGAGGCCTGGGGCTGTGGGTCTCCAAGGCAGGGTGCCTGGAAGAGCTCGTCTCTTCCAGATCTGTGTCTGTCGTGGGTGGCTCAAGGGGTGGGAGACTGCATCTGTTAAGATCTGGTTTTTTTTTTTTCTTTTCTCTTCCCTTTTCTTCCATTTTCCCGCTTTGACTTGCTAAGGGCCTCCCATTAGTGACAGGTAGCTGAGTCTTGAGCTCTTTTCAGAGTAGCGTAGTCCTCTTGGACATGGGAAAGAGGCAGGATCAGCAGAACGTGGAGATTTTGTCTTGCAGTCAGAACTCACTTAAAATACCCATTCTTCGGATTTTTGGATTCTTATTTCCCAGTGTGTGTAGGTAGATCTTATACAGGAAGAAACAATGGAGAGGAAACTGCCCGACTGCTGATGGAGAGATCTTTACTAAGGTCTCTCACCCTGGAAAAGTTTGACTGGTTGGAATGATGAGGGACTTTGCCTCTGCTCCAGCTTTGACCAAAGCACCTTCCACCAACCTGCCACAAAACGTATGAGGGTAGAGGGTTGGAGGAGGCCTAATGTGCCTCATCCCCCTCTCTCCTGTTGCACAATTTACTGATTGAAATTTAGGGCAAAGTTATGGAAATATACGCAGGGGTTCTAAAAGTTCATTGAACTAAATTAGATGATAATGACCGTGTGAGCTATTTAATAGAGAAGTGACTAAAATTTTTTAAATTTTAGAATGTTCATTCTTTGAGTATAATGAGTTCATTCATACCTTGGAAATTCTTACTTCAGATATTAGTTTGGAAAGAACTTGACTATGGCTCCATGACAGAGGCTGAGAAACAGATGCTTGTTTCTGAAGTGAATTTACTCCGTGAACTGAAACATCCAAACATCGTCCGTTACTATGATCGAATTATTGACCGAAGCAACACAACACTGTACATTGTAATGGAATATTGCGAAGGAGGGGACCTGGCTAGTGTAATTACAAAGGGAACCAAGGAAAGGTAAATTAATCTTTTATACTTAAGCTGAGAATGGGTCAAGTTTCATTTCTGTTAAGCATCCTGTTGTAGGACTGGGGATGGAATACTTAGTAATGTAGAAGACTGTTCTTGTATTTGTTTGGTGGGTCCGCAGTACTTTAGAAAATCCCTCGTGAATCAACACCCATATCTCATACTGAAAATAAGAGTTTATGTCCCTATTTGTACACTTTGAAAACTAGATACTTGCACATTATCCCATCTTTTTAACGTTTTTGTTCAGAAGTTATATGCTGTATAACTGCTTTGGTTTCAGACAATACTTAGATGAAGAGTTTGTTCTTCGAGTGATGACTCAGTTGACTCTGGCCCTAAAGGAATGTCACAGACGAAGCGATGGTGGTCATACCGTGCTGCATCGGGATCTGAAACCAGCCAACGTTTTCCTGGATGGCAAACAAAACGTTAAGCTTGGGGACTTTGGGCTAGCTAGAATATTAAACCATGATACGAGTTTTGCAAAAACATTTGTTGGCACACCCTATTACATGTCTCCTGTAAGTACTTCAGAATTTAGATACTTTTTAAACATCCTATGCTAAGCATTCAAATGCAGGGAAATTGAGGTTTTGTTCACTTGTTTGCTTAGTAATACGTAATAGCCAAGAAATAGTAATGTTGTTCATTTTAAATTTACGTTTTTCCAAAAGGATCATCAGACTGTTAAATTCTTCTATATGAGCAATTAAGTGAAGCTTTTTTTTTTTTTTTAAGATTTACTTATTTGAAAGAGAGAGCATGTGAGCGCATGAGTGGAGGGGCAGAGGGGAGAAGGAGAGAATCTCAAGTAGATTCCCAGCTGAGTACAGACCTCAACTTGGGGCTCAGTCCCAGGACCCTGAGATCATGACCTGAGCTGAAACCAAGAGTCAGACGCTTAATTGACAGAGCTACCTACGCGTCCCTAAAGATAAGCTTTTATTGAATGACTGCCATGTGTCAAGTGCTGGTATTACAAAGATGAAATGGGTTTTGTCTCTGGCCTCAAGAGCAACATTTCCCAAAGTGCCATGGGTCCTGTACACCAGCTTGGATTTATTTGGAGGGTTTGTTTAAAATGCAGAGTCCTGGGTGGCCCAGTGGGTTAAAACCTCTGCCTTCGGCTCAGGTCATGATCTCAGGGTCCTGGGATCGAGCCCCGCATCGGGCCCTCTGCTCAGCAGGGAGCCTGCTTCCCTCTCCCTCTGCCTGCCTCTCTACCTACTTGTGATCTCTCTCTCTGTGTCAAATAAATAAATAAAATCTTAAAAAAAAAAAAAAAAAAATGCAGAGTCCTGGGCCCTAAACCCAAATCCAGTGACTGGTTCTTGCCTTGGACTTGCACTCTGCTTCCCCCACCCCCCTTCCACTTTTCAATTTGGAACGCAGCTTTTAACACACTCTCTAGATGATTCTGGTGCATGCAGATTCAGGGCTCACTTCAGATACAGTGCTCGCTTCTGGTACTTGTGCTTTTTTTTTATTGCCTTTTCTGGCGGTGGAGCTGCAGCCCACCCACCTTAGGTATCTGTTCCCTCTGTTGCTGGATATTTTGTTTCCAAAATTCCTTATCCTTCTAAAGAGCCCCAATCCGCATACCTTTGTGTGAATTGTTCTTTCTTTGTTTTTGGTTATTTCCTTGGCATGTGGCTCTCAGAATGAAATTGCGAGGTCAAAGGATATGAACTGTTTATGACTTTCTAGATACTACCTGATGGCTCTTGAAAAGCTTGAAGCAAAAAAAAAAAAAAAAAAAGCTTGGAGCAGTAAGTGCTATCACCAATGTGTTGTATATGAAATCAAGATGGGGATTTCTTCTTCTTCTTTTTTTTTTTTTAACAGTTTACAAACATTTCCAGGATTTCCCAGATCTTTTTGAGTTATGTTCACCAATCTGACTATAGTATAAAACTTTGTAAATTAACAATTTTGTTTTGACTAAGATTAGACATTGCCAGAACCCTGTCATTTTCTCAGTGGATCAGATTCTAAATAGAAAGGCTTTAACATAAAGGAAAATTATCCAGAAGCGGTTTTTGGAAAATCTGAAACCTCTGTGATTCCTTTGTTCCTTTTCCCTCCTGCCCTTGTAATTAGATCAGTTCAGCCCTCCATAAGGCACTGATTGTCAGAAAGTGGTATCAGACTCACCTGCTGGGAGTTTAAAACACCAAGACGCTTCCCGAAGATTTTGGTACTTGATTCTGTGCCCTCTGTTGAGAATAAGAACTATGGTAGACTATTACTATATGTGTGGGAGAGAGGCAAATGATTAAACTAGAAAATAAGAATATTAGTTGATACTGTGATTTATACTGTGGACTGAAGGGAAAATACATAAATGGATAATTCAATTAGCCATTTATGTCTATATCACTAAATGGCCAGATATATGTAATGGTTATTCTGAAATTTTCTCTGGTTCTTTTAGAATGGAGTTTTTAAAAAAACAAAAAACAAAAACAAACAAAAAATAAATAAAATGGAGTTTCTAGATTATGAATGCCTTGAGGGTAGAGGTTTGAATTATCAGCGCCTGATCTATTATAACACAGTAACATTCGTGAATGAAAAATAAGTGAATGAATTATATAGGACAAAGTATATTAGGATCAGATCATTATCTTTTCTCCATTATACATTTGAAGATAAAATACAAAGTACCATCTCTTGTTATGATACAAGTTCAGACATAAACTGAATGAGTCTTTTTATTTGATATTTTTGTTACAGATATAAAGTATTTATAATATGAATTTTCCTTTTTCTTTCTCCAAGTCAATTATTATCAAACTTAAAGATTCTGTTTTTGTCACAGGTCTTTTTGTAAGTTTTAAAACAAACTTTTAACTCCTCCTACATTTTTATCTTCTCTTCCACCTTTAGGAACAAATGAATCGCATGTCCTACAATGAGAAATCAGATATCTGGTCACTAGGTTGTTTGCTGTATGAATTGTGTGCATTAATGTAAGTACGATGAAGACAGATTTCTGGTCTGAAGTTTACAGTCACAGAGGCTTGTCGCCTTTCACTGGGTTCAGCTTTTTGAGCATCCATGCGTATTCAAGTCTGAAAGACTCATACCTTGGGTTAAAATTAAGATAGATGGACAGACAGACCTGTGCCCCTGAAACAAATAATACATTATATGTTAATAAAAAAAATAAAATAATAAAAAAAAGATAGATGGGCTGGTTAAAAATTATTTGAAGATTAATTGTGTAACCTCTGAGGCTGGTTCACACTTAACATGGCTAGATGCATCCCTTGCTAGACTGATGCTTAGCTCAAGGGGAGAACACATAGGTCAGGCCTATGGAAGACATGAAACAAAAATCTAGGGGAGAGGTCTGGGGAACTGGAGAACATGAAAGAGCTTCCATTCTTTCCCTTTTTTCCCTTCTAAACTATTCTGTAGAGCAGTGGTTCTCAGTCAGGGAGCATGAAACAATTTTGCCGTCCAGGGGACATTCGACAATATCTGGAGACATTTTTGAATGTCACAGCTAGGGGTAGCTACTGGCATCTCATGAATGAGGCCAGCAATGTTGCAAAACATCGTAGGATGCACAGGGCAGGCCCCCTAACAAACATATAACCCTAAATGTCTAATGCCAAGGTTGGGCAACTTAGCTGTGGAAGATAGTCCCAGAAGAAACATAAACACAAACTGGAGCTTAAACTGTGCTCCTAATTTGGTTCCTATTCCGTATTTTCATTTTTACATTAAAAACATTTTTCCCCCAGGCCTCCATTTACAGCTTTCAACCAGAAAGAACTAGCTGGCAAGATTAGAGAAGGCAAATTCAGGCGAATTCCCTATCGTTACTCTGATGAATTGAATGACATTATTACGAGGATGTTAAATTTAAAGGTAAAGACCATAAGATTGTATTGTCTATCTTTCAGTTACATTGTGGAGTAGTATATTTTCTCTCTTGGAGCATTGAGACTGAAGCAGCATTAGCTGTATTTCCTTAGCTAAATCTACTCTGTTAACGCAAGTGAAAATGTGTAAATTTGGCAAATTGTACCTCCTTGCTAGACTACCTTCTGTGCTCTCTTTATGTCTCCTCCCTCTCTCTGCCCTGCTAACAGATGGTTGGTAGCAAAGCAATATTGCAGAAAAGCTCCAAATCCTCAGTTCCCTTGTCTACCCCAGTGTGGCAGGTGGTAACGGAAGGGACCACAAATACGACTTCATTACCCTCTCTCTCTCTCCAGTTGAGAGATTAGAGACCAGTGATGGGGCGGGGGAGTGCTGGCTAGACAGAGTCAAGGGGAAATAAATAAAGAGATTCGGTGGAAAAAATCTGGCCATGGGATGGGAAGGGAGATGTCCTCGGGTCAGGTTGATGTAAGAGCAGGAGTTCAAAGCCGTGGAATTACAAAGAAGGATTATGGCGACCTAACAGGACTGAAGGTCAGTGAGAGAGGATCTCACTTAAAGTAGTATTAGAGATGCAAGGCAGGACATGCCCTAGAGCAGACCTACTCGGGCCACCCTGCTCAGGGATTGAACTTTTTTTAGAAAGGCTAACCGGGAGCAAAGGTAAGCTCACATCTGCATTACCTGTGGACCCAGAACCTCATGGGTTAATAAAGCCCCCAGTGAACTTAAGTGTCCAGGTGTTTAAGACCCATCCATAAAGGAGTCCTTCCTTTCGTCTCGGAAACGTACGCTGTTTTTCATGTACCTGCTTTTTTAGGATGAGTATCGTTTTATGAAATCTGACTGTAACCCTGAACATTTTTCCCCCAGGATTACCACCGACCTTCTGTTGAAGAAATTCTTGAAAATCCTTTGATAGCAGACTTGGTTGCAGAAGAGCAAAGAAGAAATCCCGAGAGAAGAGGGCGTCGATTAGAGCCAGAGAAGTTCCAGGACTCCAGCCCTGTCTTGGGAGAGCTGAAACTAAAGGAACTGCAGCTACAGGAGCGAGAGCGAGCCCTCAAAGCCCGAGAAGAGAGGCTGGAGCGTAAGTCTGAACGGGGGCCCAGCTCCGGAGAGCTCCGCTGGGTTCTTTGGGTGTGCCTGAGATCTATTTGAATGGAGTAGTTGACACTGTGTGTTCTACTAGAATATGCCTGTAAATACCTGAGAAACCGAACCACGTCTTGTAAAACAGTAAATGAGGCGTGCTGGCACCTTCATGCTGAGCCTCTTTTTCTGAGCTCGGTTGCTCTTACTGCCGGTCACTAACCGTGATGATCCTAACGCAGTAGCTATTACACGTGCCTGCGGACCTACTTTTTCTTTCCCTTCCTTCGCATATTTATACCCTACATTTTTTTCCCATCGTAAAAGAGGGTTCGCGCATTTGCTGCCTTCCATAATAAAAGCCATAACTTTCAGTTTCTGATCTGGCTGATCCAGCCCAGTCTGGATGTAAAATCCCGGCGCGTGGGGCCCCTCAATATGTTCGGGCAACTCAGCAGAGCACAAGATGTTCGAGGTCCACAGACACCCTGATGAGGATTAACTGATCAGGTGCTAATGAGTTCTCGACGTTGAAAGTCTGTCTACTCCCCTAACGTATGGTGAGCAACAGCCGTGAGGCCTCACGTCAGCATTAAGGGGTGACGACCATCTCCCGCCAGTCTCGCGGCTCCCCTCACTTGGCTTCTGCGGCTTCATGGCCAATGCCGACTCTAGACACGTTTCTGTTTAAATGAACTTACAAAGCATCCAATGCAGTCATCTCTGTGTTTACTTCCTGATGATGACGGCTGTAGCGTGCCGTGAGATATGCTTTCTGTGGAAGTATAACCTGTGCTTACCCAGAAACCTTTTCTTGAGGCTTCTGTCAATACAATTTGTAAAACAAACCTTTCATTAAAACTTTCCCCAGTGTTCTGTAGTTTCTTACAGCAACCGAAATCTGAACTTCCTGAATTCTGGGCCATGGATTAAAAAGTTACTGATCTAAAGAAGTGCCTCCTGAGTTGTAGTTTTTGTTTTTTTTTTTTAAAGATTTTATTTATTTATTTGACAGAGAGAGAGATCACAAGTAGGCAGAGAGGCAGGCAGAGAGAGAGGGGGGAAGCAGGCTCCCCGCTGAGCAGAGAGCCTGATGCGGGGCTCGATCCCAGGACCCTGAGATCATGACCTGAGCTGAAGGCAGGGGCTTAACCCACTGAGCCACCCAGGCGCCCCGAGTTGTGGTTTTTTTACTCTTCACCCAGAAGAGGAAGGAGGGTTGTCCTGTGAGGTCAGGTAATGCCCGGAAAATGGACCGTTGCCCATTCTCAGTGGAGAGCAGAGATGACTTTAGTTGTTTATTTTCCCAAACTGAGTTCCTCTCAGACAACATGACCAAAGGTTGAGGCTAACTTCGTATTTGCGCCTAAACCGGTCCTTACGAGAAAGCCTGGGACGGCACACCACACGCTGAAGTGCTGAATGAAAACTTCGCACAACCGGTTGACCCAGCCGGGGCTCCTGGTAAGCGAACTGCCACCGCGCGGCTGAGGTGCGCTAGTCTTAGCGATGAGAAGCGGTGCGATGACCGGCCTTCTACCCAGAGGCTTCTGGTTAACGTCGTTCTTGCCCCTTTGCCTTTTTAAAGAGAAGGAACGGGAGCTTTGTGTTCGGGAGAGACTGGCAGAGGACAAGCTGGCGCGGGCGGAGAGTCTGCTGAAGAATTACAGCCTGCTGAAGGAGCAGAAGTTCCTGTGTCTGGCGAGCGGTCCAGGTATGAGAATCGGCTCCGCCGACAGAAGCTGCCCCCACAGATGGAGGAAGGGCACCGGTATTGCCGCCACGGGGCTTGGGGAGCCCTTTTAATTGATGAAGTCTCCCGTTTTAAGATGGAGTTAATTGAATATATGCATTTCGATGGAAATAATGGTTCTGTGATAGCAGTGATTTACTTCATGGGTTCGTAGACTTGAGGCCATGAGTCACCATGATTTCGTCTTCAGTTTTATTTATCTCATCAAACTGCGTGTTTGGTTTTTGATACTTGTTTTTAAAAGTTAGGACATTTTAAATAATGTTGTGCATTTCAGATTTTTCTCTGGGTATATTATCAAAACTCTACATTTCTCTCCATTTTCAAGCAGAGATCCCAGCATTTTACTCCTGCCACACAAGCAGGTCATACGTGCCACCTGCTTTAGAGAAAGTATGGCTTAAGAGGTGTGACCAGAGAATAAGCCATCACTTTCGGATCTTTGCAAAGACCCCTTCACATTGAAACGTGTGTTTGTCAGAGTTCGGTTGGTTGATCTCTCCGTATGCTGCTTGTGTTCCTCCCCTTACTCGGTGTCGTTCGCAGTCAGCCTTCCCAGGGCCCCGCCTTCGTGGGCCTTGTGCCCTCGCGCCGCTCTGTGAGACTCACCAGTGGGCCGGCTCTGATGGGCCTTCTCCAGTCCACAGAAACCCTACATCCACCTTAAGCTACTCTTTAAGGTGATAGAAAAAGCACAGCGTTAAACCTCTTTTCTCTAAATTTCTTTATGACATGAATTTTTTATAGAGTGTTTTTGTTGGTTTTAAAAATTGAGTATCTGAATTTTCCAGTGAAACAGGCAGAGTTCTCTTATGGCTTCCTACTACCCTGGAGGACAGGATTGGTGAAGGCTATCCTTTCCGTCTGGAGTAAATTGGGAGAGAATCTGGTCACTTCAGTGAACATGACAGCATTTTGTATATGGAACAGACCAAAAAAACTCCTTAAGTTAGTTTGATGGTTATAATGACATCATAGAGCTCCGTGATGGAAGTAAATGAAACAAGAATTATTTAAAACTTGGGCTTCATCTCTTTTGAAATATCTTCTTTTTTCTCAATATTGCTACCATTTCAGTAGTTTTAGAATATTCCAGTTTTTCTCTTAATGCCACCCACGAAGACAAAATAGGCTGAAATTATGATCACTTTGGTAGAGGGAAGAGACATTTTTATCTGGATGAGTTTCACGCATCAAACCCGTTGTCCAGAATTCTCGAAGGTCCTGGCGGGTCTGCTCCTCTGGGGAAAGAGCTTATTTCCATCTTTCCCTGAGAGTCTTTGAACAAAGGCTGGAAAGAGCTAGAGCAGGATGATGTGTTTCAATATAGGATATAGAAATAGGTATATAGATAGATACTGAGGTCTATGTACCTCAGTACGAGTCACGGTGAACACTTAAAACGAGCTGTAGGAATCAAGGACCCCCTCCTCCCGCCCCACCAGGGCTAGGAGCTGCTTGATGGCAGTGAGCACTGAGAGCACTGAGCACATCAGTCATAAACAACCAAGCAGGGACAAGTAGGTGCCCTTGTGCACTCATCCTCTCTCTGCCCTTGAGCTATAAAATTCCGATCAGAGGAAAGTATAATATATCAAAATCATCCCAGTCAGCAGCAGCATCTATAAACGCTCTTAGTCTATTTAATAATATGTTAACTCATTTTCTACTTAGTGAAATACGAATTCTTTTTCTAAACACTTCTTTCTTCTAAAACTACCCTGTTCGTCAGATTTACAATGGATGTTGTTGGTTTATGAAGACAGAGGTATTTGTGGTAATAAATGCGGACATCTTTGAAACGGTAGAGTTAAGATCTAAAAGGCATCAAGTTTGCTTTGCAGCGGGAACAGGCATGATGTATGAAATAGGAAGTCCCAGGACAATCGGAAGGCAGCGCTTCTCCCTGCAGCCTGCTCCGACCCTGGCCCCGACACTGGCCTGACCACAGGGCCTTTCCATTTCTTGGGCCTGGAGCATCTCCTCCAGAGAGCCACATGGCTTCTCACTTCCTCCATTGCATAAAGTCTCTGCTCACAAGTCACCTTCATCCCTGTAAACACTACCCAGCCCTTCCGTCTCCCTTTCTCAGTGTTATTCTCCCTCCCCCCACATCACCTCAAATATTCCTCCTGTGTGCTTGTTTACTTGTTTACGGTCTGTCTCCTCCTACGAGAATGGGACCTTTGTTCGGTCCACAATGGCCCATACAGTGAACTCAGTAAATATTTGAACATAGTTCCTTTAAATGAACACAGAGGAAAAATAGAAAGTTTCTGGAATTCAAAACTGCAAGTCCCCAACCCCCAGATAGTTCAGTCAGTAGCTAATAGTGTGGCCACTGGAAGTACATTTTTCTTCATGTAAAAAACACAATTCACATTTTTCACTACACCATTAACTTAAATTACCTTTTCCATGATGAATTTGCGTAGGTTCTTTTTGAAATAAGTTTCTGCTCAATTAAGCTGCTTTGAAATAAGCGTTCTTGAATATTTAACCAAAACTATAGATGTTCTCTGTAAAAAAAAAAAAGAAAAGAAAAGAAAAACAAAACAAAAAAACCCCTGCTGCTTCCTTACTTTTGTGGAAGTTACATGTTCTATGTAGAATAGCACTTGTTTTCAAGAATAGAGATAAATCACATTGATTTCCAGAAGTTTTATGTTGTGGCCTGTAATCCCAATGCACTTAACCTTGAAAGAAGATTTGGTTGTTAAGAGAATACGTCCCTTGGCACATTCCAGGATCAAGTTTTTCAATGCCGTGGGTTAAAAAATGGATTGATTTCTGCCAGCATCATGCCCCTAACTTCCTATCCCAGAGAAAATAACACAGGTCCCCAGATTTCAAATGTGAACTGAAAGGATAAATGTTTTTGAGAAGTCTGATAAGTGTGGAGGAGTTGAACTTAAAACCCTTTCTCTTTCCTTTCTAAAGAACTTTTCGATCTTCCATCCTCGATAATTAAGAAGAAAGTTCATTTCAGTGGGGAAAGTAAAGAGAACGTCATGAGGAGTGAGAATTCTGAGAGTCTGCTCACCTCCAAATCCAAGTGCAAAGACCTGAAGAAAAGGCTTCATGCTGCTCAGCTCCGCGCTCAAGCGTTGTCAGATATTGAAAAAAATTACCAGCTG
>CM052893.1:26897029-26969204 GCA_028534135.1 Potos flavus
AGAACTTTTCGATCTTCCATCCTCGATAATTAAGAAGAAAGTTCATTTCAGTGGGGAAAGTAAAGAGAACGTCATGAGGAGTGAGAATTCTGAGAGTCTGCTCACCTCCAAATCCAAGTGCAAAGACCTGAAGAAAAGGCTTCATGCTGCTCAGCTCCGCGCTCAAGCGTTGTCAGATATTGAAAAAAATTACCAGCTGAAAAGCAGACAGATTCTGGGCATGCGCTAGCCCAGCAAAGAGCCCCAGAGCTGTGTACAGTATTTAGCCTTGCCTACCTTTTAAAGATTGATATTCAACTGCTGTAGCTTTACATACTTGGTTCCGTGAGCCATGCCTTCCTGTATAGTGAGCAAGATATTTTGGAATTACTTTGGTTGTTCTTCCGCAACAATTGTACAAAATGTCCATATCTTTATAGAAAGAATGACATTTTCTTGGTGGGTTGGGCTTTTAATCCTGTGTGTGATTACTACTGGAACATGAAACATGACGTTCTAAATGTTGGGGGGAAATAATGTTAGGAAAAAAATACCCAGGCATAGTACTTAGTGAGAAGTTTTAAATGACTGAGTGGTGTTCTGACAGTTGTCGTGCCTAGATGTAAGGTTTTAAATGTTCTTGAGCTTAGAAAACCTAATTGGATACAAACCAGCCACTGATACTATGACCGCTGGCTTGTAAGTGTCCCACTGGTCTGCAGTGGAAATCTATCACCTTCTGTGAAATTCGTCATTGTGATGTCTATATTCTTCCTTTTTATTCTATTTAAGAGTATTTCAGCTGGCTGTCATTTACCACCTGTTTCTCACTAAATAAAAGAATGCTTTAGTTTTCCTATATTTATGTCTCTTGCATTTGTTGATCTCTCAGTTGAGGGTGTCTGTGTCTGTGGTTCCTGGGCCCCGGCAGGCAGAGGAGAGAACATGCATCTGACGCTCACGAGAGCCAGGATGGTATTTTACTCCCCATCTCATTGATCCATCTAAGCCAGTCATCCTGAACTAGGGGCCACTTTGCCCCCCAGCGGACATTCGGCAACCTTTGGAGACCAAAACTGTAATGGTTGCGGGGACGGCCCTACTTGGATCTAGTGGGCCAGGGGCACCGCTCAATGTCCTACAATGTATGGGACTGTGCCCGCCAAGATGTCTATTAATAGTGCCATTCCTTTTTCTTTCTTTCTTTTTTTTTTTTTAAATAGTGCTACTCTTGAGAAATCTGATCCAGGCTAAAACTTGTTGGAACATACCCCACCCTTGCGGGAAACTTAGTTTGGATGGATTCTTTTTTTATGTGTCTGACTTAATATAAATCAGCAGGGCTGGCCACGCCCCACACAGTTCGTGATGTGTTCCTAGCAACGCTAATCTTCCCGGCTTCATGAAATGAGACAGAATTATGAAGGGTTAATGATAAATGGGAAGAAACTGCTCCTTTATTAGCTATTTTATTGCTGGTTTATTACACAGTTGATAATGCAGTTCCAACAAAGACAAATGATACTATCGAAACAATCAGGAACTGATTTCCATGCCTTTAGGAAATACTCACAGATTAAGCCAAACAGGACCACTTTGATATAAATGTTGAATATAATTTGCAGGGCCCGGTGCAAAATAAAAATGTAGGGTTCTTTGAACAAAAAGCAGGAAATAAGTACCATTAAAGGTACATGAAAAGCCTTGTCCTTCCAAGGTCTCTCTGCTTATGGTGTTATTTGCTAGTTAATGTTTCAAGTAAAGAAAAAATTATAAATTATTAGCATGAATTTTAGCACTCCTCTTTTATATCATGCCATGGCAGTTCTAAATGTAAACAGCACATTTAGCACATGTCTAGAATCATTGACCTATAATTTGTATTTTGTGGCTCATCCGGGAGGGTGCCTCAAAGCCAAGCATTAGGGACACACACAGATCCCTGTGACTGGCGTCCGGGGACCCCTGGCTGGGTGCTTGCCCAGTTCCTCGTCCCTCCAGCCTCCAGACCTGCCTACTGTCAGGCTGGAGCAGCCCAGCCAGGTGTCTACCCCTCGGGCTCACTGCCCCATGATACAGCAGAAAGGTCACTCCTGAGCATCCTTACACCTCCAGGCTGGGATTTTCTTTGCACCTGGATAAGCGTTCCTGGGTTGCCCCTGTCAAGATAAGGCCTCCAGTGGGTCACCCACCAGCCCTGCCATGGAGCTGCCAACCTGGGGCGGAGGTGGGGAGAAGAAAGGCATGGGGGGTGGCGCTGTCATGCCCAGCCCCATGAGGCCTCAGGCCACAGGCCCCCAATCCTGACCTCTCCCCTGCCCACGTGCAGGCCCCTCTGAAAGTGGAATGTGTCAGTGGTCATGGGACACAGGCCAGAAGGGGACCCTGGAGGGGGCCTGGTGCACCAGGGAGTGGGGGAGCTGATAGCGGGAGGCAGGTCCTCCAACGAACTGAGGCTCTAAGCCCCTGTAGGTGCCATGGGCCCATCAGACTTAAAAAAACATACATCCAAAGCTACAAGTATTCAAGTTTTCAAGATTGCAAGCACAGAGCTTTAAACCCTGGGTCCCGGGCCCTTCTGAGAACCAAGTCCGCCTACATGTGGAGCCTGTGGGTCCACACCAGTCTCACACTCAGGAAACTGGCCCTTTCTTTAGGAAATTCCCTTGCCACCTTAGGAAAACATTTTTCTTTTCATTTTTAAGTCTGTGATGAGTTTTCCCCACCTCATACTCCACCTTCACTTTCGTTCCTTCTTCATTCAATCAACAAACAATTATTGGGCACCAACTGTAAGCCAGGCACGGGTTTCAGGTGCTGAAGATACATCAATGGAAAAATATGGAAATCCTTGCCCTCCTGGAAATTCCATTCAAATGGGGCCAGAGAAGAAACAAGCACATACTAGGTGTGCTAGTTCTTAGGAGCAGAATGACACGGAAAAGGGGAGCAGAGGGAACCGGGGTGCGATTTTAGAAGAGGTAGTCTTTAGTGTGTAGGATGAGGAGGAGGCTGACTGTAGGTTAGGGTTTAGGTGGGGCTGGGGGAGAAAAGGAAGGGCGAGTTACGAGTGACGCAGGGGGAGAAGAGAAGGCCAAGCCAGTAGGGGAGGGGAAGCTGAGCACAATTGGGAATCACGCAATAGGACAGAACTTGAAAAGAGATAGGCACTTGGAAATTAAGCACAGACGTTTTCACCTGCTTGTGCATCCCCTCACCCACTCTAAAGTAATAAAACATTACTTCCTGCTCACCTCTAAAGCTGGGAACGCCTGGGACTATCTGGGCAAGGATAGCTGATTAGAAGGGGGTCTCTGATGGCGCGAAGGGGAGAGTCCTCCCAAATGATGTTTCTCTGGAAACTCTCAGACTCTTTTAAGATGCTTTGCGGGACACCAATCACAAACTCATCATTGCAGACTTCACATATTTAAACAATGAGCTTTATCAAGTACAGGTCCTAGGCATTGGAAAAAAGGGTCTTTGGATTTGAGGGAGATGAAGTACTGTTGTGAGACAGCAGCCACAAGGTGGCGCCATGGTTCCGTTAGACCAGACGTCCCACAGTGTCCTGCAGCCTTGGCAATTGGTCGTTATTGAGAGATTACTTGGCAGGCTTTGGTTAAATGTCTTATTCCTGTTATTTCATCCAGACCTCACAACACCCCCTGAGAAATAGGCATCATTAGCGTCACATTCACACGGGGAAGCTGAAGCTCAGAGTTCACAGCTGGGAAGAGGCACAGCTGGTTTCTGAACTGTTTTTGACTCCAAATCTCACGTTCTTGATTATAACTCTCCACTGCCTGCCTGCACAAGCCAGCAAAAGGTCAGTTTTGTCCCCAAACCATCTAGTTTCCCATAATGACCGGGGGATGGTCACAGTTTCTGAGCTTTAGCCACGACATTTGCATGACCAAGGGAAGCGGGGAGTGGAGCAGGCATGGTTAGGGTCCAGTGGCCTTCCAGATCTGTATGCTAGGACAGACAGATTAGTGTTGGGGGAGGGAGGCTGAGAAGTGGCTTTCAAGTGACCCCAGTAGGATCCCAGGCCAAAGTGCTTCAGACTAGTTGCCTTACCTCCTTTCCCCAGCATCTTCCATTCCACCTCCCGGCGCTCCATTTCCTCAAAAGCCCAGCCTAGAGGCCCAGCTTCCTCTGCAGCACTCAGGCCCGCCTTCCCCTGAGGTATTTGCTGTTTCCAGGTGACCTTCTGCCCTCCAGGACAAAGCCCATTCCTCTAGGCCAGCTGGTTCCCTCCAAGACTGGAGGGAAGTCTGCCCCCTACAATGAACTGAGGATGAATGTAAAAGGTGACACAAGGTAGCTGTTTAAAAAAGAATGAGGAGAATTTCTGTGTCCCATCAAGAGAGAATGCTCTTTCATTGTGACTGGGCGGCTGGGAAGATAGGAGCCATGTTGGATGGATGGCTTTCACAGCGAGGAGGATGAGGAGAGCAGCCCTCCCAGATGGATGGCTAAGTGATGGAGGCTGGGGGTGTGAGGCGGGCCTTCCCCACCACCCTGGCTCCCTGTGCCCCTCCCCCACCCCCATGGAGGAGCAGAGGTCAGCCGCTTGTAAGCCTCCTACATCTGAAAGGTTGGGTTCCACACCACATTCAGAGGGACCAGTAGGGGCACCCTTGCTTGCTTCCCCGAGGCTCCTCTCCTGCATTTCTGAGGCCACAACCATAGCAAACTCTGCTCGAGCTGCTAAAACCCCAGACTTCTGAGGCTGCCCATCACTCCCTACACTGCCCAGCCAGGAAGCAAATATCCCCTTCTCCCACCTGCCCAGGCTTTCTCTGAAGCAACACACTGGGCCTTTTGATGCAACGGGGCATTCTGTAATCTTAGTCACACATTCATAGGACATGTTCACAGTGGCTGACTTTATTCATTCCATTGAAAAAAATCAGTCTTTCCTTAAATTATGAAGTAATAACATCAATGTAAAAAGTTCTCACAGTAGGGAAGTATATATAATAAAAATTAAGCAATAAAAAAGTTCTGTCACCCGTAACCCCACTTTCTCTCTCTCTCTTTCCAGAAGTAGCTGTTAATAATTTGGTGTTTGAGGTTTCCTTCAAGACCTCCTGTTTGTGTGTGTGTGTGTGTAGGGGATATCGGGGTGGGATGTCGCTGTGTATGGGGGTCTGTGAGGTGTGTGTGTGTGTGTGTGTGTCTACATGTATGCATATGACTGTGTATTTAAACACACAAATTGGATCTTAATACATATACTGTTTTATTTTTTTTAAAGATTTTATTTATTTATTTGACAGACAGAGAGATCACAAGTAGGCAGAGAGGCAGCCAGAGAGAGAGGGGGAAGCAGGCTCCCCGCGGAGCGGAGAGCCCGATGCGGGGCTCAATCCCAGGACCCTGAGATCATGACCTGAGCCGAAGGCAGAAGTTTTAACCCACTGAGCCACCCAGGCACCCCACATATACTGTTTTTTAATTTGCTTTTTTCAACTAAGAATAATTTTTTCTTGTTGGTACATATAAATTCTCTTCATTCTTAAATAGGTGCCTTGTGTCATGTTCCACATTCATCCTAAATTCGTTCTAGGAGGTCAGGCTTACTTTGAGTTTTGAGGGTACCAGCTTGCCTAGGGCACCCGACAATATGGGGAACATAGCCTCCTCCTTAAGAACTTAGGGCGTTGGGGGTGAGGCGGGCACACGCCACTGAAACACACACTCCCACAAAGCAGTTTGCCTGCTCCATTCACAGAATCACTGGCCCCAGCTCTGCCCTCAAGAACCTTCATGGTCAATTAACTGGGGGAACAGTGGACATGGCATAAACAAGCCTTCCAACTGGCATTTGGCTGCTGGGCAAATCCCCATAATGCCTGGTGGAGAGTTCTGGGGCCCAGTACAAATCAGTATGCCTCTCTCCTCTGTTCCCTCTCAGCACAGTGTCAGCCCACCTGCCAGGAGAGCCATGTCCCGGTGCTTCCTACTGGAGGCCCAATTCTGAACGCAGCGAGCCCAGACACCCGACTTAGGCACTCAGCCGCCGCCCTTGGCTTGTGTCTCGAACCTCTCTGAGGCTCACTTTCCTCCTCCAGAAAAAAGAGACCGTGATCCTGGTGAAGATTAAGTGGGACGAATTGTAGTGAGGGACCTAGAACTGTATCTGCCTGTAAATTTCTTCCACCTGGCTTCAGAAAAGATCTAAAGGGGCTTATAAAGAAAGGACAAGTTTTAATAAAATGCATATAGGAAAAGTCAGGAGGAAGGGTACAGGCAGGAATGAGCCACACGAGGGGATCACACATAATTACACACTTACCATGGTTGGGCCACAGATTTGACTTGAAGCTTCCCGGCAGCCAAAGCAAAAAGGGGGAAGTGGTTGGTTATCCCGCATAGGCGCGGAAGGCAAAGGCAGGTGTCTGCTTGCTCACGGAGTGTACCGCTGTCTGAGCCCTGTGGTGAGAGGGACGCTCAGGCCCTAACAGAGGGGAGGACCCTCCTAGGGGACACCTTGGCAGCACGCGCGACGCCGAGGCCCTGTGCGCTCTCTCCGGTGCCCCCCACGCAGACTGCGGCCGCCCGCCCCGCCCACGACCGAAAGCTGCTGGAACCGGAGAGCAGCTGGGCGTTTGTCTCTCTCACACTTCTGTATCTTTGCGTCTTTCTTTGTCTCACCCCTATGTTTGCCGAACAAACCTTGGGGAGGATTGGGATCGTGACACTAAGTACAGGGAGAGAAAGAAAAGTCAGCGTTCAGTTTGTGACCTGCGCCGCGGTAAGATTTCTGGGTCCGCAGCCTCTGGAAGTTGGGCTTTGGCCTTGACAATAAGGATTTCCTAAATTTGCTGAGGTCCCAAGAATATCCAGACCCAGGACCTGAGGGCCAGAGTACAGAGCCCGACGTCAGGCAAGGGCAGAAAGCACCCTTTCCCGGGATGCGACGGGAGCAGTTCGGCTCCGCAGTCTTGCACGGGGCCTGTGACTCGCCTGCCCCTGAATCTTGCGGAAACCCAAGCTCCCACTCAGGAGGTCGGCAGCGGGGCTTGAGAATCTTAGCGAGCTCCCAGGTGACACTGATCCCGCTGTCCGTGGACCTCTCTCTGGTCGCACAGGTGAGAGGGATAGCAAGCCTTCAGTGCGAAGAGCTCCGCCTTCCTGGGCCTGGGAATTATGGGAGGAAGATGAGCCCACCTCTGGGACGTGAGTGGCCAGACTTATGGGTGCCGGCCTTCCCTCTCCAGGATGCAGTCCCTGAGTGAGGAGGCAAACTGGATGGATAGACTGAGGGGTAAGGCAAAAGCAGAGGGTCCTCTGTGCCCTGGTCCCCGCTGAGAATTCTGGTGGTGGGAAGCATTGAGGGGCTTCCCTGGGGGAAGCCAGGCTGGCTTATGGACCAGGCAGATGGCTACCTAGCATGGAGAGCCCCTCGAGGGTCAGGTAAGGACCCACCACCACCCTGAGCAATGGCATGAGGACTAGAAGCCACATTACCAAGGGACCTGGGAAGGCTGAAACGGCTCGTTTGTGTTGAACTTAGAATTCGCTGAATATTTACCCAAACCAGTCAATTAATTGGCCTATTGAATGTTTTTCTCACTACCCTACCAGGTGGAATTTGTGACAATGTTAGATTCATTATAGGAAACAAACCACAACTTCGCTCATCTGGGCAGAGTGTGTGCATTTGCTGTTGTAGCAGATAAGACACATAATCTGTAATGCTGCTTACTAAATTATCCGTAGGGCCATTTACAAGAACTCATACACAGGCAGCTTCCTTGTGGGATCAGCAGAGACACGGGGACACAGGGCTGAGGATGCAAAACTAGGGAGGGGTGAGGGTTCAGTGGGAGGCACCCTGGGAAGGTGAATTTTGAGCAGAAGTCAGAAGGAGAGGAGATACCCAAGTGGCAGACAGAGGGCAGGGAAGGGTATGAGAAGGTTTTTGTTTGTTTGTTTTAAAGATTTTATTTGTCAGAGAACGTGCAGAGGGAGAAGCAGGCTCCCCGCTGAGCAGGGAGCCCAACCTGGGCTCCATCCCAGGACCCTGGGATCATGACCTGAGCGGAAGGCAGATGTTTAACCAACTGAGCCACCCAGGCGTGCCGGGTATGACAAGGTTTAAGCAAAGCATGGGAGAAGGCCTTGTCAATTTGTCAAGAGTCTTTTATTAAGTCAGTCACCGAGAGCCAGGAACTGGGAATTCAGAAAGGTATTCCATGCCTCATATGGCTCATTCTCCAAGGAGAAGATGAAAGCAGGACAAGGCTTCCCTCCTAGCCTCCACATGGAGAGTAGAGTGTTCAAAATGCTCCTGCTAATCCCCTTGCAGCCCTATCCTCTGCCCTTTACCCTGCAAAGTCTAGGATATGCAAGGGGGTGGATGCAAGGCCCATGGGGCATATCCCCTCCCCTATTCAGATTTGTCCTGGGAAGAAGGGAGTAGCTATTCATTTGTATTTAGAAAGATGTTCCCCAGGTGACGTGCTCCCACCCCCATCCCTAACACACACACACACACACACACACACACACACACACACACACAGAAGGCTGATGTGTCTAGAGCCCGAAGTTCAGACTGGGGCATGAGGTCAGGTGGCCTCAGCTGTTGGGAGCGGGACAACAACTCAGAAGACCTTTAAAGTCTCTTGTAAGGGATTTGGATTTATCATTACACTTTGCAGAATTTTTCAGTGGCAAATTCACTTTCATGGAGTGTAGCCCCTCGTTCTATAGTGGGGACCCCGGGAGGTCAGAGAAGAGGGCCAGCCTGTGGTCATGCATAGCCAGGACTCCTGGGGCCCCTGTCGGCCGGTCTTGTTCTCCATCACTCTGTGCCAGGCTTCGCTAAGGCCCCTGGCTGTTCTCCTCCAGCATGCAGGGAAGGATTAATTATTAATTTTTATAACAACCCTGAAACTGATATCTGTGAACCACGAGCCCCGACGCTTTTTTTCCAACATCCAGCCACTTAATCATGGTTTTAGCTGGGTCAGCATAACAGTCTCGTAACTTCAGAAGAAGAATGCCGCAAATGCCTTTATCGGCCTCTCCTGAGGGCGAAGGCCAAGTTCATGGGGGGCAGTGGTGGCACCGGAGCTGATTATGCTCTCTAAGAAACCGAGAGGGCTTCACCATGTGTCTGAGCCAGGGCTCGTCACAGGTCGTTCTCTGGAATGAATGGTTCTTACCCTTGTGTTACTGAGCTGCGGATTCCAAAGCACTTTCACAAATACGGCCTCAGTTGATCCCCAAATGATGCTATCACTGCATTGGGTGGATATTTTTCTCCTGAAGAAGATAAAGATTCAGACAGAGAAGTGACTCACCTAGGGTCACACAGACCCGAGGACTTCAGTGCTCAGCACCACCCACCTGGAGGAATCTGAGCTGGACCGACTATCTATCTATCTATCTATCTATCTATCTATCTATCTATCTATCTATCTTTTAAAGATTTTATTTATTTATTTATTTGAGAGAGCACAAGCAGGGGGAGCAGCCGAGGGAGAGGGAGAAGCAGACTCCCCACTGAGCAGGGAGCCCAACCAGGGCTCCATCCCAGGACCCTGAGATCATGACCTGAGCTGAAGGCAGATGCTTCATGGACCGAGCCACCCAGGTGCCCCTGGGCCATCCTTTTCATGCAAGGGTGTTAATTACGATCCTTAGGTGTGTTTGGGGCTGTCCCTGAATCCTCTGGAAGTGTTGGCAGCTTTGGGGATATTTTTCTGAAAGTCCATAGTTCTTTTTCACCAGACGCTGACCCCAAACAGTGAGAATCACTGCTTTCAAATAAGGAGCCAAAGCTCCTCTATGCCCCTGCCTGCAGCCCTTCCCACCTGATGGGGCCCGCTCTTGCTAGGTGCTGGGGTTTGCCGGACACAAGTCATGGTTGGGAGCTGAGCTCAGGGGTTTGCTGCCCTTGAATGGGAGGCTGTCCATGCATCAAACACCAGACCAGGAGATTGGAATGCAAAAGGTCCCACTTACAACAGCAGCACCAAGAAGTAAAGTATACAGGAAATGCACAGTGCTCATAAAAATTTTACCAAACTGCTCTGAGGGGCATCAAATAAATGGTAAAACATCACATCGAGAGATCTTAATATGGTAAAATGCCATTTACCCAAATTTATGAGTTCGATGCAATGCTAATAAAAATATCTAAGATTTGTAAAATCTGACACAAGGCATTTGTGTGGAACAATTCAGCTGGAAGAATAAATGGATGAATAGAGTCACAAAATTGCTGGGAAGAAAAGAACAGGGTGGATCTGTGCTCCAGATATTAAGATACATTATATATATAGTACACCTGAAACAAATGTAACGGTGCATATTCAGCATACTGAAATTAAAATAAAAAACTTGATCAAAAAAATACATTATAAAGTTTCAGTGATAAAAACAGGGAGGAACAAAACAAGGACAGGCAGCTCAATGGAGAAGAAGAAACCCGGAGGAGACCCTATATATAAAAAGAAATTAGGGGGTGCCTGGGTGGCTCAGTCATTAAGCATCTACCTTCGGCTCAGGTCATGATCCCAGGGTCCTGGGATCAAGTCCCACATTGTGCTCCCTGCTCGGCAGGAAGCCTGCTTCTCCCTCTCCTGCTCCCCCTGCTTGTGTTCCCTCTCTCGCTGTGTTTCTGTCAAATAAATAAAAATCTTAAAAAAAAAAAAAGAAGAAATTAGTGGCATATGATGAATATGATGAACTAGATCCCTACCTCATCCCATGCAGCCAGTTAAATCCAAAATTTGTGTCTTTCTAAGATGAAGGAGTTACAGTTCCTGCTTGTAGCGTAATGAGGAGTCATGCGAGGTAATGCGTGTAAAGTTCTCAGTCTTGTGTCCCGTTTATAATACCTACCTGATAACTGTTAGCTGACATTATTATTAGTGTTATGATTAATCCAGATGGGTTGCAATCCAAATGTATAATGATAAACTCATAACATTACTAAAGTTCAAGCAAATACCTGAACTCAAGGTGGGAATGGCTTCTGGGGATGCAGAGGGAGAAGCCAGCAAGGGTGCAGTACGCCACGAGCCTTAGAATGTTCTTATACCGTGACCCAGACATTCCACTTATAGGAGGTTTATCCTAAGTATGTATTCAGATAAATGTGCGAAGACGGTTGTTAAATATTTTTTAGAAGAACAAAAAGTAGGAACAACCTAAATGTCAAAAAAGGAATGGTTTAAAGAAAAACAAAAGCTTTCTGTTGAAACATACAATGGTCAGCTATGCAGCATTAAAAATTAAAAATCATCTCAATGAACATGCATTGACTGATTTGGGGAAATGCTTAGGTTAGAATGCTAACCATGACCCAAAGTGTATATATAGTATGATATCTCAAACACCAAAATATACACCAAAACGGTTATCTCTGGTGGGAGTAATGTGAGGGGTTTTTTTCTTCATTTTTTTTTTTCAAATTCATTATATGAAACCTGCTTCTTTTATGATTCTACCAAATATCAATAGGAGTTTCTTTTAACATCTATTTCACAATTTAAAAAATTAGGCATTGCCAGATAATTTGTGCTTTTAAAAGTTCTTTAGTGAGCAGAGACTTTACAAAAAATACTTTTCCATCCTTGCCTCTCAAACTGGGGTGTGTTCGGTGTTTCTGTTAATTGGCCACTACAAGAACGTGTTCACAACTGACTTGAATAATCTTCCTCTGGTCATTCCTTTTATTTTTTTTTTTTAAGATTTTATTTTTAAGTAATCTCTCCACCCAACATGAGGCTCGATCTCACAACCCCCACAACCAAGAGTTGCGTGCTCTCCAGTCGCCCCTAGTCGTTGACTTTCATAGTAAAACAAATCCAAACAAATTATGGGAGAAATACAAAATGTTTATAATTTCTGTTTTCAGCTAGAGCAGGAGGCCACACGGCACAGACCCCCCCAGGTGGCGGCCACTTCGAGCAGGTCAGGTCCTCGACCTCTGTCTCAGGCGCTCTCGTCTTCTTTCAGCGATGGCTGCTGAGGAGGCTGAGGGGAGCCCACTGCAAGGCCAGGCGCTGAGGTAAAGCTTGTCTCCACCCCCCGGCCTGAGGTAGCCAACTGTGTGCCGGGCTTCCTTGAGAGTTCAAAGTCTCAGGTGTCACAAGTCCCCAGAGCCAAAGATTTCCCTCAGGCGGAGACTGGTTTCCCAGAAGCCTCTGAAACAAACAGCGATAAGCAAATAAGACGCGAGAAGCAGGCAGGCAGCCAGCTTGGGGCTGGATGCCAGGCTTGGGGTGGCGTGAGCCCAGAAGAGACCAAGAGCTCTTACCACATGGCCTGTTGGGGCAGCTCCTTCCCGAAAGCCATGCTCCCTTGGGCCGCAGGCCCTTCGGGAACACAGCCCACCCTGGGGAAGGGGAGGATGCTGACTGAGACTGGGTGGCCGGCGGGGCTCTCAGGAATCCGGGGAGGCTGGCACGTTCTGGGCAGGAGGGAAGCTGGGCTCATATCATGTGCCCACACAGTGCCCGGGCCTTGGCCAATGACCGTGGGGGCATCTCTCCAGAATAGCCTCCCGGGCTGCCTGAGGGTGCTGGGAGTGGACACCCAGGATCCAAGCCTTGGCGTAACCCATGCTTTCTGGGTCACTGAGTCCCCGGACTTTAGCCCCCATCCAGGAGAGCTGGCACACAGATCAGGTGCATGCGAGGCTGTGAACTTTTCACAAGCACATCCCTGTTCTCACTGCCGTCCTTGCCTTGGTTTTGTCTAAGAGGGGACAGGACTGAGAAACTGAGGACAGCCTTCCAGCCTGGGGGACAGTGGTGGGCAGGCCACAGAACAGCTAGCATTCATGGAGCCTGTACTCTCCATCAGATCTGGGGGTGGCTGTATACACTTAGTTGTTCATCACAATGACTGAATTATCTCCATTTTACAGATAAGGAAACTGAGGCTCAGACATGATCAGTGGAGACGGAGGAAGGTCACAGTGCTGGTGGATTACTAGCTGGCGGTGGAGGGATTCATACAGAGAAATCTGTGAATTTCTTCAACCAGGCCGTCTCCACTGTCCTGGGCTCTAGTCATTACGGAACCTCATCCCCCCGGGCTGAGCCTGCCCCTGCGGCGCTCCAGGCCCCTTCCGAGGCCCAT
This sequence comes from Potos flavus, assembly GCA_028534135.1. NCBI lineage: Eukaryota > Metazoa > Chordata > Mammalia > Carnivora > Procyonidae > Potos > Potos flavus. The sequence continues at coordinate 26,910,122 of CM052893.1, forward strand.
GGGCCGCCCTGGTAGACCCGTGCCTGCCTTCCTGGATCAAGTCCCGGGGACCCTGCTGAGCGCCCCCTCTATGGGGAAAGCAGTCACTCCCCCTCTGGCCCTGGACAGAGCTGGTGGTGCAACGCTGATTTCCCACCTTCCTCCTCCGACACCGGCTCACAGACGCTGCTTTCCTGGCTGCTTTTCCTCTGGGAAATGAGACTAGCCATCACCAACATAGCAAGCATGAAGTTACAAAAGTTCTAGAACCAAATGGAGCTCTCGTAACGCCTTCCCTAGTGGGTGGTCCCAGACTCCGTCTGAGAAGGTGAGTAGAAACCCAGGTGATCCTGAGCCCTGTTTTTATTGCTGAGCCTTGTGTTTGTGAAGAGCCCGGACCAGTTCTGTCCTTGTGTCACCCCCCCCCCCCCCGCCCAAGTGCTTTCACCCTGTTCTCCAGTCACCAGGGACGGTGAAGGCAGAAGGAGGCCTCTCCCTCCATCAGGTGGATTGTTCGCTTCTCTGGGATTTTCAATTCCATCCTCCCCCTCCCTCTCTCACCCCTCACCCCACAGAGGCCAAAACTGGGGCATTTTCTTTGAAGACTAACTCCTGACTTTTAGAAAATGGGAATCAATGTGGGTGGTCTTAGCATTCCTTTGTTCTAGGCTGTCATAGTGCAATGCCTTACCAGAGACTTGTTCACAGGCAGGGACTTCTGGAAGGGGCTGCGGCCCGCTGACCCTCAGGGATGGGGACCCTGCACGTGCTGTGATGCTTGCGGGCCTAAGCTCACCTCCGCCTTATCAGAAGGGAGGTGAGTGAAACCCCACAGGCCCAACTTGTAGGCTCCCCAAGTGGGGAAGTTGTCATCCAAAGACTCCATGAGGTCCCCTCATCTAGCCACGCAGCTTTCCCACGGAGATCGGCTCCAAGTATCCGGTCTTCCTAAGACACAAAAGTCACCTAGGTTGCTCTGCTTCATAGTCTTTGACCTTAGTGTGAGCCATTCCCTGATCTTATTTGACCCTGGAGGTGGGGCTCTCCCAAGAACCACCTGCACAACCGTATCGCGAAAACATAGAAGATCAGAGTCAACTGCTTTAGTTTTCTAAGCCGAATCAAAGATTTGAAATAAGGCGGATGTCTCTACCCAGCAAGGGGCAGCATGGTTAGCGTCGAGCTGGCTAGCAGTGGTTGGGTAGTGAACGAACGGTGTCGAACCCCGCGGGTCTCAGCCAGGAGCTCCGTGAGGTCAGGCAGGGTGAGAGCTGGGAGCTTCCACTTCCTCACCTAGAGAAGTGGGATGGGGATTTCTCTTTCACAGAGCTGTTAGATACGTAGACAGCATGACATCATGCCTGGAACACAGCACTGAATTCATGGTAGCTGCAACTATCCTTCAGAATAATCGAGGAATAAAGCGAAGCTTTGGGGGCCTCGGTCGTTCACTGAGCAAGAGTCATGAATGCTCGGAAGGTCCGCGGACCAGGCCCGGTGCAGGCGCCCAGGAGCCGGGGGTGGCCAGACCTTGCCCTCACTCAGGGAGTCCAGTGGGCACACAGACAATAAACAAAGGGCTGTGCGTGGTAGGCACTCAACCAATATTTGTTGAACAAGTTGCAAAAATAGACGTGTGATAAGTTTATAATGGGAGCATGCAAGGTGACGTGGGGGAAGGCTCGAGGGGCTGCCCCAGCGCAGCCTCCCTATGGAGGTGATGCGGAACCGGTCTCGCGGATAAGATCTGGCCAGGTCCTTCTGAGCAGCTTGAATGAGCATCTGCCAAGAGCTTGGTGGCATCGGATCGTCACCCTTGCTTAAGAGGGTGAACCATTTCCAGTGTTCAAGGTTCAAGTGCAGATCCGGCCCAGAGATTACTTTTCTGGGTCTGGCAAACTTCCATTGTCTCACCAGTAACTTTGAATGGAAAGAAGCTACCAGGCGGCATTCTGCCTCCCTTCTGGCTCCTCCCCTCCGCCCTGCTCTGCACTCACCGCTCTCGGGGCATGAACACCAGCAGCGCGGATGCAGGCAGGGCCAGACACGCGATCCCTTCTGGCAGGCTTGCTCTGCCCGGAACTCCCCGGCACTCCCATGTCTCAGTGATGCCACATCGTCTTTAAAGCTGGCGGTGATCAGAGGTGTGAACCTCTGGAGCCCGGAGCTACATTTGTTGTGCAAGATGTCCCGTAAAGTTTATAACATCCCTGTGAGAGAGGTACCACTGTTAGCCCAGCTCGAAGCAGAGAAAGTTAAGAAACTTGGGTAAATTCACGCGGTTGGCAAATGGCGAGGCCAATCCCACAGCTGACTCCAGAGCCCTGTGTCGGCCCCCAGGAGCGCTGGGGCCTCACCCTTGAGCTGCCGGCTAGGGTGTTGGCCGGAGGAAGTTCCCTGCCTCACCTTGGAGTCCATGGCCAAGCCCAACCCTTCAAATCTTCCATCACGACGGGGACATTTCCCTTCAGAGACGACTCTCAGACTCACAAAGTCTCCTCGTACTGGTGGGTTAGAATTGTCCCCAACGGAGACCGTGAAGAACCCTCTCTTGTGAGAAACCGCGAAGACCCACAGCTGTCTCGGCACTGGTACTCCAGACCCCCCGGTCAGCCACAGCCAGAGCTGGGGCAGCAGGAACCAGCCGAAAGAAGCATCCAGAACAGTGTCCAGAGGATCTCAAGGACTGGGTCAGATGGGCAGCGTTCTGGGCACTGATCTATAAGCGGCTCGAACAGCACTGAAATTAGTGTGGGGCCAGTCAACCCAGATTTCTACACGTCTTTTCTCATAACTCTGGTGTGAAAGTTGGTCCAGCTTCTGCCACAGAAATCAAAGCTACCCAGGAGGAATAAAATATATATTTGTCCCCGGCCTGCTGATCTGTATCGAAATTTTCCCATGGCCGCCTGCCGTGATGTTGCTTAGGTCACCACGCCTGAGACTAGCAGTCACCCGGAGTGGGCAGCAGCATATGCAGGTGCTACCTACTGGTAATAAGTAATTTATCATTTCAATTTAAGGTGCTTTCATGTATCTCCTGCAGTGAGCAGTGTTGGGTGTGCACTGCATTAGCTAAGGGAAGGCTACACTGCGGTACCAAAGACATCCAATAATGAGGTAGGACAGGGGTTAGTAAACTTTTTCTCTAAGGGGTCAAAGAGTAAATATTTTAGGTGTGGGTCATACAGTCTCTGTTGCAACCCACAACTCTGCCATCATAGGGCGAAAGCAGCCGCTGGACTATATGTAAATGAATGAGCATGGGTGGGTTCCAATAAAACTTTATTTATAAAAACAGACAATGAGCCACAGTTTGCTCACCTAGACTGCACCTTAAAAATGATAGAAACCAGGGGCACCGGAGTGGCTCAGTTGGTTAAGCAGCTGCCTTCGGCTCAGGTCGTGACCCTCGAGCCCCACGTCGGGCTCCCTGCTCAGCGGAGAGCCCGCTTCTCCCTCTCCCTCTGCCTACTGCTCTGCCTACTTGTGCTCTCCTGTCTCTCTGTCAAATAAATAAATAAAATCTTTTTTAAAAAAATGATAGAAACTGGGTGATGGACATTAAGGAAGACATGTGATGTAATGAGCACGGGGTATTATATGAGACCAATGAATCACTGATCTCTATCTCTGAAACTAATAATACATTATCTGTTAATTAATGGAGTTTAAATTTTTTAAAAAAGAAAAAAGTGTAGAAAATTTTTCCTCATACATGTAACAATGGTGATGTGAGTGGTCCCAGTTTTTTTTTGTTTTTTTTTTTGAGTGGTCCCAGTTTTAAGGGCAATGATTTAAGGACCCAGATTCCTTCTATTAAGTTGCTTTACCATCCCCCAGAAACTGTGTCTTCCTCCGCATGGTTGAAGCTGTGGGACAAAGTAAAAAGAACATGGAGGAGGCAGACCTGCTGCCTTCAGGCTTTGGTCCTGATGCAAAACAAGACCATCTATTCACATTCCCTGGCCAGTCCTTAGTCCTGAGTCACACATAACGGCAAAGGAGGCTGGGAAATGTAGTCTGGTCATGTGTCCAGGAGAAAGGGACAATGAATGTTGGAAGATGGCCAACAGTCTCTGTCACACCTGCCAGCCTCCATTTTCCCTTCCCTTCCTGCCTCCACCCTTCCAGGTAACCCCACTCTCCTCCTCCCTTCCGGGCAACCCCTCCCTCATCTGGTTCAGGGGAAGTGGACTCTGTCCCTACGTGGGGGCTGACCTGGCTAGTCTAAAGAAGATAACCCCAAGCCTTTTGTCACAGTGATTAGGTCAAGAACTAGGCCGAAGCCAATCAGCGCAGAGCATTTTTCCTGGCCACAGGGATGATTTAGGACTCAGAAAATGTGACCCTAATCAGAGGGCTGATTTGTTAAGGCATCTGAAGAAGAAGCATCCTTTCCTTTAAAAGAACACCACGCTCTTCAGAGTGGTGGGGATCCTGAGGCCACTGAAGCTATATATTTTTTAATTGTGGTAAAATACACCTCACATAAAATTTAACATCTCAATCATTTTTATGTGTACAGCTCAGTGACATGAAGTACCTTCACATTCACACTGTTGTCCAACCTTTATCATCTTTCATCTCCAGAGCTGTTTTCATCTTCCCAGACCGAAACTCTGTCCCCATTAAACAATCACTTCCCCCTCCCCCACACCCTCATCCCCAGCCCTTGGCAACCCCCATTCTATTCTTTGTCTCTGAATTTTCCTACTCTAGGTACCTCATGTAAGTGGAATCATGCAGTATTTATCCTTTCCTGACTGGCTTATTTCACTTATAATATCTTCAAGATTCATCCATGTTGTAGCGTGTGTCAGGATTTCCTTCTTTTACGTGGCCGAATAACATTCCACCGTATGTATGTATGCAATGTCGTTTTATTCCATTTACCTGTCGATGGATACTTGGACTGTTTCCACCTTCTGGCTACTCACTGCAACTATTTTACTCCTATGAGATGAACCAGCTCATGCATAAAAGCCAAGGCTTGGAGGAAAACACAGTGGAAAGAATTTGGGGAACTGGAGCTGAGCTACTGGACCCAGCTGATCCTGAAGCCTTCCTACATCTGGATGAGCTAGATCTGTGGAACGATGGATTTCTTCATTGTTGAAGTGAGTTTGGGGTTTCTTATGGCCATAAGCCACCTAACTGATGCATCTCCCAAGACATTGTCTGGATTCACAACTGTAGAAGAAAACGAAAACGAGCAAAACCACAGAAAAGTGGGAAATATTTTGCTGACATGAATGCGGGGAAAAATTTTTAAAGCGCGTTTTGAAGATTTTGTAACTGTATCTGTGCTTGCTACTTCTCTCCTGGTGAGTGTGAGTCACCAGTGCTATGAGTGATGGAAAATTTGAAAAGAAAGGCAAATTCAATTAGGTTAAAACATTTGGTTACAGCTAGTGTATGTCACAAATCCCTTCTTTTGACCTTTGAAGAAAGACTTCTGTTGAAAAGAAAAATGAGGCTTTCTTCAACTTTGGCTAAATAAATGCCGTGTGGATATTTAGAGAAGGAGAACTAAATTCTGAGCCTGCCCAGGGCTCTCACACGTGCCCATCTGCCTCAACTACGATAAAGCTGGAGGGTTGAGACCTGTAGGTCCCCTCTGGGTAGTGGCATCCTTTGGTAGAAATGTCCTGAACTCACTGGCAGCCCAGCGGTCTTTCCCAGTTAAGTGGCCCCGGGAAAAATCTAACTTCTCTGGGCCTCTGTTTCCTCATCTATAAAATGGGTTTACTACTTTTCCTATCCACCCCAAAGAGTGGGCAGTGAAACTGAGAAGCGCTGTACAGATTTAAGATTCCTGGAAGGAAAATATTAACCCATCTCCTGTGCGAGGTTCAGCAGCCTGAGGGCGGGATGGTAATTCCTCTCGCAAACGGCTCAGCCTGCCCTTTAGACTAGTTTGGAAGCTCAGCTGCCTGAATGCCCGCGGAAGCAGCCGATGGCGTGTGTCTCTCTGGGAAGAGATGCGCTCCCTTCCCAGGACGGCCCTCCTACACAGGCGGACTCTGCCCCTGGGGCTGGTCATACCCGCGCCGTCCGGCAGCAGCATCTGCATCTCTCGTGGGGGCTGCTCTCATCTGGGCAACAAGGTAACCGAGGCTCAGAGGGTCTACGTACCCAGTGGCACACAGCTCTTTGGCAGGCGGCGTAGAACAGATTTGAATCGAGAACCCGTCTTGGTCTCTGGAGCTCTCCTTGCTATTCCACCATTCCATGCTGTCTTTGTCTCCAAACCCCAGATCCCTTCTCCTGCCACGTCCTTAGGTTTCGGGGGGTTCCCTCCTCCTCGCCAGTCTCTGGACCTGGGCATTTTGGGGTAGGGGGAGCGGGGACCACCAGGAGGAGAGCCGATTCCCATGAGTGGAGAGAGGGGTTCCAGGGACATGTGTCAGCTCATGAGGCCATGGCTCTGAGCTCGGTGCTCCTCTCTTTGGCCCTGTTTTTGGAGCGGCCTGTGGGAATAGACACAGACCCTGAAAAGCTTGGGCTGCGATCGTTTTTCAGTAAAAATATTCTCCGTGTATTGGTCCCAAAGAAAGAGGGACCTTATCCCTAGAGGTAAGAATGCGTGGGTGGGTAGGGAAAGGGAGCCAGAAGTACAAGCTCCCCACCTTTTGGGGTGCAGGGGACTTAAGGGGCCCTGGTTCTATGGGCAGGGATGTCACCTCCATCACCTCGGTGTCCAGAGCCTGACAGATGTCCGGCGCCCAGCACACGCTCAGTACATGTTTGTTATGGGGTGAATGAGTGATGGTGCTGTGAATGATTGCCCCAGCCTGCCTCTCCTCCTGTGCCCTCCACAAGGCACGTCCCGGCTTACACCCCCCCCCCTCCAGACACCCTCCTCCAACCCTTCTAATATCCTCCCACTGCCCACCTGACCTGCCTGAGTTCATCTCCCTCCTCCTGCCCTGTCTGTGTGTCCTTCCCTCTCCCCAGTGTCCCGCCCCATGAAAAAGTTGTTTAGCTGCCTATATCCAGATAATTCTCCTTTCTGGTCTCTGCTGTCCCCTACCCTGTCACTTGACCAGACGGGCCAATTTGACTCAACCTTTGTCCTCCCTGCAAAAAATATTAACTCTTTTGAATTTAAGCCCTTAATTCAAGTTGGCTCCTGGAGAGAGACTTTGGTTGTAAGCCATCCAGAGGGAGTAGGAATGAAAGGCACTGTCCATGCAGTGACCCATGGGCCTTGCCCAAGCAGAGATGCCACATGTCCAATCTGGTGGTCTGCAGGCGCCAGCCCGTCAGGCACTCTGCTCTCTTCAGTGGGAAATCCGAGTGAGAGGGTGTCAGTTTGCTGCTTGGAAGGGAGGGCACTGCACAGTAAGCCTTCTGTCACTCTAGCTCCTGCCCACAACCCCAGCTCTCTGAAAGTTCCCACGACCAGCCCTGAAAGGGCAGAGAGGCCTCATATGTGTCCCCAGCAAGTCCCCTCTGCACTGTTGGCCACCAGCCCCTCCTCCCACTGCCGCCCCCTCCAGGGCTCTCCCCTGAGCTGCTCCTGTCTCCTTCTGATAGGCCCAGCACCTACCGCATCCACTCCGCTGGGCCTCACGCTGCCGGAGGCCTCACGGGCTTTTCACGTTTGGATCTCGTTCAGCAGAGCTTGAGCTCAACCTAGGTCTCCCTCCCACCTTCATTCCTAAAGTACTTCACCTCTTCCATACGAGTGTCCTCGTTGAGGCCTCACCAAACCTTCAAACCACCTTGTGATATTATTAGTGTCTTATGTAAGAAGCAGGAACCCACTCAGACCGGCTCCAGGAGGAGGAGAAGTTTGTGGAAAGAGTTATCTGAGTCCTAGGGAAAATGAAACACAGCTGGATGGCTTGTGAGCATTTCAGAGGGGACTGTGAGCGGGGCCGCAGTGACTGCTCCCTGCTGTGGGGTCGCTGGGACCGTCTCTCCTCCCTGCTGCCCTGTGTGTGCCTATGAATTTGCCTCCTTGTGCAGCGGTAGTTGCGCTCCAGACCCGAGTGAATGAGTTCACAGGCTGGTCTCCGTGATCAGTCTTTCAAGATGTTGAAGTAAGAGTGTGATAGACAGAATCCGTGCTCCCCACAGATGGCCACACCCCAGCCAGCGATTCCACTCCTAGGCGGATATCCAAGAGACATGAAAGCAGATGTCCATACAGAAACTTGCAAACAAATGTTTATGGCAGCATTATTCATAGTAGCCAAAGATGGAAACAACCCAAATGCCCATCAGTGGATGAATGGATAAACAAAATGTGGTCTATCCGTACGACGGAATAGTGTTTAGCAAATAAGGACAAAGTACTGACACCTGCTACAACATGGAGAAACCTTGAAACCATTACAGTCAGTGAAATTAGACACAAGAGATCACAAACTATACGAATACCATTGATATGAATATCCAGATTAAGGAAATCTAGAGAGACAGAAAGTAGATTAACAGTTGCTTGGGGCAGGGGGCAGGCGTGCGGGAATATAGAGGAATGATAGCTAAAGGGTATGAAGTTTCTTCTTTTTTTTTTTTTAAGAGTTTATTTATTCATTTGAGAGAGAAAGAGAGCACAAGTGGAGGGAGAGGGAAAGGCAGACTCCTGCTGATCCCAGGACCCGGAGATCGGGACCTGAGCAGAAGGCAGACGCTTAACTGGCTGAGCCACCCAGGTGCCCCTGAAGTTTCTTCTTTAGGTGACAAAATGTTCTGAAATTCACTCTGCAATGGTGATACAATTGTGTGAATATACTAAAAAAACATTGAATTGTGCACTTTAAACAGGTGTATGTTCTGTGAATTGTATGTCAGTACAGTCGTTAAACAGAAAAGGATGTCCGTCCGTGTCCTGATCTCTAGAACCTGTGGGTGTGTTACTTTACCTGGCAAAAAGGATGGTAGATGATCCTGGATTATCCAGATGGGCTTAATGTAATGACAAGGGTCTTTATAGGAGAGAGGCAGGAGAGAGAGTGAGAGACAGAGACAGAGAAACACAGAGAGAAGAGATTGGAAGATTCTATGGCTTTGAACTTGGAAGAAGGGCCATGAGCCAAGGCACGAAGGCAGCCTCTAAGAAGCTGGAAAAGATAAGGAACCAGATTCTCCCCTAGAGCCTCCTGAAGGACGGGGCCCTGCTGACTCCTTGATTTTAGCCCAGTGAAAGCCATTTCAGACTTCTGAGCTTCAGAACTGCAAGATAATAATGTGTTATTTTAAGCCACTAAGTTAGTGGCAAATTGTGACAGCAGGAAATGAAACTAAAACAGAAAGTTACAGAGACAAGGTCAAGTGGTGGTGGGTTTTGGAGCTAGGAGATCAAGTTGGGTCAGTAAAAGTCAAGAAAGAAACACTGCCTACTCCAGGAAGCCTTCCGGACCTCCTCCTCCCACCTTAGGCTATTTTGGAGGTCTCATCTGGGACCCTGTAACACGAGACCTACCACTATTCCTGCCTGGCAGTCCTTGGTTACCTGTCAGTTTCCCTCAGTCGGAGACTTCTCGAGAGGGCAGGATCTTTGAGACTCATTTTTACATCTCCAGTGCCTGGAATGGTGCCTGGCACATTTTAAGTGTTCAAATATTTGATGACCAAATGACTAAGGCCCCTGAAGCTTAGAGACTGTAAAGAATAATGATAATAGCTGGTATTCATTGCGTGCTTACTGTGCTAAGTGCTTTCTATTCATTTACTTACTTAATCCTCAAATCAGTCCTATGAGCCAGGTGCCATTATGATCCCCATCACACAGAAGACAGAAAAGAAGTTCAGGAGAGGTAAATATCATGTTCAGCCTGCCACAAATCTGCCCAGCTCAAGGTCTAGGCTCTAAACTTGCGCCATCCAATACCATAGCCACTGACTCCACGTGGTTGCTTGTATTTAGATTAATTACATTAAATAAAATGTAAAATTCCATGCCTTGGTCACGCTGGCTACATCTCAAGAGCCCAACAAACACCCATGGCTAGTGGTTTCCATCCTGGGCAGCATGCGTATAGAACATTTTCATCATCACAGAAAGTGCTATTGCACAGCATTGCTCTAAACCGCCAAGCTGCAGCCTGTCACTATAGCAAATGAAATATGGCATTTCAAATCCTTGATTGCCTTGAACAAAATGAAATCAGACCCAGCTCGTCATCTTTCCAAGGCAGGAGCGTGGGTTCTGAGGAGAGCCTGCATCTCCTGGTGTCACAAGAGGTGGGGTGTCTTACTGAAACGTGCAGGGGAGATACGGCTAACTCTTCCCCTTACCTGAATAGATCTGATAAATACGGGCACGCCCCCGGGGAGGGTTGTGTGGCTGGATTACTGTGAGGTCTCTTCCAGCTGACAGTTCTGTCCTTTTGAGGCCCTACAGGGATGGCCCTGGGCCTCATTCTTCTCTCCTCTGATAAAGCAGGCCTCAAATCTACCCTGTGTTTGCACAGATCCCAGCCCGCCAGAAGCTTCCAGAAGTACAGCAGAAAGGGATAGCAACAACAACAACAACAACAACAATAAAAGAACATTTTAGGGAGTGCCTCCTGTCTACCAGACACCGCTAAGAGCTGGTTTATAGACATCATCTTAGTTAATCCTTGCAAGTAGATATTGTTATCCCCAATTCACGGATGACAGCCGAGATCTGGCAAAACTAAGGTCACCCACAGGAAGTGGCAGAGCTGAAACATGAACTTGAAAATGGCTGAGAAAAGAAGCCATTTCTGCGTGATGACGACACAGTCTGGGGAGCCTGTCCCCCACATAGTTTCCCCTGATAACTTCGCAAGCAGGAAGGGAGGAGGACAGCCAGAGCTTAGCAAGCCCTGAGTGTCCTCCAGCCGAGCGCAGGCCTGTGGCTTTGGCTGCTTTCCCCCCTGCGGAGAGAGATGAGCTCTTGGGGCCCGCTGAGCTGCCCGCAGAGATCGTCCCAGCAGACACCGGCTGGCTTGCCCAGCGGCAGAGGTGGGCGGGCTCCTGGGATCCCAGCCCCGGGATGGCTGCCCGCCCTCACTGTCTTCCTTGGAGGCCAGGACACATGGTTCCACCTGTGGGGGAGGGACGGAGGGGTTGCAAGGGACCCCTCACCGCCCGCCCACTCTGCCCAGAGACATTGCAGCAGGAGGGGCAAATCTCAGGATAGCAGCACAGCCTGTGGTTTCTTGGGGGAAACCACACGAGATTCAGCTTGGGATGGCAAAACCCACAATCCTCACCACACCGGGCGTGGCCTGGGAGCACCTTGGCTGCCGATGCCTAGATTGGCACCAGGCTCCGCTGGTGGCATCTTCTTGTGGTCACCGGCTCTTCCATCGGTCTGTAACCTCTGGAAAGGAGTGGCTGGTCCTGGGCAGGGAACCGCGGGAGGGTGGGGGCAGGGGGGGAATACTGAGAAGAAAGTTCCCAGTTTGCCCTCAGCACACCCCCAGCGTGGTGCAGAGACATGGTTTCTTACCCCAGGGAAGCTCCTGCTCTGATGGAAGTGGCCTGCCCCTTCCCTCGGGCCTCACAGTCTTCGAGAAGACTCAGAGCCAAGTTCTGCTCCCACAAGGGACATGGGGCACCGCTAGATGGAAGCAGAATGGAGAGCGATTCCAGGCGTCCGTTCTCAGACCCTGTCTCCTTTGCTATTCTTGTCAATGGGTCTTACCTCCCAAAGCAAACCCACGTGCAGAGCAAAGCCCCGCGGGACGGAAACAAGCCCCAGGCCGTGATGCATATTGGAATGCAAGAAAGGCTGTGCTGTTTTATGCATGAACTTGATTTTCCTCAAATTGACTTTAAAAAGTAAATAACTCGTGAGTTTTGATGCTATCGTTTTGGTAACCTCTTTGTGTCCAAGTTTCTGTGTAGACGTTACTTTTCGTTTCTCTTGGGTTGTACCCAGGAGTGGAATTGCGGGGTCTGGTGGAAATGCTATTCCGAGGACCGCCGCACTGTTCTCCACAGCGTCTCCGTCATTTCACATCCCCGCCCCCAGAGGGGAAGAGGGTTCTGATGTCTCCACATCCTCGGACATGGCAGTTTGAGATGCCCACTAGATGTCCAGTTGGAGAGGTCAAGCCAGTGTGGAGTTCAGGGGGACCCTAAGGTCATCGGGGTAGAGACGGTGTTCTGAAATTCTGACACCGTGTGATCACGCTGAGGGGTGAGTGTGGGCCCAACAGCCAGATGCTTGCAGGGTGAGGAGGAACCAGCCAAGGAAAGTGAAAAGGGACCTTCACTGAGGTAGGAGGAGCCCAGGACAACTGCTTTTCTGGAAGCCGAGGAAGGAAAGTCTTTCTGGGAAGAGGGAGGAAACAAGCTATGTCAAATACCGCTGATGAGGAAGACGAGGGGAAGAGGTGACTACTGCATTGGGCTACGTGGAAGTTTCTGGTGAGCCTCACAACAGCTGTTTCCTGCCAGTAGTGGGCAAAAGCCTGACTCAACTGGGGTCAAGGGAGAAGGGGAGAAGTCCTGGAGACAGTGAGTGCAGACAAGTGAGGAGCTTTTTGTTGTTGTTGTTTAACAGCTTTATTGTGATATACTTCTCATAGCATAAAATTCACCCATTTAAAGTATACAATTCAAGGGCGCCTGGGTGGCTCAGTCAGTTAAGTGTCTGCCTTTGGCTCAGGTCATGACCCTGGGTCCTGGGATCGAGCCCCACGTTGGGCTCCCTGGTCAGCACGGGATCTGCTTCTCCCTCTCCCTCTGCTGCTCCTCCTGCTTGTGCGCATGCGCTCTCTCTGTCAAATAAATAAATCAAATCTTAAAAAAAATAAAGGGTACAGTTCGGTGGTTTTTGATAGCTTCACAAAATTGTGCAACCATCACCATAATCTAAAATATTTCATCACCCTCCTCCCCAAAACTCCTTACCCTCTAGCTGTTAACCCCTAATCCATTCTTCCGTAGGTAAACACTGCTCTGCTTTCTGTCCCTAGAAGTGCCCCTATTCTGGATATTTCACATAAGAGGAATCACACAATAGGTGGTCTTCTTCTGCGTCTGGCTTCTTGCACTTGGCGTCATGCCTTCAAGGTCCATCCCTGTTGTAGCAGGTGCATTACTTCCTTCCTCTCCACGGCTGAATAACAGTCCACATTTTGTGTATCCGCTCATCCGTGGGCAGACACTGGGGTTGATTCCACCATTATGAATGATGCTGCCACGGACATTTGTGTACAAGTTTTTATCTAGACCTTTGTTTTCACTTCCCTTGGGAAGGAGTTCTGCTATAGAGAGGGAAAGATATGGTGGCAGCTGGATGGAGAAGTGGGATCAAGAGGAGTTTAAACCAAAACAAAACAAAAAAATTAAGATAGGAGTGCGATCCTGCAGAGAGGGGGAAATAATGATAGAGAGGAGGGAGGAGAAGGTCCAGAGCCCCGGTGGGGGTGGGGGTGGGGGGCGGGGAGAGCTCCGGTGCATTAGCTAGGAGCCCCAACACTTCATTTCAGATGTGGGGGGTCTCTGGGAAATGAGGAGGCGGGAACTTTGGGAAGGCCTCTTGTGCCCCCAAGCCTTTCTTTGTTCTCAAATGTGAGACCCAGGGACACTCTCCTCCTCTATTCTCTGCCTCTCCTCTTGTTCTCTTTCTGCTCCAGTCCACCTAATCATGGGCAAACCTCAAAGTTCCTTTCCTGCTCGGTGCAGGAAAAGGTGCAGGTACCTACCTGCAGGTAGGTACCACTGAGCTAAGAGCTCGACACCTTGGAGTCAGTCGCACAGTTGGATCAGTTTTCCCCATGTCTCTTTCCCCTCGCCTCTTCACCCTGGATGATCGCCTGTGGATGTCTTCCTGCTCTTGGGCATAGCCTGTAGAGATAGACGGTCAGGGTTCAAATCCTGGCTCCGCCCATTCTTCACTGTGTGTCTTTGGGCAAACTCTTAACTTCTCTGAGTCCTTGTTTCTTCATGTGTAAAATGAAGATGATAATCTCGATTTCACAAGATTATCTTGGGGGTTAAATGGGACAGTGCCTTAAAGGGCTTGGCACCCTGCCCAGCACACACAGAGCATTCAGTACACATTAGCTGCTATCGTGATTATCGTTCCAAGTATCATCATTTCTCTGTCCAGCAACATCAGTGACCCCTCCCTCTCTTATAATAAGGGAGCTCTGGTTCTTCAGTCCTGAACTTAGGACTTAGTCATGCAGACCCAAAGGCACCTAAGCCTCAACCTAGGCTCTCTTCTGAGGTCAGCGATTTTCTCTGTTCTTTCCAAACCTGCCATCCGTCCTCCTCCTCACTATCTTGACTTTGCTCAGGGTATGGGTGAGAAATCAAGGCCCTTCTTTCTCTCTCCAGTCCCCGCCCCTCCACGGCACCCCCACCCATGTAGAGGGTGTTGACTGCTGGGCTGGTGGGGGGGTGCTCATGATGGGTGAGTGCTCGGATGGGCTTTTGTCTTCCTTTGTGTTTTCACAAGGCCAGATGAGAAACTGAGTCCAGGCTGCAGCAGAGGGCAGAAGTGGGGGATGAGAGGTTTGGGCAGCATGGCGTGTTGCTCCAAATAGGTCTTCAGGCATCTAGGGGCTTACGCAATAACGTAATAAAAGGCATGTGTACGTGTATGAGTTACACGGCTGTGTCTGCCGTCAGCACTGCTGGAAGGAGAAGGGAACAGCCACGCTTCCCTGTATGTTTGGACCCTTTCGAGAACGTTTTTTCACTTCGTATCTATAATAACCCTGTGCTGTAACTATTGTTCTCACTTTACAGGGGAGGAAGTGAAGGCCCAGAAAGGTTAGGTGACTTTCCCAAGGATACACAGCAAGCAAGTCATGATGTCGTTCATTCACACTCAGGCGTCTGGACACCAAGCACATTTGTATTCTCCCACAGAGGACTCCGGGGTTCACATCACGGCTGAAGGGGGGCTGGCATGGGGGTGGGCATGTTCTTCATGATCTGAGACTTTCTGAAGCCCAATGACTGATCCTGAGCAGTCCTATGGAAGGCAAATGAGACCAGAAGCCTGTGCATAAACCTCTCCTCACTTCTTTCCTGACCGTCCTGCAGATGTGTCGGAACTACAGAATTCTGACAACTCTGATACTTGTCTTGGCTGCCTCTAAGTGCCTGGGACAGAGCCCTTCCCAACCCTTTCCATCCCGTGCTGAGACCTCTGCTTCCTTCACACCTCCTGGTGCCCCGGCTTCAGGGCCTTTGGGGAACAAGGAAGAGGATGGGCTCACTCCCCAAGGTGGGAATTCGGAAAGTCTGCCACATTCTATCTCCCTCCCTGGCTGGCGCCAGGCCATGGCCCCTACTGACGTGTGGATGTGAAGCCAAGGGAGCCATGACTAAGGCCAGCACCCTCCAGCCTCATTCTGGCCAGGGCCACACTATGCCAGCCTGCTGAGGTCACCCCCGACTTGGCCTCCCTTTCCCCTGGCTTCCAGGCCCTCCTCTTGGCTGGTTGCCTCCCGTGAAGGGTTGTAGCAAGGACCCTGAGCCAGAAGGTAAGGTGGAGGCTTGTGGTTCGACCCCTGCTGAGGAGACTTTCACGGGAGCCTACCAGCCTCTACTGACCAGCGTGGGGCAGAGGGGAGGGGGCCGAAAGGGCTGCGGTCGCTGTGACCCTGGAGCAGCTCCTCTCAACTCACCCCTGCCCCAGCCCAGTCCGGTGGGCCCCGCCTCACTCTGTGGGCTCTGCAGCCTAGGGCTACCATTACTAGTGGTCCCACGTCCACCCCCACCCCCCCAAGGTATGTGAGAGTCAGAGTCACGGCTTGGCAGCAGCCCTACCACCAACACCTGGCTGGGAGTGGGGAGTGGGTGGGGTTGGGGAGAGGGTGGGCCCTAGAGGCAAACATTTGGGCACCATTGTTTCTGCAGGAGCTCCACACAGAAGCCTCCGAATTTTGCTTTTTCCCTGAAGCCAAAAATGTTCCTAGTGTCCATTCCCCAGCGATTAGGTCACTGGACACTCTCCAGGGACTGGGCAATGCCGCTTCTTCCCGTAAAACAAAGCTATGAACTATTGTTCTGCCCTCCTCTGGCCACAGGCCCACTGCCCCCCAGTGCTCATGCCTCTCAAGGCCAAAGTCAAAAATCACCAATGAGTTCAGCTGGGGAACCTCAGGCTACCTTCCCCGTCTCCCCAGCCTGGGGGGAGGATGGGGGTAAGGGACGAGGCTGAAGAGGCAGAGGCAGCGAAGGGTGTTGGAAATCATTCCTCTCATTTTCAAACGAGGAAACTGAGGCTGAGCAGTAGAACGCCTGCCAAAGAGTAAACCTGGCTGCCCATACCTGGTGCTGGGGGACACACACCAGCTCCTTCGTCTCCCCTGCGCCTCCAAGGCCATAAATCCCCAGGTTAGGAAACCCGGGCTGGGAGCTATAGGTGATCCCCTAGCATCGCACGGCTCAGAAGGGGAACACGGATTCCACCGCTGGCCAGCCGCTGCCCCCCGACCCCCGCCGGCTACCCTTGGGGCCATCGTCCAAGTGCTTTGAGAATGAATCTGCTCCCATGAGGGGCCAGGAACCACAGAGGCCCTGGGTTGAGGGTCCCCAGAAAGGGACACAGTACAGACACCCAGAGCGTGGACCCAAAGCCAGTCAGCTCTGGGTTCCTGCCGGCTGCAGGACTTGGGGCAAGTTATTTACCACCCTAAGCCTCACTCTCCTCATCATTAAAGTGGGTCTAATATTAGTGCTTATGTTATAGGTTCTCGTAAAGATGCACGAGATCACGTAGGGGAGGGCTCAGTGCCGGGCAGAGGTTTCGTGCTCTCCATACCGGACCTGTTATTGCTGTCATCCCAAGACCGAGGCGCAGGCATCCCCCCTCACCTAGTAATCCATCCGGTCCCTTCCTCAGTGGGGACAGTTGAGTTACAAGGAGCCTTGGCCACGGGAGATGGACCAAAGGTGAAGGATTGGACACCAATTTCCATTTTACAATTGTGACTCGCTCGACCTCGCAAGTGACAGCCAAGCTCCTCGGCCACCTCCTCCTCCCAGCCCCGGAGTGAGGACGGGCACCAGGGCATCGCCGAGGGTCTGAGGGCCCCTGCTCTCCCTCCCATCTCTCCTTAGCCTCCTCTGTTTCTCTTCTCGGCAGCTGCAAACTGTCCGGGGGGTTAGGTGGGACACAAGGCTGGCCTGGGAGAGGCCAGGGTCCCCGGGCTCGCGGAGCGGCAGACAGGGGCCACGAGCCCAGCCAGCTGCGGTCCAGGGCCCGCCCTGGAGGGTGTGGAGGGCTCGAGGCTCACACATCCCTCCCCTGCTCGGGACCCTGACAGTGAGTGCTCAGGTCTTCCTGCTGACAGCGGAGGTCAGATAATCCCCCGTGTTCCCACCTCTGGCAGGGGGAAGGAAACCCAAGGAGAATCACTGGGAGTGATTTTACTCTCTGCGAGTGACAGCTGGTCTAGAAGAAGGCACACTGCTTTCTCTCTTTTCACCCTTTGAACAGCCCTGTTCTAGTGGCAACATGCACAAGGGAATTATTATTATTATTATTATTTCCACTCAAAATATAATTATAGGAGCTCCCAAAGCACAGCCTCACATCCTTGGCGCTGCTGGGGAAATCAGGTGTGTAATTACAACACACAGTCACCCCCTCACCTCCCTCCCTCCCTCCTCTCTTTACTCCCCCTCCAGCCCAGCCCAGCCCAGCCAGGCCCCGCCCCCAAAGACCTGCCTGGGACTTCTCTGGCTCTGGGCTGTGGGCTCATTTTCTCTCCCTCCCAAATCCCCACTGCCTCTGGAAGGCCTCCCTTTTAGCACCACCCTCCACTGAGTATAAACTCAGCAACCCCTGTGGTTCGAACCCCCAGAGCTGAGGTCACTGGGCTCAAGGGCTTTGCTCGGGATTCTCAGTCTCCGGGGCGTGCAGCCACAGACCAAAGCCAACGGTGGAGGAGGGACAGGGACCTGGGTGTGCAGGGGTCCTTGCAGTCAGCTCTCTGACTGGGTCCCTCTTCTGGAGACTCCCTCGGGCTCCTCAGTCCTTCGGAAGCTGAGGAGGACAACCCCAGGGATGTTGGGCAGGCATTGAAAGGGCCCTGGGGCCTGCCTCTGGCCGGGAAGTCTGGCTGCAGCTCCTTGGAGGAGTTGCCCAGCGGGGAAGGAAGGTCGCTTGGTTACCAAGTGGCTTCTTCTGACACTTGTTCTGGATGCGGTAAGTGACGCAAGGGCTGTCGAGATAAGGGGACAGCGTCCCCACCCATGGGCCCCCCAGTAGAGATACCAGTTGTCTTGTTCTGCTTCTGGAGGTGATGACTCACGAGA
Source organism: Potos flavus (assembly GCA_028534135.1). Lineage (NCBI taxonomy): Eukaryota > Metazoa > Chordata > Mammalia > Carnivora > Procyonidae > Potos > Potos flavus. The sequence continues at coordinate 26,928,317 of CM052893.1, forward strand.
GAGGCGGGGTGGGGAAGGGAGGGTGCCTGCGCTCCGTCTCTCTGCCGGAACACATCCCAGGAATCCTTGCAGCCTGACAAAGGCCAGCGAGCCCCGGTGCCTGCTGCCTTGCTTTTCAGCTGCTCGGCTAGGGGCCCAAATTCCCTTCTGACCAAATCACTTGAGAGCTGTGTCCCTGGCCCTCCTTACTGCTCCCATTGGGTGTGCTTCTGCTGAGACATGTCACTCGGGTTTCAGATCACCTGTAGGATAGAGAATGCCAATAGGGAGAATCTTCAGTGATGACCTGAGTAGCTAGGAAGGAGAGTGGCTGCTGGTCTTTAGTAAATAATCTTCTCTTTTTTTTTTCTTTTAAAGATTTTATTTATTTATTTGACAGAGAGAGCGATCACAAGTAGGCAGAGAGGCAGGCAGAGAGAGAGGGGGAAGCAGGCTCCCTGCTGAGCAGAGAGCCCAATGTGGGGCTCGATCCCAGGACCCTGAGATCATGACCTGAGCTGAAGGCAGAGGCTCTAACCCACTGAGCCACCCAGGCGCCCCTAATCTTCTCTTTTGACCATCCAGAGAATCAACAAAAAAGTTTGGATGAGGAAATAAAGTTCTAATGTGATAGCCAGTCAGAGGCATACAAAGTCAGAGACTAGCTCTCTTTTCTTGATCCTCTGTCTCTGTTTCTGCCTTCCTCCCATCCCTTCACTCAAGACCCATCGTGTTCTGGGTACCCCAGGTGTGGTGGGAACACAGTGGGGGCAGAGGAGGGACACAGCCCACCCATGTGTGCTAGTCAGGTGTGAGATGGCCCACAGCGCTAGCATACTGAATTCTGCCTGCGGTGGAGTTGAGCATCAGAGAAAGTGACATGTGGACTGGGCCTTCAAGGATGGGAAGTTCCCCAAGTAGACAAGCCCAGGAGGGCACTCTGGGCCCAAAGAGGGCTGCCAGAAAAAATACAAACCATCCAGTTAAACTTCAGATAAACAATAACATTTTTTAGCTCCTGTCTCTAATATTGCCTAAGACACGCTTATACAAAAAAGTTGTTTGTTATTTATCTGAAATTTAAACTTACCTGGACATCCTGAATTTTGATTTGCTAACTGTGGCAACCCTCAGCGCAGGAGCCAGCAGGAGTGAAGACAGAAACAGCATTTGAGGGAGGGCAGAGGGATCAGGCTGTTTAAAAGCCACAGGGCCTTGGGCCCTGGGCAGCTGAGATGATTTTGTTGGGCAGGTCCCTGCTTAGCTTAGGATTAGACCACCTGGTGGCAAATGGCAACACCGGGGCCATCACTCTTAGCTGCTGCTTAGCCCTTCCTCCCAGGACTACCTCGTCGCCAGCTAGAGAAATCCAGGTTCAAGTATTCAGTTTTTTGTTTTTTGTTTTTTTTTTTCTTTCCCAGGCTTCTGTATCCAGCCTCCTCCCTTGGATCAATATCCATTCACACCATTCAGCAAATACTTACGAAGTGCCAGTACGGTGCTTGGCACTGGAGAGACTGTGGCACATGGAACAGACATGGAATTTACACCTGGAATTTACAACACATACCTTTTAAAACCTTTTCTGATGGTATATGTGATGAGTGGGAGTAGATAATAAAAATTGCACACATAAACACATACAAACCAAATTTCTCTTATCCTCTGTTTCTTTTTCAAATACCTATTTCAGAGAAAGAAAATTTCTGAGCCAGAGATTTCCTCTGGAATTCTTAATTCTTTCTGCATTTCCAGCGTGGAGCGGAACAGCTGAGTCCTCAGAGGACCCCCGTCATTCCGTCTCGTGCGCTAGATTGAGAAACCCCTGCGAACAGACTACTGTTAAAGATACAGAAGAAGAAAGGTGACTGTCCCGGCCCCCAAATGCTAATCTGATGAGGGACACAGAGTGTACACTAAAAACAAACGCCATACACCGCCCAAGGCAAAACCACCTCTAACACAAGTATTTAGTTAGAAACACAAATCAATAACAACGGTAACGCTATCTCCATCAAGGTTGATAATGGCCTCCAAGGGTTAGGCAAGTACTGTGTACTGAGCACTTCTCATGCCTCGTTCCATTTAGCCTGTGCCCTCAGAACAATCCTGTAGACTCCATACTATTATTAGCCCCAAAGGACAGTTGAAGAGATGACAGCCCTGAGCGAGTGGGTAATCCGCCCAGGATCCAACTGGCAAGTGGCAGAGCCAGGTCTGAAGTTGGGGCTTCAAAACTGCACACCTCACAAACTTAATGACAGTGTTAAAGACCTGGGGGGATGGTCTATGCTGCTGAAATCTGGAGTTAACCATAAGTAAATGCAAGTGTGTGTGCATTTTCACAAGTACGTTTGCTTCTACATCAAGGAACTGGTCTTAGCCAATCCTTTCACTGGCAAAGGACAGTAATTGAGCCAGAAGACGTTAATTAGGTAAATCATCTCAAGGTTGGAAATGCAAACTTCTCTCATTGTTCATTCCTTCCTGGAGAATCACTGGTTGGAACCACCAGCATCCCAGCACTGGAGAACTTGTTAGAAATGCAAATTTCATCAACAACTTCCACTGAACTGGAAACTCCAAGAGTGGGGCCCAGCATCTGTGTTTAATAAGTCCTCCAGGTAGCTCTGATGCCCCTTTAGGTCTGAAAACCACTATTCTAAAAGGACTTTCCAGCAGCTGCCAAGTTTCTAGAGCCTTTGCTCTATTGACGAAGGAAGAGGCAGCCCTAACGGGCTTGTAGCCAGAACTAGGGTTCAACAGGGCCTAGCGTCTGGCACAGGATAGATACCCAATAAATGCATAACTGGCACCCAGGGTTTCACGTCTCTGTCACCATGCCAGGAGGGCACTGTCACTTGGATAATCCCTTGCCTGGACTGCAATATCGGGCAGACCAGAGGCACCCTGAAGAGAGCAGAAAGGTAAGATTTCACTTCCACATATTTATATTTCTCAGGATGAGCAGAGACCGTGAGAGGGGCTCCCCATGTTTCCGACCTTTGGAGTTTGGAGCAGGAGGTCTCAAAAGAGTTAAAAGTTAGCACAGGGATAACTGGCTTATCTGGTGTGCTGATAAACCAAGTCTCTGAGTAAAAAGCTCTGGCTTACACATTTGCTGATTGCTGGGATGTAAATACCTCCCCCATGACCCCGGGATGCACGGCTGGCTCTCAGGGTGCGCTCCGGCACCCCATGGGCCCCGGCTACTTGTCTAAAACCATAAGATGACTTTTTTTGAAAGTATAAAAGTAATATATAGTATGGGAAAATCAAACAGCACAGGGGGCCTAGAAGGAGACACTACCTGTCACCTTTGGTCTTACCCCCAGAGAGAACCATCTGCAACAATTTCTGGGTTTAGCTCCACGGCCCCAAAGAGGGGGGGCCTAAACCAGCATGCACTGCTTATCATCCACAGTGTCCACCGATGCCCTGGCTGGAAGGAGTAGGAATCTAGCTCATCCCTAGCACCTTCCACTCCCTGCCCCCCTCCCACTTGATTATTTTGCTGAGATTTTGCAATTCTTCCATTGGTTACCTTTACATCTTCACATAATGGTATCAGGACCTTGTCTAGTATTTGTTCTTAGAAGAGGTGCTATTAGAGCCATTTCAGACATATTTGTGGTTGAACTGTCACAGCAGCCCTCTGCGATAGGTTCTATTTTCATTCCCATTTTATAGATGAGAAAATTGAGGCACAGGGAGGTTAAGTAACTCGCCCAAGCTAGTAAAAGGCAGAGATGGGATTCAAACCCAGACAGGGTGTCTCCAGAGTCCATGCTTTGAAACCTCTCAGAGAAAGGTCATATAAAATGACTCAGTGTGGGGGGGACAGCTGCAGGTGAACAACCCTAGAAATGTAAATATATCAGCAAGCTGTGAACTATTTGCTTTTTGTGCCCTTAGAAAAAAACAAGCCTGGGGAGGATACTGTCTACACAAGAGTGCTCCTGCCGTCAGGTAGACTGGGCTGGAATGGCTCAGGGCCCTGCCCAACATTAGAAATATGGCAGGTGGGAGTTCCTGAAGGCCTGTGGTCAAAATTCATTTACATTTGCATATGAGGTCCCCAGGTAATTTCATAAAGCTGTGTCTATGGACGTGGGTTGTTTTTCCCACCCATTCATCCCGTGGGCCCTTCCAAACTGGAAGGTTTGAATCTTTTTTCGGTTTGGGGAGACTTTCTTCTCTTAGTTCTTTGACAATTTCTTCCTCTTTATTTTCTCTCTTGACTCCCCGGATTCTTAGACTGATTTCTTTTTGGCTTATATTCGGGAAGATGGGTTCATCTGTTTCTTCTAGCCCTTATATTGAATACTTTATTTTAGCAATCACAGTTTTAATTTCCAGGAATCTTTCTTCCTCTTTAATTGTTCCTTTTCCACATCAACCTATTTTTGGTTTATAGACACATTCTAGATCTTCTCAGATCCCTCCGGAAGTTACAAATGAGAATTATCTTAGAGTTCCCCGAATTCACTCCATTTCATCCGAGGCCAGTCGTTCTGGTTTCTTGATTTTTTGACTTCCTGGCTTTTTTGTTCTTGGAAGTCAGCTCCCACCCAGCAATCATTCATTCCAGTTCCTTGCACTGAGCCCTCCTCCGGGTCTCAGTGTGAGGCCCGGGGGTGGGGATATGAGGATAAGTCCCTGCCCTCATGGAGCTCGCCATTTCCCAATAGACAGCAGACAGGGACAGAGTCGGGATAGAGTAGAGTCCCTACGCATCGGACCACCCTGTGTTTGCATCTTCCACACTGCGCTTAACATTCGGTCTCCTGTCCACCAGCCCCACCAGACTGTGATCGGGGGCTCCCATCTTAGAGATTCATCCCAAGGAGGTCCTTGGTAAAAGTTTGATACAATTTGGTTGAATGAAACTAAATTTTGTTATTGTTTCTTTTTAAGAGATTTTATTTATTTATTTGTCAGAGAGAGCACAAGCAGGGGGAGTGGCAGGCAGAGGGAGAAGCAGACTCCCCACTGAGCTGGGAGCCTGATGCCGGACTCGATCCCAGGACCCTGGGATCATGACCTGAGCCGAAGGCAGACTGAGCCCTTGACTGAGCCACCCAGGCGTCCCTGTTATTGCTGATATATTTACACACACACACACACACACACACACACACACACACACACACACACGGTGCTGAGACGTGCCGTGGGGCCTCTGGAAGGATGGGGGGACCACAACCAAATGACATTCCTCTGGAAGGTTTTGCAGGGGCATGAAAATCAGAGCAACTCCAAGGCCACCGCCACCTCACCTTCTGAATAAGCCATCCACTCACTTTCTGAATAAAGCCCAGACCCACCGTGGCCTCTCTTCTCCCCAGCGGCTGTAAGCCAGCACTTTGGCCTGACGTTTCTGAGCATCCAGCCTTCTGCCTCCTGATGCCTGACATCCTGCAGCTTTCTAAGCCTCATCCCAACGGGCATGGCAGGGAGGCCATGGCCAGGGGCTCCCTGCTGCCTCCCTGCCTTCTCCCCGCTCTCCTGGAGAGTGGAGCACTCTTTGCAGAGGACAGTGGGCCAGGGCCCAGGATCTCAGGTCCTCTGTTCAGGCATGCATGCATTCATTCAGCCCTTAATCCTTTCTTCAGGAAACCTTTTATATTAGATCTAGCCCTGGGCTCCAGAAATATAAAAAGCAAAAAAAGATACGGTGCCCTCTTTACCAGTTCCAGGAGCTTACAGTCTAGGAGACGAAAGCGTTTGACATTTTTCTAGGCGTGAGCAGCGTGACGCTGCCCGCCTTGCCTGCACCTGCTCTGGGTTTTCATTGACTTTACCCTCTGCTCCCAGGCCTGCCTCCACACTCGGCTTCTCCCCGCTTAAGCAGGTGTCCAGTAGGTAGGTGTTGGTTGAAGGAATGAATGAGTGGCAGCACAGCCTAGCATGGTGGGCAGAGGCCCAGCCTGTTCACCCCGAGGAGACGCACTGCCCACTCCCCAAGTGTCACGGAATCCTAGGGAGAGTCTGAGACCCCGGGACAAGCAGAGACGAAAACTGCCTGCGGCCTCCTTCCTCCAGCACCCACCCTGGGGGAGGAGTGGACTCTCCTGGCCCAGGCGCCAGCTGGGGAGGGTTGTGCTCATTAAAACCTGGATCAAAGAGCCGAGAGAGAAACGTCCAGTCTCATTAACAAAGGGCTCAGCCGGCCAGGCCCAGAGAGTGAGGAGGGAAGAGGAGGGCAGGTAAAGGGAGGCTCCAGGGGCACGAGGAGTTGCTTCTAATGAGCTTCAGGGTTAAAGAGAGAAAAACACGTGTTAACGTGAGGGCCAGGGCCTGGACCCTGCCATGCCTGTTCTGAGCTGGGGCTGTGGTCAGCCCAGGGAAGGCGGCCCAGGCTTCCTGGGGCACCCTGCCAAGGACGGTCACAGAGCCAGGCTCAGCTGTGAAGTCAGCGGCCAATGACAAGCAACACTGGAATTCCCCATTTTCCTGCTCTCCCCTGTCAGAGCATAGGTTCTGCCCTTTGCTCCTCAGATAGTGGGGATGGCTCTTCTCTGAGAAGCCATCAGTCTTCTCTCCACCCTCATGGGCCACTGGGGCTCGGCTGGAGCGGTGGGCTCCGAGTTCTGGGAGGCTGGGAGCCCAGGCCAGGAATCCAGAACAGGGGCCTTCTTCCTCCAGGATATATGAAAGGACTGCAGGAAACCACCGACTGCTGGGAGGAATCTGAGGGCCAAGTGAGCCCGCTGAGCAGAAGCCTCCCCTCCCGAGTCCCAGGGCTGCTCTTGGCAAGAGCAGCGGCAGGCAGGAACAATGGGAGGACAGGAGAGAGCGCAGGCCCAGATGCGGGGGCATTCAAGGCTCCAGCCCTGTGAGCACCCGGGGACAGGTTAAGACATAGGGTTTCTGTTTGTAGGACCAAGGCTGCTGAGCCTGAGCAGTGTGGCTTAGGCCCGGGGGCATGCCAGGAAGGAGATGGGGTGCTGGGGCGGGTGGGTGGCCCAGGGTAGAGGCTGGGACCTGGAGGCCCGGCTGGAATAAAGGTTACAAAGCCCTTCATGAGAGGCTCTTGGGAGGCCCCAGAGGGGCGGGTAGGTAGGTTTCCTGGGGCTCGTTGAAAAGTTTAGTGGGGTCTGTTTGCAAACACCTGGAGAATTTGGGTCTCTGGCTCATCAGGCTGCAAAGCATTCCACCAGGCTCTCAGCTGGGTGCATGGCCAGGCAGGACCACAGTGGAGATGAGGAGATTGCTCCCCAAAGACCCAGGCCCAAAGACAAGAGCAGTGAGTTGGGATTTCTGTCCATTTGCGTGTCTTTCCTACCCCCCTAAGAGGTCAGCTTTTCCCCTTCTGGAGCTGTCTCCACCTCCCAGTCCCCTGCCCAGCCAGCCCCTGCAGCCTTGACCACACTGGGGACTGCAGTGGGGTCCAGCACGATCGGAGCCCCGGGGGCAGGAGGGGAAGGGTGCTACTTCCTCCACACTCTTGGAAAGAGCCAGGGACGAGGTGCTGCTGAGGGTCTAGACACCCACCCTGTGCTCGGTCTGAGCGAACATGCACATACAAATGTGTGGTGTGTGTGAGAAGTAAGTGTGAGCGTGAACATGTGTGTCAGGGTATGCGATGTGTGTGCGTGACAGCAAGTGAACAAGGATGTGAGCCTGCGTGGGCATGAGTGTGTACTGTGTGTGTGCTGTGTGCGGATGGGGTGTGTATGTGGCGGGTGTGAGCGTGTAAGGGGGCTCCCCAACCTGCCTGGCCCTGCGCTCCCCAAAGGGTCCCTCGGATTTGATCATGACGCTCTCCTCGGGCAGTGGTTGGTGGGATGGAGAGATCAGGCTTCCAGGTCTAGCCCTGGGCTCCTGGGGGTCTTTTCCCCAGTTCGCTAGAGAGAGAATCCTTTCTGGTTAGCTAGACCGTCGGCTTTCAGCCTTTGTCTTCCGCCCTTGACCCCACCCCATGAATGTGTGTGTGCCTGAAAGTGTACATGGGCATGCGGAGTGGTCACTGCATGTGGGCCTCTCGGGGACTCCACGGAGCCGTCCCCAGGTGCACACATCTCGCTGTGGGCGTGGGTGGCCTCTGTCCCTGTGCACCATGAGGATACTGGACATGGCCATGGAGCCTTTGTCAGGAGCTTGGGTCCAACCAGCACACGGGCCAGTGGGCAGGAAGGTGCCTTAAGGCAGAGGGCACTGTGTGGCCCCCTTAAGAATTGAGCCCACTGCCCTGGTCACCGAGGCCTCTGCTTCTCTTAGCTCCACGTGGGGTATGTTTGGGCTGGGGATGAAGACGGCTGGCCCACAGAGCCCCTGACCAGCTGTTCTTCCTTCGCTTTATTTGCAGCCAGAGGCTCCCACGTGCCACATTATTAACGGGCTGGCATGATCCAGGAAGGTCTGGAGCCCCAGGGAACCCAAGGGCTGGGCTTCTGGCAGGAGAATGGAATCCCTGCTGGAGTCAGGCAAAGTGGAAGGATCTCACAGGGAGTGGGTATGCCTTGGTCCCGAAATAAACTTTCAGTCCTGCGAGTCCCTGGAAACTGCTCAACCCCAGCGACCACATGTGGCAGAAATTAAGAGTTCTGCCTCTGGAATCAGATTTGAGTTCAATCCTCTCTCTACCACTCACCATGTTGTGAGATCTTAAGTTACTTCATTCCTCTGAACCTCAGTTTCTTCATCTATAAAACGGGTATAATACTTGCATCACAGAAGTGTTGTAAGGACCAGTCCATCTTCAGAAGGCTCAGGTGCTGGAGTAGACCAGTGATTTGTGGGGACTAGTGAGAAGAGGGGCCTCTGGAAGGCTCTAGATAACAGAACATTCCCCATGCTCTCTCCAGCGCCCTACCCCAAACGCACAGGCCTAGGATGTCAGAGCCACGAGAATCCTGGAGACCATTCAAAGTGGTCAGCTTCTCAGAGGTTGGGCTGGGACTGGAGTCCGGCCCTCCTGACTCGGTGGGACTCATTCTGGGGAACATGACAGTGATTTGAGCATGACCAACAGATCTGGAGTCCATCGAGTCTGGCTTTAAATCCTAGCTCTGCCACACAGTCACCTTCTCTCTCCAATCCTGTCCTTTCATCCCTAAAATGAGATTAACACCAATCTGCCCCTCAGAGTTGTGTTGGCCAACATGGCAGCCGCCCGGAGTCGCTATTGAAATTCAGTTAAAAAGGAAATGAAGAAAATCCATGTTCTCAGTTGCACTAGTCACATTTCAAATGCTCAGGAACCACATATGGCCACATATGGCACCATACTGGACGGTGAAGACACAGACTATGGTTAAGCGGCTTGTTATAAAGTCTAAATGACACAATGCAGATGAAGTACATACCTCCAGCCGTCACTGTTATTATTATTTTTTATTTTAAAGATCCATTTATTTATTTGGGAGAGAGAGAAAGAGAGAGAGAATGGGGGGAGGGACAGAGAGAAACTCAAGCAGACTCCACATGAGCACGGAGCCTGACATGGGGCTCAATCCCACGACCCTGTGATCAGACCCCTTGCTGAAACCAAGAGTCAGACGCTTAACCAACTGAGCCACCCAGGTGTCCCCAGCTGTCACTGTTATTATTGGAGCCTCTGGAGTGGTCTTGCTCTCAGCAAGGGTGGCCTGTAGACCAGGGCATGCCTTGGGACTGGACCGTGACTCTGACTGCACCATGGAATGTGGGGATAAAGAAGTAACCATCTACACAACTCCTTGAGCCACTCTGAGGATGGGAACAAGCTGTGTACTTTACTAACAAGGAAACTGAGGCACCGAGAGGTGACATGACTTCCCCAAAGTCACCTGACAGAGCAGAGACCAGAGTACTCTTTTCTGACTACTCACCCAGTGATCCTCACCGCCTGCCCCCCTTCAAGGGCACTCAGAGCCAGTGGCATCAGGATTGTCTGGTGGCTTCGTAAAAACTCAGATTTGCAGGCCCCACCTCAGGATGGGGCCTGAGGTCTGCTTTCTTACCAAGAACTCCAGGTGCTTTTGATCCCTAGCCAGTTTGGGGGCACGAGGCCAGGAGATCAGGCTCTGACTGGCTCAGGCCGCTGGTGGGGTAAACATGGCAGACTCGGGGAGCAATGACCTCCTCCACCCCTCACACTCCTGTCTGTTGGTTTTCCCAGCAGAGCCCTTCTTTCCCCCTCTGACACATATCAGAAATTCCCAGGGTGCCTTGGGAAAGGTGAGCAAGTGAAGACCTTCAGGCTGGACATGCCAGGGCAGCTGCTCCGGCCAAGGTGGCCCACACTGCAGCTTGAAGAGGCCTAGAAAGTGCTCAGGCCGTGGCATGGTGCTCACTGAGGAACTGTTTTTGGCCTGGGCACCTTGACTTTGCCTCAGGCAGGTTGGCCCAGGAAGGAGCCAGTCACTCCAGGCCTGGCTGCCCGCAGCAGCCCTAACAAGATGGCTGCTGGCCAGCCGTCAGTGTTGTTTGGCTCAGGGGGCCCGCTCTCTCCGACAGGAAGCCTTTAATCTCCACAGTGGTAATCACGAGTCGAGAGGGACCAGCTTCCCATTCCAGGGAGCTCAGTGGGATTGTGCAACACAGCCCTTTACAAGGAGAGCCCCCTTTCATCTGAGCACACGAAGTGTCTTGTTATCCATGTGGCCTGGGAACAGAGAGAACACTTGTCGGCATCTGTCCCCTGTGTACGTGCAATTTAGCTGTGGCTCTGGGAATTGATGAACAAAACAGGATCTGGGTGGGGGAGGGGTGCTTAGGCTGGGGGCGTGTAGCTGGACGGCCCACCATCATCTGGAGTGGGCACTTTCTAGAAAGTCTCCCTGCTCTGCACAACTAGCTTCGGACATGCCACATTCCAGTGGGGAAACTTCCCAAGAAAGGCAGTCCCCTTGGAGCTCCTTTCTCTGTTCAGGGCTTACTAGGTCTCAAGAGGGGGCTCTTTGCAAGCCTCAGCACCCACGTCTCTTCCCCCAAGTGTAGAGCCCAAGGAGACTCTATCTGGCTGAAGCTGAGGAGGGGGGAGGTCAGGTTCGGAAGACTCGGACACCCACACCCCAAACAAACTGACGGGGAGGATATGTTTCTATGGTGAAATGACCCCTCGAGCTGTAGTCACTCCCTCACTCCCTCACTCATGTATTCACTCAACACACCTTTACTGAGGGCTCCTTATGTGCTCTAGCCTCTGGGAAAGACAGAGTCCTTATTCTATGGAGCTTCTATTCTTATGAAGGCAGCTGAGATAGAAAATAAAGTAATAGAGAATTAAGAAAAGGGCTATGAAAAAAGTGAAAGCAGAGAGAAGACAGGGAGGGGAAGGACAATTTTTGACTGGATGGTTGGGGAATGGGCTCAGGAAGCATCAACTTACTCTACATTCAGGTTGGTCTTAAAAACATCCTGGATGCCCTTGTTGTGCTTAGAAATCAGAGGTTAAAATGCCCCTTGAGACCCTGGATTTGTCCCCTCACTACCCACACTGTACACAACCTCCCTGAGAGTTGAATATTCCTGTATCTCAATGAATCAGCCACAAACCACAGAACTTTTATGATGTGATGAAAATGGGCAGGCTGATGTTACATCCATTCCCTTTACGGCAGCTGCACTCAGACCTGCAGCTGACAGAAAGTTCTGCTTACGTCACCAAGGGCTTGGTCTCAAGAAAGTGTCCCCTTTAGGCCACTCTCCGGACTTTTACTTTCCCGAACCGACGCCTTGGATCGGCCCTGCCAGGTGCCCCCCTTTTAGGAGGATGGGAGTGCAAAGGTATCATTTGCAATAAGGGAAGGCCTGCCTGGAGGCCAGTCTGCCACGACTGATACGGGCTCCCCCCACACTGACAGGTGCTCAGCCAGAGCACGCAAGGCCAGTCCCTCCCTGGAGAGGTGGCAGGTGTGGTGGCTTTAAGGGCAGAGATATGGCTGGAGTCCTTGTCCCCTTGCGGCCTGGAGGGACCTGGTTCAGGAGTCAGGCAGACCCAGAACCGAGTCCGGGCCTTGCTACTTCCTGGTTCGCCTCCGCCCCCTAAGCCTCAGTTTCTCCATCTGTGAAATGAGGATCTTCAGCCAGCCTGAAGAGCCCGTGCCCGAGCCCCCGGCGTGTGCTAGACAGCTGAGAAATGACGTGGGTCGTGTCTCCGGGCAAATAGCTTCATCTCACTCAGCTTTGATTCTTCATCTGTGAAAGCAAGATATCAATATATTGTCCTCCCGGGGTCACGGAAGGGTTAAGTGACGCATGCAAAGTCGCCCGCCACAGGGTCCGGGAATCTACAGCATGTGTCTAATGGACACGGGGAGCTCGTCCTGGCTGGTGCGCGGAGGGGTGTGACATGGTCTCCGAAGCCTCCTCCCTGGCGTCTGGTGCCCGGCTTCATCAGGGAAGAGAAAGTGAAGGAGAGGAAGTGAGGGGAAGGACTTTCTGGATGTTTCTGCTGATTTCAGTTTTGGTTTCAGGATCGGGACCAACTTCAGGAACGCACCCGCTGATCAGATCTCATCACTAAGGGAGCGCTGTGTGGCACAAGGTCAGAGGGTCACGAAAAGTGCAGTCTCACAGCCTCTACTTCCCCTGCTGGAGAGATAGTTCTGCTTCTCCACGTTCGCCATTAGCCTTTCCATCTGCTGACTCATTCTCACACAGCTCCAGCCCCGGAAAGCTGAGCATGTGGAAGGAGGCCTATTAATAGCCTTTTCCCGGGACACTCATCCTGACTTTTCCTAAGACAGTTTGAATGCAAGCACGGATGCCCTATCCCTCCTTCTCCTCCCCACCCCACCACCACTCCCCTCACAGAGACTGAGAAGGAACAGTTCTCGGCCCCGAGTCGTGCCCGGAAGGCCCTGGAGCTTCCATTCTGTCACTCCTAGATTTGTTGGGATTTCAAAATGGAGGCCTGTTCGTTTTGGTCAGAGAGCAAGGCGTGGGGGCGCTCTTTCGAGACTGTTCCCAGAGGGCTCTACTAGGATCCCCACACAGCTCTTGGATGGGAAGCTGTAACAAGCAAGAAGGAGGGCGCAGTGCAAACCCTAGAAAGGTCCCGAGGCCCAGTGGAGGGCAGAAAGCAGCTGTGCCCAGCACCATGGCTGGGCTTGTGTGGGAAGAGGTTTTGGGGTCCCTGGCTCCTGCCCACTCCAGGATACAATCGAACCTGGCTTGGCAAACAGGCCACAGAGCAGAGAAGGCTCCTGGACTGTATGCGGTGTGGGGATCGTGGGGCCAGCCACTGCCTCCATGACCACAGCCCCACATGAGACCACCTGCCCTGTGAGCACCATCCACCACAGTAAAGAATGGAGACGGGGGGAAGAGAAGCCATGGCAGGACAAATCTGAGGCCCCCTGAGCGGACGTGGACAGATACTAGGTGGTCCAGGTTCTTGGACACAGTCTTGGGGACCTGGCCTGCACAGTCTCTGTGGGGGCCTTGTGTATGTGGGGATGAATCAGAGGCAGCCTCACGGAGCACAGAGCACTGATGTTTTTCATCTCAGGTTTACTACTTATTCACTATGTGACCTTGGTCAAGACATGACCCCATTCTGGGTCTCAGCTTCCTCAGTTACAAAAAGATAGTGTTAGACAAGATGAGATCAAAGGTCTCGTCCAGCCCTGACCTTCCTAGCTAATATCATGGGCCTCTTCAGAACATGTGGCTCCATGCAGGACAAAAGAGAGGGACGGCTTAGAGAGTCAGTGGGCAGACTGCTGGGGGTAACAAGGGACCAAGAGGGCAGCGTTGAGGGTTCTTTTCCCTCTTCCCCTCTCCCATCCCTTTCATTAGAAAAGCTTTCCCATGTCCCAGGACACCTGGGTGGCTCAGCCGGTTAAGCGTCTGCCTTTGGCTCAGGTCATGATCCCAGGGTCTTGGGATCGAGTCCCGTGTTGGGCTCCCTGCTCAGGGGGGAGCCTGCTTCTCCCTCTGCCTGCCGCTCCCCCTGCTTGTACGCTTGCTTTCTCTGTCAAATAAATAAATAACATTAAAAAAAGAAAAAGGAAAGAAAAGCTTCCCCACAGCCCCTCCCACCCCACATTGCTGCCAGGTCCCCCACTACATGGGAAAGCAGAGTCTAGGGTATCGCTTTTTCTGGGCCTGAGACATGCCTCCACCATCAGCCCCTGTCAGCTGGATCTGCTTCCTCTTCCATCCCCGCGCTGGCCGCCTGTGCTTTCCTTTTCCTCTAGTGCCTCTATGTTCCCGTCAGGATTCAGAAGGCTCCTGGGGGCTGTGAGGGCTCAAGGAATGACAGTGATGTGAAGGGGGTGTGGGTAACGAACAGGAAGCTTGGCCCGTTGGGGTGGGGTGGTGGCGAGAGAGGCAGAGAGAGGGAGAGAGTTTGGCAGAGAAAATGGGCTCTCCAGCCCCCCCACCTGACTTCCAACAACCAGCAAGACCTGCGTGGTCCCAAATGTCTTCTCCCTCCTCTTCTCCATCTTTAAAGTGGGCAAACCTGCCCTTTCTGCTCAGGAGGGGGCTGGGATGTCACATAGCCATTAGATAGCCTGTTGCTTCACTAGCTGGCAAACAGGACAGGCAGGCACAGTCACCTCAGTCAGGGGAGTGTCACTGGGCACCTGCGGGTGCTAGGGGTCAATAGATTAACAGCTGGGCTGGGAGGAGCCCCGGCCCCAGCTCCAGGATATTTCGACATCATTCTAGGCGAATCCAGGTGGGACACTCCCTCCTCTGCCCCCTGAACTCGGCGCGAAGGGAAGATGGAAATAGCTGACATGATTTCCCGGCTGGTGCTCCTGCCCGCACGTCTGGCTAGCAATCTCTCGCGCCCGCATAAGCCACCTTGCACACGGCCCCTGGATCTGGATTTGTGCAGAGCAGTGCCAGGGACTCATGGGGGAAGGGAGGGGCGGCTGGCTAATGAACTCGCTTGGAGCCAAGATGGAGTTTTTGGTTTGAAAATGGATTGTCTTTTGCTCTGGAGCATTTCTCTGGCATTCGTTTGCTGACTGTGAAAGAGGCTTTAGGCCAAAAATTAAATCTTTCTGGAACAGACCAGTGAGAACTAACCCAGCACAAAGAGGAATTTTTCCTTTTCGGCACAGTATCCACAATTACAAGAACCATGTAACAAGCACTGGCTGGCCGAAGGGGACGGATTCTGGAATCAGACTGGCTGGGTCCAATCAGAACCCTCTGATGGGTGTGTGACGTGGCCTCGATTTCCTCATCTGTAAGTGGGGTAAGAGGCGAGGCTTAGACTGAGGGCTTTTTTTTTAAATAAAGCAGTTAGAACTGTAGCTGGTACATGGTGAGCGCTCAGAGGCTATTACTCTAACTATTGTTATCTATTGATAACTATATATCAGCAGTTACTAGATAGAACCGATGTATTGATAACTACTGATAACTATAACTATTGTCATCATTTTATTGCAGACATTTAGGACCTTCATTTCTACTGTTAAGGACATTTACAATCTAGTTAAATGGGTAAGAAACCATCACATGCAAATTTAGATAATAAATAATACTTTATTTTTTAAAGATTTTATTTATTTATTTGAGAGAGAGAGAGCACAGAAGGAGAGTGAGAGGGAGACGCAGACTTGCTGCTGAGCAGAGAGTGTGACATGGAACTCGATCCCAGGACCCTGAGATCATGACCCCAGCCGAAGGCAGACACTTAACCGACTCAGCCATCCAGGTGCCCTAATAAATAATATTTTAAATAACCCAGGACAGTAGCACACAAATGGGGTATGGGATTGATTGCCAAATGGTGGTACAGCTTCCGGAAAGGCCAGACTGGTTCTTCTGGGCCCACAGTCCATTCCTAGGTGGCCAGGTCTCCCCTCCCTCAACCCTATAGAAGGGGCAGCCCAGTGGAGACCACACAACCCGCCACCTGTCCACAGGTGTTTGAACCGGGGGCTGAGACTTGGCCCAGTAACCGCAGGCCAGCCAGTGACCTGGCATGACTTGGTGTATAAAGCCTAGTTATTCCAATCCAGATTGGGCCCCTGGAGAAAATGAGACATAGGCTGAGGGAACAGAAGCTGAAAAGGACACTCTGAGGTAGAAGCAAGGACATGGGGGGGGGCACACATACCCCGACATTACAAGGGCACAGCGCTGACTGAGAGGCTGCCTGTTCACAGAGATGGGACCAGAGCAGACAACAGAGCAGAAATCAGCACGCAGAGGCAACCGGGAAGCTCCTGAGGAGAAATGAGAAGGAGCAAACCTGGCAGCTGCCTCAGTTCCTAACGACCTTCTGAAGGAACTTAATTCAGTCTGACTCTTGGGGCCGAGAAAGTGGGATTATAATTTGGAGAAGGAAGGGACCATGGGGGCTGTATCAGCCTCACGAGAGGACAGAGGTTTCTGTCTGGGAGGCCAAGAGGACATCGAAGGGGCAGAGGGGCTGGAGGAAGGAGCACCGAGAGGACAGTCATGGCGCTGGAAAGGCGTGAAGACTATCTGAGGAAACGTGAGCAGACTGGTTGGTTGGAGCCAAGGATTAGAAGATCAGAATTTGGAAATGTTCAGAAAGATACCTTGTTGTAACAGTTAGAAAGCTTTCGATTGCACTTAGAAAACCTGACCATTGGATGCCTGGGTGGCTCAATCAGTTAAGCATCTGCCGCTCAGGTCATGATCCTGGTGCCCTGGGATCAAGTCCTGCATCGGGCTCCTTGCTCAGCAAGGAGCCTGCTTCTCCCTCTGTCTGCCGCTCCCCCGTTTGTGCTCTCTCTCTCTCTCACACACACACATAAATAAATAAAATCTTTTAAAGAAAGAAAGAAAGAGAGAGGAAGGAAGGAAGGAAGGTAGGTAAGTAGGTAGGTGGGAGGAAACCCGACCAAACCTGGCTTAAACTCTAATGGGAAAAGACTGGCTCGAGTTTGGGAAAAGTCAGCAGGGGCAGCAGGCTTCCATGGAGGCCCAACCCGGAGTTCAAAGCCCACAGAGAGGACCTCGCATTGATGCATTTTCCGCTCTTCTGAAGGAGGCATCATCCTAAACCCACTGGGCTGGCTTTAAGTCAATCTGCGAAATGGCCAATTCGCCAAAAACATAACTTAAGAAATACTGTTTTTTAAAACAGTCAGCGAAAATGTATATATTTTTAATTTGATTCAGAAACTGGCTTTCAGCTAATTGGATTTGAGAAAATTGTTTTTAGGCAAATTGCCCTGCTTTCAGCTATTCTTGGAAATGAAGATGGCTGCCGCAGCCCCTGGGCTATTAGCTTCTCTATGCAGGTCCAGCAGGAGAAAGAGCCTCTGTGCCCCAGCCTGGCCAGCAGAAGTCCTGCGGTTCACTCTGGTGGGTGAGCTGGGCTCACATGCCATCCCCTGAGCCAATGACACTGGCCTGGAGAGTGGGCTGGCTCGTGTGGACCCCGCTCAGCAGCTTTTCCTGAAGCAGTCGTTAGGGCCAGGTGATGGGACAACACCGGTGGCCTTACGCCATTTGAGCCCCGCTCTTGAGGCTAGGGTAGGTGAAATCATACGGAGGCACACGGCTGGGAGACCTGATGGAAAGGCCTTGGAGGTCACAGGTGTGGAGAAGGCAATTAGCAATGCTGGTTACAGCTGGGAACAGTCTTGACTAGCCAGCCAAAGAGGTCCAACTTTATTCTATCTAGGCAGCAAGGTGATATGGGAGACCTTCAGATCTGCGATGTAACCATTCGAGGTGGTATTTTAGGAAGAGGAGTCTGAGTATAGACTGGATTGGAGGAGGAGAAAGTCTGGCAAACCAGTGGGGTTATCAGAGAATGTGGGAGGTTGGCCAGTGAGGACTGAACTAGGGAACCAGAGTGAGGAGGGAAAGAGGAGGGCAGCTAGGAAGAATCTTGAAAGAAGAAGTAAAAGGAATTTGTGTCTTATTAGACACTAAGGAAGTGGGAGGATGGTGGCTGAGGGAGGAGTCAAAAATGACCCCAAGGTCCCCGACCTGGATGAAAATTTGGAGCATCTACCCCACTCCTTAACTGCCTTCTCTGAAAACTATCCCGTCACTCACAGGAAAGAGCCCTTGTCCTGGTACCCCATTGTGTGGCCAGCTTGGCACTGCTCCCACTTCTGGGAAGGGACCCTTCTCTCCTTCTGGGAATTGCCCACTCCCCACCCCTCCATGTTGTTGCGAAGCCACTGTACCAATCCGCAACCCCTATGTAGGGGCACCTGACCCAAGATGGGTCAATGAGAACGCTTCCTCAACTTGGCAGTAGAACTGAGAAAGAGACGTCTGTCTCTCTCTGGGAAGTCGAAGATGGGATTGGCCCAGCTGGTAACCTGCTACCGGCCTCATTCTTCCACGTGGTGCCAGGAGCAGAGGAAGCCAGCCTGCAGTAGGGAGAACACAGCGGGTGCAGATATGGTGTCCGAGAGTGAGCCTGGGAGCAGTTGCCAGGATCCCCGAGGGCTGTCAGCTTTCTGCATGTACTTCCTGTTCTCAGATTCTGCCAGACACCCTCTGGCTTCTTCATATACATTTTTAAGCACCTATTTCTGAAGTAGGAAATCAGGAGTAGTTACTGATTCTAAAGAGAAACTATAATTTTGGAACTTATTTGTATTACCAGTGAATTTCTCGTAGGTATTCAAGCTGGGCCATCACTTAGAGATGTCATAAGGAAATGCCAACACTTGGTGAGTAGACTGTTAAGTGAAGAAGGAAACCACGGGAGCTGGTGAGAGCTCCCAGAGAGAAAGAGTAGAGAGAAGTTCAGAGGAACCTTGCAAGAGATTTACAGATTAGAAAATGTAAGGGGGCCCAGCCGAGATACTGATTTACCAGAGTTGGGGGACCTGGGATGGAAAGTCCAAAGAATCCAAGGGAGGAGCAAATTCAAGGAAATATGGGTGACTGGGCAGGTCTGGAGTTGGTTGATTCAGCAGCTCGGTGATGTTATTTAAAATCCATGCTACCTCTGCTTCTCTGCTCTGGTGCCCTGCGCACCGGCCCCGCCTAAGAGCTGATCCCTCCCTTGGCGGAGTACCCAGAACAGTGGAAGCCAGTGAACTGCTTCCCAGCTGAGGACGCTAAGCTTCTCTCTGCAATCTGATTGGGCCATGTCAGATCATGTGCACAGCCCCAGCCCAATAAGATTCACCAGATAAATGCCATGTACTGATTGGCTTAGACCAATCAGGAGCCACTTCTTAAGCTGGAGGTGGGCTCAGGGTCCCCCCAATCCCCTGGCAGTGTGGTGAATGACTGCCACACGGGAGGCTCCTTGGAACTTACTCAGAGTCCTTTTGGGGAGGAAGAGAGGGGATCAGAAGCATCAGAGGCAATAAATGGCTCCCCACACGTGGCTCCCAAGGCCCGTATGTGCTGGTCCTGCCTCACCTTGCTTTTTCTCTCTGGGCTTTGTAAAGTTCCCAGGATGTACTAGGTTTCTTTCTCCCTCGTGCTCTTCTCATACACTGATCCCTCTGTGGGGAATAGTCTCCATGATATTTGTTGCCTAATTCCTATTCTTGTATCAAGTCTCACTTAAATGACATTCATTAAAGAGAACTTTCCAATCCTCCTAAACTAAATTAACCCCCTCCCACTTGTGCCCCTATTGCAATCTAATTTCAAGTTGTAATTATGTTTATATTTGTTCATTTGTAGCTCTGTGGGGGCAGAGACCATGCTTGATCTGGTCACCAGTGAGTCCTCAGAGGTTGGCACACAGCAGATGCTCAAGAAACATTTGATGAATTAGATAGTTCACCCACTTCCTTTTCTAACTCACACCTGAGACACCTGTGGAGTTTACTTGAATGTAAATATCTCTACAAAACAGTATCTCTTCTAAAAGAATGATGACTTTAAATGAACCTAAAGAATTAGAGATGCTTTGAAAGCTTATGGAGTCCAAGCAGTGAGACTTTTTTTAATCACATATTTTCGTCATGTTCAAGTACTTATGCTTCATGTCAGTTACATAGATAAAGAGAAGGCTAGAAAAAAATTGGTGAACTAGTCCAACACTGTCTTTGTTCCACTCCCTACCTCATTAGTTAATTATATTATCAAACATTTATTGAATGCCTCCTCTGCACCACCCGTTGGACTGGGCTTTAAGACTAAGTTTACATCAGGGTCATTTTATCTGCTAGGGTAAGGACTGAATGAAAATATCTTCAGAATTTTTTTTTAACTACAAAGTTTGAAACAAATTTTTCTGGTTAACCTTTAGATAGTCCAATTACCTTTTATTACCAGAACATTCTAGCCTGCTTTGCTAGTAAGAGTTTCTACACAGGAGGGGCTTAAGGGCCAGAAATCTGTTAGGGAGGGAGGCTGTAAGCTTGTCTTGCAATCATGTTTACACAGCAAGTATGCTGTTTCTGCTCAGATCGTATGGCTTTTTGGCCTGGCTAGATGCGGCTATGGAAATTATGGGTTAATTAAATCATTGCCTCCTCCCAACCAACCCTTGGTGCTTGATCCTAGTAAACTGAAGCATAATTGTATTTGGTTTATCAGACTTTCAGATATCTCAGGCTTCAAAAGTCATGAAGATCTCGAGAAGAAACTTTCAAAGGGAAGAAGTAGCAGCGGTCTTCTCTGATAACTTGTTTATCAATTTATTTTCCAATTGCCCTAGCCTTGTCTCCCAGAGGGAGATATGAGTGAGAAAATGACTCTCAGGGTTGATGTCCATAACAGGCTTTAAGATAGAGAATATTTAATCATTTGGGAGGAGGGGGAGTTTTTGACCTTAAAAAGAAAAAGAAAAAAAAAGGAAAACGTGGTTAGAATGCCAAGTTAAAACCCTGTAAATTGGCAATATGGAAGTCTATATTTACTTTATAGGGACATCATGGCATCAGAATCAGAGGAATGTGCTGTGCAAATACAAAGGATGTAATTTAATAACTTCCAAATGGACTTTCTTGTTTTATTATCACCCATCCACTCCTCATGCATCGAAAAAAAAACAAAGCTTGTTGGTATTTATCCTTCTCACTTATGCTGAATGAGCATATTTCACTCAAGGAAAGCAAAACTAGACAGGTCTGGTTTAATTGCACAATCGGATATTAATATACTGTTTCTGAAGATAAATGCTTTATGACCTCAGAGTGAATCAGCTCGTGGGGCAAGAAGACGTTTAATGCAGCAGGCGGGACGCCGGCCACCGGCTCTCTGTGGTGTGCTTGCTGGCCGTGCCGCGGGGCTGAGCTTCACCGGCACACGTGTATGGATCATAGGCAGGCTAGGTTAGCACAGATTTGTGAACTTGGACTTCATTCCCCCCTCCTTCCTAAATTCTGCTCAGGAAGCTCAGTTTTGTGGCAAAGCAATCCGACTGGGTGAAAGCTCATAACAATAATGACACTCCTAATAATAGCTAACATTTGTTGTGCACCTATCATGGGGCCAGATGCGGGGCTAAATGTTTTCGTCCTCATCTTTGGAGCTGGCCCAATACCATTATCATCTTGCCATTTTCCAAAATTATTTGCAGATGAGGACAAGAGCAGAGAGCAGTTCAGTCACTTGCCCAAGATCACACAACTGGGGTTTGAACCTAGGTGTGCCCGGCTCAGAGGGGGGCCTCTGAGAAGCCAGTGAGCTGAACTTTTAGGGTCCTGCTCTTACGTGCCCCCTTGCAAGGCCGTGTGCCTAATTCTGTCATAATTTTGTGTTCTTTTTCCTAAAGAGACCCCCAAACCGTGTTGGCTGTAGTCCCCACTAAATCTGGCTTCATCCCTGGCTGGCGGCAGAGCCTTCATTCTTAATCTCCGAAGCATAGTTTCTAACCAGTCATAGGGCACCTGGGTGGCTCAGTGGGTTGGGCATCTGGTCATGGTCCTTCGGCTCAGGTCATGGTCTCAGGGTCCTGGGATTGAGTCCCGCGTCATCAGGCTCCCTGCTGGGTGGGGAGTCTTTTTCTCCCTCTCCCTCTGCCCCTCCCCTCTGCCTGTGCTCTCTCTCGCTCATGCGTGCTCTCTCTCTCAAAATAAATAAAATCTCAAAAAAAAAAAAAAAAATAACCAATCGTAAATGACGACCTGAATGACAAGAACTGTCTTATTTCCAACACAAAGTAGGTGCTCAGTTCAACTCAGATAGGGTGAAAGCCTAGATAGATGACTGAAGAAAGGTCCTACTTGGAAGCCAGGCTGTACATGGGTCCCTATTGAGGGCCAAAAACTATGGGCTGCATTAAAAAGCTGGGAAGGCAGAATGCCTTGTGAACCCTTCAAAGAAATGGATTCTTCCCTTACACAGGGGACAGAGTAGCAGCCAAACTTTCCCCCGTGTAAAGGAGCTGACAGGATTCTTCTTTGTACCATTTTACTATTGGCAAACCAGGGAGAATGCCACACTGGTGAATTTGCGGTGACTTCCTCTTTGCAGGCACTTCCACAAGAGACACCTCATTTCACTCATTTCACTTAGCTTATCCAATTAACAAAGGGAGACAAACAAATTAAAAGGAAGTCCCTGAGGTGGACGAGACTCAGGGAGCCTACGTGGATAAACAACATAATGGGAATCGCCAACCCTGACGAAAGCACCCTGCTCGGGGCTGGCCGTGAACAAGTACTTCTAGTTTTGCAAGAGTTTGCTAGTGTCGTTTCAAGGAAAGGCTAAGAGGAAATGTGTTTAAAATGTGTTTAAAGCAAGTTTTCGGTTAGACATGCAGATGGTGAGGATTGATACATGTTGGAAGTAACTAGAGAAGGAAGTTAGACAGCCATATGGTCCTCATGCCGGAGTGTCATCTGGTTTCCAAGACTGGAGATTCCAGTGCCCTAGTGGGATGCATTTACCCCAGGATTTACCCCAGTCTGTGTGCCAGAATGAGGAGATTCTAGAGGGTGGACTACTCTCAAGATCAACAGTGGTGGTTCCCAGGATCACCTATGCTTTTCTGGTGACCTGACTCCAGGGTCCTCTGCCCCCTGGTTTCACGCGAGAGCCCTCGCCTGACAGATGAATTTGGCCCACCTGGGTCTTGAGGCCTTGCATACTAAAGAGATGACTTGGTCCTATGTAAACGTAAGACTAAAAAGTCCTTGCCCTTGCCTGTAAAGGAGCAATTAGCAAACTCACAAACTGTCTCTCAGATACTGGGGCTCCTCATGATTCAGTTTTAGGAACTTCTTGGCCCTTTAAAAAATATCATGACTTAGGATAGGTGGCTTTCTACACAAATCGATCAACAGATTTCATGCAACTCTACTCAATATTCTAATGGAGAAAAGAGGACAAGGACAAAGAAGGGAAAGAGAAGATCAAGAAGAGTCCTAAGGTAATGAGGCAGCCATTTTCCTTTTCGTATATTAATACACATTACAAATGTTCAGCTATACACACACAAACACACACACACACACACACACACACACACGCACACACACACATATGTGGTTGTTAAAAGTATGACCCGGAAATTCCACCTCTAGGTAATTATCCCAGTGAAATGAAGACCTGTGTTCACAAAAACACCGAATATTTATGGCACTTTGATTCATCATCACCAGAAGCTGGAAGCAGCTCAAATGTCCCGCAGTCCGGAAGTGAATAAACAGATTGTTACCTTTGTGCAGTGGAACGCTAGTCAGTAGTCAAAACGAAGGAACCACTGATACAGGCGACAACGCAGATGGAGCTTAAGGACATGATGCTGAGTGAAAGAAGCCAGCCTCAAAATCATACACACTGTATGATTCCATTTGTATGACATTCTGGAAAAAGCAAAACAATAAGGACAGAAAACGGATAGGTGGTGCCAGGGGTTGAAGTTCGGGGGAGGTCTGACTGTGCAAGGGCAGCCTGAGGACACAGGGGAAAAATTAGTTTATAAACTAAAAAATGAAATAAAGTTAACCAGTGTTACATGAGTACAAGTACAGACTGATCCACGGCACATCACAGAAAGCTAGAAGGAAGTATACACGGTTCATTAGTTTTGCTAAAGATGGCATTTTCAAATCCATGGGGGGAAAGAGGCACTATTTAATAAACAGTGTCGGGAAAACAGGTCTTTATCATTATCAAATATAACTGCTTCATACCTTAAATCAAAATAAAATCCAAAAGGATTAAAGACTTAAATGGGAACAAAAATGAGACTACTAGAGGAAAATAGAGATGTTTAACATTAATCTTAGAGCGAGGAAGGATGATTTAAAAGTCAGAAACCGGAAAGAAAAAAAACTGCTTTGACTATATAAAACATCATAAAAACTGAGTACAACAAACAAAGATTAATTATAAACAAGTCAACAGACAAATGACAAAGTGGAAAAAAGCATCTACAACACATACCATCGTTGGAGATTTCTGTAGAGGCCACTGGGATGTGCTGACCAGATCCCACCTTCGGGGTTGAGGTCATTCCCCCAGCTGTCAGGTCAGGTGCTGGGGGGCTCAGAGCTCACAGCTAGGCTCTTCTCCTCAACTATCCATAGCTGAAAAGAGTCTCTCTGCCTGGTCATCCCCACTCCCTGGGGACAACCCTCAGCCAGTGACTTGTCACTAAAGGGTTATAAAAGCCTCACCCTGGGACATCTGAGTGGCTCAGTTGGTTAAGCAGCTGCCTTTGGCTCAGGCCATGATCCTAAGGTCCTGGGATCGAGTCCCACATTGGGCTCCTTGCTCAGCAGGGAGCCTGCCATTCCCCCTGCTTGTGCTCTCTCACCTTTCTCTCTCTCTCTGGTGAATAAATAAATAAAACCTTAAAAAAATAAAATAATTTAAAGATAAATAAATAAATAAATAAATAAAAGCCTCACCCTCTTGCCTCAAGGCAGAACTATGAAGGGTCACCCTAGCTCCAGAGCTTCCTGTAGAATCAGCTGAGTGAGGTCTTCTGCCCAATCCTGCTTTTTAAAAAATTCCTTCATAGGTATTAATCCCAAGAACACTGTCCAATAAATTTCTACATGGGACTCTGTCTCAGAGTCTATTTCTGGAGAACTCAATGTAGGGTAATATCCTTAATATGTAAAGAACTTTTATAAATCAACAAGAAAATTTAAAAATGAGCAAAAGACAAAATAGCTAATTTTTATATGCATCATAATTAAAATTACCTGTACCTTTTGTCGCAGCAAGTTCACTTCTGGAATTTGTCATAGAGAAATACTCTCACAAGTATGTAAAGCTGTATGGTCAAGGACGCCCATGGGAACATTATTTATAATAGGGAAAGACTGGAAACAATCTTTATGTGCATCGATTTGTTAATAAATGTCATACTATGTAGTTATTAAAAGCAATGGTTTAAATATTTATAAACATGAAACAATATTTTTTTAAAGATTTTATTTATTTATTAGAGAGAGAGAACAAGCAGGGTGAGGGACAGAGGGAGAAGCAGACTCCCCTTAGAGCAGAGAGCCTGATGTGGAGCTCGATCCCAGGACCCTGGGACCATGACCTGAGCCGAAGGAGACGCCCAACCGACTGAGCCACCCAGGCACCCCAACATGAAACAATATTTAACAATCAAACATATTCCTTAAAATACATTCTGTAAAATAGATTGCACAACATATCGCATATATATAAAATAGAAAAGCAGCTTGAAAGGTTATAGGAAAATTTTAGTGTTAATATATTTAGTATTATGGGGGTGCTTATATTCTTCCTCATACTTTGCTATATTTTCTTTAAAAAAATATGATGAGCATTACTTACATAACCAGAAGAAAGATAAAAAGATGCACTTGGATAAGCCTTCAGAATGAAATTCAAGCATGCTGATTCAAGCTCAAGCATATTTTCATATTCTCATTTCTAATCATTTCAATTAAAGCAAAATAATTAACTTCAAAATTAACCTTAACAGCAACATATAAACGAAATCTTAATTTAAGGCTTCGCTGTTCATGTTAATCCGCGACAGTCCCATACTACCTGTGTCGGACACCTGCTGTTTCCATGTGTGCTTTTCCTGAGCAGAACCTACTCTCCTCGTTCAGGTAAGTGGGCCTGGTTTGCCCTTAGGGAGCCCTCCATCCCTCTCCTGAGTCCATGAAGGTCCTGTGAGGCCAACCCCACCCCCTCTGTGGAGGAGCACATAACCTGTCCATGCCTCCCAGCTCTCTGGCCACAGAGACATTCAGGGCACCTATGTCCCGAGTCTATCCAATGAAAGTCAACTGCAGAACTTCTGCTGGAACTATTGGAAAAGCAATGTTCTCTTTTAACTGGGGTTGCTAAGTTGGTCAAGAATAAGCTTGGAGAAATGTTGCTGAGTATGAAATCAACACAACAAAGCAGAGCAGAGAGACGGAGGGAGAAACATTTCTGAAGATGGTGTTGGTGCCCTTCGATCCAGCTGTGCCCAAAGATTCATTTCTGAACTTTCTGTTACGTGAACCAATACATCCTCCTTTTTTGCTTAATGTGTTTGAGTTGGGCTTTGCATCTCAGTGATGTGGTACTATATACATCCTGCTATAATTCCATGGAAAGCAAAATCATATGCATTTGTTCCATCTTTCAATCATTCCATAAAAATGTATGGAGCACCGTCTTAGCTCAGGCTGCCATACAGAAGATCACAGACTGGGTGGCTTAAACAACAGAAACGTATTTCTCACAGCTCTGGAGGCCAGAAGTCCAAGATCAAGGTGCCAGCAAAGGTGGGTTTCATTCTGAGGTCTCTTGGCTTGCAGGTGCCACCATCTTGTGCTCGCATGTCTTCCGTGTGCGTGCTGAGACAAAAGCAAGCTTTCTGGTGTCTCTTCTCCTAAGGGCACTGATCCTATCATAAAAGCCCCAACCTTGTGACCTCATCTTAACCTCGATGACCTCTCAAAGGCCCTATCTCCAAATACCATCATATTGGGAGCTAGGGCTCCAACACATGAATTTAGAGGGGGACAAGACATTTGGTCCGTAATAGACACCTAGGACCCACAGTATGCCAGCCACTATGCTAATCCTAGGAATACAGGGGAAAACGGCACAATGCCTGCCCTTAATAGGAGGGGTACACTTGTTGGGAACCCGACCCCAGAGAGTGGTCCTTGGGGGTACCTGGGTTTCTTCCCAAGAACTTTCCAGCTGCCTCCAAGCAGAATGTGGACCAGCACTTTTATCTCTCTTTGGACCCTCTCTCCTGCTGGAGAGTTAACACCTGTCTTCTCTTTGGCTCTCTGTAGCATTCCTTCTTTAGACTCTTCCTCTTGTCTCTCAAGCCAAAACAGCCACAGTTGCCCCCACCGGGGAGGCCTGGGGTGGGCAGGCTGGACCAGCTCGCTTTTAGTAGTGACAAAAATGCCCTTTTGCCCTGGTGTCCACCCTACTGTTTGTGCTCTCTTCTTGTTGCCTGGACATTCCTCTCTGCTGGACAGACCTGGGTGGGGGCGGGGGGGACTTAGGGGAAAAGGATAAAGAAAAAAGCTGCTCCATGTCTCAGTCAAAGGGGTTCTGCATGAGCTCTGTCCAGCCTGGATGACGGGATCCACGTTGGGGGTCAGGACATGTGTCTCAGAGTCGGTCTTTGCCATGAGCCAGGGTTCTCTGAGAATGGGTTTCCTTAGAGGATCTCATGGAGAGGAGTTGCTGGCCAGAGGCCAGGATCTGGGGGCCTTCTGGGGTTCTCTGGCCAAATGCTACCTTTATTTCATTACCATTCTCAACCCACAGATGCATACAAGACCTTCTAGAGAAAGTACTCAGACTAAGAAGAGCTTTGAGTGTGGTTCAGCTGGACAATTCTCTCTGAAGTCCCTTGCAGAGAATTTTTGCGGTTGTAGATCACATCTCCAGAAGGGGAAAATAAGCATCCTCAGCAGATTCCATTAGAATAAGGGTAAGCCAATGAAGTCATGTCTGGTAATTACAGAATTATCTTAATTATTTTTTAATGTAGTCAAGGCTTGAGAACACTGGCATTCTCATTATACAGTATAAACTTTCAGAACCAAGCCCAAACACTAACTGGGGAAACTCTGCAAATAAGCAGTCAAGCCCCCAAGCACCCTAGGAGATGAAGGGCCCTAAATTCAGCTAAATGATAAACTGTCAACTTGATAGGGCTACCCATGGAATCGTTTTCTTTCTTCTCCATCTTAGAGAGTCCTAGAAGTCACCAACCTTTGAATCCAGTAGTCGTTTCGGTGTGGACATCAGAATCCCATGGGGGAGCTTTTGCAGACTTCGCTTGTCCAGGCCCCACTTCTGGAGGCATCTTCCCCGGAGGTCTGGGGTAGGGCCCCAACATCTGAATCGTCCCTGAGTAATCCCTAAATTAGCAGACGGGGAACTAAGGCCTGGAGAGAGAAAGCGATCTGTCTAAGGTGGCAATAACCATCTGTCGAAGAGCCAGGGCTAGCATTCAGGGACTCGGACCCAGGGTTCTTCTCACTACACAAGTGGAAGTACCAAGACATTGGTATTCTTGCTCAAACCGCTAGTTATCCTCCATTACGCAAGTGTCCATCTTGAAGGATGGAGAGTGGCTCCAGCCTGTGCTCAGGAACACCGCTCCACGATTTGTACAGACAGACCTGCCATTTGGGTAACAGTGGCCAGATCTCTCTGTCCTTCATTTTCAAAACCAAGGCCACTTGCCCTTTGTATTCCGCTGTAGTAGACAAGATAGGGAAATGTGTGACACATGTCTCCCTCCGTTTGCTGTGCATTTACTCCTAATGCCCTGTGGTTTGTGGTTGTGGTTGCTTGTTTATAAAACCTGGGGCTCAAAACCATGGTCAGCCCAGAGCCTTTGCTCTAGCTTCCCAGAGGGGTTTCTCTGTGCTGCTGCCCCTTCTCGTCTTTTCTCCCAAAGCCACAGAATGTGAATGTGAGCATTTCCAATGAAGGCAGGAATGGACCCTCACAACGTCAATCAAGAAATAAGTATTTGTTAAGAAAGAGCGCGTACCCGGCACCAAATTTATGTTTAACTCATCCCATAGTTAGAAGGCATTTCAGGGTATTGGGAAAAGGAATATAAGCTGCTTCAGAGCTCCCTCTTGGAAAAAGAAGTCCCTCTTATTCATAGCACACCTAAAAGAACACCAAGATGTATTACTCCTGGAGGGAAACATTCTTTGGATACTCTGGAAACCATCCACCCAAGCTCTCTATTCCGGGCCCATCTGTGGGAGCTGAGCCACGCACCATTATCAACCATCTCAAAAGCGCTACCTCGTTTAGCAGAAATCTGGCAATAACGAGTCCTACCGCTTCCTGGACACTTGGACTTGTCACCTATTACAACTACCTTTGTTTTACAGTTGAGGAAATCTAGAGACTGAGTGATTAAAGCCCAGCCAAGGTCACTCACATGGAGTTCAGAGTACAAGCAGAGCAGAAGGAAAACTTGCTGGGTGTCCAGAATCAAAGGACACTGTACCTGGAAGGGATTTCAAGAGGTCATTTGGTTCTCTTGCTTCGCTGCAGGTGAACAATGAAACCAGGCGAGACTAATGACTGTCTGGGGGCAATGGCTTCATAATGTCTCCAACCTCTTAGTTCCTGCAGTTCTTCCTGAAGTCTCACCAAACTCTCTCTTGCTGTTATTCTTTCTACCTTCCCAACCAGTGTTTAATGCAGAGAACAGTGTTTCTCTATTGTGAGGCCTCACTTGTCCCATTGAAGAGTTGGCTCTGGGGAAGTCTTGAAAGACCCACTTGGAGAGGCTCTGTGGGAAGCTCCAGCAGGTGAAGGCAGAATGTTCTGTATTTTTGGCTCTTTTATGCTCTGCCTGAATGCTAGACAACTGTACTTCCTGACCCATCCTCTCCAGGGATTATTTTCCCTGGAGAAGAGAAGGCTGAGAGACAAATCATGGGGGATACAAAAGCAGAAGGTATTGAGCAAAAGCGTCCATGACCATAGGCAACTGCAGGGGGAAGTCTCTGTGGCTGGGTGGATGGGGAGGGATGTTTCTGCTTCTGGGGGCTGTTACTGAGGTAAAATCTGATCCAGTGAAATGCTGCGGAGTCTCCTTCCCAGGAGGACTAACAGATGGGAGAAGGCTTCCCCACAGGGATGATTTCCCTGTGCTTCCCAATGGGAGAAGAAAGATGGAGAAACTTTCCTTGGACTCTTTCCAACTTTGCAGTGGCTCTTCCCTTGGTCTGAAAAAGCACTAGTTCTAAGCATTTGGCAAGACTGGTGTGTAAGAGGAAACTAATAAGCAAACGGCAGCTCAATGAGACTCCCTTTGAATTTGGCTCCCGCCCTGCATTAAACCAGCAGGGACAAGCCGAAAATGAGACGGCTCTTATGTGGCTCCCCAGGCAAAATTTTGAAAGCTGACAACTGACATTTTCTTTTTGATATTTTCCCACCCTACTGCCTTCTTCAATTAGTGCAGTGGGAGGAGACGCAGCGCTCCAAGATTAATTTCATGTATCAGGTTTTATTTTATTAAGTCTCTTTTGGGGGTAAACCATCCGCTAGCATTTGCACTGATGGTTCTCGAATGACTACCTAACGTGAAATGCTTCAGCTGGGAGAAGAATTTCTCTTTTTTTTTTTTTAAAGATTTTATTTATTTATTTGACAGAGAGAGAGAGATCACAAGTAGGCAGAGAGGCAGGCAGAGAGAGGAGGAAACAGGCTCCTTGCTGAGCAGAAAGCCCGATGTGGGGCTTGATCCCAGGACCCTGAGATCATGACCTGAGCCGAAGGCAGAGGCTTTAACCCACTGAGCCACCCAGGCACCCCAGGAGAAGAATTTCTCTTAAGACAGTTCTTCGTAAAAAGTAAAATGAGATAGTTCAAACTATGCAGAAGAGCTTTAAAGAAAAAAACATGGCAAATACACAGCCTGTTCTTTATATCGGCACGTTTCAGAACTTGTTTCACCAATCTCTTCCAGTCT
This sequence comes from Potos flavus, assembly GCA_028534135.1. Classification (NCBI taxonomy): domain Eukaryota; kingdom Metazoa; phylum Chordata; class Mammalia; order Carnivora; family Procyonidae; genus Potos; species Potos flavus. The sequence continues at coordinate 26,959,017 of CM052893.1, forward strand.
ACCAACAAGCATGTCCATCGGTTAGGAAGCATTGACTGAGCCCAGCTATAGGCCAGGCAGTGTGGGGTTTACCCCAAAATATAAGGCTGTCTGCCCTTAACAAGTATCCAGGCTAGTCGGGCCACAAGACTAACTCCGACTTATGCAAGGCAACCCACATTTAGGTGCTAAGTGGTGTGAGTGCTTTAGTGGATAGAAGTAGTCAGAAAGCTTGTATTGATGTGTACAGAGCCTGAGCTGGCTTTCGAGAAATGCCAGATTTGTGGGCACCTGGGTGGCTCAGTTGGTTAAGCATCTGCTTTTGGCTCAGTCATGATCCCAGTGTCCTGGGATCAAGTCCTGTATTGGACTCCCTCCTCAGTGGGGAGTCTGCTTCTCCCTCTACCATTCCCCCCAGCTCGTGATCTCTCTCTCTTTAACTCTCTCTCTCTCCCAAATAAATAAATAAAATCTTAAAAAAAAAAAAGAAAAGAAATGCCAGATTTGAGACAAGCAGAGTAAAAAATAAAAAGAAACAAACGGGATGGGGGAGGTAAGAAAGCAAATTATGAGAATTTAAACTAATTTAAAAACTTTTTCTTTTTTGAGGGTGGGAGGGACAGGGAGAGAGAGAATCTTAAGCAGGCTCCACGCCCCACCCAGAGCCCGACATGGGGCTTGATCTCACAACCCTGAGTCCGTGACTTGGACCGAAATCAAGAGTCATGACTGAGCCACCCAGGTGACTCCTAATTTTAAAACTTTTCATTATAGATTATTTCAATCATATAAAAGCTGCAGAAGCCCTATGTATTCATCATTCTGCCTCGAACTCGATCAATTCATGGCCAGTCTTGCTTCACCTATCCCCTCATCCACTTTTTCCCACATCTTGGATTATCTTGAAGCAAATCCCAGACATCATATCATTCCATCTGGAAATATTTCAGTATTTTACTAGCATCTTGATGTAAGCAAAGATCAAATTATACAGGTCAGAGCATGTTTCAAAAAACAGCACAAAACTGAAAATCTTGGCACAATAAAAAGATCCCTCAAGCATCAGCCAATGGCACGTGTAGTCCCATTTCTATTTCGTTCAGCAACATCCCAACGCATCAGAAGAACTCCTAATTTCTTTTGGAGGAGGTTGGAATAAAATATATATGTCCAGAAATACGTGCTTTTTGCTATAATGCTTGGACCTTAATGAAATGTCGGAGGCATATGGACAAACACTTGTCCCTGTACGTCTGCTGCAACCTAAGTATATTTCTTTATTCTATTTTCAACATAGATCAGGGTGGTATTTCAGGAAGACATGCCTTTCTTAAACCAGAGTCCAACAAAAGTGGCCAGTGGAATCTGAGGATGGCAGGACAGGCTGGGCAAGGAGGTGAACGCATGGCGTCGGGGGTGGGGGGGGAGAGGGGGAGCAAGGTGGGGTGGGGGGCAGAGAGGGCAGCAACTCTCAGGGCTCCGGCTGGATATGAAACTGAGTGGGAGGCAAAGAATGAAAGTGGAGCATGGTAATCTTGGAACAAGGATGAGTCATGCTGAAAATGAGATGCTTTCCCACTGATGCTCTGGATAATACCCCTTGACTGGGAAAAGAAATCAAATGAAGGCTGGGCTTGATGGCGGTAGAGATAGAGAATGGCATCCAGAGCACCTACTTCAAGACTGGGCAGCCCTCCTGGCTCTTCCACTCTTCCAGGTGACCCGCAACCAGCCAACACACCACTCAGGTTCTCAGACTCCTCATCGTCAACAAAAGGAAAGCGGGGCTACATCATCTCTGGATTCTGAAGACCCGCAATAGTCAACAATTCAGTTAATTGAGATGTATTTTAAAAGGTTAGACAGATATGAGTTTGCAGTGGCTTTTTGATGGTGTCTGTTAGCAGTAGGAAGCAGCAGTGGCAATTGAGACAACCCAGACCCTGCACGAGCTGTCAGGGGGGAAATTAAATAAGGGCACTAGCCCACGTATACCAAGTGTTAGTTACTCCACTAAGCAGCTTACAGACATTAGCTTACTAATTCTCACAACAGCCCTGTGAAGTAGGTTCTAATATTATCATGCTACAGTGAGAATACTGAGGCACAGAGAGAGGAAGTAATCTACCCAAGAAACTGCCAGCAAATAGGAAAGCCAGACTGGACCCCAGATCTATCTCAATTCCAAACCCTTTAACCCTGTACTACATACTCTCCTATTATGCTAAGGTGCAGAGAATAACTATTAAAGTCTTGTATTTTATCTTCCAATCAAAATCCGGAAGCCTTAATTAAATATCTATCTGACACAGGAATGATCTGACACAGCTTGAAGGGAGTTCCCACTGATTAAGTCTGGGACAAATTCGGCACCAAAACTAAGTACAAGATGAATTATAAACCACTGAAAAATAGGAGTCACGAGTTGCCTTACTGATGACAAATAGATAGATGATAGATAAGTAGAATACTGAGGATTAAATGGTAAAGGTGGAGAGATTGCTAGAGCTAGAAAATCATCCTTTGGCAATAATCAGAGTAAAGATGGGATTAGGCAGGAACCATCAATATCTGCTAAATCTAAGGGAGAAAGGTTAATGAGCAAGACATTTGCATGGTCTTATAGCATCTCCCTAAAGACTGCTTATTAGCTCAAGGGAGGAAAAAAATTAATTGTACAGTAGAGAAGATTGAACAACACCTTGATGCATGAGAAAAATTTACATTACCAGTAAAGGGTGGATGGACATGGTGTGTCTCCAGCTGTGACACTCTTAGAAGGACAACATGTTAATTTTGCAACATTCTGGCCGAGAATGTACAAACAGAATATCAGACGAATGAAATATGAAAATATCTTTAAAAAAAAAACAGTGAGGAAAACTGTATTCTTAAAAAGTGTAAACATCATAGGAAACAAGAAAAGGCTGTGAGAATGTTCTAGATTAAAGAAAGCTAAGGTGGACAAGATAACCAAATGTAAGCCTTACCCTAGACTTGATGCTGCATATAAGTTGGGGGGGAATGTGGACAATGCTATAAAAGACATTGGGGCACTGGGGTGGCACAGTCAGTTAAGCAGTTGACTCTTGGTTTCAGCTCAGGCCGCGATCTCAGGGTCATGAGATTGAGCCCTGCCTCAGGCTCCACGCTTAGCTTTGAGTCTGCTTGGGACTCTCTCTCCCTCTCCCTCTGCCCCTCCCCCTTATGTGTGGTCTCTTCTCTCTCTCTCTCTCAAATAAATAAATCAACCTTTAAAAAAAAAAGACATTATTAGATCAACTGACAGCATTGGAATACGGAGAGTACCGTGTAAATTTATGAAGTTGGTAAATAAACTGTGGTTATGTTGAGACTATTCCTATTTTTAGGCAATGCACATAATATTTAGGGGTGAAGGATCCTGATGTATGTAGCTTACCATCACATGGTTCAAGAGAGAAAAGAGAGAGGACAAATGCTAAAGCAAATGGGATAAAATGTTAACAGTAGGTGAATCTAGGTAAAAGGAAAATGGGGGTCCCTTGAAACTTTTCCTAAGTTTGAAAATATGTCCAAATAAGAAGACCTTTTTTTTTAAAAAAAAAAGTCAGTCTAATATCACATTAGCAAGTGGTGGTCAGTCTGAGTTCTTAAACTGTGTGGCGGGTAAAAAAAGGAGTGACCTACATTGAGTCACAAGAATAATTGTCATCAGATGCGAGAAGCTTAAAGCCGAGCTGATTTCCTGCAGTTTAGGGGTTCACCAACCAAAACAAGGAATTATGTGGGTCACACAGAAAACAGACTCACAAGTGGATAAATATCAAATGATTCCACCCTGAGAAATATCAGGAAAACCAACATCTCTGTACGTGTAAGGAAAAGCTTTTTAGGCGTGGGCCTATGGTCCACTTACTTCAACACAAGCTACCCAGTAGAAGAATTAGCCTGTTCAAGCTCATCCTCCATTTGCTGCTCCTTGAAATATGTGCGAACTAAAAGGTTCTGTGCTGGTTGGGAAAGACAGTTGACAGAAGGGGCAAAGCATTGACAAGGATATGATAAATGCTAGGGCTTGGGGAAACTCTAGAACGAGTAACAAATTAGTGGGCAGCTTTTGACGATGGGATTATTATTGTCACAGATTTGGGTTGCTTACTAGGCCCTGAGGATACAGAAAGATAAAAGAAATAATCCCCGTTCTCAAGAAGTTTTGAGAAGAGAGAGACACACAAAGGTACACCACAGGATAGCAGGTGACAAGTATCAAATGATTGTTCTTGCCACTGTATCCTATAGTTTATGGACTAGGACAATCAGGAAAAGCTACTGTGGGCATGTAGCACCAAGTAAGTGGTAAGGGTAGGGCCAACCTTTCTCCCTCCCTCCCTCTATTTCTCCCTCCCTCCCTTCCTCCCTTTCTCCCTCCCTTCCTTCCTTCCTTTCTTCCTTCTTTCCTTCCTTCCTTCCTTTCTTCCTTCCTTCCTTCCTTTCTATAGATATTTTTTAATAGATATTTATTCTGTTTTCTAATTGCAAGTTACTGTGCTAGACACTTAAAGAGAACAGTGAGATAAAAAATGATGCTGAGGGGGAAAAGGAAAGGCACATGGGGGGATTAATTGATGATAATAGTGGCTAAAATATAATGGGCCCCATATATGTTTCCTGTGACTGCCATAAAAAATTACCACAAACATCGTGGCTTAACACGACAGAAATTTATTCTCTGACAGTTAAGAAGGCAGAAATCTGAAATCAAGGTGTTGGCAAAACTGTGCTCTAGGGGAGATTTCTTGTCTTGCCTCTTCCAGCATCTGGAGCCTGTGGGCACTCCTGGACAATCTGTCTCTATCCTCACATGACCTTCTGTTGTGTCTAATCGCCCAATGTGTCCCTTATTAGTACGCTCATCATTGGATTCAGGGCCTACCTAGATAATCCAGGACCATCTTTTCATCTCAAGATCCTTAATTACATCTTCAAAGGACACCTTTCCAAATAAGGTAACATTCACAGTTGCCAGGAATTAGGACACAGGCATATCTTCTGGGGGCCACTGTCCAACCCGTCACAGGCCCTTTCCATGTGCCAGGTATTGTCCTAAGCATCTAATATGTATTAACTCACCTAATTCCCAATAACCCAATAAGACAAGTTATTATTTTGGTCCACATTAAGGAAATGGGAGCACGGAGCCATTAGCTAACTTGGAAGCATTACGTAAGATAATTTAGCTTGAGTGGTGGGTTTGTGTTGAGGAGGAGTGAGAGGTAAGTTTGGATAAACAAGTTCACCTGCAGGATGCCTTAAATACCTAGATAAAAGGCCCTATTCTGTGGGTAATGGGCAGCCACTGAGAACTTGGAGCAAGAGCATCATGTGAGCATTGATGTATGGGAATATTGATCAGAAGACACTGGGTTAAGTAGATTGGCGGAGGGCAGGAGGCGGAGGCCTATTCGGAGTGCTCACGTAATTGCTACGTGAGAGATGGAGGCCTAGACTGCAGAGCTGACCACAGAAACAGCAACGATTATGTGACAGCTCATCCTTCTTTTCATCCCAACGTGTGGAGCCAGACTCCCTTTTCCATTAGACTTAGCTCTGCCATCTTCCTCGGTGCAATTCCAGGAGGCAATTGAGAGAGAAGACAATCTCCATTTGCCCCAGTTTAGCAGACACTGGTTTTCCCATTAAAGGATTGCTCTCAAATTGGAAGGCACCGGAGCAGTGCCTAGAAATGCAATCCCTGTAATTTTGATCGTGGTCGCTTTTAAGACAACGGCACTTCAGGGACCGAAGGATGTCTCTCTTGAGGTTAAGAGATGGTCAACTCTGACCTTATGATGGAAGAAGCCTTGAAGCCAAATTAAAGCATAAATAAAGTCAATAACAAGGACTCATGGGAATGGTCATTGATGCAGCTACCATGAAGTTAGATCTTGGCTCTCTTCCTCCAGAATCAGCAGACAGGCAGAGGGAAGCATTTCTAGTCTTACCTCTCGTCTACTCTGCTTGGGGACTATTGTTGCTTCTATACTACCTGAATATTAAACACCCCCTTATTCACTTTTAGTCTTTTAGGCTCCTTCTAATAGTTGATCAGTAATGCCTGACAAAACAGCATTTCCTGTTGGATAATAAATGGTTTGAGTCTAAGGGAGCCCCAGTCATACTCTGAGTCCTCAGCCCAACCTATTATTCAGACTTCAGGAGCCATCAATGCTAGTCAGAATATCGAGATGTTTCCAAAAGCTCTAAAGTCATTTTTCTTTCTTCTGCCGCAGTGAAAGCAAACGCTGAAATGCCTCTTCACACCTGGAGTTTAATTAATCTTAAGGAGTGCTGTCCTACAAGGATAAGACATTTGATTCCCTAAAAAGTTTTCAATACCGAGGTGATATCGTCCATTACAAAATAAAAGTCAACTACAGCTATGGCAGGTGAATATAAAATTAAAAAATTAAAACATTTTTCAGTTTGAGGAGACTATCTTAACTCCACATAATATTCTTCCGGGTTAAAAAAAATGTTTTTTCTAATACGTTTGTCCTCCAAAGTGTGGTCTGGCGGCCACCAATGTCGGAATCCTGCAGGGGCTTGTTGGAAATGGCAAATCTCAGTCTCAACCACAGCTCTCACTGAATCGTGAATCAGAACCTGCATTTTACCAAGGCACCCCAGGTGAGGGTCCGTTTTTCACTGTTAGTCCTTTGGACGGCATCTCAGTTGTGACAGAAATGGAAAGACAGAAGTGGTTCGAAGCAGAGGGATTAACTAACTCATTCTACAGAATGATGTGTGAACGGGACCCAATTTTGGAACACACCCCTAGGGCATCAGACTTCGGAGTGACCTGTTAAGGAAATATCACTCACAAGTAGGCCACCTCCCCTTGGTCCTTATAGTAATTACAAATTAATAAGAAAATCCTAGAACCAGCAACTTTTAGAACTGAGATGAATGCCAGAATCTAGAGTAGTTAGTGCATGTTAGGTTTTGAGCCTCAAACTGGGTGTGTTCCCCCCGACTTTGGGTATGAAGTTAAAAATAAACACGTTCTTGGTGCGATGAGGGCCTCACAAGCCATGGGACCTTGAGCACATTTCTCCTATCTTGGAATCTCAGTCCATAATCTGTAGGATCCACTCGGCAAACCTCACAGAGTCGTCATGTACCTTAAGTAAGGAACGTGGAAGCGCTTTGAAACCTGTGAGAACCTAGACTGTTATCATAGGGCAGATTTCAAGGCTGAGTCCCAGTTTCACCCAATTAGTTGCCTCTTGCATGAGATAATATCACAGCGAAAGCCTGCTTGAAGTAAAGAAGAGGGTGAGCTAATGAATAAGAAAATGTCATGGTGTTTCCAACACTGTCCAGAAGGAAAAGGTGATCATCTCTCATGTTCAAGGGCAGATGGGGAACCATGGGTGTTCAATGCTCAGATCCTGTTGACCAAATGCACGAATTACTAAACTTGAGAAAGGCGCTTTCTTAACATTCATTCATTCAACAAACATTGAGCCAGGCTGGCTAGGGATACGAGAGTGAACAAAAGCCTACACTGCCCTTGCCCACAGGGAGCTCACAACGTAACCAAATACTGACGTGGCTAAATATTAATTGCATCATTGTTCTGTGGCACAAAAGATCAGTCCCAGGAGCCAAGAACACTCTCACGAGAGAGATTTGACTTGGTCAGAGGTGTTAGAGAAGATCTCCCTGAGGAAATGGCCCTTGAGCTGAGAGCTGGAGGATAAGTGAGAGCTTAGGTGGGGAAAAGGGGACAGAAGAGTGTCCCAGGCAGAGGGGACAGTGTGTGCACAGGCCTTTTTGCAGGAGGGAGCATGGTGGCCAGAAAGGCCAGTCCTGTTAGGTGATGGCTTGAGGCTGGGGAGGGCAGCCTGGGCCAGACCATACCAAGCCCCATGCCCTTGAGTTGGGGTCTTCCCAGAACGCTGCGAGGCCTCTGAAGGATCGCGCTGTGGTGGTGGTGATGGAGGGTGTGTATTTTGCAATGACCAGACTGGGTTTTGCAAAGGTGACTCTGGCAGCAGCAAAGGAGAGTAGAACTCAGGGGCAGGAAGGGTGGAGTGTGTGCAGAGGTGGGCAGGAGACTTTTACAGCCTAGGAGACAGAGCAGAAATGCTCCCTCCACAGAAGATCCACCTGATGGTCTGGTTCTCTCCTCCCTGGGCAGCCTTGCTTCTAAAGGCCCTGCCCACCAACAGGGCGGCAGGCTGGGTGCAATGGGCTCTGCCCTCCAGACAGAGAGAGTGAACAGACCAGAGGTCCAGCCAGCAAATTAGTCCAAGTTGAATCCATGGGAAAATGATAAAAACGCAGTTTCTGAGTCTGCAGGTCGAAACTGGGTCCAGGGAGACCCCAAGTGCAGGTAGCCTGAAGGGGCTCAGCTGAGAGTGTCAGCCAGGCAGTACCCCCACCCCCCACCCCCGACTCACTTCCTAACTCCAGAGAGAGGCCATCTTTTTCATCTGCTCACTGAAAAGATGTGGAAAGTAAGGCCCAGGGAGGTTTAATAACTTCTCCAAAGTCAAAGAGCAGCTTTTTATTTTTTTAAGATTTTATTTATTTATTTGAGAGAGAGAGTGAACAAGGGAAGGGGCAGAGGGAGAGGCAGAGAACCTCAAGCAGACTCCACGCTGAGCATGGAGCCTGACTCAGGGCTCAGTTGGGACCCTGGGATCATGACCTGAGCTGAATCAAGTCAGACGCTTAACAGACTGAGCTACACAGGTGCCCCTGAAATCACAGGGTAACTTAAAGGACCAGTTCCCTGGCCTTTCTAAAACTCATTAGGGGTGCAATATTTTGAAGATGCTCTGCTGGTCAGCATCATCTTTACAGGCAAGTAATGGAGAGAGTCATAGAAACATGCTTTTAAATTTAAAAAAATTTTAAACTTCTGTTCTTTGTACTTTAATTACAATCTCCAGCCCCTAGAGTAGAAGGGCAAAAGAGAGAATGGGCATTCCATCTAAACCTTAAAACTGACTACCTGAGCCTTCCACAGTTGCTGGTCTAATGTGACACTGCATGCAAGAAATTCACAAATGTCTTTAATGAGCCTTCCTGTAATAGGTGTCACTGCCTTTACTTCTAGATTTAATTTCCAGGCGTGACTGGAGTACTTTGATCCAGTTTTCAGTCTCCAGCAAAAATGAGCTTTCCTTTGCTATTCACTCTCACCTGCCATTCCTTAGCTTAACCAAGTACAAAAAGCTCGGCGGCGATTGTCCTGGGCCTCTCAATATACATTCTACTCTACACTGTTCCTGCTTCCCCTTTGCTTCCTCATAAGGTTTCCTGCTCTGACCCTTTCTTTCATATGGTTTCCCTTACCCTGCTGAGCTCTTTTGTGATGTTTCTGGGCTTTATTACTGCATTGTTACTTGTTTATTCTTTTCTCTACTGCCTGTTCCCTCAGGGAACAGCTAGAAATTCAAACCTTGGCCCTCCTGTAGCTGCTAGAGATTTTACTGTATATTTGCAATAATTATTCAAGTGCATTCCAAAACAAACAAACCAAAAAAAAGAAAAAAAAAAAACTCAAACAGATCCATTTTCCCCATCGTTTTTTGCTTGAAGATTGAAAATTAGAAGTGATTTACTCCCAACCAAAGTCAAATGCAATCTGGTTTTCACGTGGTTTTCTTCTTCCCACGGTGCCGTCATGAGTTTTGATAACCGAGATTCCGAGGTGTGTCTGCATGTAAGTAGTTTTTTACGAGGATCCTTAGAAACCTGCATTTGAGATGGACCATCTTCAGGCTAGCTTCCTTCCCTGGGTAGCTCCTGGTCGGAAGAGCTTGGCATTGAGAGCAGGGAGGGGTCTTTAGAGGCCTTTGAGATTGCAGTTTGTGTACACATTTGATTTTTCACTCAAATTGGCAGTCTCTTTCCAGAAGGAGCATTATTCTCTCATCTTTAAAGTATGCTGAGTTTAGTCAGTTTGGATACTAAGCAAAGTATCCGGAGAGTTCTCAAGATTTAGGAAGAAAAAGCCAAGCCATTTTATTCAACCAGGGACCACAGCCCCCAGGGCTGTTGGTGAGTAATGGTGTGGATTCCCTCCACCTTAACCCACTCCCACTCCTGGCTGGGTTAACACCTGGAAAGGCCTACCAGCTGATAGAGAACAAAGGAAATGTTAGTCAAGCTACCGAAGTATTTTGACTACACGGGGGGGGGGGGGGGGGGGGG
>CM052893.1:26969304-27005609 GCA_028534135.1 Potos flavus
ATGGGACCTAAGAGCCTGTTTGTTGGTTTGTTTTTTAGAGAGAGAGAAAGAGAGCACAAGTGCCTACCAGGGTGAGAGGTGGGGGGGGAAGGGCAGGGGGAGAGAGAGAATCCTAAGTAGGCTCCACGGTGGCTGGAGCAGGGCTTGATCTCCTGACCTGGAGATCGTGACCCTGAGATCATGACCTGAGCCGAAATCCAGCATGGGACGTTTAACCGACTGAGCAACCCAGGCGCCCCTGAGCCTGTTTTATATCGGTCTTAACATCTTCCAATTCGGTCTGCTTAGTTATTGAGGGGATGCTATCCTGTTCATTGCCTTCTACATCTCCTTATTGGTTCCTCTTTGGGCATTAAATTCTCACATTTGGAGAAATCCATTGTTTAAATCAAGGGACAAAGCAGCTCCCAGTAGGTAGCAAAAATGGTCTTCCAACGGCCTCTCGGCCTTTTCCATAGGATATCTTGACTCATAAGGGGCTCCCCAAGTTCTAGATAGGAGGGGCTGATCGGAAGGAAGTTTGAAGCTGTGTTTCCACAATAAGATCAGTTAAATGTCAATTGTACATACCAAAGGAGTATCAACTCCCAAGACCCATCTCCCCCCTCCTTAGCACTGTCACCATCCAGATTTCATTTCAAATTTAGCACATTAAAAATGGGTTATTTTCCCCTTAAAATCAGCTCCTCCCACCCTCTCCTCCAACTTCCTCACATGTTTAAAGAAGTATTTTCCTTATCAGGTTAACATTTGAAACATCTTTGTTAAATTCTCCTTCGTTTTCACCCTCTCAATTCATCATCAAATTCTATCAATTCCTCCTTTTCTACTGTCTTGGAAATTTTTCTCCTTTCTTTTCTATGACTGCAGAACAGAAATAGAAGATGAGGATCCTGCTTTGCAGTTTGGATGGAGAAATGAGAAACACACCGCATCCAAATGGGAAAAAAAAGAGAAAAACAGAAATAGAAATATTTTTTAAATGCAAAATAACATGGCTCCAAACTAGCCTTATATATAGATCCTGAGGCACTGGCTAGCACTGCTTTTGTCTTATAGCAATCCAGAACAGTGGGGGGTTCTTCCTCCCGTTCTGGGGCTGTGGTGAGGCCTTTAGGGGTCCTGCTTAGCTTTCTCTGATTCCAGCCACCCCTCCACTTTAGGAACAGGAAATCTTCACTTCCACACGAACTAATCCCCACTCAGGGCACAGTGAATATGTATGCACTCTAAACTACTGTTGGCACAATTTACTGAGTATTTCATCGTAACTTAAACATTTTGTATGTTTATATTTTACCTCCACCTGGACAGAAGCTCATTCTTCTGTATTCTTAACTGCCCCTCCCCTTCCCCGTAGCAACCAACACAGGGTTCAGCTCCTTGTAGTCGAGAAATAAAAAGTTTGTTAAATCATAGAGCCTTAGAATTTTAGACTCAGAAAGAATCTTAAGAGTTCCTCTTGCCCAATCCTTTACTTGATGGATGAAGAAACAAGTCTACAGAGATTAGTTGACTCTCCCAAAGTCACACAGCTGGCTAGTGACAAAGCAAGGACCAGAACGCGGGGCTTCTGCTTGACGTCTGTACCCTAAATTGTCCTTAGATAATCAGTGACAGAAATATCTGATGTTACACAAGGTCTCCTAGGGATGGTGGTGAGAGGGTTTGTCTGCTTTACTGAAACATTTTCAAAGATTCAGTTCATGCCCCTTGCTGGACTGCTCGGTCCCAAGCAGGACTGCTTGTCCCCCGCCCTTGCCCCTTTTCAACAGGGGGGCGCACCTGGGAGCCCCACATCAACTGGCTCCCCCTCTCGCCCCCCATGTCGCCTCCCCCCCCCAGCCCCCCCACACCCCACACCCCCGCTGCCATAGGCCACACATTGGTCAGGGTCTCTGGTCTCTTCTATTGAGGTCGGCCAGTGGAGGCTGCGAGAGGGAGGGTCTCAGGTCCGGGGTGGGGGCGGAGAGCCTTGGCTTTGCGGAGAAATAATTCTAGAGCAAGCCATTTAGGGAAAGGGACAAAGGTGTATCTAGAAGAAAGGGGCTACATCATAGACAAAGTAGCGGTCTCTCCTCCCAGGTGAGGATGAAGACCCCCTTTGCCTCTAACGGTTTTGTAAGTTTTGTTTTTTTGTTTTTTAATTGGCTGACGTATAGGAAGGGGTTGTTACTGCTTAACGTTATCATTTACACTGAGCGGTGAGTTTTTCTGTTGTCTTAGGGTTGTGGAATTACCCACAGGGAGCAATTTTAAGAATGTCCAGCCTCTATGACTTTTACTGCCAGAGGGAGTCGGGTCTTGTGGTCTTCCATGAGTGGGATCTTGTGACTCTTTTTATGACCTGCTGACTTTTAGGTTAAGGGTCAGCCTAAATACCAAAATGGCTTTACTTTGGTCAACTTGTCTCCCGAGCCTCCCTTCACCACGTGGACTCAGCTCTGAGGATCAAAGTCTGTTTGCTGCCCGGCCCCCATAGGTGTGCGGGCCGCCGCCAGGACCCGCAGGGCCCGAGCAGCGGCCCCGCCACGCCGGGGGACCCCGCCTGCCCCGGGGGACCCCGCCTGCCCCTCCCCCTCCTGCTGCACGCGGCCCGCGCCCCCTACCCTCCCCCACGACGCCCGCCGCTGCACCCGGCCGCGGCCCCCGGCCCACGCCCGGCTCCTGGAGGAAAAGGCCCCGCCCCCATCTGTTGGCGCCTCGACACCGCCCCCTCCCGCCCCGCCGAGCCTCCATCCAATAGAGAGCACGGATGGGCGGGGTGCGGAGGCTGTCGTGAGGGGGTCCTGGCCAATGGGGAAGCGAGCCGGGCCGGGTGGGCGGGGCGTCAAGGCCTTGTCACGCTCGGGTCCGTGTGAAAACGGGGGTTCCGAGTGCAAAGCAAAGTTTTTTTGTAAACCGTCTGCAAAGGCGGGGGGGCGAAGAAGGCGCCGGAGACCGGGCCGAGTGCAGCTGCCGAGGCCGCCGCCTTTTTAGCTCTTCAGGCGTCGGCTTCCCGGTCCGAGCCACAGCGGAGGAGACCAGCGAGGGGAAGACCTGCGCGGAGAGCCCTGCAGATGCTCGGAGTCTTCGTAGCGTGGAGCTGCCCGTCGCCCGCCCCCGCCGCCCGCCTGCTCCTGCTCCTGCTCCGGCTCTTCGTCCCTGGGCTCCGGGAACCCCAGCTCCCCGCCGCCGCCGCCTCGGCCTCTACCGCCCCGCTGTGGGTGTGGGGACTGCTGGGGCTGAGCCGGGCCTCCGCGCCGGCTCTGAGCACGGACGCCTGAGGAGCTGCGCGCCGCCGGCCCGCCGGGGACGCCCGCAGGCGCGGGGGCTCTGGGGCTTGACCCCGGGCTCGTCCCTGTCCGGCCGCGGAGGCCACTCAGCGGTTTCCTAAGCGGCCCGGTCGGGCGGCGAGAGCCCCGCGCCGTCCTCCCGCCTCCGCCGCCGGGTCCCCGGCCGCCGGCTACTCGCCGCCACCGCCAGTGTAGCCGCCGGGCCGCGCTCGGCGGGCCCGTGAGCCGCAGCCATGGGGTGCTGGGGTCGGAACCGGGGCCGGCTGTTGTGCATGCTGATGCTGACCTTCATGTTCATGGTGCTGGAGGTGGTGGTGAGCCGGGTGACCTCGTCGCTGGCGATGCTCTCCGACTCCTTTCACATGCTGTCGGACGTGCTGGCGCTGGTGGTGGCGCTGGTGGCGGAGCGCTTCGCCCGGCGGACCCACGCCACCCAGAAGAACACGTTCGGCTGGATCCGGGCCGAAGTGATGGGGGCTCTGGTGAACGCCATCTTCCTGACCGGCCTCTGCTTCGCCATCCTGCTGGAGGCCATCGAGCGCTTCATCGAGCCGCACGAGATGCAGCAGCCGCTGGTGGTCCTCGGGGTCGGCGTGGCCGGGCTGCTGGTCAACGTGATGGGGCTCTGCCTCTTCCACCATCACAGCGGCTTCGGCAACGACTCCGGCCACGGCCACTCGCACGGGGGTCACGGCCACGGCCACGGCCTCCCCAAGGGGGCCCGCGGCAAGAGCAACCGCACCGGGGACAGCGACGGCAACGTGACCCCGGGCGAGCAGAGGCCCGACCAGGAGGAGACCAACACCCTCGTGTCCAATAGCAGCAACTCCAACGGGTTGAAACTGGACCGGCCAGGTGAGGAGAGAGTGGCCACCGCAGGTGGTTGGGTCAGGCGAAGCCTGGACCCTCGCTTGGCCCTGGGCGGGATGGCCCGCACGCCCCCTGGTGCCCGCGCCGGCCGGTGCCGCCGCCGCCGCCGCCGCCTCTAGCCCTCCGGGTCCCGCACGCGCGGGACACACGAGGAAATAGGACCCCTTTCGGCCGGGGCGCGCGGCTGGGTGTGGCGGTGGGGACTGTGGTTTTGAGAGTGGGAAAAAGGGTCGGGAGGTGACCGTCAGCCCTCTGCAATCCACAGCCGCACTTGGCCGCCCTTACGAGCAGTCCTTTCGAGAGACTGTCTGATTTTGGTTTTCATGGAATCAAAAGTGCTTCCTAAGTAAATTTCTTGCCGCCGCCCCCCCCGCCTTGGGAAACGGAGAGAATCCCCAATTCATCCTTAGTTGTTGGCCATTTGAAACCTTGCCCTGCCCAAGTAGTTCTTGTGCCCTTTAAACAAGTTTGTCAGTATTGTATTCAGAGCCATCTAGCCATTGACTTTCCTGAGCCCAAAACCCTGGTTAAAGGTTTCTTTTAAGAACGACAATGTGTATTTCAGTTAATTATCTAAAGTCGGAGCTTAATTCTGCAAATCCTTGATTTAGGACCAGTTTGGTCATGTTTAACATTTCACTCAGGACTTTCCAAAATCATAACTAAAATAAAAGTGATGGTAACTTATTCATCTTATTTTTTACTGGATGCTTTTCATTCTAAATATAATTGCTCTTGAAGGCAATTTTGAAAATGTTGAAAGAAAAGAGCTGGGAAAAGGAGTCAACCAAAGCCCAACTACCCAGGCTCTAATGACATTAACAATTTCATGTATTTCCTTCTAATTTTTTTCATTTACATTTATTTGCTTAGTGGTATGATACTATATAAACAACTTGTTCTTTTTTGAAGATGCAGGATATCATGTTAATGAAATTGATCTTGTACATTGAAAAGGTTTAATAAACAATTGAATACCCCCTCACTCCCACTCTGCAAGGTGTTATTCCAATGAAAATTAAGCTGCTCTGGTGTGTATACAGTAATTCCTTCAAAAGATGGGTACATTTGGTTTAAGAACCGGTAGGGTAGATAGAGCTCATTTATTTCAACTTTTCGTGAAGTTTATGGTCGTTGATGGGTTTATATTGCTGATTTGTCAGTTTCTAAGCCCTTTCCACCAAGAGACTGTGGTTTATATTCATGATAAAAGTTTGGGTTAGGCACAACACCTTCATGGCAAAGAGTGACTAGAGCTCTGTGTCAAATCAGGCATTTGTAGTAGACTTCTCCATAATTGGCCTTTAGTTTGTGGGGGATAGCATTCAATTTTATGTTTTCTTATGTTTTTGTATATGTCAAAAAGCATAGGACCCCCACCCCCCACAGAAAGATGAACTTTTTTGGGAGGTAGGGAGGTAGGAGGGTGGTTAGACTAGGGAAGCAGCAGTATCTTCCTAATGACTTATTTAGCCCTGCGTGTTATGCCCTGGCTTGTTCCCAGCATGTCATTTTATACTAAACTGCCCAGGGCACATTTTTAAATTATGTTCCGTGAAAAATTTTCACTTCTTTCACTAAAATGGAATTAGATGAAGATGTTTGTATAAACACTTTAGATGTATTTGATTCAGCATTTTTTCTTTCTTTGTAGATCCAGAAAAGTCCAGAAATGATGCGGTGGAAGTACAAGTGAATGGGAATCTTATCAGAGAACCCGACCATGTGGAATTGGAAGATGATGATAAGGCCGGACAACTTAACATGCGTGGAGTTTTTCTGCATGTCTTTGGAGATGCTTTGGGTTCAGTGATTGTAGTAGTAAATGCCTTGGTCTTTTACTTTTCTTGGAAGGGTTGTCCTGAAGGGGAGTTTTGTGTGAATCCATGTGCCCCTGACCCCTGCAAAGCATTTGTAGAAGTACTTAATAGTACTCATACAACAGTTCATGAGGCCGGTCCTTGCTGGGTGCTATATTTAGATCCAACTCTTTGCATTGTAATGGTTTGTATACTTCTTTACACAACTTATCCATTACTTAAGGAATCTGCTCTTATTCTTCTACAAACTGTTCCTAAACAAATTGATATCAAAAATTTGATAAAAGAACTTCGAGATGTTGAAGGAGTTGAGGAAGTTCATGAATTACATGTTTGGCAGCTTGCTGGAAGCAGAATCATTGCCACTGCCCACATAAAATGTGAAGACCCGACATCATACATGCAGGTGGCCAAAATCATTAAAGACGTTTTTCATAATCACGGAATTCACGCTACTACCATTCAGCCTGAATTTGCTAGTGTAGGCTCTAAATCAAGTGTAGTCCCATGTGAACTTGCCTGCAGAACTCAGTGTGCTTTGAAGCAATGTTGTGGGACACGGCCACAAGCCCCTTCTGGAAAGGAAGCAGAAAAGGCCCCAACAGTTAGCATTTCTTGTCTAGAACTTAGTGACAATCTAGAGAAGAAGCCCAGGAGGACTAAAGTTGAAAGCATCCCAGCTGTTGTGATAGAGATTAAAAAAATGCCAAACAAACAACCTGAATCATCTTTGTGAGTCTTGAGAAAGATGTGATATTTGACTTTTGCTTTAAACTGCAAGAGGAAAAAGACTCCATTGAAATTCTAAGTTTGCCAAGTAGTGTAATTGAAGTCCTTGTCTGGTCACACAGTTTAATTCTATTTTTGTAAGAACATAATGGGACTGCTTAACAGAGTTCTATATTACAACTTTGTGATTATTAGTGCAGAGTACAGCCATGCTGTAACAATTTTGGAAAGCCAGTTTTAACACTATGTTACATTTTTGTTTAAAGTAAGTATAAACCTTATATAACATAATGACATTTGATTTCCAGTTTTTCCATGGTAAAAAATTAATTAGGGGGATAAATAAATTAAAATTGTTACTGGAATTTCTCTGCTTTTCTTTTCCCCCAGTGTTATACTTTGTTTTTTAGAATTATAATCACTAACCTTGAAAAATCATCAACAGGTTTGTTTCCTTTGACGTTTTAGGTAATATTTACTTGCCCTCTGAAATCATTACATAGCATAATGGCAGCATGTTTTTAAGAATGACTCATGGATATTATTAGGAAAAGTTCCCTTTATTTTCTTCACCTGGGGTATTTGTAATACTAAAGATCAGTTACCATCCTGGACTCTATATTGCTGAGTATTATTCCAATAAACAGTTGAGATAATTAACAAGTTGAACCACAATAGAGCATATGGAGTGTAAGAGCAGGGAAGAAGGTTTATCAAATTAAATATTTAGATTGTTGTAAGTTAATATTCAGACAGCATTTTTAAATTGGGAGAATTTTAACTCATGTTTTCTTTTACCAAAGTTAGTCTAAAATGTGGACATGTTCACCAGCGTTACTTTCTCTGAGAGATTGGCATTAGGAACATTGAGCTGAAAGTTTACTTACGAAATATATACAGTAAATATTTTTAAGGACATTAAAGCTAATCTGATAGTTACATGTTAAATGCAAGCTTATTTGTGTAATCTTTCAAGTTGTAGATATTTAAGCAAAACTTAAAAGAGTTAGTCGTTTCCTGGTGACAGATCGGGAATGGATTCAAATGGAGCTTTTTCCGAGGACAACCAGCAGTTCCCATGCTTTGCCCGGAGCCACTGACTTAGGAGAAAAAGGAAATCTAATGGTTAATGCAGTTTGGAGATTAAATTCTTAAAAAACAAAGTTAAGGCAAAATTAATAATTAAGATTCTGTAGGTCATCCTGTCTTGACATTGCTCAGATCTTGCAATAGTGGCTTATTTTGTAAGATGCCACAGTATCTACACAGGAAATTGTTCTTGGCTATTTCGTTGTTGCTATGGGTTTCGAATCCATACGCAAATATTATTTAAGGATATTTAAGTTATATTTTTCTTGACAGAGAGGGGTTATGCTTTGTGAAGAAACTAGATTTTTGTCCTCATAAGGATGAATATTAATATCAGTTATCATGTATAGCTCTATTTTTCTAGAAATAAGGTATCCTGACTACTTCGGTAACTTTTATAGCTGACTACTTTGGGGATAGCTGTCTTTTGGGATTTGAAATAATTCATTGTTTAATGGGTCTTAAGATGAAAGCGTTGGCATTGGACAGGTATCTTTTTAAAGGGATCTTTTGTGGTAGATGGTGTGTTTTTTTCTAGTATAAGCCTATTGCTGGCAATGGGCCTATTTAAGAACAGCCGATTTTTCCAATGAGAATGAGGTAATTTTAGGAACACAGTTTGTAAGTTCACATTTGCTATAATGGGCCAAAACCATAACCTGCCAATTTGCAATACATCTTGATCTTTTAATACTCTTATCTGATAATTGTGTAATTCAATTCCTAAACTGGAAGTTACTTTGAATTTTGCGAAAAAAATTTTTTAAACATGGAATTCGGGAATCTCATCATATGGGTAAAAGAGAGAAAGCTTCAAACTGTACTGTATCACATACATTCCTGATTCAACACTTAAAAACTACAAACCATTTTATTAAGATCTTAAAACAGTTTATGTTATAGAAACATTTTGGTAATGACACATAAAATAGGATAACTGGTAAAATACATTCAGTGGGGTTTTCTTTACAAATGCTTTATTGGGTCTTTCTTAAGGTTGTATAATGTATAAGACATCAGCTAAGTGAGGGTTTGTATTTTTTTTTAATGGTATAAGCATGGGACAAGGGCTTTTTTTTTTCCCAGAAGTGCTTTGAAGGTAACAGCCTTTAGATTTCAGTTGTTTCACTTTCATAATTTTTAAATCGCTTATACATAACCAAGTGGTACCATAGAATTCTTTTTTCAAAGGACTTTGTCATAATAGCAAAATCTGTGGGCACTGACTCACCTTTTGAGTTTTAGCAGAGAATTATTTATTTCTTTACAATGCACTTTCTAACCCATTTTTAGCATTATCTTTTAAAAAATGCTTTTATATTTAAATATTGTGGGATTTAAATGTCTTTTCCAAAATAGCTTATTCCTTCCTGAAAGAAAATGAGGGAAATACCCTGAATTCTTAGGAGACTTAAACCCAATATTTAAATATGCTGTTTTATAGCAATGCATCAATTTTAGGAGGTGCATCTCTCCTGCTGGCTCTTTTATATTTGAGCAAGATCAGTGTATTTAGAATATGTGTTTAGAAACTTGTTTGTTGTCTCAGTTTAGTGAAAAGGAGGTGCTGCATGTGCCTGAAATCAAACCAACTCCAATTTTTCCAAGCCAAATGCCGCCTTAGTGAGAAGAGATTTCCTTCTCCTTTGTCACCTTTCAGCTTCTGCGATTGTTTAATAAGGGTTTTTTGAAGGGCATCTGCATTGTAAAAGTATGGACTAGAACCTTAAAAAAGTCCAAAAAGAGCAAAAACTTAGGTATATGAATTTTAGCATTTTAGAAAAGAATGTTTGAATAACTAAGGTATGTAATTTAAATAGGAAAAATTTCCATCAAGAGCACCTTGGAAAAATCTCAGTAGGTAGAAGACTATGTTAACATGTTTGTATCCTGTTAACATGCTCAGTTAATTTTGAATTTTTGAAAGATTTGAGGGAAAGGGCCTATGGAACCTAATGTGAAGTATTTAGTAGGCTAACTGGTATTAAGTTGATTCTTTCGCTGTTTATAAGAAGATATCATTTGAATGATATAAATGTCATTTACCTGCTGTCTTAAGATGTTCACACATATACAAATATGGAGAATAATTCTACAATATAGAAATATTTATTTTAATAGAGTTTCAGTTAAGGCATAAAACAGTGTTAAAACTCTTGGGAAGGTGGAGGTTTTTTGTTGTTTTTTAAATGGAAAACTGTCAAATACAGTATTTGGCCATCTGAAATGGGAAATGTAATAGCACTATTTTGATGTAGCTCTACCAATATTATGTGGCAATGCTATTTTGTTTTACTAACAAGCTCTGGAATATTTAGCAGTCATTTTCACTGGCACAAGAGCCTTTTGTATGTCATTCAGTTTAAAGTTTTAAACCAAAAATTTTGTGGTCCAGTGTCTTTGGCAAAAAGATGCTGAAGGGAATGTAACATACAATTATTATGTGGCTATATAGAAAAAGACACGAATTGCCATGTTATGGTCCTGCCTTGAAACAGCACAATGAAGTGTATCAATGTATTCTGTGATTCTTTATGAAATTTCCATATTGTGTTGTTTTGTGTCGACCATAGCCTGTCCTTTGGGCCAGATGTGGCACAGTTAAATGCAGTTATCATCTCATTAAATGCAGATGCAGATAAAATGTCCTTTAGTGCTGCAACATTTTACCTAACTTTTTGTATGTTTTATGACCGTGCGTTGTTTTCCAAAGCTGTTCCTACCTCACCATGAGGCTTTATGGATTGTTATGTATTATAAATGTTCTTTATGAGACAGACTACTGTGTTTCTTCTCATTTATTAAAAGTTAAGTAGAAAAATAAACTAATTTTAATATCTACTTCATTGTTTCGTGCATGTGGCCTCCCCTCCTATACTACATTGGGTTATGTAGATTTCAGGTGTTTAAAGGGAAATCGCAGCTTGTGTTGCTAGGTGTGCAGGATGACCAGGTTCTAGGATAGTATTGGCGAAGGAAAAGAATGGGCACAAATTGCAATAGAAATAGGGTAACACAGGAAAGGCTCACTAACATGAAATATTCAATGGCTGTGAAATTTTTTTGTTAAGAAACATTAAGCATTTACATTATGTAATTACAGATTAACCTGCTGCTTTTGGTACTTGCTATTTGTAAGCACAGTTACTAACAAGGATTATTAAATATTTTACAATCTCCTTACAGAACTTATGCGTCTGGCTTGGAGATGAGCAGATAAAAATTGCATAAGAAAAAGTCATTTGGCAGTAAATGGCAAGAGATAATAGAATTGATAAATACAGTGATACTCCAAAGAAGGGATGAAGATCTTTGGAAAGGATTTATGTAGGTTAAAATTGAAAGAAGGGGGGCACCTGGGTGGCTCAGTGGGTTAAAAAAACGCCTCTGCCTTTGGCTCAGGTCATGATCTCAGGGTCCTGGGATTGAACTCCGTATTGGGCTCTCTGCTCGGTGAGGAGCCGGTTTCCCCGTCTCTCTCTGCCTGCTTCTCTGCCTACTTGTGATCTCTCTCTCTGTCAAATAAATAAAATCTTTGAGAAAAAAAAATTGAAAGGAGGGTTGGGGGCTGAGAGGCAAGGGGACATAGAATGGAGGATTGAGGATCAAGAGGTAGGACCTTGTTAAAAGAGAAGGTTGAGGGACGGCTGGGTGGCTCAGTGGGTTAAGCATCAGCCTTCGGCTCAGGTCATGATCCCAGGGTCCTGGGATTGAGTCCCACGTTGGGCTCCCTGCTCAGTGGGGATCCTGCTTCTCCCTCTTCCTCTGCCTACAGCTCCCCTTTCTTGTGCTCTCTCTTTTGGTCAAATGAATAAATAAAATCTTCAAAGAAAAAAAAAGGTTGAAGTGCCACGTCAACCGGTTTGAATTTGATTTTATAGGAATGGAGGAAGCCTTCAGTATTGGGTAAATGAGAAAGTGGGAAAGGATACAGCATAGATTTGGAGTGGCAAGTAGACAAAGTGAGACAGGAAGACAAATCCATTCACTATGTAGTCAATGCTAAGAGAATGAACTACGCGAATACACATGCCCACATCTACATGTACCACATTTCAGTTGATTCCAAACACGTCCTTTTTTTATACTTTAACATTTCTGAAATCAGAATGCATAGAGTAGAATCAGTAGTATTTTACAAGGGTTGGCCAACTTGTTTTCTTATCTGGATGTGTCTTACTATCAAGGATTCAGAAAAGAATTCTCAGGCAATATGGTCTTTCAAGAAGTATTTGCCAACATTCCCTAGAACATAATTTCATGTACTATGTATGGCACATCTGGATGAAAGCTGTTGCTTTTGAATTAGATGAAGATACTCTAAAAGTCAGGGACAACATTGCTTTTTGAAGAATTTCATAGACGCCTCTGCATCTTCCGAATCGACAATTTCTGCTCCCCCACTGTAGGCTATATAGACTCTGTGTGTGTGTGTAATCAAGGAATTCATGGCATCTTGTTGCATTTGCTTATTTACAAACTTGTTTCACTTTGTCGAACAAACTCTGTTGTAGCAAACTTTGTTTACAAACTTTAAGATCACAAACTGTGAGGTCAGAGTGTCTATATACCCTCAGGATTTAGCACATGGGATGGGTGCCCTGTAGGACTTCAACAGTGTTTGAATGACTACTGAGGAATGGTGGGACTGGAAGAAAAAAATACTGTTCATAGCTAAAATACACTGAGCACTGAAGATACAGTAATACTGCTAATAGCTATACTATTCTGAGCACTTATAAAAATATACTAAGGGACACATGCTTTCATTGAATTCTTACAAATTGTTAGGCATATTTCATTATTCTCATTTTACAGACCTATTCAGTACCTGACCCAAAGTCATCTAGCTAGTACGTGATAGAACTGAAATTCTGCAAAGGGGTCCGCCAAGTAGCTGGCTTTCCCCTCACTTCGAATCATCAACAACCAAGTTAAGTAATTCAAAATGAAGAGTTCTCTAATTTTCATCCAAGCAGCAATAGAAAGGCAAAAGAAATGAGGAAAATGGATTTTAAAGCATTTGCTGTTTATTTTAAAAAAATCATGGTAGTCACCATATGAAGAATCAGAACTTTTCTGAGTTATTAGACTTTCTTACATTATGGTTTGGTGTCATTTTTATTTTGAATTACGTGAGGGACAGGAATAACAATCTTTTTTAGAATTCAGGTCCTCTCCCCATTTTAATCTAGTCCCCTGGACAACCGTTAATCGCTACAAACTGGTAGTATTTTCTACCTAAGCTACCATATAGTGTCTCGGGTATTCACTGCTTCTGCTAGAACACAAGAACTATAGCTTAAATTTCCTTTAATGCTGGAAATAGCGGGTCTTTGGGGATATGAGGAGGTGATTGCATGAAGTCAATGTGAATGAGACACATGGAGAGGACCATCGATTTTCAACAGGGGCGCTGTTAGCATTTGGGTGACATAATTTATCAGCATCCAGGAGCTTCCCACGCACTGAGTTTAGAGACCCTGGCCTCCTTCCACGCAAATGCCGGTAGTTCCTGCCTCCCACCCCCATCAAGACACCCCAACTGTTTTAAATGTCCTCAGGGGAGGCAGAATGGCTCCATGGGAAACCATAAAAGCTAACCAGTGAGAACTCACTCCTCCAGCCTCTCCCACACAATCCAAATGCTACATCTAGTCTCCTCCATTTACATAGACGGGTACCAGAGATGCTCCCTGTTTTGTTCAAACCTCAGTTTCAGGAGGGATTTGGTGGGAATCCAGACTCGCTTTTGTGTTACCCTGAGACCCAATCCGAGCAAAATGAGAGCCCAGGGGCAGTGAAATAAACTTGTATGAACTGGAGATGTCATCCTGAGGCCACCTGCGGTAACTATAGAGTGACATTTCACCACACAGCCTCCCCTCCCCTTTCTACTCCTTACATTTCTTCCTTTCGCCCCACTTGGAGTCTCCTCTGTATTCTCTCTGTCCTGCTCTTCCTCAGCCCAGCCCCTTAATAAGGGGCATATGACCTTGGCAATTTGGATACCCCTTGGAGTTTCAGTTTTCACATCTCTGAGATGGGACAGTGCATCCTTTATGAGGTCCTTGTGAGGATTACATGGGACAAAAACTAAAATGGATCTAGCACATTCCGCGTTCTGACACTATGTGAAATGTTCAGCCTGTGTGGTCCTTACAATCACTCCATGAATTAAATGCTATTATTATCTCCACTTATTTTTGTAAAGATTTATTTATTTTGAGAGAGAGAGAGAGAGAAAGAGACAGAACAGGGGGAGGGGCAGAGGGCGAGGGAGAGAGAATCCCCAAGTAGACCCACCCCACCCCTAGCGTAGAGCCTGACACGGGGGTCGATCCCAGGACCCTGAAATCCTGACATGACCTGAAATCAAGAGTCAAACGCTTAAGTGACTGTGCCGAGGCACCCCGATCTCCATTTTAAAGATGAGGAAACAGGGTGAGAGAACTGAGTGATTTCCATACACCATGGTGAGTGGGGGAACCAGGACTGAACCCAGCTCTGTCTAGGCAACGTCCTTGCTCTTGGCCATGACGTCAGCTCCACGGAGAGTCAGCCCAGTCTCTCATCCCCAGGCTCTTCCGATTCAGCAGCATGTGAAGCCCATAGCTCGGCAGTCAGACGCCCTGGCTGTAGATCCCAGACTCCAGAGATGTGTGACGTTGGGTAAGACAAACTTTCTGCCTTCGTTTCCTCATCGGCAAAATAAAGATAAGAATAGTATTTCTCTTAGAGGGTTGTTTAAGAGTAAATGAATTAATATAAGTAAAGCACTTTGAACAGTGCCTGCTCCTTATTAAGTGCTCAGGAAATATTAGCCAGTTATTTTATTCTCTTCCTATTTCTTACCTTCTCCCTTCTTTCCGTCCCTCTCTTCCCCAGCTTTTCTCTTCTTTCTCTTCTCTCCCCCCTCCCTAAACCCAATTTGTGACCCTTAAAGCCTTAATTAATTCCTTTCTTGGGGTTACTCTTGAACTTAGACCAGTTCTCTTCAGTGATACCACATTTCTCTCAGTCTCTCAAAGTCACGGGACATTTCCCCCCTCGGGTGACTTCTGTAACAAACCCCATCTCAGGAGACTGTCTGGAGTGTCTGGAGGACAAAGAGATGATTACCTACTAATCTGTTCTATGACTGCTGCGGGGGGGGGGGGGCGTAGGGAGGGAAGGAGGGAAAATGATTAGGCTCAAAACAAGAAAGACAATTCCAAGGATCGCACAGGCTGTGGCAGGAGTGGGTGTGAGGTTTTCCATGGACTCCGGGCTTTGGTGCGGGCTGTCTGCGCTCTCGCTGCAGACCCTAGTGGCAATTGCTGCCCAGGGCAGAGCTTGGGATCTTTCTAGCTGAGATGTGGGGATTCTCTGAGAAGTCCTTGTGGGGGGCAGTGCTACGGCAGAGCGGAGAGTCCAGGGTGATTTTCCACTGCACTGGCCTCACCACCTGCAATTAATTACGAAAGGAGGTAATGACATTCACTTCCATTCTCTTCCTCCTCTTCCTCTCCCACGCCCCCTCCCCGCCCCCCTTTCTTCTTTTTAAATCAATGGGTAATATAATTTTCACTTTTTTGGAACTGTTTGAGAATCTGGGTGTGCAGGCAGTGAGCATTCAGGGTAGGTCTGGGGAGCGAACCCCTGAGTCAGCAGCTCGGGCATTTTTTTACTGAACACCACGGGTGCTGTGGGCACTTGAGCTGCTTTAGAGTTTTCAGCTGTGTTTTCCTGCTCTTCGTTGTAACTTAGCGACAAGTCACATAAGGAACACCTATTTGAAATAGAAGTTAATGAACAGCAAACAAAACAAAACAAAGCAATGATTTTTGCAGATTTGCTTCAATATCTGCTTCCCTGGATCACTCGGGTGGGTTCATTTGGTAACTCTTATTTTATGGAGCATCGAAGTGTCTACCTGCCTCCAAAATCCACTGTACAAAAGAGAAAAGACGGTGCTGGTTCCATCCCATGAGGTTTTTCATTTGTGGGAAGTCAGACTGCTCTTGCCCACAGCGTGGGATTTGTGGAGAAGGGTTTGCAAAGAGCAACCTGAAAGTTCTCTTACCTCATCGTTTAAAGCACAACACTGGCATTTTGTATGTATTAAAAAGAAAAAGAAAAAGAAAAAAAACAGCTAATTTTGTGAAGTGTGTAACTTAGGTTTTGAAAGCGCCTTTTGTCTATTTTTTATGTCAGAACACACGGTAATATTTCAACTTGTACTTTAAAACTATGTACATGTGTATGTAAATACATGTGTCTACAAATATTTTTTCTTATTTAAATAAAAGTCAGTTGAATTATTTACACCACTTAATGAAAGGGCAAAGAGTCGAAATGTGAGATCATATTTAAAAGAGACTTAAAGAACAATTTTAGTATATATTAACTTAAAGTAAAAATATTGTTTCCTGTAAATCACGTACTCTATGCAAAAGTGACAAAGTTCCAGGGCCCGGTGCTGACTAAGATGCTGGCGGTCGTGGGGGCGAGCTGGCCCGGACTTGAATGGGAAAGGCTGCAGCAGGTCGCTGGGCTGGGAAGGGCAGAGGTGTGGGGTGTCCTGGGTCCTTGGCTGTGCTGGTTCCTTTTCAGGGGCAGGAGCAGTGTCTCTGAGATGCGCGTCGTAAACAACTCCACTGAAGGCTCGGGCCGGGGGGAAAGTTAAGGGACAATGGAGGCACCTATGGTCCATCAGGGCCCAGCTCTGTACGGACGCAGACTTACCCACTCTGCATCTGGTGTGGTGCTTTGCACATGGGTCCCACAGACACACGGATGGGGGTTGGAGTCCTGCGACCTGTCCCTTTCCTCTTTATCACCCTGGGCGTGTCACTTTGGTCTGTTTGGCCTTATGTATATGCCTTATGGGATTGTTGTGACGGCCCCATGTTGGACGTCTGTTGCACAGACGGCCCTTGGCCAGGGCCTGGTATTAAATAAATGCTCAGGAAATTATTATTGGACCTCACTGCAGTCCTGGAGGGCAAATGTTCTCCCTTGACCAACCACAAAATGAGGTTTAGGAAGACTCAGTTTTAATCTAGATTATTTTTTTTAAAGACTTTGTTATTTATTTGAGAAGGAAGGGTGGTCAGAGGGAGAAGGAGAGAGAATCCCAAGCAGACTCTAGGCTCTCGCTGACCAGACAAGGGGCTCCAACCACCACCTGGAGAACATGACCTGAGCTGAAACCAGGAGTCCAATGCTGAACCAACTGAGCCACCCAGGCACCCCTAGATTAATTATTAAACTAGATTAAGTTATTCATCTAGGCTAGGCCTACGTTCACATCGGGGCCTCCAAAGCTCTTGATTTTTCCCTGAATGCCACACTTAAACCTTGTGGGGGTATTCTAGGATTTTGCCATTCTCCGAAGCACAGACTGTTTTATTCATTCAACAAACACTTCTTGAATGCCTCTCACGCCGTGGTTGGCACGGACGCTGTAGCGGTGGGCAGAGACGGAAATCCCTGCCCTTGGGAAGTTTACAGTCTAGTAGAGAGATAAGATAAAGAAGTACAATGTATATTCGATTAGCTAGTGATGGATTCTAAAGAGAAAAAAAAAAGCCGAGAAGAGTGCTCGCAGAGTATGGGTGTGTTTGTGTGCCTGTCCGAGGGAGGGTTGTCGTGGATATTTTCGAAATAAAGGCCAGAAAACCTGAAAGAATGAAAGAGATATTTGAGTAGAGAGCTAAAGGGGCTGCAGAAGCCAGCCCTTGGGGTTTCTGGGGAAACAGATTTCCAGGCAGAGGGACTAGGAGGGTAAGGCCCTGAGGTGGGCGCTGGTCAGCTCGTAGAGGCCAGAAGGGGATGTCCCAGGGGAAAGTCTGTGTTCCTAGAAAGAATTTCTTTATCATTTACTTGATCGGGCTGAGAATCAGCTTTCTTCTCCCAACGCAGGTTTTTCTGACACTTGGACTTTCCTTTAACGAGCTGCCGCCCTCCAGTTGGGTCACTAAACCCTGGGGTTGAAGCAACGCAGGGGAACAGCGTTGGCTTGGCAGCCTGATTTGTTGTGTAATAGCAGGGACTTCCTAGATGACTCAGCAGGGCTCTGTGCTGGGAAGTCAACCAGCCCCCCGCCTCCCAGGTCCAGAGGATCCCCTGCAGGGCAAAGGAAGGGACTATTCCTCCGAGCCTGACCGTGATGTCATTTAGCTGCCTGGACTCCTGGAGATTTGAGCAAACACTTTATGCCTGAAACAGAGACCTTCCAGCTTGATTTTGCCTCCCTGGAAAAAAAAAAGAGAGAGCCTGCTGAATGCGGTGGGTGAGAACATGGACTTTGGAACGGGAGAATTGGTTTAAGTGCTCGCTCTGGCAATTCCGAGTGCTGTAGCCTTGAGCAGATGATTGACCTGAAAAATGAGGCCATTCATACCTAAGTCTTGGGAGACTTGAGTCCAAGCGCAGTGATGTAGAAAGTGTGCCTAGCACAGTGCTTGCAATTAGTAGAACCTCATTGGAGGATCACCACGATTATTTTCACCTCTTGAGCATTCCCGTGCTAGCAAAACAGCCACCCCACTCCTCTGTCCGATTCCTAATCCTTACCCAAATATTGATACAACTGTGGCCCCCTGTATGTTCAGAAGCACAACTGAAAATGGGTGGCATGATCTCCATTTGCAAAGTGTATGTGCCTGGTAGGAACTAGGGTGAGAGTAGGGGTGCAGACAAGCTGGTTAAATTCAATCAACTTCTGATTCCAGGCCCTCCTCTTGTGTCGAAGGGGTGGGTGTCTTTCCTGTTTGACCTTGGAATGTACTATTCTCCTTGTGCCATGCCTTCCGCTCCTTGTTTACACGTGGATCCTGGTGAATGGAAACCTGTTTTGAATGTAGCAAGATTTTTTTTTTTTTTTAATCTACATCGTGTATGTTTTAAGAATGTAGATTCACTATCTCCTAAGGGTTTGGTTTGCTAATTTTGTGTATGAAGAATCATTTGCTTTTCATCAAATATTTCTGTGGATATCCATGGAGTTACAGATCCAAAGGCTTTCCACTAGAGTTTTATTTTCCCCATATATGCAGGGTTTGTAGGAGGTGGAGGGACGGTCATTAGGCTGGGATTTAACTTTTCTTGGGTGAAACCTACATGGGGCAGTGGAGGTCACTGAGTTAACGCGACTCACCAGCAATTAAAGGCCTCCAGACACAAGAATTTGCACTCCAGCTGCCTTCCCCTCTGTCCTAAGGCACCTCTGGTCAGGGTGGCCAAAGCCATATACTCAGCTCTGGAGTTTTAAAAAATAAACTAGTTCTTAATTGCACAATTTTTACCCAGATTCATTCTCTGAGTAAACAGTTTAAACCGACTGTTGAGACTGACAAGGCTCAAGGACGTTTCCCTCGATTTTCTAGGAGTTTTTGAAAAAATAATGGATTTTGAATTTATCAAAGGTTTTCATTTTCTACTGTTCTAATCCTATGGTTTTGTCCTTTGATCTAATCACCATCCCCCTGTAATCCTCAGTTTGGTGCGTGTCATTCAAGATCTTTTCCTCTGTGTGTGTGTGTGTGTGTGTGTGTGTGTGTGTGTGTGTGTGTGTGTGTTGATACCTCTGTATATATATATATAGGTATTCAATTAATATGGGTATCATGTTTATATAGGTATTTAAGCCATATTCATGTATATGTGTATATATTATTAACATATAATTAATACCTTTATTGATTTATGGAGGATTATTTTCTGTGAAGATTGTTTCTCAGCTGAATTGGTTTGCAACTTGCTTCTTTATGCAACAACATGCAGTTCAGAGAGATTTACTCTTTCATTTGGAACTACTGCATAGTTTCCGCTAGGAATAAGTTTATTTGGTCAGGCTCCTGCTGACGGGTGTTTAGGGTGCTCCAGGTTTTCACTCCTGGAGACAATTTTGCAATGAATTAACTTTAACCGCATTTCCTTGTCCACATGGGTCTGCCTTTCCAGGAGGCTGATTTTAAGAAGTGTCATGGGGTATATGCAATTTAAATTTGTCAGATACTGCTAAATTGCCCTTCAAAGGGCCAATTTAAATTCCCACCAACAGTGCATGAGAGGACTTAAAACTTTTCATGTTATTCAACTCAGATTCTTGTCAAAAGTTTGTGGTACTTCCAATTTGGTTTTAATTTGCATACATCTGAATACCAGTAGAGTGGAGTATCTTTTCATGTCTTTATTGGCCACTGATATTTCTTCTTCGGTGAATTTCTTATTCAGATTCTTTCCATAGCTTTCTCATTTGGGTTGGTTATTTCTTTTACACTAACCTGTAAGAGTTTTAAAAATATATTCCTGATATTAATTATTTTTTTTTCCTAGGCTATTGCTTATTCTTAAATTTTGTTTATGGTATCTCTTCATACATAAAGCATTTATATTTTTGAAGTAGACAAATTAATTACAGTTTCTCTTGATAGTTTTTGCTTTTTGAATCTAGTTTCAATAGATGTTGCAAGCCCCATGGTAATGAACATTTGTCATCATATTTTATTTTAATACATATACACATATAATTCACACAATACATACATATATGTAATTCACATGGAATTTATCATCAGGTATAAAAGTTATTTTTTGAAATGCTAAGTCTCTTTTTTTTAACACTTTATTTTTTATTTTTATTTTTTTGAGATTAGCATCATTTTATTTTTTTAATTTTTTTTCCCAAATACTTTTATTTTATTTTTTCAGTGTTACAAGATTCATTGTTTATGTACCACACCCAGTGCTCCATGCAATACGTGCCCTCGTCAATGCCCACCACTAGGCTCGCCCATCCCCCCACCACCCTCCCCTCCAAAACCCTTAGTCCGTTGCTCTGAGTTCACAGAAACGGTAAGTCTCATATATATTATACATATATTCAAATATGTATTTAATATATATTTTTGATTATTTTAAAACAACTCACAGATATATTACTCATGATTATTATACACTATTTTTTTTAAAACCTTGTCAGTTAGAAACATATATATTGAAGTACTTACATATTCCTGACTCACAAGACTTTTTTTTAAAGATTTTATTTATTTATTTGAGAGAAAGAGAGGGAGCAGGGGGAGGGGCAGAGGGGTAGGGAGAGGGACAAGCAGTCTCCGTGCTGAGCATGCAGCCCCAGTTGGGTCTCGATCCCACACCCTGAGATCACTACCTAAGCTGAAATCAAGAGTCAGACGCCCAACCCACTGAGCCACCCAGGTGCCTAACTCGTAAGGCTTTAAAAAAATATAACAATAATCATACCTGACAAAATTAGTAAACATGTCTCAATATCATCTAATATTGAGTTCAGTTTAAATTTTCCTTGATTGTTTAAAGATACATTTTCATGTTTGTTTGAACTGGGCTCTAAACAAATTAGTCAGGGGTCGCCTGGGTGGCTCACTCAGTTGGGTGTCTGCCTTCAGCTCAGGTCATGATCCCAGGGTTCTGGGATCGAGCCCCGCATCAGGCTCTTTGCTCATCAGGGAGTCTGCTTCTCCCTCCCTCTGCCTCTTCTCAGCGAGTGCTCTCTCTCTCTCTCTCCTGCTCACTCTCTCAAATAAATAAATAAAATCTTAAAAAAAAAAGAACAACAAATTATTGGATGGGTATGTTTCTTGATTTTCTTCTGATCTGTAGCAGTTTGCCTCCCTTCACCATTTTTTATTTCTTTATGAATGGTAAGGAGATAATATTTTATTAGTGATATTCTTGGCTTCTACATTTTTAATCATTCACATCACAATGCAGATTGCTAGATTTTATTGTTTGTGTGTTTGTTTTGTTTTCGAGGTCTTGACTTTTTTTTTAAAGACTTAAGTTTTTTTACGTTTTAGGTTCACAGAAAAATTAAGAGGAATGTGGAGATTCCCCTTCTACTCCCCACCCTCCAGGCACAGGGTCCTCTAATTATCAACTTTTCCCACCAGAGTAGTACATTTGTTATAATCAATGAATCTACATTGAATGATCATAATGGCAGATTTTTCTTTTCCCCCCAACGTTTATAAATTTTATGTATTTACTGCATTGAACAGAACATCTTGTAACATGTTGAAGTGTAGAGGTGATACTTAGTCTTTACCCACTTTAATGGGATTGCTTCCGTGCTTTATAAAAATGTGCTACCTTTGTTCTATATTTTGGTTAATGCCCTTTAACAAGTTTATAAAGTTTTGTTAGTTTTCTAGGAGTTTATTAAAAAAAATCATGAGTGGATTTTGATTTATCAAATGCTACTACTGTTTATTATCTATTGAAGTGATCATCTGATTTTCTTCTTTAATTTCATTAATATAGTAAATTATACTAATAGGTTCTCTAGGTGAACTATCTTCAAATTCTCAGTTCAATTCTTTTAAAAAAATTTTTTTAATTTAAATTCAATTAATTAACATATAGTGTATTATTAGTTTCAGAGGTAGAGTTCAGGGATTTATCAGTTGTATATAAAACCCAGGGCTCATTACATCACATGCCCTATTTAATGCCCATTACCCAGTCACACCATCCTCCCACCCATCCCCCTCCAGCAACCCTCAGTTTGTTTGCTATGATTAAGAGTCACTTATGGTTTGTCTCCCTCTCTGATTTCATCTTGTTTTATTTTTTCCTCTCTTCCCCTATACTCCTCTGTTTTGTTTCTTAAATTCCACATATGAGTGAGATCATATGATAATTGTCTTTCTCTGATTAACTTATTTTGCTTAGCATAATACCTTCTAGTTCTATCCACATCATTGTAAATGGCAAAATTTCATTTTTTGATGGCTGAGTAATACTCCATTGTATATATATACCACATCTTCTTTATCCATTCATCTGTCAATGGACATCTGAGCTCTTTCCATGGTTTGGCTATTGTGGACATTGCTGCTATAAACGTGGGAGTGCAGGTGCCCCTTCAGATCACTACATTTGTATCTCTGGGATAAATGCCTAGTAGTGCAACTGCTGGGTCGTAGGGTAGCTCTATTTTTAACCTCTTGAGGAACCTCCATATTGTTTTCCAGAGTGGCTGCACCAGTTTGCATTCCCACCAACAGTGTAAGAGATTTCCCCTTTCTCTGCATCCTCGCCAACATCTGTCATTTCCTGACTTGTTAATTTTAGCCATTCTGACTGGTGTGAGGTGGTATCTCATTGTGGTTTGATTAATATTTCCCTGATGTCGAGTGATGTTGAGCATTTTTTTCATGTGTCTGTTGGCCATTTGTATGTCTTCTTTGGAGAAATGTCTGTTCATGTCTTCTGTCCATTTCTTGATTGGATTATTTGTTCTTTGGGTGTTGAGTTTGATAAGTTTTTTTATAGATTTTGGATACTAGCCCTTTATCTGATAAGACATTTGCAAATATCTTCTCCCATTCTGTAGTTGTCTTTGGTTTTGTTGACTGTTTCCTTTGCTGTGCAAAAGCTTTTTATCTTGACGAAGTCCCACTAGTTCATTTTTGCCTTTGTTTCCCTTGCCTTTGGAGACATGTCTAGCAAGAAGATGCTGTGGCTGAAGTCACAGAGGTCGCTGCCTGGGTCCTCCTCTAGGATTTTGATGGATTCCTGTCTTATATTTAGGTCTTTCATCCATTTTGAGTCTATTTTTGCATATGGTGTAAGGAAATGATCCAGTTTCATTCTTCTGCATGTAGCTATCCAATTTTCCCAACACCATTTGTTGAAGAGACTATCTTTTTTCCATTGGATATTCTTTCCTATTTTGTCAAAGATTAGTTGATCATAGAGTTGAGGGTCCATTTCTGGGTTCTCTATTCTGTTCCATTGAACTATGTGTCTGTTTTTGTGCCAGTACCATACTGTCTTGATGATTACAGCTTTGTCTCAGTTCAATTCTTTGTTTTTTTTTTTCCTCAGTTCAATTCTTACTTGGTCTTATAATACAACGTTGATTACGATGTTGATTTCCCAACATTTTCTTAAGATTTTTGCATCTATCTCACAGTTATATTGGACTCTAAATGTCTTTTCTTGTGATATCCTAGTTTGGTTTAAGAATCAGTTAAGCTATCATCTTCAAATGCTATCTTTTTAATTTTATTTCCTTTACTTATTAGAAAGTTTTACATTCTACTTATATTTTGGTAGGTGCTTCAATTCCTTTAAATATTTAACATAGGGGCGCCTGGGTGGCTCAGTGGGTTAAGCCCCTGCCTTTGGCTCAGGTCATGATCTCAGAGTCCTAGGATCAAGCCCGGCATCGGGCTCTCTGCTCAGCGGGGAACCTGCTTCCCCCTCTCTCTGCCTGCCTCTCTGCCTACTTGTGATCTCTCTCTCTGTCGAATACATAAATAAAATCTTAAAAAAAATAATAATAAATATTTAACATATATTCTTAAGCATACCTTTTTTTTTAAACAATGGCTAGAGTTCAATCTTTTTTAAATTTTAATCTAATTTTTAATTTTAATTAAATTAATTTTAATTTAATTTTTAAATTAATTTTAATCTTAATTGAAGTATAGTTGGCATAAAATATTATATTTGTTTCAGGTATACATCATAGTGATTTGACAATTATATACATTACAAAATACCGCGATAAATGCAGTTACCATCTGTCACCATACAAAGTTATTATGACGTTACTGGCTATATTCCCTGTGCTGTACTTTTCATTCCCATAGAGTTCAATTTGTCTATATTAAAGCCCCTTGAACAGGAAACTTAGCATGTCTTTACTTTTCTCCTCTCTCATTCCACTGCACAACCACCCATGCTAATATTTTTTACGGGGCATTTTTTTATTTGATGAAATATATGTATCATAAATTTTACAATTTAACCATTTTAAGTATGCATTGTGCACACTCCCATTATTATGCAACCATCGCCACTCTCCATTTCTAGAACTTTTTCATCATCCCAGACAGAAACTCTGTACCTATAAAACTGTAATTCCTCTTTCCTGCTTTCCTCCAGATC
Source organism: Potos flavus (assembly GCA_028534135.1). NCBI lineage: Eukaryota > Metazoa > Chordata > Mammalia > Carnivora > Procyonidae > Potos > Potos flavus. Next base: position 26,994,017 of record CM052893.1, read on the forward strand.
TTGGTAACCTCTATTATATTTTTCTGTCTCTCTGTATTTACCTATTCTAGGTACCTTATTTATGTGGAATCATATAATATGTTCTTTTGTGTCTGGTTTATTTCACTTAGCATTATGTTTTCCAGATGCATCCAGGTTGTAACATATATCAGAATTTCATTTTTTAAAGGCTAAATTATATTCCATTGTATGAATACATCACATTTTGTTTATCCACTCACCTGCTGATGAACATTTGGGTCATTTTCACCTTTTACCTATGGTGAAAAATGCTGCTGTGAATATTGATGTGCAAGTATGTTTGAGTCCCTGCTTGCAACTCTTTGGGGGTATATACCTAGAAGTGCAATTTTGGAATCATGGTAATTCTATGTTTAACTTTCGGAGGAACTACCAAAATGTTTTCCACAGTGTTTGCACCATTTTACATTCTCATCAGCAATCCTCTGGGATTTCACTTTCTATATATCATCCCCAACACTTGTTATTTTCCATTGTTTTGATGATGGTCAACATGATGGATGTGGAGCAGTATCTTATTGTGGTTTTAATTTCATTTCCCTAATGACTAGTGATATTGAGCATCTTTTCATGTGCATATTGGCAATTGGCATATCTTTTTTTCGAGAAATGACTGTTGAAGTCCTTTGCCCATTTTTCATTTTGGTTGTTAGTATTTTTGTTTTTGAGTTCTAGAAATTCTATATATATATAATATATATATATATGTTTGGATTTTCTCCCATTTTGTGGGTTGTCTTTTCACTCTCTTGATAGTGTCATTTGATGCACAAAAGTTTTTAATTCTGATGAAATCCAAGTTATCTGTCTTTTTCTTTTGCTGCCTGTGCTTTTGATGTCTAACCAACAAATCATTACCAAATCCAATGTCATGAGGATTTCCCCCTATATTTTCTTTCCACTAGTTTTAGTATTCACATTTAGGTCTTTAATCCATTTCGAGTTAATTTTTTTTTTATATAGTGTGAGGTAAGGAACCAATTGCATTCTTTTAAGGAAAAACTGGAGATCCAGTTTTTCTAATACTATCTGTTGAAAAGACTGTCCTTTCCCCCATTGAATGATGTTATTATGGGCTGAATTATATTCCCCTCAACTTCATATGTTGAAAACCTAACACCCAGTATCTCAGCATTTAACCATATTTGGACATTGGACCCTTAAAGAGGTAATTAAAGTTAAATGATGTTATATATGGATGGACCTTAGTCTATATGACTATGTTTGGAGGTAAAGTCTTCAAAGAAGTGATCTAGTTGAAATGAAGCTGATAGGGTAAGCCCTTAATCCAATATAACTGATCAGATGTCCTTATAAGAAGAAAAGAGACATTAGGAATATGTTCTCACACACACAAAAAAAGTCATTTGAGAACACAACAAGAAGATGGCCACTTGTAGGCTAAAGAGAGGCCTCAAGAGAAATCAAACCAAATTTAATAATATTAAATCTTCTGATTCATAAGCATGGGATGTCTTTCCATATCATCACCAAGAGTAATTATTGATATTACCAGGTATAATTACCAAATTTATCAAAGATTTAGTTCTGCAAATTTTTGTTTATTTTTGTTTTTTTACAGTAAACATATATATACATCTAAATATAAATATGATATAACACAAAAAATATACACACTTTTGTGTGTGCACACACACATGTGTATTTCACCTCACTACTTGAGACTCACTTATTCCTAATGGACTCATATTTCTTCTTATTGGAAACATTCTTAATTATTTCAGAGAGAGTCTACTTTGTCTGGACATGGAATTCTAGCTTCTGTTATTTCCTATTAACATTTATAGAGGTATTGCTTGTCTTTTTTTTTTATATTTTATTTATTTATTTTAGAGAGAGACAGCACACAAGTCAGGGAAGAGGCAGAGGGAGGGAGAAGCAGACTCGCCACTGAGCTGGGAGCCAAATGCAGGACTGGATCCCAGGACCCTGGGGTCATGACCTGAATCGAAGGCAGATGCTTAAGACTGAGCCACCGAGGTGCCCCTATTGCTTGTCTTCTTACATCCAAAGTGGCTGATGAGGGTTTACGTCAATCTGAGTTTCTTTCCTTTGCAGATAATCCTTTTTTCTCCCTGGAAGGATTTAGGATTTTCTCTCTGGTGGTTCTGAAATTTTGCTACCATGTGTCTAGATAGAGTTGGCTGAGAGAGGAGGAGTAGGGGACAGGGTACGTTGGGGTTCAGGCCCCTACATGTCTTAACTGCATTCAGTGTCCACCTCCGAGGATGGGGTTCTCTTGGTAACACCCTCTTCTTTGAGAACAGCGACCTTTTCCATAATCTCATGTACTTTCTGTCTTTTAGGAATTCCGCACAATTTCTGGCCCAGAAGAGGTTCCTCTTCCTGTTTTTGATTGATTATAAATTTATTTCATTTTTAAATTGTACTTTTAAATTTAAGAGCTAAAACAATAAAACTTTTAGAAGAAACATAAACTATCTTTACCATCTTAGACTAACAAGGATTTCCTAAATAAGACACAAAAAGCATAAACTATAAACAAAATTGATACATTTTATTCTATCAAAATGAAAATCTTTTGTTCTTTGGAAGACATTCTCAAAAAAAAAAAGAAGAAACAAACCACATTTGTGAAACACATATCTGATAAAGGAATTATGAGCAGAATATGTAAAGAACTCTTTACAATAATTAAAACCAGAGTCCTTTTTTTTTTTTTTAATGGGAAAAAGGGGCAACTGTGTGGCTCAGTCGTTAAGCGTCTGCCTTCGGCTCAGGTCATGATCCCAGGGTCCTGGGATTAAGCCCCAAATCGGGCTCCTTGCTCAGCGGGAAGCCTGCTTCTCCCTCTCCCACTCCCCCTGCTTGTGTTCCCTCTCTCTCTCTATCTCTCTCTCTCTGTGTGTCAAGTAAATAAATAAAATATTTTTAAAAAATACGGAAAAGATTGAGCAGACTGTTCATCAGAGAAGGAGTCTGGATGGCAAAGAGACACATGAAAAGATGTCCAACATCATTAGAAGTAGGGAAACACAAGTTAAAACTACAATGAGATATCAATACACATTGGCTGCAATGGCCAAAAATAAAAAGTGCTGGTGAAGATGTAGAGCGATTGTAATTCTCAGTCATTGCTGAGAAGATTGCAAAATTGTACAGCCCACTTTGAAAAACAGGTCATTTTTAATAAAGTAAAATACATGCATATACCATACAACCCAGCAGTCCTCCTCCTAGGGCAGTTTCCCAGGAGAAATGAAAACGTGTCCACGCAAGCTGTGTGTGGGAGTGTGTGTCGCTGTCTTATATATAATTGTCCAAAGCTGGAAATGACCCACATGTCCATCAATTGGTGAACAGACGAGCAAATTCCAACACTTTCATACTATGGACTGCTACTCAGAAATCATAAAAAGAGCTTCTGACACACACAACATAGATGAATCTCACAAACATTGTGCTAATTGAAAAAAAAAAAGCCAGATACAAAAAGTTCACATTGTATAATTCCTATCAAGTGACCTTTTGGAAAAGGTCATTCTGTAAGGACAGAAATCAGATTTGCTGTTGGTTGCCAATGGCTGAGGGTTGGGGGAAGGTAATGGATTGTAAAGGGGCATAGGGGGACTTCTGTCAGGGTGGGGATGGAAGTGTTTTACACCTTGATTGTGGTGGTGATTACATGACCGTATACACTTGTCAGAAGTCATAGCTATACAGTTTTAAAAGGAGTGAAATTTTTATTATTATTATTTTTTAATATATTGGTTATTTATTTGAGAGAGAGAGCACAAGCGGGGCGAGGGGCAGAGGGTGAAACAGACACCCCGCCCATCAGGTAGCCCGATGTGGGGCTCAATCCCAGGACTCCGGGATCATGACCTGAGCTGAAGGCAGACACTTACAGACTGAGCCACCCGGGCGCCCCAGGAGTGAAACTTTTATATGTAAATTATGCCTCAAAAAATTCTGACATTTAAAAAAAAGGGGTTTTTTTCCCTGTGATTTCTAGGACTTGAGCCAAAAGAGAGCGTGGTAGTTTATGCTCAGCTGGTCATCTTAAAATGACACTCAGCACAAGATTGCTAAGCGGCACAAGCATCAGCATCCACCTCAGAGCCCCCTGGGTCCGTCTGGCTCTCCTCGTAAGACGGTCGTGTCTGTGGATGCATGGACCAGGAGCGCGGGCCATCTTGGTTTGCCCCGGACGGAGGAGGCGTTTCCGTGAGACTCGAGTGTTAACACTGAAAGGCCTGGGCAAATCGGGACGAGTTTGTTACCCCAGCCAAGGACTGTTTCAGATTCCATCTTTAATCCACCTACAGTACCTAGCAAGGAAGAGGCACAGACTTGTTGACTGATGTGTTGTTGAAGAGAGGTTCAACGGGCTGGTGACCAGGGTCAGGTGCCACACAACTGTGCGGTACCCCAAGGTCATCATGAGTCAGAAGCAACCTTGACAAACCCTGAACTCCTGCATCCTGTGGGAGAACCATTCCCCCTCCCCTGACCCGACAGGCTCAGCGTGGGGTCCTTTGTCAGCCCTGAGACATTTCCTCTGTTGGTGTGTAACCTAACCTCTTAGCAGTTCAGTTTCTTTATGTACTAACTCAAGTTTGAGTTAAAAGTTTGCTGCATCTTACTTAGTCTTTGCAAAGCCCTCAAGGAGGGTACGGCTATCCCCGTTTGACAGGTGTGGTTAGAGGCTCTGGGCCCAAAGCCACACGGTTAACACGCGGCAAACCGGGATCCGAACCCCAGTCCTGCTTGTCCTAAGCTCAGATACTGAGGCGTTTTCTGAAATATCAGGCGAACTAACCTATGAAAATGGATAGAAGGCATTCAAGTATTAGCTTTCTGTCCCACCTTTCTCTTCCTCCCTTCCCCCAAAACGGATGGAAACTTTCCTCCCCACGGATGACTCTATCGGCCAACAAATACAGTTCGCTGTATTTAGATTTTCCTGAGTAAGAACTAGAGAGAGAGGAATTTTCTGGGGGCAGGGGCGAAGGGGAAATGGTGGATAGTCGTGACTGCTGGGCTGGGAGGCACAAGGTCCGGAGAGGGGCTGCCCGCAGTAAGCGTGGCTGATTCTCTAGTCTGGGCTGCAGCCTTTCAGGAAGCTCTCTCCTGTCTGCTCTCCTCTGCCGCCTACGGCCCTGCACTTGCAGGATGCCTGCCCTGGGATTGGCCTGTAACCTGCGGTTGGTGACAAAGCACACTGGGCTGCCCCAGGCTCAGCCCGACGCTCTCCCTGAGGCCCTGTAGCCTCACTCGGTGGTAGGTGCCTGGCAAGGCCCGCGGAGCAGGACCCAGGAGGTTGGCAGCTGGCAAACCCCCTGCAGCCCGGCGCACAGGAAGGTAGGAAAGAATCCCAAACTCCTGAGCGCCTGGAGATGGAACATTCTGCCTTGCTGGCTGTGATTTTCCTGCCCCCTTCCTTGGCAAAGCTAAATAATTAGGTGCATTTCGGCAGCTAAGTCAAAATTAATTTTGCTTCCCTCTGCAACGCGAGTCCAGCTGAGTTGGGCAGGGAGGGGCCCTGGAAAGGTATTTCCACCTTGGCTTGACTTATTAGATTAGTAGAAACGGACTTCTTGTTCTTACTGGTAGGTTATTAAAACCCTCAAGGAATGTGCAGAAGGCACATTTAGTTTGAGGAGCCCAGTGGGCCAAGGAAAGGCTGAATAAATAGTGCAGCTGTTTGGATATCTGGGGTGTTGGAGAGAGGGAGCCTTTGAGGAAGGGCTGCCCCAGGGCCACATCTCCTGCGAGGCTCCCGGGGGCTCCACCCTGAGAGGGGCTGCAGGCGGAGTCTGCTCACCCTCGGCCCCAGTCCCTTCCCACAGGTGAGTGGCTCCTCGCCTACTCCCTGGAGGCCTGAGAAGCTCACTAGCCTCTTGCCCTTGGACTTGATGGCCACTGGAATCTCTCCCGGTTGAGGAGTGCAGGAGGAAAGGGAGAGGGGATGGCGGGTGACAGGGGAGGTGGGGGACCGCCGTAGCCCTTCCGACCTGATGCTCTCTGGAGCAGGGAGCCCCCCCCCCCCGTAGGGTGAAAGCAGGCTCCCAGTGCAGGAGGCCTGTGGGGAGGGGGAGGCCCCGCAGTCTGTCGCTTGTAAAGGGCTTGATTGAGCTGCTGACTCAGAGGCAAATGCGGAGATCTCTTTGGCCCCAGAACCCCTTGCCGCTTCTAAGTGGGAAAGGCATTTCTAAAACCCACATGCTCATATCTCCCCACACTCAACCACACAAAGGCAAGAATCAGCTTTCCAGAAGAGGTGTGCTCCCTCCTGGAGCCCATGGGAGCTTTTCTAAACCTAAAGGTCATGTCGGCGCTCCTCCAGATCTTTAGCAAGACCTAAAGCCCAGCCGAGCTGGCTCCTGCCCACCTCTCAGGCCAATCCAGCAGCCGTGATCGCCTCGCCCGGTCATTCAGTTAGTGCAGCAAGTAGTAGTGAGTGCCTGCTGTGTGCTAGGCATGCTCTAGGCATTGCGGATGTTCACGTGAACCAAATAAAGTCCCCGCTCTCATGGCATTTACATTCTAGAAGAGGAGTCAGGCAAAATTTATAGCAAGGTGGCAGGCAATAAGTGCTAAGGAGAAAAAACAGGGAGGGGACAAGGGGGTCCTATTTCCTAAGGATAATCCAGGAAAGTCTCACTTATAATATGTCATTGGAACAAAGGTCTGAAAGAAGAGAAAGGTTGGGGCACCTTGGGTGGCACAGTCGGTTAAGCGACTGACTCTTGGTTTCAGCTCAGGTCTGATCTCAGGGTTATGAGATCAAGCACAACGTTGGGCTCCACAACTCAGCATGGCATCTGCTTGGGTTTCTTTCTCCCTATCCTTCTGCCCCTCGTGGTCCCTCCACCATGTGCACACACTCTCTCTTTCTCTCTCTCTCAAATAAATACATCTTTAAAAAAAAAATAAAAGAAGAGAAAGGGCAAGTCAGATATCTGGGGCAAGGACATGCCAGGTAGAGACCAGCACATGCAAAGGCCCCGAGGTGGGAACATGCTTTCCATTCTCCAAAAACAAGGTGTGGCTGTAACAGATAGAAGATGAGGTCAAAGAAGAACCAGGGTGTTTGCACTTCGGATCTTATTTGAGTGAGGTGGAGGGTTTCGAGCTGAGTAAGGGTAGGACTCTGACAGGTTTTAAATGGATCCTCTGCCTGCTTTGTTGACAATAAAATGAAGGAGGGCTGCGGCACGCTCAAGGAGAGCAGTCAGGGAGCTCTTATAGTGATCCAAGAGAGGGGTGAGGGAGGCTTGGACACAGTCCTAGCGGTGGAGGTAGTGAGTGGTGGCCAAAATCCAGCCCCGCTTGGCAGAGCTGTCAGGATTGGGTATGACAGAAACTGAGGAGTCACAGATGACTCCAAGTTATGGGCCCAAACAACTGGAAAGATGAATTGACCACTTACAGAGATGCCAAGACTACAGGAGGAGCAGGTTTTGGGGTATGAGCAGGATTTTGGTGTTGGACGTTTTAAATTTGAGATCAATATTAAACATCCCAGAGAAAGTGTCAAATAGGCATTTGGATGTTCAAGTCTGGAATTCGGGGGAAGGATCTAGCCAGAAATATAATTTAGGAGTCATCGGCTGTAGGACATATTTAAAGCCATGAGCATGGTTGACAATTGTCCTTATTTAAATTCATGACCACCCACCTCAATGGGCTCTTGAGAAGACAGAAAAGTCCAAGGACAGAGTCCTGAGGCACTTCAGTGATTTGGAGTCAGGAAGATGAAAAAGAGGCGGCAAAGGACACAGAAAGAATGGCCAGTGACACGAGGAAAAGCATGGCGGGGGGTGGTGTCCTGGATGCCAGGGGAGGAGAATGTTTTAAGGAACAAGTGACCAACTGGGTTAAAAAGTCCTGAGTGTCCAAGTGAGATAGGAACTGAGAATCAATTACTTGGCAATAATTGGTCACCTTGAGAAGGTGTGTTCTGTGGAGAAGTGAAAGAAAAGGGCTGATGGAAGTGGGATCGAGATAGTGGAGGGTAGGATTTGAAGACGGTGAGTACAGGTACCTCTTTTGAAGAGTTCGGCTGGCAAGAAGCAGAAAAATGGGGGCAGGAGCTGTTATGGGACATGAGACTCAGAAAGGACTATTTTTGAAAGACAGAAGAAATAGCATTATATCTGGAGGCTAATGGGAATGACCTGATGGAGGGTGTAAATGCGATGATAAAGGAGAGAGACGCTATCGGACGAAGGCCCTTGAGTAGACAAGAGGATAGACTCTAGTTTCTAAGTAGAGGGTTTGGCTTCAGATAGGAGCGTGATTAGTTCATCCACAGTAACAGGAGAAATGTGCAATGTCTGGATCCACACTTAAGTTGGCCAATGTGGTGGGAACCTATGAAAGTTCTCTTGCAAGTCCTCTTGGAGAGTGGGAGGGTGAATGAGCAAGGGAAATGAGGTAGGATTGCTGGGGACCCCGAAGTGTCCACGTGACTTTAGTTGGCTGTGAATTTAGAGTAAGGTCAGTTAGCATGGTTGATGTTTTCTAGGCATATCTAGCTGTCGTGGTAAAAGTGTTAAAATAGGTGGGAGCTAAATTGAACCAAAGTTAGTGTTTTTCTAGAAAAGTACAGTGAAGGAAGAGGGGGCAACGGAGTTGAGGGTATGCAAACGAGTGGCTATAATGATTGACCAGATCATCTAAACTGGGTGAGAGGGGCCTTGCGGAGGTGGAAGGGAAGGGAAGGGTCGGTAAGTCTCAGGAGATGGAAGAATTATTGGAGTTCAGGTACCAGAGGGAGCGAACTGGGAAGATAGGAGGTGTGAAATTGAGATTACGGAGTTAGTGGTAATAACGTCTCTGGGGCATGACCATGAGGGTGAGCACTGGAAGTGAGGAAGAAGATGAGATTACTAGGACTGAGGAGGTGAAGAAGAGGCAAGGTGGGCCAGATTGCCCGTTGGCTTCAGCCCCTCTTCCCGTCTGCGCTCTCCTCAGTACTGCAGGGACTAGAAGCGAGAAACTGCATTTCCCAGAATCCCCTGCCAAGAAGCTTCTCAGTTTGTTTCCACAAACGAGGAGGAACTTATGATAGACTTGGAAGTAGAAGAGAAGCAGAAATAGTATTGTTTCTCCAGCAGGGCAGTGATGGACAAGTACATGAGCTGTGGGTTCATCGATAGAAGATTCGCAGAGGTCTGTGGGTGCCTTCGGTCACATCACCTGCCTTCCTGATGGAGTCAGGTCGCTGTGGAAAGCTCCTTATGTTTCGTAACTTCCTGACTTTCTGAAAGCTGGTATCAAATTTGAAGTCTATGGCAGCTTCTCTGACTTGTCTTTCAGTCCTTCCTTTTTTTTTTTAAATTTAACTCCTGTATTGAATACTTGGATACAAGTATTGAATACTTGTGCATGAAATACCTGGAAGGTTTCTGGTTGCTTTCTTTCTTTGTTGTTTTTTTAATATACCAGATTCCTCCTACCAGAAGGGTTTTGTCCCTGCTACCTTCCCCCTAGCCCCCCATTCGAAATGCTCTGCTCCGATGCCCTTTTCTTTACCTATCTATCCTTCAGTTCTGAGCTCAGTTGATCCTTCCCAGTCAACCTTGTTCCAATTATTTATTACTGCATAATGAACTACCCCAAAATGTATAAACAACGACCATTTCACTGTGGTCAGGGATTTGGACAGGACACAGTGGGGATGGCTTTTCTCGGGTCCACAAGTCTGAGGCCTCCATGTGGGAGATGTGAACAGCTGGGGTGACTTGGTTGGCTGAGGACCGGAATCATCTGGAGACATCTTATCTCATATGATCGATGCTAGGCAGGGATGGCTCACAGGCTGGGCTCAGCTGGGACTGCCAGCTAGAGTGCCCACATGAGGCCTCTCCACGTGGCTCAGACTTCCGTACAGCATGGTGGGCCCAGGGCCATTGGACATCTTACGTGGTAGCTCAGGGTTCCGGGAGAGTTCCAGTGAACGGAGCAGAAGGACTTTCATGTTCTCGCCTCTGAAGTCCCATATTGGTACTTCCGCTGGACTCTGTTGGCTGAAGCAAGCACAAGCCACCCAGACTCAAGGGAAGGGACACAGACTCTTCTTCTCCATGGGAGGAATGTCAAAATCCCAATATTTGTTTCTTTCAGTATTCGGCTCTTTGTCTGTATGTATTCATCATGATGAGAACATAAGTCAGGGCTTACGCACTCAAATGAATGGCTCCCACAGCCAGGCAGGGGAGCAAAGCTGGCCAGGTGTAAGAGACATGAAGGGCTAGTGAACCAGATAATGTTCGAGCTCTTGGAAGTAACCAGCCACCTCTGGGCACTGGTTAATTGTTGTCCCTAGGGAAGGTGTGCCCAGTGCTGCTAGAGCTTCCAATTTTTCAAAAGGATCCAGAACTCAGGATGTTTATATAAAGCTTTCCAATTTTAACAAGGCTGTGCAGGCCAACTGCCTGGAACCTAGTACGCTCAATAAGTAATTGTGGAAGAAATAGAAAAGTCTCCCTGAAGTCCTCTCACACACCCACCCCCGTGCCCACTGCCATTCCTATCCTGGGTTTCTGCTGACAAAGAGAAAAAAGAAAATCTATCATAATGTGAGGAGTGTGGGTGGGCGTTCCCACCCCTTGGTCAGGGTGCCGTAGGAGATGATGGGGCAAGACAAGGAAACGAGGCTCCTACGTGGGCCTGGCATTTTTCCTGATCCACGCAGCAGCTCAAGAGGCAGGTCACTGGGCTCCTCCTCTGTTTTATTTTCCTTCTAAATGCTTAAAATGACCTGAGATACATAACCGATTGGCTCCTCTCACACAACAGGTTGAATCTCTTTTGTTTTGCTCACTCTGTGTCCAGGGCCTAGAAGCTCCTGCTATGGAAAGTGCTCAGTGGATCCTTACTTGGCGAAGGGATGTCAAGTGGGTGTTAGGGGTAAGGCCCAGGGGACTAAACACCTGGGGATAGGTCCCCGGACGAGTGAGGAAGCTGTGGTTGAAATACACACACACACACAGTTTGGTACAAAATATGACTCCCGTTGATGCTTTAATACGGAAGACGTTCCTTCTACTCTAGAGCCATGTTTTTGAAAACGCTTGTGCAATTTAAAAATGCATTTGTTAAAATCAGTTTCCCTATAGGCTATTACAGGAAAGAAGGGGATTAAGAGATTTCGGTAATCCTTGGGAAACATTACAAGCTTCATGATTCTCGTCTATTTCAGGCAAAACTGTGAATATTTAAATATGTGTTATAAATGCGGAACCTGGGGATGGAGAGAGTGAGGAGCAGAGTTTTGGAAACCAGCAGGGGTGCGGAAGGGCGGCTTGGCCTCCCTGAATTTGCCTGGAGGTTCATAGCAGCGGAGATGATTCTGTTTTCCCTTTTTGGGGGGTTTGTTTTAAAGATGTTTGGAAGTTTTGATCTTCTTCCAGGCAGAGCTCACATAGCTCCAGCAGCCGGGAAGCCAGAAGTTCCGTAGTGGCACAAAGGTACGGGGTGTGGTGCCAGTGAGCACAGAGAGCACGAGGTCACCTCCTCAAGAGACGATGGCCTCAATGGGCAGCTGCTCCCCGGCAGCCAGCCGTCCTCCCCCCCTGCC
>CM052893.1:27006109-27019777 GCA_028534135.1 Potos flavus
TAAAGGACCCTCCCAGGTGGGGCAGGAAGAAGGTAGAAACAGAGACCAGCTCGAGCCTGGGGGGTCCCAAGGCAAGGGGAGAGGGCGGCTTGGAGCAGGGGAGATGCACTCCTGAGGGGTACAGAGAGGATGAAGTGAAATAACGTGCTGAAGGAAAGGGCGTTTTGAAAGCTCTTGCCAAACAGGAGTTTCTTTCTGGAGGAGAATTCACACGCATAATAACGATAAGAAAAATAACATTATAATGACCATAATGGTGATGATGCTGCCAATTTATAGCAGCCAACAGCAGGCAGCCAACAGCACCTGCGGGGCACAGGCTGGAACGGAAGGGGCCAAAAGGCCAAGAAAGGGCTTCCCACAGTCGGAGACTTCACAGAGGATGGTCCCCTGGGCTGGGTCCCCACAAGGATGTGGAGATTTAGGTGGGCAGAAGGGAAAAGACATCCACGTGAAGGAAAGGGCATCTTGGAGGTACAGAGCGGGGACTAATGGGTACCTGCTTGATTAGAAAAACTTAGACGTGTGTGTGTGTGTGTGTGTGTGTGTGTGTGTGTGTGTGTGTGTGTTAGGGGAACAGGGATAGTGGGGAAGGTATTGGCAAAAAAGTAGGGTGGCATCAGATTACACACACAGTGGCCGTATTCTATAAACTGACAACCAGGCCACCAAAGCCTAGGTTAGTGCCCAGTCCTGGGCCCCAGTGCACCCCAAACCTTCCCCCAACACAGCCTCCATCTCTCCGAGTTGCCGTTGCCTGATTAGTCCTCTGTCTGCCCCTGAACTTCGAGCTCCCTGGAGGCTGAGGGAGAGGATCCTCTCAGGCCATCTCGCCAGTGAGACCCCAGCGCAGCCCCGCCCCCCGCCCCCTCGGGCACGGGTAACTCGGAACAGGGTACGTGACCCCAGTTCTGACTGTTCTAAGGCCTGCCCCTGCGTATTTGGCGCCTGTCGCTGGTCCTTGCAGACTGACGCCCAGTAGGAGCGGTGAGATCAGGTGCCTGGGGTCCCCCGCTGCTCTGCCAGCCCCTGGCAGGTCCCAGCGCAGGAAGGCCGGGGGGGTCCCTGCGGACAGCCGCTCCCGGCAGGGACACCGTCACACGTGGCAGGTTCTTCATCCTCTTCACCGGGCATCGGAACCCTTCCAGCTCCTGCCCTGCCCTGGTCTCCCTCGGGCCCAGATAAGGTGCTATTTTTGCTCTCCACCCCTCCCCCACATGCCTCTCCTGTCCGCTAGGCCTGAGCGGGGCTCTCAGAAGGGGATTCCTGAAAGGCCTTGCACTTCAGGGGACAGGGAGGGGCCACCAGCTGTCATGCGAGGAGAGGGCAGTACAGAAGCAAGCGACTCAGAGGAGCCAGCAAGAGGGAGAGAGAGAAAAAGGAAGGAGCAGGTGCAGGGAGCGGTGGGAGTGGGGGTGGGGGAGCAAAATGGGACCTGCAGGTTGGTCAGAGCAGGACCTGGGCGACGATGAGGAGGAAACGGAGGAGGGCTGAGGAGAGACAAAGAAGGAGGCAGAGTGCAGGCCCCCAACAGCGCCCCGGTTGAACCCGAGACCAAGAAATCACTGCGTGAGTGGGTGGCTCAGGCTGGGACCCACAGGCTGCTCAGATTTCTGGAGCAGAGGGAGCCCTCACCCCTGCCGCCGAGCAGGAGGCCCTCTGCTGCCCTCCCTTGGGGCCCCATAGGCTCACAGGTCCAGCAAAGTGCCCAGAGATGGCGGGGGTCCTGCGGAGCCTTTCTGTCCCTCCCCAGCGGGGATGGGGGCGGGGCGCCTGCTCGGGATCTTTGGGGGTGTTGATGGGGTGCAATAAGCAAGAAGTTCTGGACCGAGAGAGAGGGAGAGAGAGAGAGCAGAAGGGATACAGAGATCTAGAAGAAGGAGAGGTAGAGGGATTCTGAAAAAGTGCTAATTTTGAAGAAGAGTGAAAATAGAGATTTTTAAAACTTCAATGTCCGCTGCTCACTGGGGCTCCTAAGGAGTAAAGGTTTACTAGAGTATGTGCTTTGTGGGTGGGTCACATTGTACCTGATGCATGAGCTGCTGAGAGCGGACACCATGAGGAAGGGCAAGGGTGTGAGTGTGTGAGAGGGCGTAGGAGGGTGTGTGTGTGGTTGTGACTATGGGATTGCGTGTGAGGGTGTGCGTGGGGTGCGTGTGTGACTGTGATTACGTGTGAAGGTGGGATTGTGGGGGAGTGAGGGTGTGCACGTGTGTGTGCATGTGACCCCTCAGACTGGTGGTCTTGGGGTTTGAGGACCTCAGACAGGATTCAACGTGCCCGGCTGGTGGGCTGCCCTGTGCAAGTTTTGCTCAGGTCCCTGCAGCCGCTATACAAATGACTCACCCCAGGAAGGAGGTGGGTAACCAAAGTCCCCACATTAGGGGGAGAAGTGACCTGTGGCCCCTCAGGGGAGGAGACAGCCCAGCCTGATGCTCTCTGAGCGCGAAGAAGAGGACTCTAAATAAAAGACTCTGACCCTCCAACCAAGCGTAAGGCCAGGGGGACACACAGCCACCCTTGCAGTCCAGAGCCCTGGCGCCCCAGCTCCAAGCAGTGGGCAGCAGCGGCTGGGGGCAGCCTGGGGGGCGCACGGGGGAGGCAGAAATCCCGGTGGAGGCATCTGGGGGTGGGGACAGGTGATGGCAGAGGTCTGAGTCCTCGTAAAAAGGAAACCGAGAAAACTAGAAGCCGTGACATTGTACTGTGGTCTGCACCACAGAGCAGGCAAAGACTGGGAAGGAAGCAGGTGCACGCAGTAGGAGCAGTTAAACACTACCCACTGTCCTCACTAGACGGACGTCTCCTGAGAATGTGCTTGTCCGCGCCAGACCCTGGGACCCCTACCGCAAGCTGAACACCAGCCCACCCAGCCCGTAGGAGTTCACCATCCGGGCAGTAAGAGGAGCGTCACAGGCCATCGTGGCTCATTCTGAAGCGGTATCTGATGATGACGCTAAAAGCGGCCGCACTGCGAGGCCCCGCAGTCCCGCACGTCCCCGGCCCTGTCGTAAGCCTTCTACACATCCTTGGTGCTGGGCTGAGGTATGGACGAGGCACGAGAGGCCTCCAGAGACAAGCCCTTGCCGCAGCCCGGGGCCCAAGGGCACGAGTTCATCATCCTCACTCTTCACCTCCATCCTGAGAAGTTCCTCCTGAGGGGAAAGTGGTATTTTCCACAGGGTTCTAGCATGGGTCAGGGAGGGCATCTGAACTCCCTGCAGCGGTCACTCCCACCGCCACCGGGACCGGCTGCTCTCCCTCGTTTGCAGCTGGCTGGATCAGACTTGTCTAGACCAGAACACCCATTACCCCATCTCGCCAACCCATCTCTTCCACGGACACCCCCGGGGCCTCCTGGGGAGAGCAAAGCTTGGGAGGACAGGGGAGGTCACAGGGAGAGAGGCCGAGCGAGGTTGAGGGTAGGGCTGGAGGGGCTGGAGGGGGTGGCATCCAAGGCTGGGAGGCTGGAGGCCCCCCAGGCAGAGAGAGGCCCAGCCAGCCTGCTCCCTCTTGGCCCACTCAGAGCAGTCCTTCCGGGGAAGGCGGGGCTGGCAACTCAGAGGTGGGTGGGGACAGCAGAGGTAAGTGGGAGGCCCTGGTATTTACAGGTCTCAGTGTAGGAGAACAAATGTATTCCCAGACGGTGGCCCACCCACATTTTCTTCCCATTTCTGTTTCCATCCTGTATGCTGGGTGGGGGAGGGGGCACCGGTGTCACCAGTGCCCGTGTAGACACCCCCTCCCACACATGGACACATCACCGAACAGCAATTCCTAGCCACTCCTCGGGTCCAGGGAAGGATTGTAATGTTTGGGATATACTTATACTAAAACATTATTCCTTGTATATCTGAAATTCAAATGTAACTAGGCTTCCTGTATTTTATCGGGCAGTCCTAGCCAGGGGTGTCCCCACCAGCCATAAGGCCGGCCCTCAGTGAGCCCACGGTAGAAACCCTCACAGGCCCTGCAAGCTGGCTTAGGGCCCACTGGGCAGCAACTTTCAGGGTCCCAGTACTAGAGTGTGGTTGGGGGACATAGGCTCTGGGTGGGCACATCTTGGCCTTGTAGACTTTTCTGGCCATTGAAGAGTCGCCTCTGGGTCTCCTAAACCTCAGGAGCTAGAACAGGGGCCCCTTTGCCCACTTACTGGCTGTATGGGATGAGCCCCAGCCCACCTTCAAGTGAGAGCTTACCTAAAGCAAGAGGTGTCCCAGGACCTTTACTGGCCTCCTTGGAGCCTTTACCTCTAGTTTCTCGAATTCCCTCATGACTGGAGAGGAGTCCTGTGGGATACAGGGGGAAGGGAGGAGCTGACATTTATTCTGGGCCTAGTGTATGCCTGGCATTTTGTTTTCTAATTTAATCCTTGCAGGCCTGCTCATTTCCCTTTTGCAACTAAAGATGCCTTCATGGCAACATAGGAGGAGGCCCCTGAGGCTACTCTGTATGAACCCTGGTTCGAGGTCGTGGTCACCTTGAGCCCACGGTCATGGTCACGGCTCGTCCTCACCTCCTGCAGGCCTGGGCTCCCCTTTCGCTTGCCAGTGAGCCCGTCCCTCCACTTATATTGGGAGCTGTCCCCACTGGCTTAGAACTTCCTCATTCCCCTTTCCTGCTGCCTTTTCTTTCCCCAAAGCACCCTCATCATATATATTAAATACGGTGCTTATTTGGTTTGTCATCCCTCTCCCCTTCCAGAAGGTAAGTTCCAAGAGAGCAGGTTTTCCCAGTCCATTTTGTTTACCAACAGGTTCCCTGTGCCTGAAACAGAGCCTCACACATACTGGCTGAATGAATCAAAGATAATAACAGCAGTAACAACCAACATTTCTTTTGTACTTCATTTGCCCCAGAACTAAGTACTTTACATATGTTCATTTACATACCCTTGTCCTCCCAGCCCGTCTATGAGGCACAGAGCCGGCACAGAGAAGCTAAGTAACTTGCCCAAGGTCACAAAGCTAGTGGGCAAGATGTGGTCTGGTTGGCCCGAGTTCCTGGCTGACAGTCTTTTACACACCCCGCAGGTGTCCATGACCCCGGCCTCTGCTCCTCTTGTGTGCATCCTGGCCCTGTGCCGGTGCCCCTCCCGCGCCTCTCACTCGCCAGGTGACGAATGTCTCTGCTTGTTTACTGCTGACTTCGTCTCTTCGAGGGCAGGGACCAGTCCCCCTCTCTTTTGTGCCCTCGGTGTTCTGTGTGGTGGCCAGCCCCTTCTAGGACCTACTCTCCACATTCCTGGCTGGTTTGTACCACAACCCTGGGAAGCACAAGGTATGACCACTCCACCACCCCCATTTTACCAGCGAAGAAACAGGCTCAGAAAAATGAAGTGATTTGTTGCAGCGGGAAGAACAGAGAGTTACCGGACCCCAGGCCGCCCGGCCACAGCCCGCCGGGTGGGGATCCGCACTCTCTAGCCCCATGGGTTCTGGCTGCCGCCCAAGGCTTTGGTGGGCTCCTGTCTAAACACATGTCAAAACCGAGCCACGGGGAAATATCTGTGTGCACTGTGTGTAGGGGGTGGGCTGGGGGATCCAGCCAGGCTCTCTCAGTGGGGCCCCATGGGGGCTGCTGCTTGGCGCTGGAGTGGGCGAACGGGTGAGGTTCGATTCCAAGGCTGTGATGCATGTCTGCCAGGTGCGCGTTAGAGCAAACAGGATGCAAAGTGGGGTATATTTAGCCCGTGGCTGCTGCCCAGTCCCCCGTGCTGGGGAAAGCCCTCTGGAAGCTGTTCTTCTGATGGAGGAATGTGTTCTGTAGTGTCGACGGCAGGGTGTGTGTGCGGGGCGGGGTGGGCAGTAGTGGGTTGTAACATATGGAAAACCCAGACTCATGGCTCAACCAAGAAAAGCCCCCAGGAATAACTCTACCTCAGCCAGAAGCAGGCGGTCTGTAGGTCTGTCCTTTTCCTCCGTGCCTGAGGGTCCTCTATGGACAGATTCATGCTGAGACCAGGGAATGGTGGGGAGAGGCTATATTTATTCATTCACTCATTCATTCATTTGGCAAGTGTTTATTGCACTTCTATCATGCACCAAGCACGGAGCTAAGTGCTGAGAATATACCAGGGAAAATAATGTCCCTGCTGTCATGGAACTTTCAGTTTCAAAGGAAACAAACATTAAAGGAATCTTGCTGGTACTTAATCATTCTTAGCTGTCAGTGCTCTGAAGGAGAATTACCAAATGCCTGGAGAGGGTAAAATAAGGAATTTCAGTCTGGGAGTCAAGGAAGGCTTCCTGGAGGAAGTGGTGTTTAGGTGAATCCCAGAGGGTACCTAAGAGTTCACTTGGCAACTTGCTGAGAGTTGAGGGACAGAGAGGGGCAGAGCAGCAAGCCTTCCAGACCCTGGCAGTGGCCCATGCTAAGACCTTGAGGTGGAATGGAGCTTGGCCTCTGCAGGCCACACATCAGGGACTCCATAGTGGCTGGTGTCGGAGTCCTAACCTGATCGGGAGACACAGCCCCGGCCCACGAGCATCTCCTTGCCCGATGCGTAAACAAGGGAGTTCAGCCATGAGAACAGCCTTCCACTGGCAGCAGAGATGTGGAGGTCTGAAGCGGGGGTATTTGCCACAAAGGAACAAGTTCGTTTGGGAAGCCTTGCTGGAAACGGTGTGTCTCTGGTTTTGAAGGTGGGAAGTATCCTGATTTGGCAGCGGGTGTGGGAGTTTGAAGGGCTGTGTGCAAGGCTGAGGAGTGGGAACAAGCATACTTTAGGTTGGAGTAGGAGATGGGCGAACGATTCAGTTTGGATGTGTATGTTCTGTCTCTCCGATTAATTTTAATAGCTACTACGAATTTCCCGATCACTGTGCACCACGGAAGCCTGATCTATCTCATTTTATCCATACAAAGAGCTGTTGGAGGTAGATATGACCATCCTATTTTAGAGATGAGAAAACAGAGGCTCAGAGGATGAAGTGGCCCGCCCACGATGACCCAGAGGAGGCGGTAGGACCAGGAATCAGACGGAACGGGTCTGCTCTGCAGCTCAAGAACCTTTCATTGCACTTGCCTTCCTAACGACCTGACATCTTAGGGATTGTCCCTGACTGCTCTAGGGAGTCGTTTGTACCTTAAGAATGGGCTGAAACCATGGTTAGCCCTTTGCAAGCGTTGATGGGTGACATGGCCGTGGTCACCTGACCCACTGGCATACCCTCTATCCCCCTTCCAGCCCACAGAGGAGCAACTCGGAGCCCTTCATTACACAAGGCGAAGTGCAGGAGGAGGTAGGCCTGCCCCAGATCCCAGGGCAAGCTGGAGAGAATCCAAAACTGCTCTTTCCGCCATCCTATAAACCTCAAGTCTTGATTGGTAGCACGAGAACTGGGACTTTTGTCTGTTTTATTGCTCTATCCCCAGGCCCCTGAATAGAGGATGGCACATAGTAGGCATACAGTAAATTTTGTTGAAATCGATCTCTGGGGGCGGTGCAGAGTTTGGGGGAATTTGACACATACCATCCCTGCCCTCTGCTGGTTCACCGTCTAACTGAACATAATGTAACAGACACACACACGTACGCACACGTACACACGCACTCACACACACGCACACATGCACGCTCACAGGAAGCCAGCATCTGACTTATTCTCGACCTGGCCATATACAACGAAATAGTATTCGTATGGACTTCAGTGAGACCTGAGCCAGCCAGCTTATTTTTCCCAGCGGTGAAATTACGCAGAAACCAAAACCAAAGTAAATCAATACAATATCATCGAGTATTTTTACTGTCTTCTTTTTGGAGGTTTTTTTTTGGGGGGGGTAGGTGGTGGATATAACTTACATAATAAAGTTAACAAGTCTCAAGGGGCCGGCCAGACGAATTTTTACATATCTGCTGCATGTGTACACTTGTGAAACCTCAAACTGGAAATACATAGAGCATTTCCAGCACCCCGGAGCTTTCTCACACACTCTCCCAGAGAATACCCTTCCCCCGGGGCAGAGGTTGGTGCTATATTTTGCTTTGCCTGTTCTTGACCTTCACAGAAATGAAATCATATGGTAAGGACTCTATTGTGTTTAGCTGCTTTTGCTAAACAGAATGTCTGGGAGGGTCATGCTTGATGCTGGGTGTAGCGGTTCCTCTGTTTAATTACCATACAGCATATGTAATACCGTGTGGCAAATGTTACATATATAACATAACATATATCATAAATATCATATATGTCATATGATTCGATATCGATATCGATTTGGATAGAAAACTCGTGAGAATTGCCTGCGCTGGCAATTGGATAAAAGATGTGCATTTGGGCCGATCAGGACGAGGTCTGGCGGGACTCGGGCCGACCTCACATGATTTCGGGCTGACACCACGCCATTTGCCTGAGGGACCCTGGCGTCGGAAGCGAGTTTCCGGATATTTCCAGGCAATTCTCACAAGTTTTCTACCCAAATCGATATGGGTAAAAACTCGTGAGAATGCCCGCGCTCACCTCGCGTTAAAGACGCGCGTCCACGCCGATTAGAACGAGCTCTCGCGGGACCCGGGCCGACCCCGCAAGATTTCGGGCTGACACCACGCCATTTGCCGGAGGGACCCTGGCATCAGAAGCGAGTTTGCCAGTTATTTTCCGGGCAGTTCTCAAGAGTTGTCTACCCAAATCGATATTGATTTGCCTGAGGGACCCCGCCATCGGAAGTGAACTCGGCAGAGGGTTCCACACAATTATCACGAGGTTTCTACCCAAATCAATATCGATATGGGTAGAAAGCTCATGGGAATTGCCCACGTTTGCTGTAAATTAAAGACATGCTTTTGGGGAATCAAAATGATTCCAAGGAATTTTGGATGATTTAAAAGTGAAACTCCGCTTTCTTCCCACATTATTTCCATTTCCTCCTATGGATATAGCTTCAGGTCATGTTCTTTTTCAAGCGACACCATCCTACACTGTTTGGCAGGCATTTGTGTTGCATCAGCCACTCTGGAATAGAGTATGGTGGATCCTCCAAAAGCAGTAATTGACCAACCTAGGATCCAGCAATTGCACTCCTAGGTATTTACACAAAGGACACCAAAATGCACATGGAATGGGGTACAAACACCATGATGAAAACCCGACCCAGGTTTAGGATTAGGGCCTATGGGCATGGCAGGCTCGATCATCCAGCGCTGGGACGAGCTCCCTGGCGATCTGATTTGAGGGCAGGGATCAGGCTGACTGTCAGGCTGAGTGTTTGTGTCCAGGGTGGCCGCTGAAGACTGGGGTGGCCTCAGGGCGGGCCTGCAAGTTTCTCCTGCTCTGAGGGTTTTGTGCAGCTCCAAATGGCACGGTTTGCTTCTGGGGTGCAGGTGAAGTCTTGTTGTGTTTCTCAGGGGCCCCCAACCTGGAGGGCTTGGGGGCTTGGTCTCTGGGGACAGAAGCCTGGAAACCCAACCCAGGGTTATGGTTAGGGCCTAAGGGTGTGACAGTCCCGATCTGTGGACGCTGATGTGAGCCTCCCTGGGTGTTGAGTGGAGGGAGGGGGACAGGGGAGTGTCAGGCTGCAGGTGTGTGTTTAGGGTGGCCACTGAAGTTGGGGTTGGCCTTAGAGGGACATGCAGGTTTCTCCTGCTCTGAGGGTTTTGCGCCACTACAAATGGTCTGGTTTCCTTCGCAGGGGCCAGCAGAATCCTGTGGTGTGGCTCAGGGGTCCCCAGTCTGGAGAGCTTGTAGGCCAGGCCTCTGGGGATGGAGTCTGAAAACCTGAGGTAGAGTTAGTGTTAGGGTCCAGGAGCATGGCAGGCCCGATCTGCCCATGCTGAGGCGAGCTTCCTGGGGAACTGATTTGAGGGTGGGGGTCAGACAGAGTGTCAGGCTGATGGTTTGTTTCTGGGTGGCCTCTGATAGTGGGGGTGTCCTCAGAGGGGCATGCAGGTTTCTCCTGCTCTGAGGGTTTTTCGCTGCTCCAAATAGCCTAGTTTCTTTCTGGGGGGAGGGGGGCAGGCTGAGTCCTGTAGTGTGGCTCAGGGGTCTCCAGTCTGGAGGGCTTGGGGGCCATGCCTCTGGGAACAGAGACAGAAAACCCAAGCTAGGGTTAGGTTTAGGACTTAGGGGCATGGCAGGCCCAATCTGCCGGTGCTGAGGCAAGCTCCCCG
Source organism: Potos flavus (assembly GCA_028534135.1). Classification (NCBI taxonomy): domain Eukaryota; kingdom Metazoa; phylum Chordata; class Mammalia; order Carnivora; family Procyonidae; genus Potos; species Potos flavus. Next base: position 27,016,218 of record CM052893.1, read on the forward strand.
AGAGTGTGAATTAAGTGCGGGGGTCATGTGGAGTTCAGACTGTGGGTCTGTGTTCAGAGGCGCCGCTGAATGTTGGAGTGGCCTCAGGGGCGGCATGCAGGTTTCTCCTGGTTTGAGGGTTTGCCCGGCTCCAAAAGGCCCCGTTTCTTTCTTGTGGGCAGGCAGACTATTGTGGTGTGGCTCAGGGGTTCCCAGTCTGGAGGGTTGGGGGAGGCCTCTGGGGACGGAAGATTGAAAACCAAAGCTAGGGGTAGGGTTAGGGCCTAGGGACATGGCAGCCCCGATCTGCCTGCGTTGAGGCATGCTTCTTGGGGAGCTGAGTAGAGGCAGGGGGTCAGGCTGAGTGTCAGGCTGTTGGTTTGTGTCCAGGGCGGCCTCTGAAGGTGGGGTGTCCTCAGGGGGGCATGCAGGATTCTACTGCTCTGAGGGTTTTGCTCCCCTCCAAATGGCCCAGTTTCCTTCTGGGGGGAAGGCGGAGTCCTGTGGTGTGGCTCAGAGGTCCCTAGTCTGGAGGGCTTGGGGGCCAGGCCTCTCGGACAGAGTCTGAAACCCGGAGCTAGGGTTAGGGTTAGGGCGTAGGGGCATGGCAGCCCTATCTGTCGGCGCTGAGGTGAGCTCCCTGGTGGGCTGAGTTCAGGGTGGATGTCAGGTTGAGTGTCAGGCTGCCACTGGAGGCAGTGATGAGTTGCAGTGTGAGTCATGGTGGAAGACGCTGCTTGAGACCAGTGGAGGCAGTTGCAAGTTACATTGCGAGATGCTGGAAGGCCCAGCCGTGCCGGTTCACGCCACTGGAGGGAGTGGTGAGCTGCAGTGCCAGGGTCACTGGAAGGCACCGCAGTGCGGCCTTCCACCACTGGAGGCATTGGCGAGCTGCAGTGGGAAAGAAGCGGGGCGATGAGTCTGTGCAGCCTGTAGTTGCTAAGCGTAGTGGGGAGGTGCTGGGCTAGAGACCCTGAAAGGTGACACGCTGCAGCTTTTTCTCCAGGCGGCAGTGGTGAGCTGTATAGCCTCTTTCCCCGGGCTCAAGAGTGGTAGTAACATCCCCTAGAGCCGTCCACCACCTCAGCATTGTTTCCCGTATCCCCGGGTTTGGTGGTAATGAGCTGTCAGGATGGGGCAGGAGGGGCCTACCGGTGGGGGTCTGGAACCTGAAGGAAGTCCGACCCGGCTTGTTGCATTTGGAACCAATGAGTTGAGGGTTTTCCTTTTTTTTTTTTTTTTTTTTTTGTAGAGTCATTCGCTTTCCACAAAGGGCAATGGCATTGGTCGACTTTAGAATGATCTGGAGCAGGTATGCAGGCCTTAGGTGGGAGGTGCCTTCTTATCCCCAGCTGACGACACTTCTCCACTCTGGCTCCATGAGACCCGAAGTTTGGAACATCAGCGTCTGAGTCAGTCATGCAGCTTCTCACAGGACGGCAGCGTTCAGAGAATGCAGCAGGTACATTGGGCACAAGGTCACATCCATGTCAGGACGGGAGGTAAAACTTCCCTTTAACCTCAAACCTCCTGGACTTCTCTCTTGTCTCTGGTGGAGCCCCCAAGTCAAACTGAAGCAGCTGTCAGCAATCTAGAGTGGGTGCAAGAGTTCCTTAGTCTCTCTGCAGGCAGAACCTGGCAGGGGATCCAATTTTCTCTGTTCCTTTCTGGCTTACAAAGGTATGTGGATTCTCTCTTCCAGACAATCCCTTGGATTAGAAAGGGAAGATGAGATTGACTCCATATGTGCGTTTTTGACGTATAATTTGTTCCTTCATCTAACAATGTTTATTCCATTCGGCCTAGGTTATGGTGGTGTGGCCAGCATCTAGAGTTAGGGGGCTTTTTGTGGTCAGAGAGAGTCTTGGATGATGTCTTGTCATTTGTCAAAGGTGATGTTTCCTCATCGATTCGTCTTTTTATCCAGAGTTATAATGAGGGCAGAGGGAAAATTCAAAAGGATTCCAAGGAGCCTTGGATGATTTAAAAGTGAAGCTCGACTTCCTATTTCACTAAGTGGATCCTCTAGATATTTGGACATGCCGTCTTTTCTCTGTAGTTTCATTGGCGGTGAAGTCAGAAGGAGAATCTTTGCGAATGCTCCTGGAGAGAGGCATGCTGCTGGCTTCAAGGGGCTTGGCGTCAGGAACCTTGGGGGGGTGGGGAGGTGTTTCTGGAACCGCTTGCCTGATGCTGGGTGAGTCGGGTTATGCCACAGGTTTTCCGTTTCCTCCTGGGGAAATTGCTTTAGGTAATGTTCTTTTTCAAGCGAAACCCTCCTGCACTGTTTGGTGGGCATGTGGGTTGCTGCAGCCACTCTGAAAACAGTATGGTGGTTCCTCCAAAAGCTAATAATTGACCAACCCTAGGATCCAGCAATTGCACTCCTAGGTATTTACACAAAAGACACCAAAATGCATATGGAATGGGGTACAAACACCATGATGAAAACCCAACCGGGGTTTAGGATTAGAGCCTAGGGGAATGGCAGGCCCGATCAGCCAGCACTGGGGCGAGTCCCTGGGGAACTGAGTTGAGGGCAGGGATCGGGCTGACTGTCAGGCTGAGTGTTTGTGTCCAGGAGGGCTGCCGAAGACTGGGGTGGCCTCAGGGTGCGCCTGCAGGTTACTCCTGCTCTGAGGGTTTTGTGCAGCTCCAAATGGCATGGTTTGCTTCTGGGGTACAGGCGGAGTCCTGGTGTTTCTCAGGGGCCCCCAATCTGGAGGGCTTGGGGGCTTGGCCTCTGGGGACAGAAGCCTGTAAACCCAACCTAGGGTTAAGGTTAGGGCCTAGGGGCATAGCAGTCCCGATCTGTGGATGCTGACTTGAGCTCCCCAGGGGTGCTGAGTGGAGGGCGGGCAGCAGGGGAAGTGTCAGGTTGCAGGTGTGTGTCCAGGGTGGCCACCGAAAGTGGGGTTGACCTTAGGGGGGGGCATGCAGGTTTCTCCCAATCTGAGGGTTTTACGCCACTACAAATGGCCGGGTTGTCTTCTCGTGGGCAAGCAGAGTCCTCTGGTGTGGCTCAGGGGTCCCCAGTCTGGAGAGCTTGGGGGCCGGGCCTCTGGGGATGGAAGCCTGAAAACCAAAGCTAGGGGTAGGGTTAGGGCCTAGGGACATGGCAGGCTGTCATGGCATGATCTGCCTGCGTGGAGGCGTGCTTCCCGGTGAGCTGAGTTGAGGCAGGGGGTCAGGTGGAATGTCAGGCTGATGACATTCCCGCAGGTCTCCGGGATCCCTAGGCTAGAGGGATTGGTAGCCAGGTCTTCGGGGACAGCACCCGGAAAACCCCGCCTACGGTTAGGATCCAAGCACAGGGCCATGGCAGGCCCTATCTGGAGGCGCCCAGGCGGGCGCCCGGGGGGCTGAGTTGAGGGTAGGGGCCAGGCTGAGCGTCAGCCTCCGGGTTTGGGGCCAGGGCGGCCACCAAATGTGGGGGTGGCCTCTGGGGCATGCCGGTCATCCGGCCCTGAGGGTTTGGCGCCGTTCCGGATGGCGCGGTTTCCTGCGGGGTGGCAGGCGGAGTCCTGCTACGGGGCTCCGGGGTCCCCAGGCTGGAGGGCTTGGGGGCCAGGCCTACGGGG
>CM052893.1:27019877-27124748 GCA_028534135.1 Potos flavus
CCCCTCCTGGGGGTCCGTGGCAGAAATCAAACAAAAGACACGTGGTCGCAATGCTGAGAAGGGGAAACTGTGAGACCCGGGCCCACCCCGCGCAATTTCGGGCTGCCCCAACGCCATTGGCCTGAGGGACCCCGGCGCCGGAAGCGACTTTGCCGGGAATTTTTGGGCAATTCTCTCGAGTTCCGTATATATTTGGATATTTCCCAGCTATTCTCACATATATGATATATATATGTCATATAAAACAAATATATAAAGTTATATATATTGATTATATATATATACACATAATCAATTTATTTATCCATTCTCCTTTTGACAGGCATGTGAGTTATTTCCAGTTTGGATCTATTATGAGCAGAATTACACTGAACCTTTCCGCGCGTGTCCTCTGGGATCCTGTGTGCTGATTTCTATTGTTTCTATACAAGAGGTGGTCTTGCTATGTAGGCTTGTGTTTATCTCTAGTCGATTTCTCAAACGTTTCCCTGGTTATACCAATTTACACTTCCACCAGCCATATATGAGAGATTGGAGAGTTTTTAAAGTCAAGAATGCAATTCCTATCTGCAGCTTTTCTGCCGTTTCCTACCACACTGGACTAAAACATCGGGCAGGGTATTGGAGCCAGGATCTCCACGTTCTCTCCCCAGACCTTAGGGGATCCAGGATTCCTTTCGGCACCTGGGAGACTGGGGCTGGGAGGCCAGAGATGGCCAGTGGGCTGGGCGGAGAGCTGCTGGGTAGGGTTTCTCCCTAGTTGGCCCATGAGGCAGTCCAGGTGCTCAGAGAGCCGCTCTGTGACACCCCAGTGGACTATGCTTGTGTCAGGGTGGACCCTCATCTCCAATCTGCCCACAGATAAAAGGGAAGCGGTACTATTTATTCTGGAATGAATTTATGGCTGGAGCTCCACCTACCACAGTAGAATACAGCCTCGTTCCCTCTTCCCCCATGCCCCACTCAACTCCCGACGTCCTCCCTTCTGTCAGAATGAATAGGTGCACCGACAATGAGGAGATGGGTCAAGCCCTCTGGCCCCACGGAGATGGGAGAGGCAGGCAAGGTACTCGCTGCTATCTGTTGCCCACTGAAGAGGCCAAAGGACTAAAACCCTCGGAGTCCTGTGAGAGGAAGCAGAAACCAGACAGGCAAGGGTTGTAGAGAGAGATGAACGGAAGAGGGGCTGACCCCACTTAACTTTAAGAGTTGACTTCCAGGGACACATCCCCTATTGTTGCCACTGATGTGACGTGATGTGGCCTTTAATGTGTCCACAGGCAAAAAAAAAAAAAAGGTCAGTGTGGTCCTCACTCAGTGGGCTCACTTCCGCCCCTATGACTGAGGAGCACTTGGGGGAATGAAGTGCCAGGTCCTTAAGGAGTTAGTCAAATCTGCGTTCCGGTCCTGGGTCTGTCCCAGGACTGGACAGGACTTACTAACAGCGAGGGCTTGAGAAAGACACTGGAGCTTTCCAGGCCTTAGTTTCCTTGTCTGTAGGGGAGGAGAAGTCAGGTGTGAGGAGGAAGCCAGCTTCCCTGGGAGCCCCTGCCTGGGCTCATCCAGGAAGCGGCTGACGTGGGCCGGGTGGGGCTGGGGGGGGGGTGCGGATCGTCTGCCTGACTTTATCAAGACGCCTTTCAGACTCAGTCTTCTCTTTCTGGAGAACAAACAGAAAAAGGGACTAGGAGTTAGACGTCCGTCGGAGGGTGGACACCAAGCTGAGCTGCAGAGTCTCTGCTCATGAAGGTCTTTGCCAGGAAGAGAGAATTTCATCCCTGGCGTTTGGGGATAGAGTTCTTGTTGTTTCCACAGGAAGGACATACTGAGGGAGGGTCACTTAGAGCCCCTGCTCTCCCGGCCCTGGAGGCCAGGCCACAAAGCCGGTGTGGCTGGTGTGGAAGCCCAGGTCGAGTCATCTGTAAGCACTGGATTCAGGGGAAGATCTGGGTCCCACTCGCTGCTCACTCTGGACTTCGTGGCCCAGCCCTGCGAAGGGTCTGTGACCCTTTCCCCAAGCCTCCAGGCCTGGCATTCTTACTTATTCCACCCTCTGGAAGGCCTTGGCCTGCCCTGGGGACCCACTTCAAGTGGCTTCCTTCCCTCGGCTACTGAGCCTTTGAAACTGGCTGATTGTCCCAGGCCAAGCCCGGCTAACGGGTGGCCAGGCTTCCTCCCCAGGCTGCTGTTGTGTCAGGCCTGGTTTGAGCCTGGGCCAAGCTTGAGAAGGCAGTAGGTGTGGGGGCCTTCCTTCCAGTTCAGGACAGGGGCTGGGGAGGAGGGAGGGCCGGGCCAAACATGTACCACTGGGGTCAGGCTGGGATCAGGGATCAGGGACGGGGACAGGGCACACAGCCCCATACTTCGAGAACAGGGACGCCGAGCTCCGTCACTGTCCCCTAAGGCAGCCCGAGATAGCTCCCTGTGGGTGCCGGGCCCATGGCAGCCCACCGGAAGAACCCATGTAGGTAGCTTTAAGCAATCGCTCCGCATTTAACTCTCCAAATGCTAAGCTCTAATTTAGCTTTCAGCTCAGGGCTGAGACCCACTCTGCTGCTGCTTCCTGTCCTGTTTGGTTTTGTTTTTGACAAATAAAAGTTGTAAATATCTATGGTACCGTGTGACGTTTTGATAGGCGTGTCCATTGTGAACTGAGGACCACGATCAGTCTCCGTTCTGCTCCTTGAGCACGGATCCCACTCTCCAGGGGCTCCGGGGACTCCCTCCCTCGATAAAATAGCAACAGCAGTATAATCGTACTAATAGAGGTTCGGCCAGGCGACCTCACCAGAAGCAGACAGAGGCCTGACTCTCTCTGTCTGGACAGTCTTTGGACATTCCAGCAAAGCTCCACAAGGGTCTAGGGCTGGGGGGTGGGTTCCCAGGCCAGGCATCTCCTCTTTCCTTCATCCCCATCACTGTTTTAAGGTCTGAACCCTCAGAGAGCCCCCTGCCCCCCAAAGATGCTGCAGCCAAGGTAGCAAACTGCTGATTTCTCCCACTACCAAATGTCAGGCAGCGCCCCTGCAGGACGGGGCGAGGGTGAGGGAGGACGGGGTGGTGGCTGGGGGAAAGAAAACAGAAGAAAGATCGCCAAGGCCGTTAGGTGGGCAGAAGCAGCCAGCCTCCCCCTTCATGGCCTAAAGGATCATGGGACCCCGGGGGAGGGGGGTGGAGGGCTGAGGATGAATAAGGGGAAGGCATGCTGAGTTGCATGCTATTTTTGCACAGCATTTGCATGCTTTTCGTGGACTGTCTAGAGTACTGCCCGGGGAGGTGCCCCCCTCCGCCCCATTCTCTCCTCTCCCTCCTTCTCTGAGGTGCTGGGGTCTGCAAGCCCCAGAGGGGAAGCCATGGATGGGCTCCCCTTGCACCACAGCCCTATCTGTGCGGGGGGCTGCGTGGGTGGGGACCATGTCATGCGCCCCACGGTAGGGAAGCCAGGGCTAGGAAACAGTGGCGAGGGGCAGCCCCTACTGGGAGGAGCGGGGTGCGGGGATGCAGGGGGTCTGAGGATGAGGAGCTTCCCTACTTCAGGCTTTTTGCTAGATCAGGGCCCCAGAGGAAGGAAGCCAGATGACGCATCTCCTCCTGAATTCTTGTGAAGTTTTGTTTCTTGCAGCAAAGCCGGCTTTGAGATCAAACGCCTTTCTTTCCCAGAGGTCCTGCTTCGGCCTCAGACCTAGATCATCTCTGTATTCAACCCTGGAGGGCCTGGGCGAGAAGGAGGGGCCTTCAGTGACAGGGCTCTGCGCCTTCTCAGGGACTGTCTGGGCCCAGGATCAAACAGGAACACGGGTCCTGAGCAGGCTTTTGGGTGGGCCTGGGGTGCCTGGGCCTTAGCTGGCTTCTGACTGATCAATTCCTGGTGCAGGACTCTGGGTAAGCTGGAAGGAATTCATCCCACCCCGGGCTGTGAGGATGCTACCTCTTTGCACTTTTTCTTTCTGTCTCACGGTTTTTTTGGCTCACTCTTGCCATCTCTGTGATTATTAAATCATGAACATATAATTATGACCCTGCGGCCCTGTTAGCTTTCCCAGGGTGCTTCCCCACTGATAATCCCAGTCTCTCCGACTGCCACTAACAGGCTCACTGTGTTCGGGGTGGGGAGGGGACATCTACCTTCTACCTTCCACTCTTGGAAACTCAGCTCCACGGCCTGAGGAGCCGACAGGGGGCGGTGGGCAGCTGGAGGGCAGCAGGAGAGAGCACTTCGGTTGGGGAAGGCTTGACACCCTGGGGAAGCCTCCACAGGCCCCAGAAAGCAGGGATGGCCAAGCCACGCCTGCAAAGAGCATCTCCAAGGCCGTGGATTCAACTCCCAGGGAACAGCCTGAGTTCATCTCCCCTGAGGGAGACTCGCCTAGAAGAGACAGGAGACAATTTGTTCCAGCCTAGCTGCCTGGCCCGCCCACAGGTTCAGCAGACCCAGGAGCTCTTGGCACATGCACGGTCTGGAAGGCTCACAGGCTGTGCGCACACTCACGGGAGCTGGAGACATGTGTGGGATCTTTACACGCTCGCGGAGGCTCTGTGTATATCCACAGTTTGGAGAGCACCCCCTGACTCTCGCGAAGTCGTGCTCCAGGGTCGTTTTTCTTCAGGAGAAGTTCCGTCCTGTCCCAATTTGTGCACTTATGTGACCCCTGTGCTGTAGCGCGCCTTGGAGGTCACGTGGCCCAGCCACTTCACACTTGATAAAAGTGAGACCTAGTGGGATCAAGTGAGCTATCTAAGGCCACATGGCTGATAAGTAAATTTTCTTTTGAGTTACAGAGTTTAAAGTTTGGAGGTGCTAGAGATTTGGGGGGCAACTATTTGACAAAGGGGTAAAGCAATCGGTCACAATGCTACTTCACGACACCGAGCGTGTGCCAGGCTCTGTGCTTGTTGCTGGGGAGGCTAGAGCAGCTGGGCATGTCTGGGTAGGTAGCACATGGGGTAAAGATGAGAAAAACTGGTGTGTCCTTTGACTGGTCTCAGGGGATAGGGAATGCAGAAGAGAGACTGGCCTCAGATGGTGTTTGTGGGGGGTCTGGATGGGGCGCTGAAGATGTCCCAGAATTGGAAGGATGAATGAAACTTATCCAGGCAAGGAGAGAGGGAAAGGAGATTCGATTCCATTGAGGGAAACGTCAGGACAAATACCCAGGGGCCACAGCGAGTCTGGAGCTGTTGGATGTGGCTGGAGGGGCTCAGAGGGTCCTCAGGGAGGGGACTGATGTGGACGAAGGAGGGTGGCTTTGGCCTGAAGGGCCTGGGAGTCTTTGAAAATAGACATATGCCAACGCCAAGAGTTCTCAGCAGAAAAGCAAATTTAGAAAATAATGAACTTTGCTTCAGTTGACTCTTTTCTTCTCAAAACGTTGCTTTATTGTTCGCTAAAAAAAACCTTTGCCTTTAATGAAGGTCACTGGCAGATGTAAGTGGTGCAGAGCTCGGCTCCTTGGTGTAAAAGGAAGAAATTCAAACATACCTGAGAAATGCAAGTACCCACCCATTTACTAATGGCTTAATAAACTACTGCTTTGGGTCTTCGACCTGGAGGGCACCCCTCCAGGGCCCTCACCTTCGACCTGGTAAGCGCCCCAGCTGAGATTCACCCCCACTGTGTCATCAGTGTATCGAATGTACTGTGGTGGATAGTTGCCAAAGCCATGCTTGAGGATAGCGGGTGGGGAAGGGGGTTTTCGGTGTTTCATTCATTGCAATCGATTCAACAAATATTTGCCAGGCACCATTTCAGGTGTTTGGGGATGAGGGCGAAAATAAGACCAGGCTCCTGCACCCCTAAGGCCTACTGTCAAATTGGCACTTTGTGGCTGACACCAAGTTCCCCAGTGAGAAACACTCAACCATCCCGACAAAGGTGGTGGGGAGGTGAGAGTCCGGCATTTCCAAGTTGGAGCACATCTGGGCTCAGACCCAGCTGTTGGAACTCAGGCAAGTGTGTTCATCTCTTTCGGGTCACGAGGAGTAAGGGGGAGACACAGATTGTTGTTTTCCAGGATGAAATAGGATAAAGAAGGTGCAGTGCTCAACATCAAGACCAATACGTGAGAGGCACTTTGTAAGTTAGTGATAATCACTAGTAGCAGTGATCTTTGGGACAAACGCAAAAGCTAAGTGAGCCAAAAAGAGGCTTTACTATGGTGAAGAGGCTGGTAATAAAATTTAGGGGAAAGTAGGCCAGACCATACTTCAAAACAACTAGAAGGAAGGTTTCTCCAGGGTCAGGAGTGGGCTTTGCTCATTTTTTATCTCCAGTGTGTAAGTGCGTAATAGACATGAGTACTGAGCCCTGAATGAATGGCTCTTAGCTTGTGGCCAGGACCCAAGAGAGAGAGTTGGGTGGCAGACAGTTCCAGGAAGACTCTCTTGCATGGGTTATTCTGGCCAAGAAAGGTCAACAGAACCTGGGACATCATCAGGAACTGGGTCATTTGTGAAAATAGCAAACACATGGAAACCCACCAACACATTTCTGGAAAGAGTACAGAGAGCAGAAAGTTTAGGAGACACCAGTCTGGGGGCAGGGAAGGAGAGGAAAACCTTGGGGGAAGTGCTTTGGAGGGTCTGTGGCAAGAAACATCTTCGTTCCACCTTTGACCTTAACCTTCATCAGAGAATCTGTCTCACTGTGTACCAGTAGCTTATGTAGTTCACTCTTGCATTCAAACAAGGATGAGGGGCGGGGTCTCCCACTCAAGAAGAGGAATCCAGGATGCTCAGGATGGTCTTGGATCTGACCAGGGAAGGGACAGCCAAGGTCACAATGAGAAGTTCCCAATGGCCAGTCTAAGAGAACCAGGAAACTCCCCAAACTGGGACACTTCTTTCCCTGGTTTTTTGGGGGCAGAGGGGAGGGACGATTCCGGGATGTTTGGGCAATGCTTCCTCCTCGTCTGCTCATGGATTCAGAGAATGTTATAGTTGGATGGAGCTCTGGTCCATCCCCAGTCCAACACTGAGGACAGAGTCCTAGGGGCAGGCAGTGATTTGATCAATGAAGCTGGGACCAGAACCCACACCAGCTGGTCATCTCATGGGTCAGTGCACACAACTTGCAAATGACTCACACATTTTAACTCCGAGCTCCTGACTGAAACATCCAAATGCCTACCTGACATCTCTTTTTGAATGTCTTCAAGGTTCCTCCAACTCAGTGTGTCTAAGACTGAACCTTAACCTCCTCCTCATACTGGTTCCTGGCTCCGTGTGTGGTAACTCCACCTACCCAGCCCAGCAAGCCGGGAAGAAACCCACACACGCTCTCTTTCTCATACCCTTTGCATCCCATTGGTTACTGAGTTTGGCTGATTTCATCTCCTCAATATTTCTTTAATCCCCACACCCCTTTTCTCCACTTCCTATATCATTCCCCTGATGCAAGGTACCCTGACCTTTCACCTCTTAACTAGTGCAATGGCCATCTACCCCCTAGGGGCACCTGAGCCCATTCTGGATCATTCCTCACAGTGCAGTCACGTGCCCTTTACTGAGCACAGACCTAGTCATGTCATGCACACACAGCAGCTTGGGGAAACCTCAGCATCTTGCCTTCATCTTTAGGATAAAGACAAAACTTATTACTATGACTTCCAAAGTCCTACATCACCTGCCTCCTTCCTGACCCTGCTCGCTTGTCACAGGACACATGCTCTTCCTGTCTCCACACCAGCCGCACTGCCTTCAGACAGTCCCGCACCACAGCCTCTCCAGCTTCCCCAGCTCTTCCTCCGCACAAAATGCGCCCCTTCCTCCCTCGGCCTGGGTGGCACCTTTTTGTCCTTTAGATTCCAGCCCAAACTCCATTGTCTCAGGAAACCCTTTGGGAGTGGGTCAAACCCTCCTATGTTATGTTCCTGGAGCACCTGTCACAGCTCATGGTTTGCATGTGTTTGGTGAGTATTTGGCGAATGGCGTTTCCTCGATGTCCTCCAGGCTCTGCGAGAGGAGAGACCAGGTCCAGCCATGCCGTAGGCGCACAGGTAAGTGCCTGGCACGTGGGAGGCACCAAAACATTTGCTTGTGGGGGGAGTGAACTAACGAAGGCTCCATTTCTCAGATTTTCCCCAAAGATGACACAGTGAAGAAAAACCACCGCTTTGTGTCCACAGATGGCCTCCTGTGCCTCTTTCTGAGACAAGGTGGGAGGTTAGATAGCGAGATGCATGTGAATTCGGTTGTGTCACGAAACTTACATCCTAATAGTTTCTTTTATATGTTCCTAAAGAAGATCGCCATGTTCTGGTAAGTGGGAAGGAAAATAGACCGGAGTGATATGTACAGTAAGAATCTACTGCCATTTTTAAATGCACTGGAAATGAATAGCAGCAAATAGTGGGATACGAGTGACCTTCCTTCCTTTATTCTTTTTTGGTAAATTCTCCATTATGTATTACTCGGTAGAGAAATAAAAAGCATAGGAACTTTTCTGAATGTATTCACACACACACACACACACACACACACACACACACACACATACACACAATGGTTTAAAAAATAGAAGGTCATGCAGTCACATACCCAAGAATGGAAACCATATTTCCCCTCAGCCTGGGGCCTTTCTGAAAGTAGAAACCATTTCACTTCCCCTCTTTATTTCTCCCTGCACCATCCTCTTCTCATTTCAGCCAGTGCTCTTAGTTCCAAGTGCCAGAAAAGCAACTCAAATTAATTTAGGCAGGGGCTCCTGGGTGGCTTAGTGGGTTAAAGCCTCTGCCTTCAGCTCAGGTCATGATCTCAGGGTCCTGGGATCGAGCCCCGCATCGGGCTCTCTGCTCAGCGGGGAGCCTGCTTCCCCCTCTCTCTCTGCCTGCCTCTCTGCCTACTTGTGGTCTCTCTCTCTCTGTCAAATAAATAAATAAAATCTTAAAAAAAAATTAATTTAGGCAAAAAAGGAAATGTAGATGTTTGCAGAGCTGGGCAGTTCTGGGCAAGGTAACTCTCGGAGCTCAGAGGATTGGCCTTTCTCTGTTTCTTGCCTTGGCTCTTCTCCCAACCATGGCAAGATGCCCACCAGCAATCCTAGATTCCTATGTCCTACCAGCAGAGAGTACCCCTGCACCCTGGCAAAAGTCTCAGTGCTAATCCCTGCTCGGATAGCTGTGGCCAGGGTGGGGGCGGGGCCACATCTCCTACTGGCCAGGCCTGGGCCAGGTGCTAACTTCTGGTCATGGCACCTACAGGAATCTGACAGGTTGCAGGTGAGTGGTTCAGAATTGGAATGCTTTGGGGACACCTGGGTGGCTCAATTGGTTAAGTGGTTGCCTTCAGCTCAGGTCATGATCCCAGGGTCCTGGGATCGAGTCCCACATCGGGCTCCTTGCTCGTCAGGGAGCCTGCTTCTCCCTCTGCCTCTGCCTGCCACTCTGCCTGCTTGTGCTCTCTCTCTGACAAATAAATAAATAAAATCTTAAAAAAAAGAAAAAAGAATTGGAATGCTTTGGCCAGAATAAGGGGCAAGGGGCAATGGGCAGGCAAAACAGCAGGTAACCCACACACGCCAAGCCCCCGGCTATGCCCACAGCATGTGCTCAGCCCACAGTACTGACGGGCTGACCTGGCTCTGGAACCATCTGGGGAGGGAGGCAAGTGGAGAGTCAGGCAGCCGGGCCTCGATAGGTCCCATATCAGCTGCCGAACCTCCGTCTACTTCCATCTGTGCCAACCATCTCAGCTGAACATCCAGAAGAAGGCATTCAGAGTCTGTGCACGTCCCAGAAAGTGATGAGGAGGTGGAGAGCGATGTTTGCCAAGTCGCATGGAAAATTGCCCTTGAGCTTCTCCAAACACCGTATGCCCAGGAGGCGCATCTTGATAACCGGTGGAACTGGGGCCGGGACTGGCTAAGCAGGCCACTCGGGAGGGCCGGGATTACCTGGTGGCCTGCTCCCCTCCCAGCAGGCCGGGCCCATGGCCGACAGGGGCTCGGTACGTGCAGGTCAGGCTCGAAGGGATAAACCTCTTACACAACCCTCTTCTGCTGAGGGTGTAAGATGAAGAGGAAACCTGACTGATGTGTTCCCCACCCGAAGAGAGAGAAGTAACAAGACAAGACTGAAGCTGTACTCTGGGGCATCGGGCTTGCTGCACGGGTCGCTGGCAGAGAGACGGCCTGCTAGCCTCCTCTGTGCCAGGAATTAGGTTTGCCCCACGCCGCCCTTGCTATCCTTGTCCACTCGATTATTTCGGCCCTTGTGGTCCCTGCCCATTTTGACCACACAGCCTGGGTCCCGACCCACTGCGCCCGGGCGTCCTGGCACGGCGCCTGTCCCTGACAAGAGAACCTTCCCTTCTCACTCTGGCCCAGACCCTCCTCTGCCTGGAAGGCACCATCAGGCAAGGCTGGTTCAGGCTGGAATATCTGTGGGAGGGAAAGGCCCCGGGAAGCCTGAGCCCAAAATGAGGAGTAAGGTCGGCTCCTGCAGGGGCCTCTTGGGGAGATCTTCCGGCAGGCGTCACCATTTCCAAATACTCATCACCGAGGCTGGGAAGAGTCCGGTACAGGAGAAGGTGACAGAGAGCCAGGGGTGAGGAAGTGAGAGCAGATGGAGGCCAGAATCAGAGACCACAGTGCTGAGCAGCCCCTGAGCCCCCGGGCAGAAGTGGGGATGTCAAGTCACACCCTGCTGGACCCTTCCCTGGCCGCTTTGGGGAGAACCCAGGCCTGGCCCTGTCTGAACCAGCAGGCCACCGGTGGGCTCCTGGGGCCCGATGAGGCCATCGGGGGAGGCAGCCTCCTCCTCCTCAGCCTTCTTCCTCTGTCCCCGACCTTGCAGTACACTTCTCCCTGCTCCCTCCACCCTCCGCCTCCTCCCTGAGCTGGCCTCCCCTCACGCAGGTTAGAAGAGACTGGGGCCGAGCCCGTTTGCACAATTAATTGCCAGTGCTTGGTGTTTAAGACTGGCAGGCACTGCCACAGGGGGTCCTTCCTGATCTTTCTGCGGCCACTGAGAAGACGGATTGTCCTGTTCCAGGCGAGTTCTTAATAAACATTTAATGAGTGAACGAATTAATGAATGAACACCTGTTACCTGTTACCCTTCAGGCAGCCCAGAGAGTTACCATTAGTGCCATCTACGGCTGCGGGAAACTGACACACGGAGAAATTATATGCTACACAGAGGTACGCAGTGGCCAAGTGGGGTCAGAATCCTGTTTTGCCAGTACCCGCAACTGCACTATCCCAGCCCCATGGCCTGTCCCTTTCACCCTCCGGCACCCCCTCAGCCACCCCTTGGGATTCAGAGAGCCAGACTGGGGAAAGGAACAGGGATCCCGTGGGCCGGTGTGCACCCCGCTGGCTCTGGGCTGAGGGGACAGTCGGTGTGGGCTGCTCTCTCAGCCAGCTGATATGGCATCGTCCCCGGGAACCACAGCACTCTGCTGCTCCTCCTCCTGGGGTCAGCCTGCCCAGCACAGTCACGTCAGAGCCTCCACTGCAGCTGGAGTGAAACCTGGCTGCACATGGCAGTGACCTTTGACCTGCTGGCAGGCCAGATTCAACGTGAAGTGACCTCCTTGACTTCAGGACTATGGGGGAATCAGAGAAAGCAGGATTCCCTGGGATTTGGAGGTGGGAGGCGCCAGGATACTTCCACATCTCCAGCAGTGGTCGTCTGGCCCCCCTGGAGGGGCTCTCCTGGTGCCCAGAAGACTTTAACCTCGGTAGTGGACTTCATCTCAAGGTGCTGGGGAGCCTTCTGAGGCTCCAAAACCCACCACCATTCCTGTGCACCAGTTCCTTTGCCATGAGGCCCTGAACCTGGTGAAGGAGGGTTAACGATGTTAATTTGGAGTTTCTCATTGTCAACTAACTCATCTGATCTTTTTTTTTTTTAAAGATTTTATTTATTTATTTGACAGAGAGGAGAGAGATCACAAGTAGGCAGAGAGATAGGCAGAGAGAGAGGGGGAAGCAGGCTCCCCGCTGAGCAGAGAGCCCGATGTGGGGCTTGATCCCAGGACCCTGAGATCATGACCCGAGCCCAAGGCAGAGGGTTTAACCCACTGAGCCACCCAAGAGCCCCCTAATTCATCTGATCTTTTGCACAAAAATTGCGGGGGGCAGAGGGAGCGGATAAAGGAGTGATGGTCCATGACTAAAGCCGCTAGCCACATGTGGCAATTTAAATTCAAATTCATAAGATGAAATGAAATAAATTCCTCAGTTGCACATTTTGAACGGCTGGAGTGCTCAGTAGCTACTGTATTTCACAGCAGAGAGAGAGGACATTTCCATTAACTGCAGAAAGTTCTATTGGACAGGACTGGGCAAGAGGCTGACCTTGGCTCCCTGAATAACCTCGCAGGCCACTTTTGGAAACTGGGCATGTCCGGGGGGGCAGGGTGTGTGTGTGTGTGTGTGTGTGTGTGTGTGTGTGTGTGTGTGTGTGTGTGTGTGTGTGTGTGTGTGTGTGTTGGAAACTGGGCATGTCCGGGGCAGTGTGTGTGTGTGTGTGTGTGTGTGTGTGTGTGTGTTGGAAACTGGGCATGTCTGGGGCAGTGTGTGTGTGTGTGTGTGTGTTGGGGGCCAGGGCTCACCCGACCCAGTCATCGCAGCGGGGAGGGTTCACGCTTTGTGGGAAGGCACCACCTCCCCTTCTAGCCGGGCGTCCCCTGCCGGCTGGGAGCCGCGGGGCGACCGAGGCGCGGCCCCGCGGGTGAGGGGACCCAGCAAAGGATGCGGGCCGGCTGAGCGCGCAGAGCCAGGTCCCCGGGGAGGTCGGCGCCGCGGGAGCTGACCGAGACCCAGCACAGAGCAGAGCGACGGGACACCTGCGGAGGGCGGCCTACGCCCCTCTTTCCCCCTGGGTCACCCGGACTAGGGGCAGCACCCTGCTCCCTCCGCGCCCCAGCCGTCCTGGTTAACCTGGTGGTTAATTATTAATTTCTTCTCCCGGCTAGAAGCGAAAGTTCCACGGGACTCAGGCTGGGAGGGAGCCTCGGAAGCGCCCCCAGCCGCTCGTTTTGCGGCAGGAAGCAGAGGCCAGGGCAGGGCGAAGTCACCGGCGCCAGACGGCCGCCTTGGGGGATTGTGGGGGGTTGGGGGGGAGAAGGGGCGGGGCGGCGGCGGGGCTGGGGGTTGGGGGGAATGGCATGGTAATGTTCTTTCCTCTCCTCTGCCCCGCACACCGCCCCCTCCTCGGAGACCCCTCCCCCGCCACCCCGCCTCCAGGCGCCACTCGCTGGCCTCCTCTTACCGACCGTCCATCCAGCGCCCGCTCCCTGTGCCAGACTCCGCAGAGCGCCTCCGCCTAAATGGCTGATTTCATCTTCCCGCTTTGCTGGATGAGCAATCTCCGAATGCTGCAGCGAGGTGCCCGACGTGTCGCAGCTCAGGGGCAGAGGGCAGAACCCACCCCAGTTCTTCCAGAAGCAGGCCCGGCGTTGCTCTCTGTTCCCACAGCCGTCCAACCGCGGAGATGCCTACACCCCAGTCTACCAAGTGAACGACTACGGGAGTAGAGGAAATCAGAGGGCGGCAGTGTCCAGGCCTCCAGGCTCCCTTCCCCACCCGCTCACAAGTCCTCACCGCAACCTGAATCAGTCCGAAAATCCTGCCAAGGATCCATGTCACGCTACATTATAAAATGCTCCTGTGGACTAAACGCAACTATTCAGTGAGACACTCCGTCCGAGAAGTCCCCCTGCTGACCCGCAGCCATCCCATCTGTGGCTGAGATTTCAAGGCATTGATTCACAGGTGGAAAGACCAGGGAAGGGACTCATTCAAAAAATGAGGATGAAAGTATTCTGAAATGAAGCTGGACGCCGCGGGAGGCACGATTAGGTCTCCCAGGCCCTAGGGTACAACGAGGCAGGCAGGCGCCTGCACACTCCGAGGCAAGAACCGGGCCTATCCGAATCTATCTGGGAGGTGCTGCCCTGACCGGCATCACCCTGGACTGGCGGGCGCCGCGGGGGCCGGGTTTCGCAGGGAACCCAAGGTTCGTCCCCCTCCTCGCCACGAGATGTCGCTGCTGCTCATCGTTAGAGAGCACCGGGCAGGCTCCACTCTCGACCGGATCTGACTTCCGGCACCAGAAGCTCCGGGCCTGGGCCCAGCCTTCGGCGTTTTTAACAGACCCTCCGGGGAATTTTGGTGCACGCTCAAGACTGAGAACCACTGATACAGGTAGGTGCTGCTGCAGGCCCTGCGGCCCCTGAGGTCTTGCTCCTCTGCAGTGGCCGGAGTAACTCAGCCTGTCACCCACCTGGAGAGTTCCCACCCCGCCACCTAACTTGGGCAGGACCTGCGTTCTCAGAGCTTCCATTTCCCGTGTTGCAAAATGGGGGTAAGAGTACCCACCAGACAGGGTTGTTATGAGGCCAGAATGAGACAGTGTCTGCAAATGGGTCTGCAGATCACCGTGCTGGAAAGGTGTCATGGCTTTTGCTGTTTTATTCCCTGCACACCGACTCCAAACATTTAAAGTGCAACTGGTTCTAAGGGTTGCATTGTCTCTCTTTTCTTCTCTCAAGACCCCTATTTCTCTCCGCGCGCAGAATCACCATTCTGAGACCCAGGGAAAGCTATTCTCAATGCAGCACACAGTTAATAAATACAGATAATAAATAATAAATAAAATAAAATAAATAAATAAAAATAAAATAAATAATAACTAAAATAAAGTAAATATTTATATATTATTATATTATATATTATTTTATTTTATTATATATGTTGTATATAATATACAATATAATAAACATAAAAATAAAATAAAATAAATAAATAATAAATACAGATAATAAAAGCTCGACTTCCACTGAGCACTCCCCATGGTTGAGACCCTGTTTTATGTATTTTATTTAATCCTTACACAGCCCTATGAAGTAGGTGCTATGAGGGATGATGATAAAAGGACACTAAGGCACAGAGAGATTGACTAGTTTTCCCCAAATCGTGTAGCTAGCAAGTGGTGGGACTGGACTTGAACTCAGGCAGCCCAACACAGTGCTCATCTTCCAAGGTCTACCCAAGGCTGCCCCTAAAGCATGGTTCCCGTGCCCCTGTATGGCGAGCAGCAGTGCAGAGAGATGGGAAGAACGTTGGGTACAGATTCACTCTCTAGCTCTCTGATCACGGTTGAATCACTGAACCTCTTGCTACGCACACCCCCTCAGCAAGGCCGGGGGCTTCATCAAACCCACACTGACTCAACATTGCCATCAGATCTATAGACTGTAGCAGTCTTCCATGATTTCCTTGCTTTGCAGTGGAAGAAGTTCCAGGTTCATGTGGTACATTTCCTGCCCAGACCTGGAATCAGCCTCTTCTCCAAGAAACCCTCGTTAGTTTCAGGGCTAGATGGCATTTCAAGGCCACAGTCTGGGCCTTAGTATCCATCTTTTTAAAATTTAATTTGATCATGTATTGCATGGATTTCAAAAATATGTAGGTCAATAATTTTATTAACCAGTGTATTGAATGCCTACTAGGCATCAGGCAGTTTCTGGAAGAAGGTGGATTATAAAGAAGCATAAGTTATTTCCACCAAATTTCAGGACCCTAAGAGAAGTGGAGGAAGCCATTGGAGGGCATTTGTGCAATGAGGCCTCAGTAGCTCCTTGGGGACAGAGTCACCACGTGGGATGGGTAGAATAACCTGGTCTCCCAGCTGGAGCCCAAAGCGCGATGGTCTCAGCGTCTCTTCAGCTGGCGAGGGAGAGATGTTTGAGTTCAGGATGATGCCAGGTAATGAGGGCAGGTGACTCCTGTTGCCATGTTTACTGTCTCGGGTGGCCCTGGGGACTGATTGAAGGCAGGCAGGAGGAGCACAGTTGAGCTTTCTGGCAACCTCTCTAAGGAGCCCCTCAGGTGTGGTTCCTGACTTCTGCATAAACAGGTAGAAGTCTCAGGGGCCACCGGAGAATTCTGAGCCCTGTAATTGACCCCTCCTCGCCGCTGCCCATCACACAAGGGAGGTGGGGGTGGTTGAGTTTACCCCGGTGAACGAGGATGGAGGAAGAGGTACAGGATCGGAGGCAGGGCACCCACAGGAGCCCCGGGGGCTGCCCACTGGGCAGTTCTATGCACAGTCAAGCTCTAGGTCAGGGTGCGTGGGAGTGAGAGGTGTGGGCCTAGCGTTGGCTCCATTTCTCAGAAGCCATGGGAATAGGGTTCCAGCCACAGGGCCAGGCTCCATGTTCCATCAGCCTGAGGGGGCCTCTGACCCTGGGCAGCCATCACCATAACCACGAGTGTCAGCGCTGGCCTCAGGAGTGATGCAAAGGGCCTGGCCTTTTGGGTCTGCCAGTCTGAGCTCTGAAACTTTCCATAATTACAGCCCGAGCCTCGGTTTTCTCATTGGCAAAGGGAGACATTCAGAACACCATCATGGGGGCATCTGTGGGAATGAGACGGGCTGAAGTGTCAGAGGCCTTGCACAGGCCTGCCTATGGTGGACTAGGCCCTTTCTCCTGTCACAGCATTAGGGAAACTGAGGACCCGTGACAGGCACGGGGGTCCCGCAGGACCTGGAAACCCAGAGACCTCTGGAAGCCAGGCAAACATGGTGAAGCAGCCACCAAGAGAAGACGAGGAGGGAACCAAGTGGAGAGCACGCGCCCAGCAGCTTCCGGGGTATGGCTGCCATTCTCCCCCGGTGTTGCCTTTGCTTGCACCAGCAAACAAGGGCCAATAGGACGGCTCTCCGAGTTTCAAGAGAACCCTGAGGGGGAGTCTGAGCATCCTTTGCCCCGAGTCTCCCAGAGGGCCCAGCTTGGGCCCTGAACGTAGCATCTCTCCTGCCAGGGAGCAAAGTCTGTCTCCGGCTGTGCTGCCAGGAGCCTCAGGGTTTGGTCTGGAGCTCCGTGGGAGGGATGACTCCTGCCAGGACAAGATGGGACCCTGGCTGGGCCCCTGTCCACAGCCAGAAGCCTGCCCCTGGGGACAGGTCTGGGTCTGCCCCGGAGGCACCTCGCTGTGCTGAGGGCTCCAGGAGGGTCTGGAATAGGGGGGAATGAGAGAGCCCATTCCCCACCCTGCTCCCTCTCACAGAGCCAAGGTCTGCAGTATTGGGGTGTCTTTTGTCAGAGCTAAGGAGATGGGGGCCATGGACTCTACCTCTCAATGTGCCAGTGCGTAACACAGAGAAACGGACGCTGGGGTCCCCAAACCTGGGACTAGCTGCTGTTTATTGAGGGGGCTATTGTGAGCAAGGCTCTCGCTGGACAAACCACGTTACAGACATGCCTCCTCTAATCCTTACAGATCTCCAAGGAAGGTATTCTTGCCCCAAATTCTAGCTGAGGCTCAGAGAAGTTCCAACACAAAGCTCGGATCACACAGCAAACAAGTATGGAGTCTAGGTTTGAAACTAGAGAGTCCAGGTCCTTGAAGAGCCCCAGTCCTCATCCATAAGGCCCCGCTGCCTCTATGCCGAGCTCCCATGAGCTCGAGATTGCTTCTGGGCAACTCATCCCAGACACCAGAGAGCAAACGGCTTCTGAGGCTTTCTGGACTCGGGGGATGGGCGCTAGGATTCTCCACAGCCCCCGCACACAGCAACCTGTCCTGCCCTCCTCCTCGGGCTCCGGTGAGGGAGGACCCATATTTGTGAATAAAATGAAACAAAGGTAGTGAACGTGTTTTGTACGTGGTCAGGTGATATGCAAATGCAAAATGATTGCACCTCACTTTCCCTCCTGGGCACCATGACTCTCCAGCGAACGAGCAGGTTGGGTTTCTGTGTTTAATCCTTCTTTAGTGAAGTCATACAGCAGATTCATTCAGCCCCGCAAGCAAGGTTTTACACGACTGTGTCCACCCAGGACAGCATGGACCAGATAGATCATTTATAGTTACGCGTTCCCTAAGATGATCTTGTCCAGCTCTAGATCCAAGCAGACGCTTTTGTTTTTACAGAGTGAATTATTATATGCATGTCATGTTTAGCCTGTTCAGAAGACCCAGCCGGGCAGGGAGTCTGAATTCGACAACCCTTTGAAGAAATGTGCAAGCTAAGGAAGCTCTACAGTTCTCTCTGAGCATCCCACACGTCCAGAAAATCAGGTGACCTTAGCACAAACAGGAAAGCTACTGGCTAGGAAATCAATGAATAACCTTCTCTTTTCCTTCCAGAGTCCTTTTTTAATATCAGACTCTGGTTTTCAAGGGCAACGTAACCACAAGTCGAACACCTTGAAGAGAATCCCAGCACACAGGCAGTCCTAGTCTTCGCCTAGGCTAATACAGGAATTCCGGCACAACACCGGGGCTTTCTGGGGTGCAATTTCCTTCTCCCCGCCTTTACCCACGTGTACACCCACCGCGGTGGGTCCTGCTGTTTCTACAGGGTGGGAAGCTAGAAAGCGAGTTCTGACATAATTATTGTCTTACGGCTGGATAAAGTCTGGGCTGTTGATGTGGCATAATTTGTAAGTAGCCGCTCCATTGGTGGACGGCCAGATTGCTTCTCGTATGTGTCAGGACAAGTTTAGAGTCTTGGTTTCTCAATTCCCATTTCCAATTTCCTCCCTGCGGGGTTTCCAGAGATTCCAGGCAGCTGCCAGCTGCCACCAGAAGTGAAAGGGGCCTCTTGCCCCAGTGAGAAGCGTGTTGGGGGCTCAGCATGCCTGGTAGCCCTCGGGGCCATTGCTTCTCTGTGGTCGATTGGACGGCTCTGCTCTTTTTCTTTCCTGACTGGTGGTTTGGCAGGAGGAGGTTAAAGTGCCTTTGCTTTATCTTCTGAGGAAAGAACCAAGGGTACAGGTGAAAGAAACCCTAGGGAGCCTGCTGCCACCTTCTGGCAATTTCCAGCAGCCCGTACAGGGTCTCACACAGGACAGGCGCTTAGCTTCAACTGATATCCTGACTCTTTCACCAGCCCTGGATTTCAGATTCAATCCCTACTCCTCCTGTCCCTGGGGTCCCTCCTTAACCAGTACACCAACGGTATCTATCAATTTGAAAGACTGCGAGAACACCTCCTCTTCCAAGCAGCTCTCCAGGATTATGAAAAGAACAAATAACATGGAATTCCACCCAACACACACACACACACACACACACACACACACACACCACCACCACCTCCACCACCACCACCTCCACCTCCTTATCCCCCCAGATAAAGCACTTGTAACACAGAGAAAATGAGAAAATGAGATGTATTTGGTGCTCATGACCAAAGCTTAGGGTATACGTGTCCAGGGGCTTCTACCTGATTTGTGGATGCCATCAAGGCAGCAGGAGGCAGGGGAAGTTTGGAAGAAATGAGCATAGGTTATTGTCCTGCTTTGTTCCCCACCTGCTGTGCTGTGTGAGCAAGTTGCTTGCCCTTTCTGAGCTCCTTATCTCGGCAGTGTGGGAGTAAAGGGCATCCGAGCCCCCTGCCGCTCTGGGATTCTCTCGGTTGAGCAACCCAGGGACAAGAGAGGAGTGTGTGTGGTGCAGGAGAGAGAGTGGGAGCTGGGAAGCCAGGGGCTGCTGTCGGGGGGCGTCCCTGGATCTCTGCAGTGCCCTCAGCCGGCAACACACAGGCTTGCTCGCCTTCTCTGGCCGGAAGCCCCTGAGGGCACAGATGAGCCTGCCATCTCCACCTCCACCTGCGGCACCACAGGGCTGGCACAAAGTCCGTGCTTAGTGACCCTCCCCTGGGGAGAGGAATGGGGCCCGGGATGGGCAGCAGGGCCGGATGTGGTGAATGAAAACAGTGCACTTGGAGTTCCCCAAGGGCTCATGGGAGCTCTAGCCATTTGTGAGTCTGTCATACAGGACCCTGGGGAAAAGACTTCCAGAAAGAATTGTTCTCAGTCCTTTGCATGCGACAGCAAGGCATCTGCTCGGACTGGTGGGGAAGGATTGCACTAGATCGGCCAGTCTGCTGTCCTGGGCGCGTCTTCTCTGTACAAAGCCACTGCGGGAGGAGGCACCCGGCTGACATGGTGTCCCCAGGGATGACAGGGTCGCTCAGACCTGAGGCTTCTCGCTGTGGCTCACCTTTCAGGTCATCGAATAAGCGAGCCTGGCCCTCAGGGAGGTGGCTGTGAGAGGGGGCCCCGCTATGTGGAGGACAGGTGTCCTGGGGCCCACAGGGCAGAGGGTCTGGGCAGCAGACAGGGGACCTCTCGGTGGCTGGGAAGTCAACAGCGCAGGATGTGATGAGAACCCCCCTACTGGGTTTGTCCAGAAACCCTTCTGCTAACTCTGGATGAGGGCATAATTCTTTCTGGGGACCGAGGCTGAGCCCGGTGTTAAGGGTCGCACAGAGCAGCAGGTGTCGGCATGCTGGGGTGGCTGCCCCGGGGGGACCGGTCCTGCCCCCGTGCTCCAATGGCAGCATCGCCCCAACGATCTGCATCACCTCCCTGTTGCTAATGGCTCTTCCCGGGCAGCATGCTTGACCTCTCGGCGACATTTAAGGTTACACCCACCCCTACATTTTGACTTTTCCAGAAGCAGAGCCCAGGACGAGGCTTGGTGGAGGCAGATCCCAGAGCCTGGGAGGAGACAGGAGTGAGGGCACGGGAGAGTGAGACAGGAGGGAGGGAAACTAGCCCAGGGTGTGTTAGCAGGGTCCCCACCGAAGGCAGCAGGGTCTGAGTGCCTGGGGGCCCCCTGGGAATCATGACATCACACCTTCCAATGGATGGGAGTCTGGAGCATTTATCTGCCAGCTCCCATCCCCCATAGGTTGAAGACTGTCCCCAGTGACACTAGCTGCCCCACGCTTGGGGACTACACTCACAGGCGGGCCCAGTGGGCGTCCTCAGCCTCAGGTGGTTGTGAGCGCGAGCGGGGATCTTGTCAGTTAGAGGAACCTCTGACTTCAACAGAACTGCTTTCCAGAGCTGCGCTCGGAGCAGATGCGGGCCAGGGAGATGGGGTGGGGACACTAGAGGCATCATTGCTGCCCTTTCCCGACCACCCTTCCTCCGTCTCTCTGGGGGTCCTTCTCCAGACCCACTGTCATAAATTTCGGCTAATGCTGCTCGATCTCCTCTCCCTTTCCTAAATGTTTGCGTCCTATTTAATACAGCCCGGCGTTTTGCCGGGGCCCCGGGATGGTGTCAGAACACTGGGGAGACACATCACCAGGAGGTGCTTACTTAGTTCCCCCATGTTCCTTTGCACAGACCTGGGTGGGAACGCAGCTGAACTAAGCACAGGGCGCCCAGCTGCCCGGCGCTTTACCAGCCTGTTCCCTGGGGCCGGGGGAGTCTGTCCCAGGCTCTCTTCTCTTGTGGTCCTCTGCGATTGGAGTTCGCCCACCTGTACCCAGAGTTACCCCTTTACCCTGCCCCTGACGCCCCCCCACATCTGTTATCTTTCCCCAAACCCTTTCTCCTGCGGTGTGGAGCTGGTCACGGAGCTCTCCCCTGGGAGTCACACGGTCCGCTCCACGTCCACGCGGCCAGAGCTGAGCCCGGCTTCCCCATGGATGTCATGTCTCACCACCACCCAGGTCGGAGTGCCTGAACAACCCAGCGTCCCCTTCCTTCTTCACGCCTGGTTCAAACAGCCTCCTGGGAGGCCGGCAGCGGACTTGCCGCCGGGCTGCCCCCATGCTCTGGACTCAGTGACGCTCTTCCTCGGGAACTGACTCTAGAATCTATGAAGACGCACATGAGATGTTCAGGTCCATGCGTGATAATCCCCCTGCACAGCTGCACCTTCTCCCACGTCATTCTTCCCAGGCCCCAGGGCATCCCCTCCACGGTCTCACACCGGTGCCCACCCAGAGGGCCCCCATCAGCGTGTGCCCCTTCGGGCTCTGCTCTCCCTAATGCACTGCCATACGCCAGGCCCCCTCTTACCACTGGTTTTCCATTACTTGGCTTCCTCCCAGAAGCATTTCCAGCGTGAGCAGAAGGGGTTCCCTGCTTTTGTAGGCCTACCCTGCCTGTGCCTGGGTGCAGCCTGCCCAGGCCCCCGGCTTCCCCGTGTCCCCTGCCGTGAGCACCTTAGCACCTCACAGCCCGTCCCTGCCTGGCTCATGGCCGTTGCCTGCGGGTCATTGAGCTGTGACAGTTCATCTTCCGGGGTGCCTTCTGGTTCAGGGAGAGCCCAGGGACAGGTCTGGGACCTTCGCTTAGCACAGACACCAGGCTCGGGCTGCTCTCACTGTCATCTTCGATCCCTTGCAGGAAAACCCGTATGTAGCTGCTGGGGCTTGGGCTCCCTGCCCTTGAGGAGCTCTCCCTCCGCCGGAGATGCTGAACCCCGTGCTCAGGAAACAGTGCCAGGCACAGCAGATTCTCATGAGTTGAGGTAATGTTTTAAAAGTTGCTGCAAATGCTGAATTAGCAAATACTGAACAATTGCTCCTGGGGGAAATACAGGGTAAGTTTCCCAAAAGCCTCCGGTCATGACATTTGTGCCAACCATTCAATCCATAACCTTGTTTTGTGTGTATTTCTGGTTAAAGACGTTTTATTTACGTATATTGTTGATTCGTGAACACTGAACTCACGGCCAGGAGCACTGTAACTCAGACTTGGATGAGGCTCGGCTGTTTTCTCTGTAAGGCACATCCCAGCCCGCTTGTGCTTGGGAATAGCACACAGCCCTCCAGCACCGCGCTTGGGGCCACGTCAAATGGAGACTCACCAGCAAAAAGCACCAAGTGGGACAAGTGTGGCGCTAACCAGACTGTGAAAAGGACACTCGTTTACAATGTGACAGCTGAGACAAGAAGGTAGAGGGTTGCTTTGTTCAACCTCAGCTAGGAATGTGCTTGCCAGGCGAGCCAAATTCTTCAATGCTTTGTAAAGGTCCGGAATGACCACAAAAGTGCTATGAGCATTGATTTGGGGATAACAGATTTTAGCGAGTAGGAAAATTGGCCAATATGGAATCTGTGAGTAATGAAGGTTGACTATTTGTACAGAATTAAGAATGGAGCTTCAGGGAATGGAGGGGAGGGAGCAGCTGGGAAGACAGGAAAACTTACTAGGGTTTTACCATCGGACCTAAACTTCAAGGGATAAGTAAGACTTCCCCAGGTGGGAGGGCCCTTGGGGCAGAGAGTGCGTCGTGCACAAAGGCACGAGACAATGTGGAGTGAGGTGATTAATTTCTTTGGGATAAAGATGGGAAATCTTGGAGGGAACATGTCAGGAAGAGCTCTGACCTCCAGGAACCAAGGGAAGGGCAGAAGGTTTCCACAGCCATCCCTTCTCACAGGGCTTTCCACTAGTTAGGGTTGGGCCAAATTCTGTGGCAGAGAAACCCCAAATGGCTTGACCCAATACATTTCTTGCACTATTAGAGTTCAGCAGGGGTAACTGGTGGATGGCCTGCCACATAATTAAGACCTTGGCTCCTTCCAGACTGTGGCTCCACTGTGCTCCAGGACCTGAGTCCTTGCTGCCCATCAGCAAGTGGGAAAAGATGGAAGGTGAAAACTTAAGCCTAGCCTTACAGTGGCCCACATCCCTTCTACCCACTTGTGGCGCTACCTGGATGCCAGGGAGGCTGGGTGATGGAGTCCCTGTGTGGATAGCCGCTTCCCAGAAACGTGTCCACACTCGGGAAGGGGGCATGAAGCTTTGGTGGACAGCTAGCTTTTTCTGCCGCCAAGGCTCTCAGGTCAGTCTGTCAAAACACAGGGCAGCATCTGAAAGAAGTTGGTAGTAAGTGAATTCTATGCAAATGGGCCATCTGTCTAGCAGAGTAGACAGTAAACACTCTGTGAATGAATGAATGAGAAATGCATTATGCCTCTCTCCTCAGTTCCCTTTAGCTTAATGCATTTGAGTCTAGAGGGAGGAGGGGGGAAAAGGACAGAGAAAGGGAGCTGGGGCTTAAGCAATTCAGCTGGGAGGAAGGTGAGCGTTCTCATTTTTCTTGTCATCAGATACAATGCTGCCTTTACTTGGAGAAGGAAATGTGGCCACAGGAGTGGAGAGAGGGCTGCCTGGAGAGAAGAGGTATGGGTAAATGCAAGTCTGGTCTGTATCTATGAATATAATTCAGTTTAATGCAATCTCATTCAGGATTTGGGCTACACAGACCTTCTGTAGGACTCTGAAAGCCCAGCGCACGACCGAGTGGTTAGAAATAGTTTAGAGCAGTCCTCACCGTCTGGAAGGATGCCAGGGAGAAGGGAGCAGGAGGAGGACCCCCATAGGGCAGCCTGACATCTGGGGTCAGGGACCTTCTCCCATCTCCCCTTGATTTTTAATCTAGCCTTGCGCCCAACAGCTTCATAATTCCACATCTCCAATTTATTAATCAAGCGCCATCTGTGAGGCAGTGTTATGGGCCCCACTGGCGTTTCTCCCTTTGAATGGCGGCTGAATATTTAACTACGCTTCAGCAACTCCCATTGATGTCAAATGAGAGAAAAAACAAGTACCACCTTCTCTCTATAGCACAAATTCACACTCAGCATGGATAATCACAAAGCCTCCGCAGGCTAACAAATCAAAATAAATTAGCAGTCAACACAAATGCCAAGCCCTCTTTGAGTTATGGTGTCAAGGCTGCAGGCAGGGGATGACCCCTCTCCCGGTCACAGGCATCATGGAAAAGGGCAGGAAGGGAGCCAGCTGTGTCAGGAAGGAAGATACAAAAAGCTCGGTCATCTGCATGCATGTTCCCCGGAGCCACAGGTCAGGAGTCTAGAAGCTCGCCCCTTTCTGCGATGAAATCTTCCTTTTGATGGCTGACAACATTGACCTGTTCGATCTCATTTACGTTAATTGTGTGTGTGTGTGTGTGTGTCTGTTTGAGGGTGAGGTGTTAAGACTAATGCATGGCTCTAGAAAAGGGAAAAATTTTTTCATTCAAACAGAATGGTCAGTAGTAGACCCAAGGTTGTACAGTAGGGAGACAGAGGTCTTTAGCTCTGAGCCCTAATACTGTCCCTGCTCCCTGTGCTCCTGCAAGATTTCCATCTCTTACTCCTCTGACCCGCCTCCCAGAGGCTCGGCTGGGAGGTGTGGAGGGGGAGGGGAATGGGATCACCCAGTCCCAGCCAGCTCCCACCAGCGTGCCCGCACAAAACAGTGCTCCGGACCTATGTGTGGCATGAATCAGTGCGTGACCTGGTCACATCTAATCACTTCTAGTACCTTCTCCAAAAGGAGGGCAGAGCCTTCTTGTCCTGCTAGTCCATACTCCCCACCCCTCGAATGGAAATGCCTTAGAATTTCTGCCCCTGAGGATGTCCCAGGGTGGAGGTGGGAACTTTTGGTTACTGGCCTCGGGTTGCCGTGGCCTCAGCTGGCCCTGGGGCGGGGGCCACGTGGGAACTGTGAGTCAGCTCCCCCAAATGTGGCAGTCCTCCATGCCCAGCAGCTCTTCGGGGCTTTGGAACAGTTGTGCCTGAACTGGTCAAGAGAAGGAATGGATCCTGACTTAAGACCCCTGCTTGAGAAGCTGGATGAGGAAGGCAGAGTCACCCGGCGGAAGCAAGCGCTCTGCAAGCACAGAGTGGCTTATCTCCGAGGGAAGAGTCACGACCGGCAGGCGGGCAGGCGGGCAGGCGGGCAGGCGGGCAGGTGGGCAGGTGGGCGGGCCCGGCCAGGCCATCGTGGTTTAATTTCCCCTTGGTTATGCGTTCTGCTTTATTTTGCACACCATTAGGGCTAGATGTGTCCGGCAGTCTGCCCATCATCCAGTAGCCGGCATAGCGGCACAGGAGGGCACAGGACATGCATCTGTGCCAGCGCCCCCTCGGTCTGGTGGGCGCAGGCCGGGCCGCGCGGGGCCCCTAGAGACGGCACATGGTAAAGCATCCGAGCACGGAGACGGTCAGGAGGCCCACAGGCAAGTGTGGGATCCCTGAGATCAGCAACAGAAGGCTCCCGCCAGCCCCACACGATACCTCAAACACCTCACAATCCGTCACTGCGATCCACGCTCCCTCTCCTCCCTGGACTCTTTCCTCGGCCTCGTCCCCTTCTCCAGAAAGTCAGCAGAACGTCCTGCCCTTGAGCTCGCCTTGAGGGAAAGAGAGAATTCAGAGCAGCAAAGAGGAAAACAGGTGAGGACGTGGGGAGGCAAAGGCGAGGACAAATCTCTTCAGGCCGCAGGCCCCCAGCACCCAGAATACCCCCTCTCCTGGAGGAGGGAGTAGGCGGAAGAGGGGAGCAGCATCACAATGGGATCTGCCCCAGCAGCGCTGCCCCCCCCCACGTTGGCGCCCCCCCACCCCGAGCACAGAGCACGGGAAGGAAGGCCGGCGGGGACGCAGGCGCGCTTCACCACCAGGGTCTTCCGAGGCATCTGGGTCAGGTCAGATGGGCTCCCTCTGCGGATAATACAGCTCCAGGTGAAAGCGGCTTAGGTGGGTCTCCATGGCGACCGCAGATCAGGGGCTGGCCCGCTGCCTCTGAGGTTCAGGAGGAGCTGTGCTTCCGGCCTCCTGGG
The DNA here is from genome assembly GCA_028534135.1 of Potos flavus. Classification (NCBI taxonomy): domain Eukaryota; kingdom Metazoa; phylum Chordata; class Mammalia; order Carnivora; family Procyonidae; genus Potos; species Potos flavus. The sequence goes on from CM052893.1 coordinate 27,046,216, forward strand.
ACGGACACACACACACACACACACACACTCTCTCTCTCTCTCTCTCTCTCTCTCTCTCTCTCTCTCCTCTCTCTCTCTCTCTCTCTCTCTCTCTCTCTCTCTCTCTCTCTCTCCACAAACACACACTCCACAAACACCAGCCCAGGCTGGATCCCTCCTCTGGTCAGGGTTGTTTTCTCTCCGCACAACTTCTGAGAGACAGAGACAGAGAGGGAAGAGCATGAGGCGGCAGCCGACAGCAGCAGAGAAAGAAGAGGGAGACGTTTAGAATGTAGTCTTCCCTCCACCCCACCCTCCCCTGGACGCTCTCTTCTCCCAGGCTGGGAAGCAGAAGGCAGGACCTCCCCTGGACCTTTCACCTCCGGAGAGGCTGACCTCAGAAAGCCAGGTAAGAGGGTGGTCTCCCCAGGAGACTGTGGCTTCCTCGCCTGAACCCTGGAAGCAGCGACCCCACCTGAAACCTTTTAGACGTTAAAGCAGAGGTTGGGCCAAGCCTGGAGCCTGGAGGGGCGGCTTCGGGCTGTGGCAGGTTGGGGACAGCCTCCTGGGCTGTCTGAGCCCAGGGCTCAGATGGCCTCAGGGAGGCCTCATCCGTCCTCATCTGTCCCACAAGCGTCGGTGAACTCCGCAGGATCCTCGGGGCCGTGACCTGTCCTGTGGGAAGCCATAGGTCCGTCCGCTCTGGAACCGGCAAGCCCCAGCATTTTCTCTTCTGCTTTGATGGGGAGGCCTCGGGCAGGGGGAAGAGAGGTGAAACTCACCAGAGTCTCTTGATTTGAGAATTGTGACTCAAGCACCTACTAAGTGCACAGTGCAGAGTCAGGCTCTTGGGACACAGCCGTGACCAAGACACACAGGCAATGTGTAGACGTCAGGCTGTGAGTCCTGATGACATACCCAGAGGGGGGGCCCAGACAGAGCCTTGTGGGTGCGCTCCCAGGAGAGGATCGGGCTTGGGAAGAGATATCTTAGCTGCGAACATCCGGTCAGGACAGAGTTTCTTGGGGATCAGCCGCCCCTCCCCACCCCCACCGCGACAGTGGTCATTTGGGCCTGAGCACTTGACCCCTCCTGGTTGCACCTCTGCCTCAGAATGAGGAGGACTGGCTGCCATTCATTCATTCATTCATACATTCAGGAACCATTTATGAAATGTCTACTACATGCCGGCAGATTCGGCAAACAGAGCTCTTGCCTCTCCGAGCTCACAGCTGGCAGGGGAGAGAGGGAAACAACCAAAAAAGTGAGAAATATATTTGTTCCAGATGCCGTGACATGCTAGGCCCTCATGCCACGCACAGCAGGCACCCAGTTCGACCTCAGCGGGGGTCAGTGAGGGGCAGGCAGGGGGGAGCCGACCCTCGAGGTGAGTCTTAAAAGCTGAGCAGGTGTTTGTGGCGCGGCTCCCTTTGTACTGAGACAACAGCTTCCTGACCACGACTCCACCGTCCCTCCCTGGCTGGCCATGGGGCTGGTGGCCCGGCGCTCCCCAGAGGCAGGGGATCCTCTGGTGCCTGATGTAGGGGTCTCAGAGCCTTGCTTCTAACTCTGAGGGCACACCCCTGATTGTTCCCACCGCTGAGACATCCCTGCTCCCCTCCGACTGCTAACTGCCTGGAGCCAGACTCCTCTTGCCCTTGAGCTTGGGGATGGTTTTTCTAGCGTATCTAACGAGCTGCAGCTGGTGATAGTGTCTCCCAGGGAGCCATGGAAAAGACATGATCCTCAGGGATGTTCAAAAACAGGCTGAAGGAAGAGCTCAGAGAGGCTGGGGGAGGGAGGGGTAATGCAGGGGAAGAGAACGAGGGGAAGGAAGAGCAGTGAATGAACGAGCACTTAGCCAAGTGACACCAAAAGGCAGAGAGAGCATGGGAGACCTTTCCTGCTGGTGGGGGTAAATTGAGGCTACCCACTTGAACTCTTCCTCCATCCAGAGGGCTCAGCTCTCCCAGTGCCATGACCAGAAGCCAGGGTTAGGGCAAGGCCAGGGACAATGCTGGAGTCAAGCTTGTGCCAAACCACAGGGTCCTTTATTTTTTATGCTACAGACCCCTTCGGAAGTCTCTAACACCTTTGGGCACGTTCTCAGCAAAATGTTTCTAAATGCATAAAATTCAGTTGGGAAAGAAACCAGCTGTTCTGAAATGTAGCTATTTATGTATTTTTAAAAATCAGTTTAGTATCTAGTAATCCATGTGCCTCTCCATCAACTTGTAAAATAATGAAATCTAGTGGCAGGCCAATCCCTCCAGGAGCACATGATCAGGAGGGGAGGGACAACAGGGAGACAAGCAAGGACGGGCCTGTGGAGCAAGGGCACGGCTGCAATCCGAGGACAGCGCCATGAGGCAGGTGCCCACCCTGCCCTCGGCCGATGGCCAGCTCAGACGAGGCCGGCCGGTGTTGGGAGAAGAGCACAGGCTTTGGCAGAGTAAACCTAAGTTTAATTCCTCTGCCTTTCTGTCCCCACCAGATGCTGCCTGTGTCCAAGCCAGCTTCACTGCTCCAAGCTTCAGTCTCCCTGTCTGTAAGTTGGGGTAATAAAGGTACCTACTTCCCGGCACTAGCAAGATCAGAAAAGAATGTCCACATAAGGGCTTTATAAATGAACAGGACATTGAGGTTTACGAACTCAGGTAGGGAAAAGAAAACACCCTTCTTTATTTTCAGTAACTCCTAGAGGGAGCCCCAGCCTGGCGACGACCGGCCCCCTGCACACTCCCACCTGCGTGTGGCCGGGCGGAGTGAGTCGGAAGGCAGGCCTGGCCCTGGGCTGTAGACCGCAGGCCAGCCCAGCACACGCCGAGGCTTGCTCCCTCCACACCCACGGGCTTCCGTGCAGAAATGCCACTGCGCTTTGCACAGTGTGACGGAAACCGTGGGCGGAGGCGCTGAGGAGCAAGTCAGGTCCACCAGGTAGAATGAGTTAGGAAGGCTTCCTGCAGAAAGTGAGTTCTGAGTTAGGTTTTCTCCCCAACCTTTACATTGTGAATATGCTCCAAGATGTAGGAGAGTTGGAACAAGAGCGTCCTAAATACCCATAAAATAGCCCTGGAGAAAACCACCGTGAATGCTTTGCCCTAGTTGCCCTATCTGTGTGTATGTGCACGTGTGACATTTTTCTGAACAACTGGAACGGAAGACATTGCTGACCGTGATACTTCAGCCACGAACCTTTCAACACGGCCTCCTAAGTTGGGCTATTTGTCCCTTTTTCCCCTACAACCATAACACCATTTTTATTATTTTTTATTTATTTATTTTTAAGATTTTATTTATTTGACAGAGAGAGAGACAGCCAGAGAGGGAACACAAGCAGGGGGAGTAGGAGAGGGAGAAGCAGGCCTCCCGCTGAGCAGAGAGCCCCAAAGCGGGGCTCAATCCCAGGACTCTGGGATCATGACCTGAGCCGAAGGCAGACGCTTAACGACTGAGCCACCCAGGCGCCCCATAACACCATTTTTATACCTAAGAAGATCGACACTCCTTCCCTAACCAAAGTTCATATTCCAATTTCCCCCAGTGTCCTAATTGGTTGGTTTTTTTATTTTTTATTTTTAAAAGATTATTTATTTGAGAGAGAGAGACAGAGATAGGGACAGAGATCATGCACAAGCAAGGGGAGGGGCAAAGGGAGAAGCAAACTCCCCACTGAGCAGGCAGCCCAACACGGGCTCGGTCCCAGGACCCCAAGATCATGACCTGAGCCAAAGGCAGATGCTTAAACGACTGAGGCACCCAGGTGCCCCTAGTCCTAATAGTTTTAAACAAGGCTTCAATCAATGTTCGTGCACTGGAGGCAGGTGGTAGGTGCTGTTGACTGAATGGGAAGCAGGCATTCATCATGGGAAGGTTCCAGAGTCACCACAGTGCTGCCAAGGCCCAGCAGTGAGCAGGAGTGTGAGGGGACCTGAAGCTTACACTGAGGAGTCTGGCTTTGCCACAGAGGAAGGGGGGTTAAACTAGATTTGGGGGATGGGGAGGAATCGAATCCAAATTGTACAAAGTCCCCAGAGAAGACCACACTTGCTGTTCTGATGAGCCTTCTGGGTGTCTTTATTGGACCCCATTTGGCCATCACATTCTTCCCCAGACAGGCACAACACAGACTCAGTGGGGGCTCGGCTGTGGGTCAGGTCCTGGGGATGCCGTGGGCTAAGCCAATGACCTCTGGCGTCTGTGTGGCTGGCTTGCCTCTGTCCTGCTCTCCCTCCCTTTATCCCTCTTTCCCTCCTTTGCCCTTTTAAGAACTTAATCAGACCTGCTAAGGAGCCTCTCAGGACAACAGCTGGCACCAGGGACAGAAATAGCTCCAGCAGAAACCTTGTCTCTGTCAATGGCTCCCGCCCCAGTGAGGACTGGGGGAGGAGGGAGAAAATTCAGAAACTGCCCCCTGCCCTTAGGAGCCCCCACCACCTGGGCCAGAGATGCTGAGAGCCCACAGAACCCAAGACTCAGGGGAGGTCACCTCGCCCAGCCCTGGGTGAGCACCTGTCTTCAGAGGCCAGCTCAGGTCAGGAGCACAGCCTTGAACCCAGAGGAGAGGGGCCCTGCCTGGGGTTGCACTTTAGACCACACGCTGGCTTTCTTCTAGCCTCACCCACCCTGGGGCAAGCAGTCTGGGAGTTAGGAAGATGGGCACACCCTGAGGTCATTTCTCCTCCAGATCAGGCCTTAGATTCTAGGATCCAGAATTCCTGGCCCAGACAGTCTCCTGCCCTCTTCCAGAGCCTGAGCAAAGCCTCCTCCATGGCCCAGTCTCCTCAGGGGGGCGGGGGGGGGTGACATTGCCGACACGAACGGTCCCAGGTCTGAGTGTGGCAAAGAAGTGGTGGTTGGTAGGCGTGTGGATGGGCCTTAGATGTGAAAGCTGGGCTGTCCCCACGTGTTTGCCAGGTCCCTCACGGCGTGAGAAGAGAAGGGGGACAGGATGAGAGCCAGAGCTGGCTCAACCCATGCCCCTACGTTCTAGCAAAGAGCTCTCTCCTGAGCGTCCAAGAATTCTGTTTGGATCAGAGCCTGATTTTGTTATTATTGTTATGAAGGTACAGTTGACAAGGAAGGAAAAGCAAAACATATTTATTGAAATATTAGTTAACCTAATTTGTAACTTAAAACAAATATTTAGACACATGGAATGTGAGGTTCCATTTATGGCACTGCCCTAGCCCCCTAGCAAACGCGTGGTGCTCTGACCGGGCCTGGAGGGGCTTTGCTGCCGATATTTGGAGGCCAGTTTGGTGTGGAGATAAAAGTTGTCTTCAGTGCCTCCCACCTTTCCTTTCTTCTGTATTCCCATGCCACAGGAGGACCCTCTGTGGCCGAGCCATTTGCAACAACGTGGATGGGCCTTGAGGGCATTATGCTAAGTGAAATAAACCAGAGAAATACCGTATGATCTCACTTATATGTGGAATCTAAAACAAAACAAAAACAAAACACTGAGCTGATAGATAGAGAATAAACTGGTGGTTGCCAGAGGCAGCAGATGGGAAGGGGGGTGACATGGGTGCAGGAGGGCCAAAAAATACAAACTTCCAGGTGTAAGATAAATGAATCCTGGGGATGACTATAGTTATAACATTGTATTGCATGTTTGAAAGTTGGTAAGAGAGTAGACCTTAAAAATTCTCATCACAGAGAAAGCAATTGTAACCATGTATGGGGACAGATATTAACTAGACTTATTGGGGTGATCGCTTCACAATATATATGAATATCGAATCATTATGTTGTACACCTGAAACTACTATAATGTTACATGTCAATTATACCTCAGTAAAAGAAAAGAATGTTCTAGATATGTGCAAAGGCCTAAAAGCAAGAGAAAGCAGGGCACATTCTGGGAGGGAGGGAGGGTGTGTGTTTGTGTAGGACTGGGGGAAAGGGGATGTTTGATGAGACATGAAGCTGACGTTGTAAACAGGAGCCACATGATAAAGGGCCTGAAGCCATATTAAGGGGTCTAAGGACATTGCGAACAACCGAAAGCTTTTAAATACCCCCGGGGTTAAACACAGGCCACAGACACTGACTATTGGAGGCCCCACCCCACATCACATCAAACATCATCATAAAATGAATCCATGTTATGGTTATTTTTAAATAAAAATTTTAAAGGGGTTTTATAATTCTAATTTGAAATTATTATTTATTAATTTCAATTTTCAGATTTCTATTGATATTTTGAAGCCAGTGAAATTTGCAGGAGAGGAGGTATGGGGGTGACAGGCTCACAGCCCACAGACCCCATGCTCTATGTTATGGTGTCTAATGAAAACAAAATAGTGACATGATCAGGCTTATGATTTAGAAGGATCCCACTTCCAGGGCACCTGGTCGGCTCAGCTGTTTGAGCATCTGACTCTTGATCTCAGTTCAGGATTTGATCGCAGGGTTGTGAGCCCTACATTGGGCTCCAGGCTCAGCCCTACATTGGGCTCCAGGCTCAGCCCCACTTTGGGCTCCAGGCTCAAAAAAGAAAAGAAAAAGATCACATTTTCTAAATCTTTGAGTGGAAGCTGTTCAGTGGGTATGGGATTTCAATTTTGCAGGATGAAAAAGTGCCAGAGATCTGTCGCATAACAATTCGCTTATCATTACCACTACTGTAATGTACTCTTAAAAATCTTTCAGGTGGTAAACTTCATGTTATTTGCTTTTTTTTTTTAAACCACAATAAAAGGGAAATAGAGTGGAGATTAGATCAGAAGGACCAGCCCTGGGTTGCCGGCTAGAAGCAGCTATAATACATCTGGCAGGTGGTCAAGACCAAAACTAAAGGAGGGACAGAAAATGGATAGATTTAGGAGAATTATAATATTTAAATTTGGGAGAATTAACAGGAATTGGATGTAAGATTTGACAGATGGGGCAAAAGGAAGAGATGAGGATGATGCATCGGATTGGGCAACTAGGTTATGCCCACTGGCAGGCCGGGGCCAGGGAGAAGCAGCAGCTACAGGAGAGATGTGGGAGCTGCGGGTTAAGGTGTGAGTGGCGGCTGCTAGGGGAGGTGTCCAGGAAGCATCTGGACACCGGGACCTGGAGTTCAAGAGACAAATGGCTTTTGGATTTTGATTTGGGAGCTATCGACATTGAGGAAGTAATTGGAGACGTGTGAAAGGATAAGGCTATTAAAATAAGACAGCCTTGGACAGAGCCCCAAGGAACAGCAACAACCTAAGGAAGGCCAGGGGAGTGGTGCCCATAAAGGGTCTGAGAGCGAGTCCCAGGAGGCAGACTGAGGCACGAGGCAGACCAGAGCGGGACCTAGACCAAAGATTGTGGCTTAATGGAAGCCATCGGAAGAGTCTTTCCACAGGAAGGAATGGTCAGTGAGGTTGTGCTGGGAAGCCTCAGATGAGTTGGGACTCGTGCTGTTGGTAGGGGTGTGGCAGGGAGTGAAGGGTGTTTAGAGTGGGGAGGGTGTCTGAGGCAAGTTACATTCATTCCAAGGCATCACATCCCTCTATCCTGAGTCCTACTGGTCTCTTCCTCATTCATTCATCTTCCAGGCTGGTGAAACTCAAGGGACAGGTGCCCAGCATTGAGGGGCAGGTGCAGTACGGCCTGGTGATGGGGGGGCGATGCTGGGATGGAGGGGTTAAGGGAGGTTAACCAAAGATGTCTTCCTGGGGAAGGAGGGCCTGGGCCAGGTTTGGAAGCATCCTAGTGTGAGGCTCAGTGGGACAGAGAGGCGGGAACCACTCTAGCAGGGAACCCCACGTGTCCTCATGACCGCACAGCTCAGCCAATATCTCATCCTGAGCAGGGGTCTCCAAGTGACAGGAGAGTGTGGAGCCATGGGGGCCAGAGGAGATTGTCTTTCCCATGGCCGCTGACAAATGCCCCCTCATTCGGGGGAGGTCAGATCTGTGGGGCTCGCTCTTTCACCATCATGGATGCCTCCATCCATCATTCGTTCCTTTGTTCGTGCACTCACTCATTCGTTTGGCATTTATTAAGCACCACAGCTGTACTATCCAGCACCAGAGAGGGATGCATGAATAGGGCATGGTCCTCGCCCATGTATGACACACAGAGACCGGGAGGCAGATGGTCACGCTCCATGAAGTGTCTCTGGTGTTGTGAAAAATGTACAGAGTGCAGTCAGGGGACAAAGTGGAGAGTGGTCACATCAGGAAAAGTGTGTCAGGGAAGGTGTCAGGAAACGCCTCCGGAGAGGAGCTGAGCCTGGCACTAAGTCCCCAGGCAGGGGAGGGAGGGACACTGAGAGAGCATGGGGCTGGGAGTGGCCCAGCACCATCAGCAGCCCCTGCAGGGACTGGTAACCCATCCAGACTTCAAGTGCCCTTCACGGGCTTGAATGAACACCTGAAATGACACCATTCACTCTTTTGCTGTTAAGCATCAACCTGACCCTTGTACTTGTAAAAACACAAACAACTGCCACTGTAGGAAACATAGCACATTCAGTTACAAGCGGACCCATTGCCTGATTCAACCAGATCCCTTGGCCTTGGGTAGAGGCTCCTGATGCTCACGGCTCTCAGGACGGAACACAACCCACCTCCATCCCCCACCCCGTTCCCTGCACTACTGCCCAGCTTTATGATTCTGAACGCATGAAGCAGTTAAGGGCAGAGAAGAAAATCTCCTAACTGTCCCGATCCCAAGAACAGAATCTGATGGTCTGTGTCCTTCCCTCCCAACCTCCCCGGGAAGGAGTCGGGGTGTAATTTGAGGCCCCACTGGTGATAGGCTTAGCTGAGTGGAGGATGAGAGTTTTAAACTTCCTAAATATAATGGTTGCTAAAGGAATTGGTGGTTCATGGGTAAAGAGGAGGTTTCATTGGCGCCACTCCAGAAGGCTATTATTGTCCCATAATACTTTTCCTGTTTGTGTCTGATTCTCAAGCATTAACAATTCATTTCTCTGCAGGGTGGTGGGAGGGCTGCCTAAAAATGTGTGTGTCTCCATGCTTCACGGCTACGTTGTTGAAACTGAGTTCATCCGATCACTTTTCTCAGCATCTAGAAAGTCTGGGCAGGAAGACCATTGGCGCAGGAATGGGGAGCTCCTTGGAGGGGGGGAAGGCATAGACATGGGAATTGGGGCATCTCAAAGACCCAGCTTAGATTTTGGCCCAGGAATGGCCCTCACCTTCACTGCTGTCAGAAGCACAACCCCATTTTCTGACAGGCATCAGGGAATGCCTGAGATGGTACTTCATTTATTCATTTATTCATCCATCCATCCACCCATCCATCCACCCACCCATCCTTCTGTCCGCCCATCCATCCATCTATCCATCCACCCATCCATCCACCCGTCCGTCCATCCACCCATCCACACATCCATCCATCCACCCATCCACACATCCACCCATCCACCCATCAATCCACCCCTCCGTCCATCCATCCATCCATCCATCCATCCATCCGTCCGTCCGTCCATCCGCCCGTCCATCCACCCATCCATCTACCCGTCCGTCCATCCATCCATCCGTCCATCCATCCACCCATCCACACATCCATCCATCCACCCATCAATCCACCCGTCCGTCCGTCCGTCCATCCATCCATCCATCCGTCCGTCCATCCGCCCGTCCATCCACCCATTCATCCATCCACCCATCCATCCACCCGTCCGTCCGTCCGTCCATCCATCCATCCATCCGTCCGTCCATCCGCCCGTCCATCCACCCATTCATCCATCCACCCATCCATCCACCCGTCCGTCCACCCATCCATCCATCCACCCGTTCGTCCACCCATCCATCCGTCCACCCATTCGCCCATCCATTCACCCATCCAGTCAGCCATTCACCTATCCATCCATCCATCCATCCATCCATCCACCCATCTATCCATCCATCCATCCACTCACCCACCTACCCACCCATCCATCTACCCATCCACCCACCCCTCCAGTCAGCTATTCACCAAAGCTGTATTGTAAAAGACCTTGTGGAAATATGATGAGTTAAGGTCCCTGCTCCTGAAGCTGATGCTCCTTGCACATGTCTCTCCTTGTTCCATGGCTGGGTCTCCACCCGGGACACCTTCTCCATCAGTCCATGTGTCTGAAGCCGGCATTCCCCCTTCAGCCTGCTCTTGTCCGCAAGCCTTCTATGACCTCCTTCATCCCCCAGAGTCACTCCTTCCCCTCCCCATCAGTACTCACAGTATGCTTCACCACTCCCATTTACCTCTTTCCACTGACATCTACTGGGCAGCAGGATCCCTTACATGCTTTCCTGTTTGTGTTTTTCCACAGATGTGTACACAATGCTTGATTAGTGCTTCTGAATGAATGAATGAACGGTAGGTAAGTTGTGTCCTTTGCAGGATGAGGTCAACCCCATACAGTTCCAAGCTTCCTTCAGCGGCAGGCTGGGGCATTAAGAAACTCAGGGTGTTTTCCTGTTAGGTTGACAGAAGATGGAGTCATGTATTTTTTTCCCCTTAAATTGTAGGGATAAGACTGTGCTCAGCCATACACAGTATATTTCTTTCTTTCTTTGGAGTTCTCGGGGATTCAGGAGGCAGCTTCCCTGGGCTCAGCCCTCAGGATGTATTAGGGATCATTATAACCATGAGACTACCGTACTTTTATGTGGTGCTTAGAGCACTCCAAGTTTATTCACAACTGCTGCTCATGACAGCCCAATCTTGTCTTCCAGAATTAGAAACGATGGCTCAGAAAGGTTAAGCAACTTACTCCAGGCCACCCAGCTGTGACGGTGGGGCAGGTCTTCTCTCTTGGGTCTCAGCTCTCCTCCTTCCCCCTGGCTCTCCCCGCCCTAACTGACAGAGGGGCCCAAGAAAGACGCACTCCTGCCCTGTCTCAGCAGGGGCTGGGGGGGCCATGTCCCTCATCCCCTGGCTGCGGTGGAATGAAGTCCCCCCACGGCTGTCCTCCCGGAGGCCGGCCAACATGGTGCTGGAGACGCTCATGATGGAGCTGGCGGGGCAGATGCGAGAGGCAGAGAGGCAGCAGTGGGAGCGAGGCAATGCAGTCAGGAAGATCTGCACCGGGGTCGACTACAGCTGGCTGGCCAGCGCCCCCCGGCCCACCTACGACCTCAGCCCTGGAGAGCGGCTGCAATTGGAGGACGTCTGTGCCAAGATCCACCCATCCTACTGTGGGCCCGCCATCCTCAGGTAACCCCTGCATGGGCACGGGGCCCGGCGGGTGCACTGTCGCTCCAGGGGTGTGGCTGCAGGGAGAGGGGCCTGAGGCCACCAGGACTGGAGTCGGGGCACCTGTGTGACCCAGGGATCTGTTAAAAGGAGTGAGGCAGAAGGAGGAATCTCCAAGAGCCCAGAGCACACCAGGCCAGAGCTAGGGGTTCAGAAGGAGGCAGGAAGCAACTCCTGGGGGCACAGAACTTTTGATGGGAGAGAACCCCAGGCCTTTGAGCTTTCTGTTCTCCCTGGATTATCACTACCCTGGATTTCAACACCGCTGGCTCTTTCTCCTTCATCAGTCTATCGTCTATATTAACTTCTTAGAAAGGTTTTCCAGACAATCTTTCCAAAATTCGGTTTTTAATTATCCTATGTCACACTAGCATTCATAACAGTTTGCTTCAGGGGACTGTGCATGTGTGTGCATTTGTGTGCGTGTGGGTGTGTGTGTGGTGTTCCGAGGCCTGGAGCATTGAACATGTAGAGATTTAGAGCTTGGGTACTACATCCAATATGTAGTATTGAATATATATTGAATATAAATGTTCCTGAATATAAATGTAACCTTAAAGTTCTGACTCACATGGCCCAGTCTTGGTTGGGTTCATGTTAAAGTCGAAGAAATGTAGGCCAACAACCAACAATAATTTCAAAAGTTACTCAAGTTCTTCACATGCACTTCTCAACACTAGTAAAGGAACACAGATCCACAATAAAACATCTGACCATCCCCCAAATCTTCAGCCACACATCTCTTTAAGCAATGTAAGCATCTATTGTACCTCTTTTTTTCTTGGAAATTCTCCTTAAATCTCCTTCTCCTTAAACGCCTTCTCTGTTTCCAGTCCTATCCACAGCCCACTGGATTTTGTAGTCTTTTTTACCCCCTGCCCCCTTTCTTCCTCCAGGCTGAGAATCTTACACTCTCCAGGTTCTCTTGTTCTGTACTATGGAATCCCCCCAAAATGTACCTACTTCCAGAAGCACCTGGGGATGGGGGAGATGGAGGGAGTGAGTCATGGGGGTGGTGCTGACGAGAGAATCCAGGTGGGTAAACCAAACCTCATAAATGAGGAGGAGGCTGGGGACACACATATGATCATGATTACCCCCTCACATTTCCTGTCTCACTGCTGAAAAGTGTGAGAAGTTCTGACTCGCAATATGGTGGCGGAAACCATTAAGTGGGCTTGCTAATAACTATTCGTCATTTCGGGCTCTAAGCAAAGACATTTTAGGCAGAGGAAAACCTCACCCAGCCGGTAGCCAGGAGCTATGGAAGGAGTTTTGCAGGGCAGTGACACCATCAGATAGACATTTTGAAGAGATCACTCTGGCCACCTGGGAGAGAAGGCTGGGAGAGGTTAGCAGAAAGCCTCGCATAGGTAAGGCCAGGCCATGGTAGCAGTGGGATCCCCTTACTACTCTGCTATCGATAACCTGAGGTCAATGTCAGGATCTTTACATATCCATATCCATATCCAAATCCATATCCATACACACACACACACACACACACACACATACAGAATGGTAGCTATGACCCCAATTTACAGATGAAGAAGCTGAGGCCCATGGAGGCCGGAAGTAGCAGAGTGGGGGATTTGAACTCAGTACTGGCTGGAGCAGTAGGGAGGTGCGGTGGTTTCTGATTGATGTCAGCAGTGGGGAAGTGGCGGAAAGGGAAACTGACCCCGGGGCATGCGCAGGGAAGCCTGGCGGTTAGACACCTGCCCTGCGCCACACCAGATGACTCACCTGCAGCGCCTCTCCTGCTCTGTGCACAGGTTCCGGCAGCTGCTGGCAGAGCAGGAGCCCGAGGTGCAGGAGGTGTCCCAGCTCTTCCGCTCGGTGCTGCAGGAGGTCCTGGAGAGGATGAAGCAGGAGGAGGAGGCCCACAAGCTGACACAGCAGTGGAGCCTGCGGCCCCGAGGCCCCCTGGCGCTGGCCACCTTCAAGACCCGCGCGCGCATCTCCCCCTTTACTAGTGACATCCGGACCATCTCAGAGGACGTGGAGCGGGACACGCCACCGCCGCTCCGGACCTGGAGCATGCCCGAGTTCCGGGCGCCCAAAGAGGACTGAGCCCTTCCCTCCCCTGCCCAGAAGCCGAGCCACCTGCGGGAGAGTATGATAGACCGGTGACTGGTCCTGTGTCCTGGAACGTCCCCACCTGCCCTTGACAAGCGGCCCAAGAGGTGGCCCCATCCCAAGACATTCCTGTAAGATGGAGCAACCCCTCGGGCAGCACTCCCCCATCAGCCTCGAGGCCCAGGGTTAGGGCTTGGAGCAGCAGCAATCTCCTCCCTCCTCCTCCCACAAGTCAGTGGAGCAGCCCCTGCCCTGCCTCTCAGAGATTCAGGGTCTTGGCAGACAGACCCCCCCCCCCCGGGAAGGGGAAGAGTTACCCTGACTTTTGCCAAGATCTGGGTTCTCACCCCCAATTCAGGGATATCCTAGTCACCCCTTCACCCTGAGTAAGGAGGGACTTGTTGGGTAGTGTGCATTCTCTGCTGGCAGCTGGTCTCACCACTGCAGGTAGGTCACTGCCCCATGGACAGGCAGAACTGAAAGGGACCACAAGAACCAAGAGGGCCACTCTCCTCCGCTAGTGAAATGAATAAACTGAGGCTCAGAGAGGGCAAAATTCTTAAACCTTAAATTGCAGCCAGATTCCCCCATGGACCGTGAGATTGTTCCCATAGGCATAGTCTCTGCCCCTGAGTCCTTGTGTCCTGGGCTGTGATGGGACAAGTCCAAGCGCTATGTCTCCACCTGCCAGTAGTCTGACACATCTCTCACCTTGGAATTGGCATGGAGGTCTAAGGCAGCTGGGATCAGAGGTAGGATGCCCTTACCCCACCCCAAGAGTATCATCATGCGGGATGTGGCCAATTCTTGGCAGCTCCTCCCAGAGCTGAAGCTTCAAGTTTCCTCCTCACTGCTCTGGAGAGCCCAGGTCACCGATTCCAGTGGTCACTTCTTCTAAGTGGTCACGCCAAGGAAAGTGATACCGAAACCCCTAACTGGTCTCAAAGAACCAAGTGAAATGTTCTGGAAGAGCCTCCCTACAGGCTTCACTGTCCTTCCATTTCTAATACAGTTAGACCTTGATAATGGATATGTGGTGCTCCAATGTATGGAAGGTCAGGTGGCTTCCCCACATACCCTGGGCTGAAGTGGGGTATGGGGGGATGGGAGGGAAGTGTCCCCAACTATCAGTGCATGTTCAGAAAATGCAAGTGGATCTTATTAATTAGTCTAAATAAAATGCCAGGAGATAAGTCAATGGAGGAAAAAATCCATATATTCCCTGATGAGGCTCGGGAGAAAAAATGATTTTTAAATGATCTGGTTTGGGATTATTTTCATTCAAGTCTGGACAGAAAATCATAAGATGATGGAAAATATCTTACCCAATATAGTCAAGATGAAGGAGTTGTCTCATTACGTAATTGGTGGCAGTCGAAAAGCACTTAAATGAAAATATACACCTTAAGCTTCTTACATATTTTATGTCAAGACATAAAAAAAAGTTCATCCAATTGCCAAGCTGTGTTCATTCCTTTGCAGCATGTGTGGATTGTCTGATGAGAATTCCACACTTAAGTTTTATTGGCTCAGGTGTCCTTCAGTCATACCAATAAGAACAACCGGCATAAACAAATTTGGGACAAGCAGAAGCGACCCTCGGTAAGCAGACAGGTCACTTGGTAGGGGCAAAAGTGTTGGGGAGAGTTAGAATAGGACCTACTAGCTGCGAGCTTTCTGGGTACCCTGGATGGAGGTCAGCGTGTTTTTTCTGAGGGAATGGAATGTCAGGGTCAACCTAGTTCCGAGTGCAGGCTGTTCAGAGGAGGTGAACTGAGAGAATAGCTACTCAAGAAATGGGCAGAAGACATGAACAGACATTTCTCCAAAGAAGACATAAAAATGGCCAACAGACACATGAAAAAGTGCTCAACATCAGGGAAATACAAATCAAAACCACAATGAGATGCCACCTCACACCAGTCAGAATGGCTAAGTCAGGAAACAACAGATACTGGCGAGGATGCCGAGAAAGGGAAACACTCTTACACTCTCGGTGGGAATGCAAGCTGGTATAGCCACTCTGGAAAACAGTATGGAGGTTCCTCAAAAAGTTGAAATAGGGGTGCCTGGGTGGCTCAGTCGTTAAGCATCTGCCTTCGGCTCAGGTCATGATCCCTGGGTCCTGGGACTGAGCCCCACATCGGGCTCCCTGCTCCGCAGTAAGCCTACTTCTCCCTCTCTGCTTGTGCTCTCTCGCTCTGTCAAATAAATAAATAAAATCTTAAAAAAAAAAAAATGAGGTTGAAACTAGAGCTACATTATGACCCAGTAATTGCACTAGTAGGTATTTACCCCAAAGATACAAATGTAGTGATCCGAATGGGCACCTGCACCCCAATGTTTATAGCAGAAATGCCCATAATAGCCAAACTATGGAAAGAGCCCAGATGTCCATTGACAGATGAATGGATAAAGAAGATGTGGTATATATAAACAATGGACTATTACTCAGCCATCAAAAAAAATGAAATCCTGCCATTTGCAATGACACGGATGGAACTAGAGGGTATTATGCTAAGCGAAATAAGTCAATCAGAGAAAGGCAATTACCATATGATCTCAATGATATGTGGAATTTAAGAAACAAAACAGGAACATAGGGGAAGAGAGGAAAAAATAAAACAAGAGGAAACCAGAGAGGGAGACAAACCATAAGAGATTCTTAATCATAGGAAACAAACTGAGGGTTGCTGGGGGGGGGGGGGTGGGGAGATGGGGTACCTGGGTGATGGACATTAAGGAGGGCATGTGATGTAATGAGCACTGGGTATCATATAAACTAATGAATCACAGGCATGTACCTCCGAAACCAATAATACATTATATGTTAATTGAATTTAAATTTAAAAATGTTAAAAAAAAAAAAAAAAGAATACTGTTTTCCTCCTTTCCCACCACTCCACATGAACCTACCCTCCCCAAAGAAAAAGAAGATCTGAGACTTTCAACAGCATGTTCTTTTTTAAGTTGAAGTCACTGGCCATCCATGAAAGCCTTCCCACCTACCTCAGTCAAGACAGAACCCACCAGGCTCAGACACGGGTTGTCCTACTGCAGTAAATTCCAGCTGGTGACCCTCAAACCTATGAGAAGTTGCTCCTCTGGATGGATTCAAGTCATTAAAGGAAGTAATGAGATCAGCCTCAATTTCTATCTGTAAAATTCCAATAAGAACAAATAAGAGGATGAAACAGTTGGAGAGCCTCCCTGTGAGTGTGTAGTAGCGGCGGGCTGCAGGTGGAGGGGTGGGTAGTGCCCAGTGAGGGCTGGGCAGGGGTGTCCGTCTCCCCTCGGCTTAACAGTGCCAGCCACTAGAGGGAGCCAGTGGGGGTAGGAACACTCAGTGGTTACATTTTATTTGTGGAATTTTTCTTTAAATCTTGTTATTATGAAAATTTTAGATTTTTAAAATTCATAATACAATTTAATTTTTTTAAAGATGTTATTTATTTATTTGAGAGAGAGAGAGAGAACGAGAGGGGGAGAGGCAGAGGAGATGGAGAAGCCAACTCCCCACTGAGCAGGGAGCCCAACACGGGGCTGGATCCCAGGACTCTGAGATCATGACCTGAGCTGAAGGCAGCCACTTAACCGACTGAGCCACCTAGGGCCCCATAAAATTTAAATTTTAAAACAGAGAAGTATTGTGAAAAGTGTAAGAACCCTCCATATGCCTATCACTAAGGCTCAGTAGTTATTAGTATTTTGCCATATTTGCTTTAACCTATTTTTTGGTGAAGTATTTTAACATAAATCCCAGACAGCATGACATCTCACCCCTGAACCCTTCAGTATGCACTGCAAAGGAAGAAGGAAAGTTTCCTGTGTAACTCCAGGGCAATACTATCACTCCCAACAAAATCAACAGTAACTCCTTAATATCATCTAATGTCTAGTCCATATTCAAATTTCCCTATCTACTCTCAACATGTGATTTTTGCAGGGTTATTTCTTTGACTGAGGATCTAATCAAGTCCCACACATTGACAAGAAATTTGTAATTTGTTTTATATGTGGTCATATAGCATTTATTTAATTTCACAATGAAGAATTGCTTAAATAGAAAGTGTTTACGGAACATTAGTGTTAATAGGCAATAAGTTAATGACAGCGCATAAAGGAGGATAATTCTGCAAACTAGCCTAAGAATGCTTTATTCAGCTCCTTGTTATTTTCATTTGATTAAAATTCTTTCAAAGCAACCAAGATTCTCTAATACCTTGAAAAGTAATGTTAAAAATCAATAGTGTCAATATATCTAATTTGACTTTTCATTTGATGAAAATGCTCTCCATGTCCATGGGCTTTATTTTCTGAGACATGCTTGCAAATAGCGACCTAAAACTTCTTTTCTTGCCATTTAGAAACAAAACACTAAAATGTATCAAAGTAACTCGGGGGAAATCTCAAGAATTCTAGTAGTAGGTAATGAAAATAGTTTATGTCTATTTTCGATGCCATTACTCAACATGTAGTGAAATCTCAGTCTGTCTTAATATTCCTATGTCTCCCCAACATAACACGATATGTTATTTCAAAATTTATTCATCGACAAATCATTTTTAGACAGTTATTTTAAATCAATTTAACACCTTGCATCGTTTGTTAAATGGGGAAATTGGCATCTGTTTCTTATGAATGTTATTACATAGAGTATTAAATTAGCATTATTATATTTAGTCAGGTGCTAATCTAAAAATAAAAACATGGACTAAAAATCAGGACTTTATCGTACTCAAGGCGAAAATAACAGAACGATTTTTTAAAGTTTCCAAAAATTCCCGAGAGTTGTTATAGTCTTGAGAAAGGCATTCACAAGCCAACAGGAGTTGGAGTGTTTTCTAGCACATTGGATCGTAGTGCATTCCAGTTACAATTCCCTTGCTGGAAAAATGCAACGTTCCCAAAGCCTTGCAGGCAAACTTGGAAGTTCTCCAGCCCTGTCTCCCATCCCAGCTAGGATTTGGTGTGCAGAGAATTCCATTCCAGGAACAAGCTATTCCTCTCTGTGTGGCTGAGTCCTGAGGTTCACAGCTTATATTCGACTTCTGGCCCCTGCTCAGGGCTGTGGGACTCTGCTAGGCTCTCCCTAAGTGTCCAGGCTCCAGAACACAGGGCAGAGGAGATCTAGTTGAGGTTCGCCTGTCTTAAGTAGGAAAGAAATCAAGGTGCCGGGCAAAGAAACTGCTCTGAAGTGTGAAAAGGACTGGAGAAATACATCTCTTATCCACATAAGCCAGTCCAACAAGATTGCCAAGGACAGAAATGGCTCTGTCTTCAAGAAATTCCTTTATTGGGATGCCTGGGTAGCTCAGTTGGTTAAGCGTCAGCCTTCGGCTCAGGTCATGATCCCGGGGTCCTGGGATGGAGTTCTGCATCTAGCTCCTTGCTCAGCGAGGAGTCTCCTTCCTCTGCCTGATGCCCCTTACCCCCCACCCCATGCTCACTCTCTCTCTCTGACAAATACATAAAATCTTAAAAAAAGAAAAGAAAAAGAAAATTCCTTTATTAACATTTGAATGGTCCTTTGCACTTGACCCCCTTGATCTCGGTGAATCTTGACCCTGAGGCAAGGCCCATTCTATTTTGTCTCAGGTGATAGGCACGGGGCCCACCTAGACCTGGAAGTCAGGGCTCCTGTCACCTGCCTCACTGCTTCTCAGTGTTCCAGATAAGGATCTGGATCCCCTCTCAGAACCACCCCTCAGAGCCTCACCACTGTACCTCTCACACAGGGATGTAAACTTAGGGGGTGTTTCTGGTCACTCCTTCCCCCTCCGGGCCATTCGACTGCCTCCATTGGTCTGTGAAATCCTTCAGCACAGGAGCCACGTCTTTTATCTCTGAGTCTCCACCTTCTGGGCACAGAGTAGGCACTTTTCAAATGTGCGTAATGGATGGGTGCATGTGGACACCAACTTGGAAGCAGGGACACAGTGGAGCTGAAGGCACCACGAATGAATGAGGCATTCATGATGTATCCACATCATTCACTGGATCCAGTTCTATGAGGCCAGGGTCCATGTCTGATTTGAGTGTATATCTCCCAAAATATGCCTGGCACATTGTAAGTGGTCAATACACTTCCTAAGAATTCATTCATTTATTTATCAAGTATTCACTGAGTGCCTCTATGTGTAGTAACTATAAACCAGATGGAACAGGGGTGCGGTTACCTGTAAGGGTTCCAGCATGATAAAACAAAACCGAGCTTTTGGCTCTTCTCTGAAACACCCTGGAAGGCTTCCTGGAGGAGGCAGGATTTCCCAAGGGCATGTTTGGTCAAAATGACCCAAGTGTGTGTGTTCTCGAAATGAACTCAGATGGCTATCATCCTTTATTTTGCCCGTGCCTTTCCTTGTTCAGGGTAGGCCCCGAGGAGACACTTCTACCTAGCATTTTGACCTTACTAGAAACAGGTTCTCTGGGAAGAGACAGAGGAGGAAGGACTCTAGAAAGACTGTATTTTCCCTAGGTCCCCAGGCCTAGACCAGATAAAAGCTTAAATTAATTCTTTCTGGGATTCAGAAGATGATACAGAAACCAACAAGGGGGAAGCTTTCCCTACGGGAAACCACAGAGTGCCATGTAACTCCAAGTTTGTCAGGGTCCTGAGACAGGGATATGTGGACGATTCACCCTCTTCTGTGAATCCTTCTTGCTTTTGTCTGGAGGTGAGGGCTGGGTGCTACACAGAGGTGTTGGGGCAGGGCTGGGACACTTGGAGGCTTCTGCTCCTCAGAGCGGGCATTTATCGCAACTGAGAGCAGGGGTTAGAAGACAGCATGCACACACCTCGCTCAAGCAAAATTCAATTTCAGAGTGCAAATTCAAATTCGCACTTTCGAAAGGAACAGTTCTTGGCCCGACAAAATAATTCCCCATGAATTTCCTTAAGGGGTAAGTACTGAAAATAGGATTTAGTTTACAAAGAACGAAAATATACTATGAAATTTTGGGGGAACTTATCTCTTGCCAAAGGATACACACATCTCTAGGTCGATTATAAAATCCTACAACCAGAACAAACCTCCAGAGCTCAGCCTGGTCCTGATTCCTGCCTCCAAGAAAAAGGGACTTAATCAATCCTTATTGACAACCACTGTATACAGAGCTCCATGCCAGGACCTGCAAACACACTGCAGATTTATTATAATTTCCAAAAGTGGAGGGTTTACCACCTCTTGGGGACAGAGTCTAGGCCAATGCTGTTGTACTTATCAGGAGTTTTAGTTGCTGGTGAGAGAAACCCAGATCAAACTGGCAGAAAGACCAAAGGGCATTTATGACCCGCAGGGTCAGCTTCATGGGTATGAGACCTATAAAGTCACACAGGGCCCCACGCCCAGAAAGGCCCATACTTGGTTTAATGCTTTGCTATGGCTGTCCTGAAACTTTTTTTTTTTAAGATTTTATTTATTTGAGAGAGAGTGAGAGAGAGAGCGCAAGACAGATCACAAGTAGGGAGAAGAAGGAGAAGCAGGCTCTTCACTGAGCAGAGAACCCAGTGCAGGGCTTGACCCCAGGACCCAAGATCACGACCTGAGCTAAGGGCAGACACTTAACTGACTGAGCCACCCAGGCGTCTCTGTCTTGAAACTCTTAATAACTTTTCAACAAGGGACTCCAAACTTACTTTGGCACTCACATGGTTGGTCCTGATGGCACCCATAATTGGGAGTCCAGGGTTGTTACTGCCCAAAATGCTCATACCATGGAATGTGGGAATGTGCTCTCGCTTCCCCTCCCCCATCTCCTCCTCCTCCCATGCCCACCCTCCTTTCTTCTTTCTCCTTCTTTGCTCTCTTTCTCCCCTTTCTTCTCTCTTGCTCCACCTCCTGGCTCTGCCTCCCTCTGTGTGGTGGTTTACCTGTCTTCTAGAGTGGCAGGCCGAGGATGCTGCAGGCTGGCATGACCCCAGGTGGCCCTCCGGACATCCATATACCAATCCCAGAGAAAGGCTTTTGGCAGAGCTTGGCTGGCCAGTCACCAAACCTGCTTCTTCCTTCTGAGATCACAACTAGATGGCATTCCAGCTTCCCTTGCCTCCAGAATAGCCACGTGAATGAGTTTGGCCAATGGAATGTGAGCCGATGTGAAGGTCTCTGCTTCTGGCCTGGCCCATAGATACCTCCCCAAAGTGATTTTCCTAGTCTCTTTCTCCATTTGCTGGCTGAATAGAGCAGACTCTGAGGCCCAGGAAGAGAATGGAGCCTCAAGACAAAAGGAGCCCGGGTCCCTGAATGACTCCACTGAGGGCCACATTGGATTTAGAATGAATTATAAATGTACTTCTATTTGGTAAAACACTGAGATTTGGGGGTTCTTTTTGCAGATGATAGGGTTTCTGATCTGTACCCAGCATATACTGTGATTGCCCCTGTGTGGGACGCAAGCCACCCGGACCAGTCACTATTGCTGGAGGATCATGAGCCCATCTAAGGGCATAGGGCACCAGATTACAGCCCCACTAGGACCACATGCCCGGGGGGAGGAAAGTGGATGGAAAATACACACACGGTCTTGCAAAAAACAGCTTCCAAAGTTTACTCTAGCTCTGAACAAGAGAACAACCTAAAATCTCAAAGTTTCCAAAGATGTATTCTTTGAAAATGTGAATAGCTTAATATTAAAATGGTTCTCCCTCTTATTGACTATTGTAATACCATCTTAGTTCTGTCAAACAACTTAATATTGCCTTCACTCTCATATCGAGGTAATCCACAAAGGCCCATCCCTTTTATTTTTGCTTCAAGGGCCACATATAAGACTCCAGCTGAAGATCTCATGGATGACAAAGCTAGAAAGTTCCCTTGACAGTTTAATCATCTGTTGCCATATCAATCTTCAGCTTAGGTATAGATATATATAGGAAAAAATAAAGCAGCTACAGCTTCTCATAGTCCCTGAGATGAAGCTATGCCCACCGTTATCTGCTGAGGAACTTTTCATTTTGATTGGTTTTCTCTCTGCCACTCCATCTGCTCTTAAAAGGTTTCCTATCTTTGACTCGTGAACAGATTTTGGTCTACCTCGGTGGGTGCGGGAGAGTTTAATAGTGTGGATAAAATTATTGGGACTTTGGGGCTGCTGGAAATTCTGGGTTACAGTTTTCACAAATGATTCTCCCACTTCCAACTTTGCAAATCACTCAACCTCTCTCTGAGGCTATCAGATAAGCATAGCTATGCTGTCTACCTCCCAGGCTGTGGTGAGGTTAAAATAAGATCAAATGCATTGCAAACTAGAAAAGAACTTTCAAATTTAAGATCTGACAATTGCTCGTGACAGTCTTCCTTTCAATTAGTATGGATAATGGAAAGTTGACGGGACACACTGAAAATCATTTGTCACTTTTCTTCGTCTGGGATATCCACACCAAGTTCTTTAATCATTGCTCTTGAACCTGATTGTCCTAATCTTTTAGATCTGTGGTTCTCAGGCTTGGCTGCACATTAGATCATTGGGGGAGCTTTTATTCCAGTGCCCAGCTGCACCCAGACTCAATAAATCAAAAACTCAGGATGGGTCTCAGGCATAGGCATTTCTAAAACACTCCAGGTGATTCCATTGTGTAGCCAAGGCTGAGAAGCACTGTTTTAGGTTACTCTTTTGGGGGGGAAATCAGGAAATTCTCTCTTGTCACATCTGACTCTATCTGAAACTAACACATGCCTAAATAATTTCATTTCAATAGGAGATGAACGCACTTTGGAGCTATTATATTGGCCTTATATTATGTTAGAGATGGATGATTGCAAGATAGTCACATAGATGTTTATCATCTTTGCTTAGCAGTGTTCAGGAGATGCTTGGAGATGAGATGAGATGTATTTACAGAATGCTGAAAATACCTTTTTATACCAACTGGAAAGATAGAATGATGGATTCTGAGCTATTTTGTATAAACCTGGAAGAATACCATTCGGTAGATGACAATTATCTGACATCTGTTGTAGAAATTATTCATGAGGTTGTGTGTGTGTAAGAGACAGAGACAGAGAGTTGAAATTTAGTAGGTGGAGGGGCTGTCAAGACCACAAGGCAGCTGGCAAAAGTGAGTGGGAGGGTGGAGGTGCCATCACTGGTGACACTGATCCCCTGGGTGCTCAAGCAGTCCTCAGACCGAAGCCAGTACTGAGAACCAAGGGGGCGGGGAAGCTTCTCCTTTGCAGAAGGTCCCTTGAGCGCCCCCTGGTGGTCAGGGGGAGGCTCAGCCAGAGAGTCTATCCCGTGGGATGTGGGCCCCCAGGAAGGAGCAGCTCGCTGGTCTTCCACAGCCATAGCCAGCCCACCTCTCCCCTCCAACCACAAGTCTGCCCAGGATGGCTCTTGGCCCCAGCAGCAGCTGCTGCTGCAACATTACATCCTCCCCTTTTGGGTGACCTGGGCTCCGTTATTTAACCTTGTTGAGTCTCAGTTTTCTCATTTGAGTAATAATATTTACCTTAAGCAGGTGTTGTGGGGATTCACTGAGATGAAGGCACAAACGGCTCCTGGAACCAGAAGGGGATTCTGCTGAGTCCCCCCCTCCATGCTCAGAGGCACCTTGTTGCGTGCACTCTTGCTTTCTACCTGCTCACCTACCCTCTGTGTCCTCAGTGGCTGTCCCCATGGTGCAAGGCTGTTTCCCCAGGATCCGTTCTGGGCACCTCCTTCCCATCTAACAGCACATCACATTCTGTCCTGTGATCCACTTTTTTCACTGACCTCCACACTTACCCTGGGAGGTAGATAACGTAGCGGCACCATTTCCAGTGTGCCCAGCGTCAAAGAGCAAATAACTGACAAGCACAGCAAGAAAAGGACCCGCCATCTTAGAACACTTACCACACCTGCTGAGCATGGTGCACACATTACCTCATTTTACCCACACAAACAACACGGTGAAGCAGGTATTTTTATCCTTACTCTACAGAGAAAGAGGCAGGGATTTAGGTGGTTAGTGACTTTTCTAAGGTCATAAAGAGAGTAACTGGTATACCAGAACTTGAACCCCTTTCTCATCAGTTACAAAGGCCTCCCCCCATCGCCGGCAGTGACTTCTCTGGATTCCTGGAAAACTGCTTCTCTTCCAATAAAATCCTATCCTCTAGGAACAGCCTAGCACACTCATAGCTGCCAGAAGCACCGTGCTGGGCGTTTCAGTAATGCCTTCTCTTTGCTTGGAGACATTTCTGCTTAGGATAACTGTCTAATGCGGAATAACCCAGTATATGTACTCTCATGACTCAGTCCTTCCATGGCCAGAATCAGGTAATCCCCAGATACATATCAACCCCAGCTATTCTCACAAGAGTGCTTCAAGGGAGGAGAAATGTAGATTCACTCTTTTCCTTTCCTGTTCACTTAGGTGGGACCTTAGCCCTGAAAGTCTGTATCTTTAAATGTTTTTCAAGCAGCTCTATTATAAGCCAGGATTTTCAGATGTCAAGTCCTAACCTATTGAGTGCTTCATGAAATCCATGTATTGGATTATGACTAGGAATATTTTTTTCTTTTTTAAAGATTTATTCATTTGAGAGAGAGAGAAAGATAGAGAGCTTGGGGGGTCAGGGAGTGGCATGGTGAGAGAGAGAATCTCAAGCAGACTTCCCACTGAGCACAAAGCCTGATGTGGGGCTCGATCCCAGGACTCTGAGATCATGACCTGAGCCGAAATAAGAGTCAGACACTTGGGGCACCTGGGTGGCTCAGTGGGTTAAAGCCTCTGCCTCAGGTCATGATCTCAGGGTCCTGGGATTGAGCCCCGCATAGACCTCTCTGCTCAGCAGGGAGCCTGCTTCCCTCTCTCTCTCTGCCTGCCTCTCTGCCTACTTGTGATCTCTCTCTCTCTGTCAAATAAATAAATAAAATCTTAAAAAAAAAAGAAAAGAAAAGAAAAAGAGACACTTAACCAACTGTGCCACCCAGGTGCCAAATTATGACTAGGAATTTTTAAAAGAAAAGCAATAGAGTAGAAAATATCAGTGTGTACAGCCCATAAGAATAAATATTACTTCAGGAAACTTTTGCCTTGGTTCTATATCCATGAATATATGTATGTGTGTATGTATATGTATACTGGGTCACAATGTAAAATGTATTTCTTTGAGTCACAGAAAGCATTTGGAAAATGCCAACTGTCGTTTATAATCTGTTTGCTATCAGGATTTATTATGTTAACAGTTCTCATATTTTTGGTCTCAGGACTTCATACTCTTAAAATTTATTAAGGAGCCCAAAGAACTACTGTTTATAAGTGTTACAACTATCAATATTTACTGTATTAGGAACTAAAATTGGAAAATTCAATCTTTACTAAGTCATTTAAAATAACAACTAGAAACCTATTACACATGAACATGAATAACATATTTTAATTAACATATATATTTATTTAATATATATATTGAATAGTGAGAAGAGTGACACTGTTTTACGTTTTTGTACATCTGTAATGTCTAGAGCTTACACACCCTAAGATGACCTCAGTGAGTCTAGAGAATGAGGGAGAAACTATGACTTGCTTCTCGCCAAAAGAATCTGGCAAAGGTGATAACAGACACCCCTGGGATTACGCTATGTTATATAAGATTCCATCATAGAAGACTGGAATGAGATTTTCCTGCTGAAAAGTAAGCTACAATGTGGTGGGAAGCAAGGACCGATGTTGTCCTATAGCAGGGCCCGTGAGATGCTGAGAGCTGCCCCTGGCCAACAGCTGGCCAGAAAACAGGGACGTTGGTGCTATCACTTCAAGACGGTGCATTCTGCCAACAAGCAGTGCACTTGGACAATGACCCCTGAGCCTCAGGTGAAACTGCACCCCTGGCCAACATCTTAATTTCAGCCTCCGGGACCTTGTGCAAAGACCCTGAGGATCCCGTCCGAACCCAGACTCCTGACCCAGAGAAACTGATGTAAATGGTATTTGGGTTAAGCTACTATGGTTGTGTTATTTGTTTTATTGTAATGGGAAACTAATACATATGACCACTTATATCTGCTTCTGCATTCAATCTGTTGTGATAAGTTGTTTTAACTGAAGTATCTGAAGAAAATCCAGCCTCACACAGATATGCACTTAGAAAACGGAAAAGGATTTTAATAGGTTTTTTTAGATCCTGCTGGGAGAGGGAAATGGGAATTATTGTTTGATAGATACAGAAATTCAGTTGGGGATGATGAAAAGTTCTAGAGATGTAATGGGTGATGCTTGCCCAATAATATGAATACAACTATTGCCACTCCACTGCACACTTTAAAAAACGGTTAAAATGGGAAATTTCATACTATGTACATTTTACCACAATTTAAAAAAATAAATTACTGACAATTCAGAGATCAAAACAGAGTTAGCTGCAATGTGGAATCTGAAATTGTAACAATGATCTTCATACTCTGTTACACTAAAATCTATTAGTCAACCTTGCACTTCAAATGGCTTTTACCTATTAATGATTTTGTAACATCATGCATTGATTATCTGAAAAATATTGGTCTACTAAGTTATGCAGATCTTCCAAAAGTTAACTCACTTAATTATATAATATGAAAAATTTATATTCACTAACATCACTATTAATATCATCAGGAAAGTCATTAAGTTTGGGGAAGCTGTTAAATTCCTGACGTAAGAAAAAAGAGGAAAATGAGGAGTGGATACAAATTTACCAAAATTTTGATTTTTCCTTGAGAGATCGACTTTTATCATTGGCAACAAATACAGTACTATG
Organism: Potos flavus; assembly: GCA_028534135.1. Taxonomy (NCBI): domain Eukaryota; kingdom Metazoa; phylum Chordata; class Mammalia; order Carnivora; family Procyonidae; genus Potos; species Potos flavus. The sequence goes on from CM052893.1 coordinate 27,073,185, forward strand.
TACTCTTAGATAGAGGTTTAAAAAATAAAACAGGAAAGAGGGCATGAGAAGCAGGTCAGGGAGTCAACATCTTTTGGTTGTATTTTCCAAAGATGGTCACGGCCATCTCACCTTTTACAATGTGTTCTTGTTATACCCCATCAAGAAACGGAATCTAAGTCCCCATCCCTTGAGAGTAGGCTGACTAGAGTGACTTGCTTGATCAACAGAACAAAGGAAACGTTACATTCTGGAACTTTCAAAGTAGGTCACAACGAGCCTTATAGCTTAGCTTGAAAACTCAAGTCTCCTGGCCAGAGAACCTGTGGCTGCTTCACAGCCTGAGAAGAGCTCCCCGGGGCCCGTCAGCTTCCACTACCAGCCACACTGGAGAGTCTGCTAGGTCATCCAGCCCTAGAGTGCCTTCAGATGACTACAGCCCCACCAAAGACCCCAGGTTAAAACTGCCCAACTGGCGACACCTGGGTGGCTCAGTCAGTTAAGCATCTGCCTTTGGCTCAGGTCATGATCCCGGGGTCCTGAGATTGGCCCCGCATCAGGCTCCTGCTCAACAGGGAACCTGCTTCTCCCTCTCCCTTTGCCCCTTCCCCTGGCTCGTGCGTACTCTCTCTCTCTCATATGAAATAAATAAAATCTTTTTAAAAAAGACAGTAGGGAGAAAAGATGGAAGAAAGGCCAAGATAAGTAAAAAAGAGTAAAATAACTGACTATAGTTGCTAGAACAAAAAGTAGAATTGAAAGTATGATATTAGTAATGCCAAATTACCAAAAAGAAAAACTAATTATAACACAAGTAACAAACACTGACAGGATAAAGTAGGTAAGACAAAGGAATAACTTAAAGTGAACTAATCAATAGGTATTGTCTAGAGTTGAATGGGAAGAACATTTGTTTTATTTTGACTATTTGCCTGCCCGGTATCTGATTCTCCTTTCTATGTTTGGTGGATATTCCTCTGCATGCCTCCTGCCATCAGTGCTGAAAAGGCCAACACTTGCTTTCCCAGTTCGCTAAGTAGGTAGGCCATGGGCATGTGATCGAGGCTCAGTCAACCACTGCTAGGAGCTAATGACACAAAAAAGCAGAGATGGTGAAGAATCCATTCTGCAGGGGAAGTGGAAATGGCCAGCGTCTAGAGGCAGCAGTGGCGGTGATGGCATGGGGCATCAGTGACCGGGGCAATGCAAACTGAGGCAGTCAGGCTCAGTAGAGGCAGTGCTGGTGGTGTTCCCTTACCAGACTGGGCTCTGTGGCATGACCTGGCCTATGGTTCTAGCTGCCAAGTTTTACTTTGTTTCTATCTACATTCAGAGATTCATTCTTGGGGTTTCTTGGCATTTCTGTGAATTACTCGATATCCTTTCAGTATATCCCTTTCCTATTTACATATGCCAGAGTCTGTTTCCTTTGCTTATAACTAGGAACTCTGATTAGTCCACTGATGAGGCAAGAAATAGAAGTGTAAGCACATTACTTGAGAAAGAATCAGAAACCCAAATGTCAACAGTGGTTAGCACATGCAATTCCTTTAGCTTGTAACAAATCTTTCTGAATTCCACTTTTCTGGCTTCGTCTGGAAAATGCCTCCTCATCCTCCAGATTTCAATTTAGGTATCATTTTCCTCTCCAAAGCCTTTCCTTGTCCTCTAACACATGCATATCAAGTCATAGCATTCATTTGCATTGTAGTGGACTATTTCTTTGTCTTTATGAAGGGACTGTACCACAGTTACCATTATGCCTGGTACGTAGTGGGTATTCTCAATGAAATTTGTTAATAAACAGAAGTTATGGAGGAGTTTTAATGAATTTTTTTCTAAATTATCTAATTTATAAATGGAAAATACCTTAACAAGATAATAAACATAACTTCTTCACTACTTGAGTCCATATGGCTTCCTTAAGATCATGATGAAGAAGAAAACACATAGTCATCTGCAGAATAAGATGTTGATGATCTATGTTAGGATCAGTGGTGTCTTAGGTTTTACTTTCCCTTTTTCTTCTGTTCGTGTTGATCTCAACTGATAGAAAATGTAACACAATTATCCTCTCAAATATTAACAAGAGAAAGAGAAACAAAATAATTTCTAAACATACATGAAAATACTCAGAAGGTCTTAAACCAAGTAAAATTCCTCCGTCTGTTTCTGGCGGTCCAGGCAACTTCGGGACTTGTGTGGACTTCTTTTTTTTTTTAATTTAAGATTTTATTTATTTGAGAGAGAGAGCACAAGGAGGGGGGGAGGGAGAGGCAGAGGCAGACTCCCCACTGAGCAGGGAGCTGGGCACAGATTTGCTCCCAGGACCCGGGGATCACAACGGAAGCCCAAGGCAGCTACTTAACTGACTGAGCCACCCAGGCACCCCCTTTGTGTGGGCTTCTTATACAACCTGCCTGCCTCGTTGGTAAAACCAAAATATTGACAAATTATTAGATAATTTAAAAAGCAAAATGAAGTTTTGGGGGGCAAAAGATATGAAAACTATGTTTTAGATGCTGACTAGAAAGAGGGTCAGATATTAATGACTCACAACTGGTTTTATATTCCCATTAAATGGTAACCTTTCATACACTAATTTGAAATGTCTGTCCTCACAACAAAAATCAAATATGTATTTCTATAACCTTGGTAAATATCATGCATATTCAATCAAACTAAGCATGAACTTTGTAGTCTAAAAGAACAAGATTAAGTAGTGATGTGATATTCTTGGATCACATTATGTCAAATTGGTTTTCTTTGTTGATAAAGGGAAACACCAATTGCTACAGACTGAATTGTATCCCTCCAAAATTCATTTATTGAGACTCTAGCCCTCAATGTAACTGTATTTAGAGATACTATCTTCAGGAGGTAAAGTTCAATGAAGTCATAAGGATAGAGCCCTAATCTGACAGGACTGGTGGCCTTACAAGAAGAGATTTCGGGCGCCTGGGTGGCTCAGTGGGTTAAAGCCTCTGCCTTCGGCTCAGGTCATGATCTCAGAGTCCTGGGATCGAGTCCCGCATCGAGAGAGTTCCCCCTCTCTCTCTGCCTGCCTCTCTGCCTACTTGTGATCTCTCTGTCAAATAAATAAATAAAATCTTTAAAAAAAAATTAAAAAAAAAAAAAAGAAGAGAGATCTCTCTCTCCTCCCCATGCACCCCAAAGAAAAGGTCATGTGAGGGTGTGAGGGTGCAGCAAGAAGGTGGCCATCTGAAGCTAGGAAAAAAGTTCTTGCTGGAAACCAAATACTGCTGAAGCTTTGATCTTGGACTTCCTAGTCTCCAGAACTGTGGGAAAAGAAATTACTGTTGTTTAAGCCATGTAGTCGGTGGTATTTCGTTTTGGCAGCCCAAGCAGAGCAATGGACCAGTCAAAGAGAGCTGCAGTTTTGGCTCCCCTTCATAGCTGAGATCGTCTCCCTGGTACCTGCCAAATATCATTCCTTATCTCAATCTGAGGCTTCACTTTTCTCCTCCCACACTTAAAGACCATCCATCTTAGGGCTCAGTCCTGAATCTTTTGATTGTTCTTCTCTGTGCAGTATTCCATTGGTTCCTGACCTTTCGTACACATAAGAAACACCAAGGAGCTTGTTAAAAAACAAATTCCTATGCTCCACACACAGAAATCTTCATTTAGAAGATCTGGAGGGAGACCTGTAATGATTCAAGAAGCCTTGAGACCACACTCTGCAAAACTCTGCTCTTTTAGAAGTCTTATGTAGTCTTATAATTTTGATGAATATATTAATCCTCCAGTCCTGTTATTTGTCCACCCCCAATTTTTCATCTCTGTTTAATAAACACTTTCCTTGAATCATCAATTACCAACTTACATTTTAAAGTAAAACCAAGCTCTTCTGGAGACTTAGTCATTTTGGTAGGTAAAACATATTTTTCCTAGTTCATACAGTCAAACGGCAAATTTACTTAAGTCTCTGATCCAGTACTGAAAATGTAGTGGTGAACAAAACAGACAATATTTCTACATTCACAGAGCTTACATTCTAGTTTTGGGAAAAGAAAAAAAAAACATAAAACAATTTCTAATGAAAAGTGTTTTGAAGAAAATAAACAAGTGATATTCCTAGTGGATAGGAAGTGCCTGCCTCTGAGGAGATGACACTTGAGCTAAGGTTTGAAAGATGCTAATCAAGGGCGCCTGGGTGGCTCAATTGGCTAAGGGATTAAGCATCTGCCTTTAGCTTAGGTCATGATCTCAGGGTTCTGAGATAGAGCCCTGCTCAGCAGGGAGCCTGCTTCTCCCTCTCCCTCTGCCCCTCCTCCCACTCCTGTGCACACACTCTCCACATAAATAAATAAAATCTTAAAAAAAAAAAAAAAGATGCAAATCAGCCAACCATGCGAAAACTTGTAGGAAAAAACTTTCAGGCAGATGGAACACAAATTCAATCGTCCTGAGACAGGTAGAAGTTCAGCATTTTTGATGTCCAGAAAGAAGGTAGGTAAACCTCAAGCACAGTCAAAGGGAGAGTGATAGGAAATGAGGAAACAAGTAAGCAAGGACCAGACAATGTAAAACTATGAAACCAGCTTCATGTTTAAGGACTTGGGGTTTCCTAAGTACAGTGAGAAGCAACAGGAGAATTTTAAGCAGGAAGTGTCAAAATCTGATTAAAATCTGATTTATGTTTTTAAAAAATCATATGGCTGTGTTTTGTAGGGGAAGAGACTGTATATGGGTAGAAGCAGGAAACCATTCAGATGGTTCTTACAGTATTTTGAGGAGAGATTTTAGTGGTTTGGCTTAGGGCAGAGACCTGTCCTTATTGTCATTTGGGGCTACATTGTTCTTTGTTGTGAAGGGCTTTCAAATGCATGTAGGAGATTTAACTACATCTCTAGCCTCTACCTGCTAGATTCCAAGTTGCCTTTTTTTTTTTTTTTTAAGAAAAATGAGAGGGAAAAAAAGGAATTACAGAGAATAAATCCAAGAGGCCTATGAGTATAATAAGAATTCCAGAAAGAAGAGAAAATGGTGGAGAGGAAATTAAAAAATGGAAAAATGTGTCAGAACTGTGCCTTTTTATTTTATTTTATTTTTTTAAGTAGGCTCCACACCCAGCATGGAGGCTGATGCAGGACTTGAACTCGCAACCCTAAGATTAAGACCTGAACCAAGATCAAGAGTTGGATGCTTAACTGACTGAGCCACCCAGGCACTCCTAGATTTTTAAATACAAATTCAATTTTTTAATAGTTACAGTACTGTTCAGCTTATCTGTTTCTTCTTGGATACATTTTGATAGCTTTGATAGTGGTCTAGTTCATCTGAGTTGTTGAATTTATGAGTATGTAGTTGTATCTCTTTTAATATCCATTGGGTCGGTAGTGACATCTCCTCTTAGGGTATGTATGCTATAGGAATGACCTAGTGCAATAAAAAACTGAAGACAAAGTAGAGAAGATATATAACTGCATAACAGACCTCAAACCTTGTTATCATTGACTCCTTCCTATCTTTCAATTCTATATCCATCCTTTTCATTTGTCCTTGCCAATATTTTTTGCAGTTCCCGCCCCCCCCCATTCCCTATACTGCTTGGCATAGTCCTGTAATATATCCTAAACTATTTACGTAAATTATTCCACTGGCTGCCTAACCAGTTTCACTGCCATTGCTCACTGTAATTCATCCTTTGCACCCTTGCCAGACTTTACTTCTTAACTTCCAATGGTTCCACTCTGCCTGCAGGATAAGGACCCTCCACATCTGATTTAGTCTAGCCTTTTGAGTTGCAGTTCATTTTATTTTCCTAAATCAAGGGTCTTTAACCTGCAGGCTTTGGAAGGGAGGGGTGAGCCATGAATCTCCTAAAATTTGAATACAAAGTGTTATATGAATGGGAACTTTATTTCTAGAGCAAGGCTACAGCCATTGTCAGATGTTCGAAAAAAAAGTGCTAAGAAAAGCCTTTAATCTAATCTTTGTTTCTATAATGTATCAAGAATACCATATATATATTTATATATACTAACATATAATATATATAAATAATATATATAAATAATATATATAAATATATATACACACAGCATATTATATACACATATACATATACTATATATACTATATGTACATAGTATATATATAGACTATATAGACACATATACTATATAGCTTCTCCAACAGTTCCTACATCAGTAGTGATCACTCCTTTTTCTGAAATAAGATTCACATAACTTTAATGATCTAGCCTAAACTTAACATTTTACAGATGAGGACACAATCTAGCACTTAACAAATTTGTCCAAAGTGGCTCCAGTAGAACTTTTCTGTGCAACTGAGTGCTGATGTGCTACTTTGTTGGCCTTTTTATGAATAAATTTCATATTTCTCCTTGTGGTCAGGAACCTCAGAGTTCTTTAAAACTTCCAATTATCTTTATTGTCTTACATAAACCAGCTGCTCAAACGTTTGCTGAGAACAGTGATGATATTAAGACAGCCACACTGAGGCAAAGGAGAAGGGCTGGTTAGTGAGTACTGGGTTAGGAGCACATTTTGTTTTTTTGTTTGTTTGTTTGTTTTAAAGATTTTTTATTTATTTATTTGACAGAGAGAGAGAGAGAGAGAGGTCACAAGTAGGCAGAGAGGCAGGCAGAGAGCGAGGGGGAAGCAGGCTCCCCACCGAGCAGAAAGCCCGATGTGGGGCCCGAGCCCAGGACCCTGAGATCATGACTTGAGCCGAAGGCAGAGGTTTTAACCCATTGAGCCACCCAGGCTCCCCTACGAGCACATTTTGAAAGAAGAATAAGCACATTTGAGGGATGCAAAATATTCAGCCCAGAGCTTAGATTATCTTATTAAATGTAACACTCAGGGATCTGTGTGAGGAGAGCTTTGAGGGTTCCTAGACAGCATTCAGAAAAAATTTCTCAGAAGCAATTAAAAGGGGGATGTCCAGGTATTTGGTAAAGAGAAAGGATAATAGCACCTGCTTTCCAGTGAGCTACACAATGGATTTAAATGTCAACACCACATCCAAGCTATGTCACTGCTGCAGGGTTATGGGGTTCTTGTTCCACAGAGTGGAAGAATGAATCTCAAGGACAAAAAGGGGCGTGAAGCCAAAGTCTATTAAGTGAAGGTGCGAAAGGAAAGAAAAGAGCTCTCTAGAGTGAGAAGGGTCCTGAACAGGTTGCCACTGAGGGGTTTTATGGTAGAAAACTGACCAGGGAACTTGGTATATATCTCATCTATAACATTTAAGACAAACAAGGTGGATTTGTAAATATTATGAAAATATCTCGTCTACATTTAGAACAAACAAGGCGGATTTGTTATGTTCCCTTCTCTCTGGCTAATATCCTGTCTGTAACATTTCTCCACATCTGGAATATCTGTGAGCCTGGTTATGTCCTTTCCTGTCTCCCCACCTAGCCTCACCTGTAGCTTACTCAACACCTTGAGCCAATTATTAACTTCTCTGTGCTTCAGTTTTGTCATTTGTTTTTACCTAAGAACTTGTTGCAATGTTCAAATAAAATAATGCCTGTGGAGTGCTTAGTTCAGTGTCTTACACTTCAGGCATTCCTTCCTTAACTGTTAATTGTTGCTATTATTTAATGAGAAAAGCGGTTTTAGGAAGGGCGGAGGTGCTGTGCTGAGAGGGATGGTCCTTAGTAGAGATTTTCGTGGGAAGATGGGAGATTGCGTAGCAGACAGATAAGATATATTCAAAGAAGTTGGGGGGGGCGCGTCACATTTCCACGGTGCGCACCCGCAGGACCCGTCACAGTGGCAAGAACTGCCAGAAGTGTCAGACCAAGAACACACCCTCCACACTATATATACACGAGAGGCCAGCAACCAGATAAGATGAATGAAGCTTATGAGAAAGGTCTCACCTTCTGGGGAAACCTGGAGCCCTGGAAGCAGCCTCATTTGAGGAGAGGCGGAGGACGGTCCAGGGGGAGACCGAGAGGTCGGGAGACACTTCAAGGGAGCACGGCGGAGGGGAAGGTGGGAAGAAAACGCCAACTCGGCCCCTTTCCAGCCACAGCTCCCACTTGCGACCATCACATACTGGAAACTTCAGGGGAAATGACCATTTTGGGCGAGCTCCACAGCCCCTGCCCGCGGCTATCTAGGAACCAGCTGCGGGGCCGAACCTGGGACCTCGCGGTGGCGCGCGGCTACGACGCGCGGGGGCGTCAGCGGAACGGAAACGCCCCGCCCACGACGCAGGAAGGGGCGGGGCCACAGGCCTCTTCCGGCCGCGCGGGCTTCCGCGGGGTCTTAGGGCGCGGCGTTGTTTCCGCGCAGGCTCTCAGGCTCTTCGTAGGGCGTTTCCTCGGGCGGCGCCGGAAACCTGGAGCGCTAGGGCGGAGTTCTGTAACAGATGGTCGCCAAATGGCAGCGTTTTTCCGGCATTTGTTTGGGATCCCATTTCAGATTCTTTAATGGATTGTCGCCAAATGGCAAACGTGTCCTGGGATTTGTTTTCCCGTAGATGAGTTTGCCCAGATTTGCTATCAGTACAACACTGAGATTTCCTGTCCAGCAACTGTGGATATTTCTCCCGTTAATCCGAGTCTTCCTTGTTGATCAGCTGAAGTCTTGCAGTCTTCTTGGTGGTTTGCGCATTTCTTTTTAGTTTCTTTTCCCGGCAGTTTTTATTGCTGTTTTGGTTTGTTTGTTCTTCCTAATGGACTTCTTTTTATTGTACCCTGAGATAATTTGGATCTTGGCATGTGGATCTCTGTGGTCACTTCGCCGAACTTTTGTTTTCTAATAATTCTCTTGGATTTTCTAAGTAAGAATTCATCTGTAAATAATAATTTTGGCTTTTCCCAAGAATCCAACACAACACTGTTAACTAGCCTCAGGGCTTGCTCCCTTTTTCCCAGAAGTTACTTGGATTACCTTACCCTTCATGATGTTTTCTGAAGGTTTCTGGCAGTTATTTTTAAAAAAGTTAACTGCACTTTGTTCTTTTTCTAGTTTACCAATTTGTTTAATTGTTTCTTAAAATCAGAAATGGGTATTTATTACCGAATACTTTCAGTACTAGTCTCACAGATGATCATATAGCTTTTCTCCATTACCCTGCAGCAATAGGATTACAATAATAGATTTTCTAATGTTGAACCATCCTTAACCATCCTTACAGTCCTGGTATGTATTCTTCCAGTACATCGCTGGATGAAAATTGCTGTGTATTTCATACAGGATTTTTGTGTCTAAGTGAATAAGGAAAGGGTTAAGGTATTGACAGGGAGAGATGGGGGTCCCTGGCTGGGCTCTGAGACTATTCCAGGCAGGCAGAAGCCTTAAGACAGAGTGAACAAAAGATAAGGGAACAGACCTGGCCTCAGATGGTTGGGAGTATTTTTCCTTTGGCGGCTACAGTGTATCACAGAAAATAACCAAACCCAAAAGAATTAAGTCGTTAAGGGTGTTATCAGTAGTCCTTACTCAAACCAAGATGGCACAAGAATCTCAAGGCCACAAGCTTCCCAGTCAGTTCTCAATAAAAAACTGCCATTAAAAGCCCTCAGTGGCAACCCATTTGGGACCCCCTCACTCTAGAGAACTGCTACTTTCCTTTTTATTCTCCCCTTCACTTAATAAACTTTCACTTCACTTCACCTTTTTGTGTCCCCGAGATTCATTCTCTGATTCGGTGAGACAAGAACCCTGCAATCCTGTAACATAAATTCATACGTAAAATTGGCTTACGGTTTTCTTTAGTTGTCCTTGTCCAGTTTTGATATTAGTTTGTGGTAGATCTCAAAATGACTCATTAATTTCTTTTTATATGACCTAGAATAGACCTAGCATATGAATGATCTATTCCTTAGGTTTGAAAAACTCAGCTTTAAAGCCATCTGGGTGTGGTGACTTTTTTAAAATATAAAGATATGTTTTTCCGGGGACGCCTGGGTGGCTCAGTTGGTTAAGCAGCTGCCTTCAGCTCAGGTCATGATCCCGGGGTCCTGGGATCAAGTCCCACATCGGGCTCCTTGCTCAGTGGGGAGCCTGCTTCTCCCTCTGCCTCTACCTGCCTCTCTGCCTGCTTGTGCTCTCTCTCTCTGACAAATAAATAAATAAAATCTTTAAAAAAAAAAAAGATATGTTTTTCCTAGAAAAGTATCCCTTTCATTTACATTTTCAAATTTTTTGGTATTAAATTGTCTCTGTCATGAGCACGCTGCGAAGGCACATGCAGGAGTTGTGTCTTTCCACAAGCTTTATTCCGTCATAAACCAAGGTTAACATAATTATAAAGCAGGCTCAGGATTCCAAAGTCATTTGGAATGACATTTCACGAGTGGTTAACTTGGCTTCTTCCATGGCACACAAAGCAGAACACAAGTCGCCCGGAAAACAACACAGGGCGTTGGAAGTTTAAAAACCAAACACAAAGTCTGTCTGTGGGTGCGCAGTTGAAAGAAGGCCTCAGTCAGGTCCAGGTCAGCTCTAGGCACTGGCATCTTACTAGGTTCAAGCAGTGAAGGATCTCAGCTCTGTTTGGAGATCAATGCACAGAGCCTTCAGCAGTAGCTGCCTTTTTTAAGTGGTCAGACAGAGGGCTCAGTGTCTGGAGAGTCTTGACAATTTGCTGCAAAAATCCTCCCCTTTTTAAAGGGATTGAATCGATCTGGGGCCCCTGCAGACCTCCTGTGCCTGTGCTCGAGATCAGTTCTGGGGTGTCGGCAGCTGGTGCTGGTCTCAGCAGTATCTCGTGGCTGCAGCGCCCTTACCTGCTGCCCATTGCTTGACACAGGCCCCTGCTTGACATCAGAGACTCCATCTTGCTCTCTATACTCTGGTATTAACCTTTTTTTTTTTTAATCTCACCTTGTTCTTATTCATTCGCATATATTCTGATGGAGTCCTTTTTCTTGATCAGATTTATCAAACCACCTTTTGATTTTTGATTAATTTTGATTGACTTTGTTATTGATAACCTTTATCTAGAAGTTTTTTTTCTCTTTCGTTAATATATGCCTTAATTTCTACCTTCTTATTTTTTTTAAAGATTTTATTTATTTGTTTGACAGAGAGAGCAGGAGCAGCAGAGTGAATGGCAGAGGGAGAGGGAGAAGCAGACTCCCTGCTGAGCAGGGAGCCTGATGCAGGACTCCATTCCGGGACCCTGGGGTCATGACCCGAGCCAAAGGCAGATGTTTAACTGACTGAGCCACCCAGGTATCCCTCTGTTCTGTTTTAGATAAGTGTTTAACAAGTGTATATATGTGCCCCCACATTGGAGATATTTCCTCCTTTAAAAGTAAAATTTAACCCTTTCATTGGTATGTGCTTCAATTTAATTCTAACTTGTTTTTTCTATATATTGTGCTTCCTGTTGTTTTCTTCTCTTTTCTGTCTTTGGTTTGCTAAAGTTTGTTTTTCCAGATTTTTTTCTTTAGTAGTTTGGAAGTTATATGTTCAATTTTTATCTAGTGGTTCTCTTATTATATTTTAGGTCATTTAAATTTCTATTTTTATATAAACATACGGAGTTTATCAGCATTTTTATGAAGCAGTCTTATCTAGTGGTTAAGAGTAGAGACTCTGAAACCAGACTGCCCGGATGCAAATCCTGGCTTTTCCACTTATTAGCTGTGTGACCTAGAGCTTATTATATAACCTCTCTGTGCCTCAGTTGCCTCATCTGTAAAAGGGGGATAAAATAGCATAGACCTGATAAGATTATTGTGAGGATTAGTGTGTTAATGTACAATTAGTATGTAAAATTCTTAGGACACTGCCTAGCATGCAGCACATAGATCTCTCTAATCACTAGTTTTTTTAATCTATGAAATGGGCATAATACCTGCCTAGCAGATTTGTTATAAAGATAATGCATTATTGTATATATACTATTCAGTTTAATAAAATGAGCACCTTCTACACACTTGAATTAGCATGGTTTTTGGCTTCAAGGTGTTCATGATTTAGTAAAGAACCCAGACACAGAAACACAACTGGAGTATGATGTAATCTTAATACTGTTCCCGTGTCCTCTCCTGTCCCCTTCTTATCTATGTTCCACACAGAGCAGTTTTAGAACACATTAATCAGATCACATATTCCCCTGCCAAAGTTATTTCCACTTCCGTTACACTTTACATAAATCAGTCTCCTGACTGTGACTTTAACACTACACTCTGGGCCCTGCCCCCCCTTCTGATCTCATTAAGTGCCACTCTCCCCTCTTCTGGAGACTCCTACCACACAGGCTTCCTCTTGGTTCCTTAAGCCAACCCTCTCATTCCTCCGTGCCCTCTGCCCAGAGTTTTCATCCAGCCTGCGCTGACTCATCACGGCTGACTCATCTTTCAGGTCTCAGCTTGACTCAGTCAGGTTCTTAGTTACAGACAAAAGAATCTGCTCCGGCTGAGAACGGGACTTTACCAATATTGCGCAGCCCACAGAGTCTCCAGGAAGACCAGCAGCCAGCTGTAGGTGCAGCACCCAGACACGCGAGTGGCTCCAGTGAGAGTCCACTGCTCTAGCCAGCACTTGATACCAACACAACTTCCACAAACACAGGCTTTGAAACTCAGGGCTCTGCTTCTTGGACGCTCACCACCCTCTCCACCGCGTAGGCAGAGTTTTTTGGCACGTTTCCTTCTTCGTCTTGCAAATCTTTCTTGCAACAAAAAAGTTGAATCGTTCCAACTTCATCTTTCAAGTTGAAATTCTGTGTGACCATGCCTAGGTCACCTCTGCTTGGGCTGCAGAGGGGATATGGGGGCAAGTCATCTCACAGGAAACTCCTCAGGTATTAGAGGGGTGTTCAAAAGTGCTGGATGTTCAGAGAACCTGTCACATGAGCACTAGATACCATGTTACCTCAGCCAAAGGCCTTCCCTGACAGCCCTCAGTATACACATACTCTCCCCAGCCTAGCCCCATATTCTTTCACTGTGCTCCGCCATCTTCCTCAAGGCATTTACCACAGCTTCTATTGTCTATTGGTTCAAATGCCTTATAAATCCTGGCACCAGAGTCTGGTCTCCATGTGGAGTTTCATTCAAATAAGTGTCCCTCAAGCAGCCAAAAATAATTTTAAAATGTATTTCAGTCTTTAACGTGGGTCTCTTGGAAGAAAAAAATTATTAAAGGGGCTCCAGTCACAATTTTCAACCATTCTCACAGGTTTGCATTCCCTTTTCTCTCTTCTTTCATTCCCCCCAATCCTCCTGTGCATTGGTTTAGCGTTTCTTTATAAATGTTTTCTGCCTGTTCTCTTGCATCACAGACACTCAGAACAGCTCTGAGAGAGCCATCTTTCTCAGGGCACAAGGGGAAGAAGTTGAGAGACCCAGGAGGCTGAGAACCTATACACATTACATATACACATATACATATACATATACATATACATATACATATACACATATACACCATGTGTGTTTGAACTCCAGATTATAAATTTTACGAAAACAGGGACAGTATGTTCTATCTGTGCCTAACACAAAAATCTAACAAACACATAGCCAGTTAACCTCTGTTTTCTGGAAGAAAAGAGAAGTCCGGCAACTGAAGTATAGAAAAGGAAGTATACAGCACAAAGCAGGAGCTCTTGGCTTAGTGAAGGGTCAGCAGGGGTAGATATGGGGGTGGGGGTGGGGGTGCAGTGAGTAAGGAGTTTGGGAAGGCATCCTGGAGAAGATGAGGCCAGAGCAGAATCGTAAACAGGAAGAATTCACTGTGCAAAGAAAAAGGTAAGGTTAGAGAAGAGTGTTCCAGTTAGAAGTTTTCACCAGCACAGAGAAATGCCAATCAGCTTGCAGCGCTATTGCTAAAGGTGAAGTAGGGGGACCGGCAGGAGGTGGGCGAAGGGGCCAAGGCAGGCATGGGGGGCCTTGTATGCCATGCCAAGGAGGCCTGGCTTTGTCCTATGAGTAATACAGCTGCAGCAGGCGGAGTGAGGAGTTGTTCTCAGATTTTCATTTTAGAGAGATTATTGGGTGGCATTGTAAGGTTAGATGTGACAGCGGCAAAAGAAAAAAAAAACAGTTGTGTAGCAAAAAATGTGGGCCTTCAAACACAGCAGTAGTTGGGAAGTAGTGGACAGTAGGGATAGGTCATAGGGATAGTTTAAAGAAATTACTTGGAGGTCAAATTTGCAGTACTGGGTGGGTGACTGGATGGGGAAAGGGAGGGAGGAAACTAGAATAGTGTCCAGACTTCTGGCTTGGAGGATGAGGTCATTAGCTGGGGTAGAATAAATGGGAGGAGTCATGGGTTGGCAGTGGTGGGGAGAGCCGGAAGATCTCCAGTTCTGAAGTGAACTTTAAAGTACCTTTGGGAGGGCGCCTGGGTGGCTCAGTCGGCTAAGCGTCTGCCTTCGGCTCAAGTCATGATCCCAGGGTCCTGGGGTCAAGTCTCGAATCAGGCTCCCTGCTCAGCAGGGAGTCTGCTTCTTCCTCTGCCCCTCACCCTGCTTGTGCTCTCTTGCTCTGTCAAATAAATAAATAAAATCTTAAAAAAAAAAAAAAGATAAAGTACCTTTGGGCACTTTAGATTAGATGTGCAGCTGGTACTTGGATATTTGAGGCTGCAGCTTAAGGCAAAGGCTAAGGCAGAGATGTTCCTGAGGGGGGAGCAGCACGGAGGGAACCGTGAGTTTCAGAGTTGGCTGTGGGGTGCACTGGGAGGGACTACTGTTGTCGGGGGGGGCATCTGGTCCTGCTGACATTCTTTTGCCTTCCCACCTCTCTTAGGGCTGCTCTTCCCTCTGACCATTCCTTCTCCAAAAGCTTTGCTGGCTCCTCTTCCTCCTTCCCTAAAATGTGGTGTTCTCAGGTGATGTCACCACCTGGGTCCCTACTGTGTGTCCGTCAGAGCTTTATCTCCAGGCCAGAATTCTTATGTAGGGTGAAGACCCATGTCTCCAACCACTTTCTAAGAGAAAAGAGGTAGTTGTACTGATTGTCCAAGGGACCTCGCAAAGGGGGTGTGGCTCTCCATTCTGTTTCCCTGCATTCGAGACTGGCACTATAAACCGAACCTGGCTGTGACTATCTCTTGTTTCCCTGAAAAACCAAACTTGGACATCAGGGGTCAGAACTCAGATCTGTTCGTATGCATTGACGTGTCCCTCACTTCTCCACCCTACTTTAATCCTGTACTTACCTTTCTCAAGGTTCTTCACTTCCCTTTTATGCCTAGTGCATTGTTTTCTCTTCATTAGGAATTTAAATCAGACCAAGATAGAGATAAAAATTTAAGTATTTCTGATAGAGGGGTGGTTGGCTGGCTTAGTTGCAGAGCATGCAACTCTCGATCTTGGGGTTGTGAGTTCGAGCCCCAAGTTGGGTGTAGAGATTACTTAAAGAATAAAATCCTTAAATATTTATGATATAGAATAAAAATAACTGCTCCGATCATAAAAGAGGAAAAAGAGTTTACATGGATCCACTTCTTTAAAACAAAAATCGCAACTCTTATTTTTGAGAAAGAGGTGCTTTTTTCCTTTGGAATACCTTGTTCCATGATCACTGCTTCAATGATGAAGGGACTCTGAGCTCATATGCAAACCATGCCATGACTTAAGCTCTTTATGTGGAGAAGCTGGTGAGAACAAAAACAACAAACCAGTATTTTGATAAATTCACTTTAAAATGTTTTCCATACCAGCTACTTCAAACTAGTGTCAACGATATGACCTTCTAGTCCCAAGGAGTTGGACCGGATTAAAAACACCGAAAACAAACACGCAGAAGCAGTGCGTCAGGCTTTGTGAGCTGCGCTTGTGTGAGGGCAATCCATCGACCATCAGTTGTATTCGAGTTCCCCAGGGGCTACAGTGTGGTTCTTCAGTATGCTTCCATTGTGAACGAACTTCTTTGAATTTAAGCCTTTGGCATGGTTTCTGCACTATGAGTCTTTAGCATCTTAAAAATTTTCACAGAGGAGATTAAGAAAGTTACAATTATTCCAGAAGCTACTGGTATAAAAATCATGTTTCTTCTATCAGATTCAACTGTTCAAAAGTTGTAAGGTGCGTGGTCATCACCCGAGCGAGCTGCACTAAGGGGCTCTCAGCCCATGGCACTTTGCCCTTACACGCTCAAGGGAGCCAGCTTGTGTGTGCGTGAACACTTGGTTGCATAACAATGAAGGAGGGCTCAGGAAAACTGGGTACTTTTTTGATCAGCTCAGGCTTAACAACAGATAGAAAGACTCGTTTTGACTTATATATACATCCTTGTAGAGATACCCCCACAGACAGATGTATAAGAATATAATCATCTCTGTTTTCGCAAAGTACTCACAACTTTGACAAGAAAAGTCACAAGTTTATATAAATGCCCATTTTCATACCAATTTGTGAATTCAAAAGATCTCTCAAAAAGAACAGCAGATACTGCTTTTCGAGGTCAGTTTGGGATGGGAATACTTTTGATACCGTTGGGAATAATAATGGTGTTCACCCTAGGTTTTAAATTTCTCTTATCCATTTATGACATTTTCTCCCTCATATGCTAAATTCTGCCCATCCTCACATTAACTTACTATTATTACCAAAATACCTTTAAACTAGGTGTATATATATACAGGTACATATATGTTTACTAAATTGAACCTCATGAAACTGTTAATACTTGACCTTTTCTGATGTATGAAAATAGTTTTTTCACATGGTTGGACCTAATAAAATATGAACTTTAGTTGGATGGCTATATCTCCATATATATATATATGTATAAACTATATCTCTACACACACACACACACACACACACACACACTACACAATATTTTCTATTTACTTCAATGGGAAGAATGAAAACCTTTCTCTATTCACCAGTTTTAATGCAGCCTTGCAAAACTGTACTTGCTGACTACTGGTGATTTTTAATGAAAATATTTAGAGGTATAATAATTTCCACAAATTTAGCATTTGACCAAATAAAGTCTGGTCCGAACCAGGCATACTGTCTTTGAAAGTACATCACCCAACTGTGTAATCGGGACAGCCTATCCTGAAAGATGGCTTTTGCAGGCTTACAGTCGGGTGTAGAATCAGCAAGCCAAATAATAAAATGCTGGAGCATTTTCAATTCTTCCTCTGTGTCCTCAGTAACATTTCACACAGTGCCTACTCTGAGACACTATGCCAAGCACCAGTAAAAGAGATAGGCCCCAGACCCTGCTTTCAAGAAATTTGACATCTTTTAAGAGAGAGAAAAATATAAATAATGAGAAGATAGTCTAAGTGTTTTAAGTTCCAAACTGGGACAGAGTAAAATGTAAAAACAAGATAGCACTTGAGAAGTTTTTAAACTGACTTCAAACATCTGGGGCAACAAGCCAACTACAAATGTGTACTGAGCTCAAAATCAGTCCATACGGTAATCACAGATATCCTCCTCCATGGTTCTGGGCCCAGCACGCCCTTCATCCCCCCAGAAACGGGGACTAGAGGTCCTCCAGGTCAGTTAAATCCACAGCCACTTTCAGGAACACGGTGTCATCTTTAATGTAGGTGTTCTTGGCATTCTCCAAAGTGGAGTGAGCCACGAAGCGGGGACAGCCAGACGCAATGTTCATCTCCCCGTCGGGTCTTTTAAAGCTACTGCTGCTGGGGTCAGCCTTGAAGGTCTCCATAATGTGGTTCTTTTTGCCACTCTGGTCCAAAAGCATCAGGGTCACCCTCTGCCTGAACGGCCACTGCAACAGGGAGTCAAACTCCCCTCGCATCACCACGAAGTACAGCGACAGGTGTGTCCCCTTCCCGGAGCCGTCCCCATTCAGGTACGCTCTAGCGCAGAGCCGGTAGCCGCAGCGGCTGGTGTAGAAGGGCTGGCTGAAGATGGACACCGTGTGCCCGTCCAGCGCCTCCCTCTTCTTCATCTTATAGTCTGTCACCTTCCAGATGAGCTTGCCATTATAGCAGGCCCCTTCCAGCAGCTTAAATCGCTCTTCATTTTTATTCAGTTGGGCTTTGTGGATATTAATGTGGGCATCATGTTTGCTAGTCTCCCCTTCCAAAACAACTGCAAAGGGGAAAAAAAAAAAAAAAAGATTCCACAGGCCTTAAAGCTGTCTTTAGAATTTGCCCAAAGTGGAATTCTGGTATCTGAAGAGAATCTGTAAAATTCTGACATCCTAAAGATGAACCGAATTCATTGTTCACCAATAGACCCTTTGTATTAATAATTAGCTCAATGAATCTCATGTCTTGTCAAGAGCAGCACCAAGAACACCCAAATGCATACTCTGAATGGAAGCTCACCAAAGTGTGAAGACACCTAGCATTGAACTAGTGGGCATTAGCAAGGCGGGCCCCATTATTTAATCACTGGAAGGCTTTTAAAGAGCCAAACTCTTATATTTTTCCATACTTAAAACAATGTTTCCGCCACATTGCTCTCTTAGCTTTCTCATTATTTCCCACTCTCCTTAAGAACCACCACTCCCTGATGCTGGAATTTCCTGGCCCATTTCCACCCCTTGCCTGTTCCGGCCCCCGCTCATTGCCCTCCATCACTTTTCCCCTGTGTGGCCAGAATCTCACGCTGTTCTGTTTCACAAGTTACCAGATGGGACCATTGTTTATCCTGGACAGCTGCGACTCTCCATCCGGCCAGATGCAGACCACAGAATCATCCAAAGAGAAGTAAAATATGAGACATACCTAGTCTTTGATCATTGGTTTCTAGCAGAGTAATTTTCTGTTTCACTGTATCAATCGCTTCCACCAAAGGCCTCAGATCAAATTTACTTTGTTGCTGGTTAGCCATTTGTAATAACTGGCGCACTTGAGCTTCTAGCCAAGCCGACTTGTCAATGTGACTGCCGAGAACCTTTCAGTACAACATGGATCATAATGTCAAACAAAAAAAACAAAACAAAAAAAAAAACAAAAAACCTCGTTACCATCTTAGTAATTCACTGAGATTGAATTTTTTCAACTCACACATTTCACACTTAATTAATTCATTAATGAAACGAAAAAGGCACAGTCCAAAAGAGAAAAGTTCAGTAGGGATCACAGAGAGATGAGCCACCTACTATCTTTCTCCCCCCCCCCCCCCCTCCGGTCCCAGCTCCTGTTCCAAATCCCTGAACTTCTCTTCATCTGACTTTTACTTCTCCCTCAATATCTCTCCATTTGGTTCTCTAACCGATCTATCTATATTCTCCTGCTGTCTCTCCTCTGGCCTTACAACTTCCTTCTCAGAGGCTACTCTCCTGATCCATTCCCGCTCTGCTAGAAGGCAGAGAATGAGCGGCAAGTAGACCCACCCATTCTGGCCTGAGCTCTAGAGGGGGTAAGGAAGTGCTCTGAGGGAGGGCCTGAATTTTTCATTGCTCTCCTTAGATGGAAGAGAGTAAATAAAACTAGACCTCTATCACTCCTCCACCCTTGCCCCTCAGTACCTTAACTCTGACAGGTTTCTGGGTTAGAAAAAGGTCAGAACTGAGATAGTAACATATAAAGGATTTCTTTTTTTTCTTTTTTTTGGGGGGGGCGGGGGTTTCTTTTTTTCTACACACACATACACACACAGGGTGTGCTGACCAAGTATGGAAAATATATGGCCTGCATTTTTCTGGGAGAGTCTGCATTTCAAAAAAACTACCTATACCCATGTCTTTTTCACCATGAATTTTATAATCGCAATAAAGACATTATTCATTAGAAATGTGTTTATGGTTATTTAACAGTCATGATTTGCAAAGTAATATTTGCTATATTTTAGTGTTGCTTAAGGCCTTTTCTTCCCAAGGGAATTAAGTTTCACTTTGTTCACTGCAAAATGCAGAACTATAGATTCTCTCAATGAATTTGACCTCAAAGGACTAACATTGGCCCAACATTAATTATAACCCCGATTGTCATAAATTATATAAAAACATTACATCAATGTTACAGTTACTGACATTTTAAATGTTGGGGTTATATGAAAAGATCTTTATTCTTATGAAATACAGACTGGAGTTTGTAGGGATAAAGGGCCCTAATACATACAGCTTGCTCTCAAATGGTTCAGAAAAAAAACACACATACAGCAACAGAGAAACTTACAGAGATATGGGACAAAATACTGACAATGGGTGAATCTGGGTGAATACACAGTTATTTTTAAGCACTATCTTAGTCCTGTAGCTTTTCTTTACATTTGAAATTATCTCCATTTAAGAAGTTGTAAGAAAAACCTGGACTGCCAGTCGAAGGCTAAATCTTGGCTCTGAGTAGAGAGACCGTTTCTCACCTGGATGTTTGAGAGGAAGCTTCCATTTTTGCCAAACAGCTGTGCAAACTGCTTGAACTCCTTTTCGAATTTCTTTACAGTTTCTGCTAGCTGCTGGATTTTACTTTCTTTCTGCTCTAGGCTCTTATATAAGTCAGAAATCTAATAACAGGAATGTGAATGAAATAATTTAAATGCATGTATACAAGTTAAAATAAATATATGTCTAGGAAAATATTGCAGGTAAGAAAGTGTTTCTAGAAAAATATATACATATATATGCATTTTTAGGAAAACATTTGCCAGTAGGTTCCTATATAATATTTTCAGGTACGTCAAAAAAACCCAGATGTACAGATTTCTCATCAGCCTTTTCTACTTAACCCGCTATGATGGTTCATCTAATGACCGTGATATCACTTGACTAAATTTACGGAATTGGTTCTCTTCATTCATTCAGCGCTCACAGTAACAACCACAGAGTACCGATCACACCACAATAGATGCTATCTGCCCAGGATCAGTAGTAATAGCTGAGATGTGCTGGATGTCTGTCCTACCCTTATATTCATTAGCTCTTTTAATACTCAAGGAACCCCACGAGTGGGGAATGACTATCCGTCCCATTTTACAGACAAGGAAACAGAGGCAGAGAGCTTAAGTAACTGCCCAGCATACAGCTAGCTTAGCAAGTGGTAGGCAAGACATGTTACGCTTTTGGAATCTGTAACATATTTGAGGAAAATAACCAAACCCTTAGTGTGAGCCCAGACAGCTCCTGTCTTATACTCTAATCCATTCAATCATACGTACTTACCAACTTCAACCTCTGACACGCAACAAAACAAACACGACTCTTATATCCCCTTCTTGTTTCATCTCATTTCAACACCTGTGTTAGCCTTGATTATTCCTCACCTGGGCTGTGACCACAGCTTCCCAACTGGTCCTACACCATCCCTCGCACTCCCGCCAGAAGGGAAGCTCTATGGGAACTGGGACGCAGGTCCCACAGTCCACGGTAACCCCAGGAACTGGTCTGGTGTCTGGCATCAGCAGGTGTTTGATAAATATTTGTTGAGTGACTCTATGAATGAATGATGCCCTCCCTTTCTTTAGTCTTGTTTTCCTCGAATTCATCCTCCATGCTGTAACCAGGGTAATATGAAGAAGCGAATCTGATCTTGTCACCTCCCCCCCTTCCTTAATCATCCTCAGTGGCCTTCTTTTACAGACCCTCCATGATCTGCCCCTGGCTACCTTCTCAGCCTCCTGCCCACATGGGCCACACACGTTCCACATGTGCCCTGCCCAGCAAGACTACATACTTCCATTGTCCGTTGGGTCCTGCTTTCTCAGATGCTTCTTTCTCCATCTAGAAACCACCAATTTTTCATTCTCCACTCAAGGGCACTTTCTCTCAGAAATATTTCCTCACCAGTACCACCTAGCTAGGCCCTCTCTCAAATTCCAAGACCCCCTGACCACACTCTAGCATTTCACTTACCCTCATTACCCTTACTGCTTTCTGGGGTTGTTTTGCTCTTTTTCCTCCACTAAATTGTTGAGGCTACATCTCACTCAATTCTTCGTCCCCAAAGCCTAGCACAGTGCCTGACACCCAGAGGGCATTCGATACATGTTTTATAAATGAATACACAAATGGCTGCAACAACCATGTGATCTCTGGCCCCAGAATCTTCCAGTTAGACCCTGAAAGCTGACTTGCACCTCCACGGCAGACCCATCTCCCTGATGGAAAGCAAATCTCGGTGTCTCCTGTCCCCACCCTCTCCTCTCCTCTGCTCCTCCTCCTGTTCCTGTAGTGCCCACCTCAGGTAATAACTACCATGTCCTCCGCGTCCTAGACTTACAGCTTGCCGTTCCGACCTCTCTCCACGCCCTCTCCATCCCCACAGACCCCACCTTGGCTGACCTTCACCAGCACCACCAGCACCACCAGCTCCAGGATCTTGCCTTCGCCTAATATTGAGCTGCTTATCATATTGGCACTGAACTAAGAGTTTAAATATATTAGCTCACTTAACCCTCACCACAACCCCATTTTATGAATGAGGAGACAGGGAAGAGAGGTTAAGCAGCTGGTCCAAACCCATATAGCGAGTGAGGAGCCAGGTCTTGAAAGCAGGCATTCTGGCTCCGGGGCCCCCACCCATCCACTGCCAGGCTCCCCTGCTGCTGTCTAGGTTAGTACAACATCCCTCTGCCTGGTGCCCCTGGCCGCAGGCTCTTCTCTCCCTCGACTCATCTTCTATGCTACCACCAGCTGTCTTGATTTTTTTTTTTCCTTTAAGATTTTATATATTTGGGAGAGAGCAAGAGAGCATGAGTAGAGGGAGAGGCAGAGGGAGAAGAAGCAGACTCCCCACTGAGCGGGGAGCCCGATGTGGGGCTCGATCCCAGGACCCAGAGATCATGACCTGAGCCGAAGGCAGCCGCTTAACAGACTGAGCCACCTGGGCGCCCCCACACCTAGCTTACTTTCTAAAGCCAAACAAACAATTAGGTTGTTACGTACTGGTCCTCATCCACCCCAACTATCCAGAAGTTCACCTGATACCACTTTGCTTTTATGAAAGACGTACGTTAGCACCTGTTTTCACTAACCGAAAGAAGTCAAAGGATTTTCGCTATTACGAAATGGTAACTGCTTCTTTGCTTTACACCCCTTCGGCTTATGAAAGGTTTCATAGGATTGCTCTACCTTTCCATAGTGGGGGAAATCTGTACTTTCCCGTTTCAGAACCTCCATTATTAGCTCCCTATTATTGACAAACATCAGTCCAAACTTTGGCCCTTAAATCCTTTCTGAAACAAGGCCGAATATGAATGAATAAAAGAATAATTGTGCAGTCTCTGCAACTTCTTAGCTCACATGGAAGGCCAGTGCAATGTGGATCCAGCATACCAGTCTCCAGCTCTCCCCTGGCTCACACTCAGGAGCCTCAGCACCCCAAAACCCCCGTTCCTTGAACCATCAGCCTCATGCCTCCCTGTCTTTCCTCTTCTGAAATGCCCTCTTTCCACAACATTTAGGCTGACAAATCTTCTCTTCCTTCAAAGTGAAACTCCGATGTGCTCCCTTGAAGAGCCTTCTGCAGCTCCCACAGAGGAAACTGCTGCAGCCTCTGTACCCCAGACTGAGCCACGGCATGTCCTAGGGCACAGCATCTTATCTATTTGCACTGTCGTGAGTTCTTCAAGGGCAGAAGCCGTGTCGTCCTCTAGTCAGAACCCCTAGCAACTAACCTCATGCCTGACATATGGCAGGTGTCTGCTGGACGAATGAATGGATGGATAGATGAGGCGAGTGGTACAGAAAAAACTTGGGAGTGGTTGCCAGGCAGTGTGCCCTGTACCAAAGTCACAGTTTAACTGGTCTTCCCAATTTTCTCCAGGATCTGACCTTGAAACTCACACACCTCCTTTAATACGGAACCAACATCAGAAAACGATTGGCAAGAGTAGAATTCAGCTCCCTCTCTTCCTGACATAGGCTTGAGACGTCTGATCCTCTGAGATGTTCTAACAAAATAATTAACTTTTATAATAATTACTCAATAGAATCAGCATTTACTGAGGTCCATTATGAATATTCCAGAGACTGTGGCAGGCATTTGCACACACGATTTCACTTGATAATCCCAACTCAATGAAATAAAGAGGTCTGTATGCATTTCTCAGGCTGCAGAGCTTCTCAGAGGCAGGAGTTAAGACTTATTGCAAAATATATAAAACCCACAATGCCTAGAACAGATCGTCAGCTGTTGTTTCAGAGTAACACTGGTCTAATTACAAAACATCCAACACCTACTCGCCACCTACCAGGTGCCAAATATTAACCAGAAGGTGTGTGGTTAAGCTGCAGAGAAGAAGTACGGTATTTCGTGCAGAGCACTGGACTGAGAATCAGGGGACATGGGTTTGAGATTCAATTCTGCAAGTTACTTACAAGTTACAAACTTGTTACAAACACTTACAAGTTACAAACACATCAAAATTTCTTTGAGCTTAGTCACTTCATCTGTTGAATGAGAGGGTTGGACCCAAAGATCTCAAAGGCACCTTCCAGTTCTAGTGTTCTACAATCCTATGAGTCTGCCTGGCCACTTAGTAGAAAAACATCTACCTCCAGTTGACTTGTACTGAAACCTAGGAGAATATAAAAATACCAACAGTTACCAATCCCAGCAATTGCGCTGCCTCCCTTTCCGTGTGAACCTTTGAAAATTTACCTGTTCTTCTAACTGGAAGTTCTTTTCTAGAACCAGAAGCATGTGGTCCCGTAAGGCTGAATGCTCATGCTCCTGCAGGGTCGCCCGTTTATCCTTCAGTAGGAAGAGGAAAGGAAGTCAGGTTGTTGAAAGGCTCCAAAAATGAAGGTGGTAGAGGAATATTCCGCTAACGCAGAACTGTGACAACTTTGCTTACTTGTCTAAAAGTGGGTTGCGGGAAAAAATAGCCCCTCCCGGTCCGTTTTCCAGCTCTAGGATACTAAGGTGCCTATGAGACAATTTTAAACTTACAGAAACAGAGAATCGGGCTACTGTCAAAATTCTCAAAGCGGTTTCCTTCAGTGCGCTGGGAATCTAGGACTGTGGGTTAAGTGTGGTTACCATCTCTCAACGAGTGCCCCATAAAACCGATCCCCTGGGTGGTTAGCTTCAGATCAGTGTCAAGCCTAGGCGAGTTCTCTCTCCTACAGAGAACGTATTTCCATGCTGCCTTCTACCAAAGGCCAAAGGTACACAAACTGATGGTAATTTCAGCCCACGCAAATTTGTTGCCCTCAAAAATCCAAGGATACGTTTGAAAGAATAAAGGGTAACTTCTTCCCTAATCATTAAAATATTGAATTGCAAACTGCCTATATTACTAGTAAAAGCAAATGTTAGGTGTTCCAGGTGATTCCGTGGACCTAACCATACATGTACCGTCAATTTCCCTTCAGTTTAGGATTGGCCTCTCTTCCAGAGAACAAATCTCATTCTCAGCTTTGGTACCGAGGTGAGCTCTAGAGGACAGCCTAACTGGGAGTTTAGAAATAACTGTAAAGAAGATTTCTCTAGAGTTGGAAAGCAATTCTGTAAATTGTGCACTAAAAAGGTAAACCCTATCCTTTTTGCAGCCAAGATAATCACTGGTTTGATACGTGAAAAGGTATGGCCTCTTCACTGATTTTTTAAAAAGGCTTCTCACAAATACATTTTTTTCAAATAGGTTTTTTTTTAAATAAGAGAAATGTATGCTTATGTCAAACAATACAGCAAGATATAGAATGAAAAGCAAAAGTCTCCTTCTCTCCATCACCACCCCCAATTCCCTAGTCTCTCACTCACCAGAGTCAGCAATGATATATACACATTTTTAACTCATTGAGATTATAACCATATTCAATTTTTAAAAATATGGACCTTATTCTTTTTATCAGATGCATGGCATTCCAAAATATAAATACATACAATTATATAGTCAGCACTTCAGTGGTGGGCTTACAGGTTTTTAGTTTTGGGTGGTTTTTTGGCTATATAAATATCTTTACGTGAATATGTTTATATATGTATAATCATTGTATACTTAGAGTATCTGTGAGAAATTCCTAGCAATAGAATTATAAAGTCAATGTGTGGATTCACTTTTTTTAAAAAATACATTTTTATTTATTTTTTTAAGTAATCCGTATGCCCAACATGGGGCTTGAACTCACAACCCTGAGATCGAGTCACATGCTCCAGTGACTGAGCCAGCCAAGCACCCCTCACTTTTCATAGATATGTAATCAAACTGCCCTCAAAAAAGTTGGATATTATAAATTGTATCAATCTTTGTCAATTTGATGGTGAAAGTTATATTTCTTGTTATAATATACATTTATTTGGGAGTGAGATAGAGTGTCTTTTTTTACATCTTTTAGCCAATTGAATTTTTTCTGGAACTACTCATATCTTCCTTTGCCTATTTTTCTATTAAGTTGGATAAGCTATTTACATGTAAGAATTTTTGTATATTAAGGAAAATACCCTTTTTGTCTTTTGTCATATGTTGGAGATATGTACTTCCAGTTTGTGGTTTGCCATTTGACTTTATTTATGGTATTTTTAAAAAATCATATTAAAGTTTCAAATATTTGTGGTTAAACATCAAAATTGTAGCTTCTGGTTTTGTGTCAGTCATCTAAGAAAGACCTTTATTTCAAGAATAAAAAAAAAATTCGCTCACTTTTACTTCTAGTATTTTTATAATTTTTTTTAAATAAGCTTTTTATTTGGGGTAGTTTTAGATGCACACAAAGTGTGAAATAATACAGTGCATGATATCTCTTAATGCCTAAAACTCTGATCCATCTGGAATGTATTAAAGGGAGGTAGGATCAAACTTTCTTTTCTTTTTCATTTATTTTATACAATTTATTGAAAAGTATTTAAGTATTTAAGGTAATAAAATACACTTTAAAACATGATTTCAAATCACTTCTGTTTCAAAATACTTGGTGATAGACCGGGGTACCAGAAAATCGAGATTTATAATCATCAAAAGAATGACTCCAGAAAGTCTCAAAATCTGGTAGAGGCAGTGGAGTCCAAATTAGAAAAATTACCGTGATGGTTAATTTTATGTGTCAGCTTGGCTGGGCCATGGTGCCCAGTTGTTTGGTCAAAACTAATCTAGACGTTGCCGTGAAGGTGTTTTGTAGATGTGATAAACATTCATAATAAAAAAAAAAAAAAAAAACCATTCACGATCAGTTGACTTTAAGTAAAGCAAATTACTCCCCATAGTGCGGTAGGGCCTCATTCAACCAGCTGAAGGCTTTACAAGCAAAGAATAAGGTTTCCTGAAGAAGCAGCACTTCTCCTCAAGACTATCACATAGGAACTCCAGCCTGCCGGTCTGCCCTGCAAATAACCCAACTCGCCAGCCCCCTCAATTGCATAAGCTAATTTCCTAACATAAATTTCTATGTATGTATCTACATGTAGATACGTATCTCCTAGAGATTCTGCTTCTCCGGAGGACCGTGACTAATAACATGGCTAGTCTTAAAGTTCTTCCAAAGTGAATGTCCTTCTGTATCCTGATCGGAATCAAAGAGTAAAATAAACCTGCCAAATAAATTCCACAGTAGAATGTAGAGGCAGAACAAAAAGGCATCCCATACCTTTACAGTACAGCCATAGTGCTTGAAAGGACAGTCTTGTTCGGCTTCAGGACACACAGCGAGGTGCTCACCCACCTACGAAAGGGACAGCCTCATGCTACCGAAATTCATCACCAGTTCTCCGGGGGCCTGAGAGAGCCCCAGGGTGGCTTGGGAAGGAGGGAGGGAACAGAACGGGAAAAGCGATGCTGAGGCCTGGTGGAGGGAGAGTTATGGTAAAAACGGAGAAGAACTCTCCGGGAAAAGGAAAGGGGACACAGAGCCGTGGTTATCGTGGGTGTTGTTTAAACCCTGGGCCTCAGCCTGTGGGATTTGATCAAACACACACCACAGTGGTTACTAAAACGTTATCTTACGTAAAATCTACTAAGAGAATCATTTACAGTTACCTCAGTTCTTGGAATAATCTGAGAACACTTGTTAGGACAAGATACTGGGTACTCGGGACACAGGTTTTCCTCATGATACTGAAACAGAGAAAGGATGATGAAACAGAGCCAATCCTTGCTTCCCAAGGTTCCCTTCTATGGCCTCAGAGTGTTTACGCATATGTCTCTGGGAACGTATGTTATGTGGCTTACCCTCTCCAGGAAGGTACAGCCTAGTTCCAGAAAGGACTAAAGATGGCTGCTTCCTTCCCAGGAATTCAATTCAATTTTCCAGTTATTCCAAAAGAAGGTCAGAGGGCACAGGACTCCCAGAGGGCAGACTATGGGAGTCATCAGTATGGCTCCTTTGGTAAATGTAAAAGGTACCTCATGCCCTCTTTCTCTGCCTACGTCCTGCCACTCCAGTCAGATCACAGCACCCTGAGGACACAGTATGGTCATCTCCTTGTGACCCGGCACCCAGCATCGCTCCTTGCACACTCACACTCAGTAGGTGCTCAAACAATGCTTCTGCCAATGATAAAGGAGTTGGGTCCTACCAACAAGAAGGTTTTTCGCTTTTTACAGAACTCTCGGATAACTCTTTGGACCTATTTCTATACAAAAATACATTCAGTAATGTCCTGATTCACTGTGACCACTTGGGTAGAATTTAGTCCCATAAAGACGATTCATTTTTCTTTTTTTCTTTTTTTTACCTGTAGATTGATTACTACCACATCTTTTTTGCAATAAAGGCATTTTTCCTCTCGAAAATGGCAGCGTGCGCTCAAATGTTCTTTCAGATCTTTCCGAAGGACTTGTTCCTGACAGTTCTCATTAGAACACTGCACAGCTTGAAACAGGCACTGTTGGAGGTGGTCCTGCAACAGAAAAGAGGCCAGTGGGCCCCACTGACCGGGGCGGCCGGACAGGGAGCCAGCTGGAAGCCTGGCGAGGGAGGGAGGACACTGGGGGCAGCTGGGCAGACGGAGGCCGTGCCAGCCTTGTTTGATAGGAGTTGGGAGGACAGGGAAGATGTCTGGAGAAGGAAGCATATTGAGTCTAGTTCAGATTATACATTAGCTCAGATTCTCAGGTTAGTTCCTGAATATTTTCCTTAGACTTGCTGAGTGATTTACCCGTTCTTCAAAGACATTTTTGATTTCTTTTTGCACCCCCAGCAGCAAGTACTAATCTCTGCACAGCAGACGGCAAAAGCCAGGACGGGGGGGGTGGGGGTGGTGGAAGAAGAGCATGGCATGTCCTAAGTGCAGGAAAGAAGGGAAAGGACTGCAGAGAGGAAGGGGAGCTGTTCCAGAAGTGGTCAAGGAAAGCAGACGGAAGAAATACAGGATCACAGGCCCAAGAGAAGCTGGGAATGGTCAGGCTGTGGTCAGAATATGAGACAATGAGACATGGACAGTGCTCATTCCAGTATTCTTCCTGGTATTGACTTTTAAAAGTAGGAGGTATATACTTTAATAAAACCTTCGGATCACTGCAAGTTATTGTGATGCTAACAAGTCATCAAAACCCCAGTGAGTCCAACCCCTGTGAGATCCCCTAAAACACAGCTGGCTTGTTACTTGTTTTTGTAAATAAGGCTTCTCTGGAGAACAGCCACCCATCTACTTGTTTACATACTGCGGGGAGCGAGGGGGGGTCTGCTTTCCCTCCGAAAGGAAAGCGCTGAGTTGAGTGGTGGATACAGAGACTGTACAGCCTGCCAAGTCTAAACATTTTACTAACTGGCTCTTGACAGAAGAGTTTGCTGACTTCCTTTCCTGAAGTAGAGAAAAAGCAAGCAGTTTTTCTGCAGGAGGTAAATAAATACTATAGCTACTCTGCTTTGCCTCTAGTAATAAGAAACAAAGAGTGACTACTGAAATCCATATCTTCTCCAGAATTCGCTGCTGTCACCCCTCCACTGTCACTGACACAGTCAACACTCATCACGATTCCGCTACCTGGGAGAGCCTACACCTCGCCGTGCAAGCCGGGGTGCAGGGTGAGGGCAGGAACAAGCGGAAACACAGAAGAAAACAGGTGAAAAGAAACCAGCCACTGTTCTCTGGAAGCTGATGATCTGGTCACAAAAGCTGATGGCTGGATGGTCATCTGAGCCTCATTTCCTGCTCAGGCTTCGTGACCACGAAGTTGGAAAAGAGGCCCTGCTCTAGGGCCTGGCTATCGAAACATGAGAAAGTTCTAGAAAGTTTGGTGAACTTCCAGAAAAATCTTGGGGTTAACGGGGAAAGCATTTACACGTTTCGAAGCTCAGTGCCTGGGGGGTTTGGAGGCAAGGTGGAGAAAATGCTGAATCACCTGAAATGTGTTCCAAAAATGTGTGGGTGGGAGAGGAAAATTTCAGCAGCCTCCAAGCCATTCTCTGGAAGCTAGAGATGCCTGCTTCTTCTTCCCGCACAGTGTTATCAAACCTGATATGGGCCTGCCATGGCAGAGCCCTGTTGCCCCATTTCTAGCTTGGCATTTACCAAGCCTCCTGCTTCCCCAGCTGGATGGAAGAACCAGATAGAGCAGCTTTGTGTGAAAGTAACTCCCCCTCGCTCCCCCTACGCCTTGTGTGTTTGCAGCTCATACCAATGTTTCACCTTTAAACCACACCCTAGCTCTGATCTGGTCTGAATTACATGCCTCAGATCATAAACTAACAGGCCCCGGACCACAGCTGCTGGGAACCACCACCCGCCACCTGCCAATACTTTCGGGCAGGAACCCTTGCAGTCATGTCTTTCTGCAGACTGCCATGGGAATCCTTCACAGCTCCCCACAAATGACGTGTCCTTTTGCCCCGCATGTCCCACATCTTCTCTTTTGGATCAATGACCCCTAACCCACAATTTAGGTCTAGCACAGACAGTGTGCCCTCCATGCGTTCCGAACGAAATGGACCTCTTCACTTGCACCTTAGCCCCTGGTGGTCTGTACTGTAGCCAAATGTATTGCTAGACAGGAATTCTCTGAGAGCAACTCAGTGAACCCCATACCACGCTTAGCCCAGGAGCTGTTACATAAAGGGGTTCAATACACATCACTGGAAAAAATGACAAAGGCAAATTTATTGGTCATGAGTAATACCGACCTGGTAGCGTCCCAGAATAATCCTGGCATTACATCCAGGAGCATTTTTGCAATACACATATAAATTGAGGACTTCCCTTTTGCAGCAATTGTCTTTGAACACCTAAGAGAGAAAAATAATAGGTCTCATACACTCCAAAGCTTCAGAGCAATGTGAATGAAACTAATAATTTGGTCTTCAAATACATCTCAAAGTCAGGTGGAAACTTTCAGACAATGGTTGGAATGGAAATACCAGATTCAGCACCATCAAAGAAGAGGCTTTCTCAGATACATATTTCCGACAGGCCACTAAACACACAAGTCAGGAAATTCAATGCTCTGTGCAGTAGGCTGCAGGAGAATCTCATGGTGCACTTGACCTTGTATGCTCAAAGGTCAGAAGGTGGGCTGTGGAGGAGGGTGACGCTTTCAGCTTCCCGTCATAGTGTAAGCTTATATTAGTCATCAGGTAGTGTCACTGAGCCTGCGCTGACTTTGCTATTCCAGTGCACACCGGGGGTTAGCAAACGTTCTTCGTAAAGGGTCAGATAGTATTTTCAGCTTTGCAGGCCATGATGCAACCTTTTCTTTTGCAACTATTCAGCTCTACTGTAGACAATATCGAAATGGATATCCATGGCTGTGTCCCAAAAAGGCATTAGTAATGGACACTGAAATGTAAATTTCATATAATTTTCATGTGTCACAAACCATTATTCTTCTCTTGATTTTTAAAATAATTTTTTGCTTTGAAATAGCTCAAAGACTCATGAGAAGTTGCAAACATAGTACAGGGTTCCTGGGTACCCTTCTTTGGATTTCTTTCAATGATTTATAGGAAAACCCTTCTTGGCTCACAGGCCGTAAGAAAACAGGTGGCAGGCTGGATTTGTCCCAGCAGATCTCATGCTGTATATGCCAACCCCTGATCTAGTGGATGAGGCACACACAAACACAGCACTGTCCTCTGCTAGGCATTTACAAAACACAACATAAGAGCATAGAGAAGGGGGGCGCCTGGGTGGCTCAGTCAGTTATGTGTTTGCCTTCAGCTTGGGTCAAGATCCCAGGGTCCTGGGATGGAGTCCCCCATCGGGTTCCCTGCTCAGCAGGGAGCCTGCTTCTCCCTCTACCAGTCCTCCTGCTTGTGTTCTCTCTCTCTCTCTCTCTGACAAATAAATAAATAATCTAAAAAAAAAAAAAAAAAGAGCACAGAGAAGGGGTATGTACAAGAGATCAGGTGCTCAGGGAGCTTCCTGGAAGGGGTGATGCTTGAATGTCCTCTAACAGAATTGTAAAGGAAAAAAATTGAGCTTAAATGGAAGTTTTAAGGGAGGGGCGCCTGGGTGGCTCAGTTGGTTAAGCATCCAACTCTTGATTTCAGCTGAGGTCATGATCTCAGGGTCATGAGATTGAGTCCCAGGTGGGGCTCTGCACTGAGCATGGAGCCTGCTTAAGATTCTCTCTCTCTCCCTCTACTCCCTCCGTCTGCCCCTAAAAAAAAAAGAGGTTTTAAGGGAGAAAATCTTCGGGTTAGATAAGTTTCTTAGATGCAACACTAAAAGAACAAGCAACCAAAACAAACAAAAGACAAGTAAGACCTCATCAAAATGAAAAGCTTTCATGCTTCAAAGGACACCACCAAGAGAGTGAAAAGACAACCCACAGAATGGGAGAAAAAATATTTGCAAATCATATATCTGATAAGAAGAGCCTTGTATCTAGAATATATAAAGAACTCTTAGAACTCATCAATAAGAGACTAATAATCTACTTAAAAATGGGCAAAGAAATTGAATAGGCATTTCTACCAGAAGATATACAAATGGACAAACACCTGAAAAGATGCTCCATATCATTAATCATCAGAGAAATGAAAATCAAAACAGGTACCCCCTAGAAAGACTATAATCAAAAAGATGGACAGTAACAACTTTTGGCAAGGATCTAAACATGTTAAAACTCTCACACCCAGATGGATGGGATGTAAAATGGTGCAGCTGCTTTGGAAAATAGTCTGACAGTTCCTCAGAATGTTACACATAGAGTGACCATTCTGACCCTAAACAGAACTACCACATGACCCAGTAATTCCACCCCTGGGTGTATACCCAAGAACCGTGTACACTTTAAAGGTAAATTTAATGGCATATGAATTATATCTCAATAAAGTTATCGTTGGGCATAATAGTAACAGAAGGAAGTTTTAGAGATTGACCAGAGGAGAAAGTGAACTCCAAGAAACAGGATGTTTCATTTCTCCAAGCAACTCAGTGTACCAGGAGCTGGTGTAGGAAGGGGGTAAGGAGAGAGCAGAGGAGAAATTGGGGGAGAGGCAATAAAGCTCTGAAACAGTGGTAGGTGTGGGGCTTGACCTGACCCCACAGCAGAGGAATGTGGACTCTAAGAAAGGGCCCCTCCTTCTCCCGCTCGACTGCTTCAACCTCTATGTCCAATTCAAACCAGGACACCGGCTTCTCCACCACCTAGCCAACTGCTAAACCAAAGCAGGGATTTTCTTACCTCCTGAGATCTGATAACCTCCTTATCTACAGGACAGAGTGGGACTGCATTTAATTCTCTGGAAAGAAAAATAAAAATAGAGCCAAATTAAGAGTTGACCTCAACAGCTCTTCCAAGAGCAGCCCCAACACTCCAGTCAGCCTGAACGGGCCAGGCCCCGTCTTCCCTCCTGCCACTCCCTACCCCAGGAAGGGCTGTATCTCTCTCCCATCCCCCCGCTGCAGCTTCAGCACCTCCCCAGTCTGCTGAAAAACTCTCGTTCATTCCCCACGATGCAGGTCAAACAGTAAGTCCCCCAGACGGAGTTCGATGTCCTCTGCCAGTGCTTCTCACCCTGTACCACAACCTGTCTCCTTCACTAGACTGGAGCATTCTAGGGGGCCGAGACTGGCTCCTGGTCCACGCTGGACCTCCAGCTCTTCCTCTCCGTGCCCTAGAGCTTAGTTTAGTAAGGTGCCTGGAACACATGGGTGCTGAACGGACAAACCCATGAATGGACGAGAATGTGTTGTGATGACCCCCTTTCCAAGCCTGGTAGCTTACTTCTGGCCCTAAATAAGCCCCAGAGCCTGCTTCCACATCTCTCCTGGTCTCCTCCAAATTGCCAGGACCCAGGTTTTCCAGCTGGCCCGAAGCAGACCGTGCACGGACTGAGGCGAGGTCCCTTTCCGGATGGGACAGCACCTCTGCCCTTAGGCAAGGGAAAGTCAGAGACACCACCACGAAGACCCCCGGGAAACATAGGCCCTTGCCAACACCGACTGTGCCTCCAGGTCCGCCCTCCCGTGCACAACAGGCCTGGTCTACGTTTTAAGAAAAGGTGACTGTCAGGAGCCCCAAGTCATGTACAGAATTCTTGAATCATTATGTTATACACCTGAAACTAATAGAACTCTGTATGTTCATTACATTTGATTTTCTTTTAAAAAGGGGGGAAAAGGTGACTATCAATAAGTGAGTGGCAAAAAAAAAAAACAAAAAACAAAACCCAAAACCAAAAAAACAAAACATGTTCCTCAGGCTCTCAGAGAAGGGCTCCAGGAGAGCCCCTCCTCGTGTTCGTGGCTCTGTGGCCAACCACAGCGATTCCCAAAGCCACCATTCCAGTCGAGTGGCCACGCCGGACACTGGGGTCCCAGGAACGCCCCCCGCCCCCCCCCCCATCCGGTTGCGCCCAGAGCGGCAGGCCCCCCGCACTCACCCCAGGGACAGGATGCAGTGCTGGCAGAAGCGGTGCCCGCAGCCCGTCTGGTGGGGGTTGTGCAGCACGGAGTGGCAGAAGGCACATCTGTAGCGCTCTTCTAATTGCTCCACAAACCGGTACTCTGTGTTGGGCTCAAAGTCCAAGGAAATGGAGTTGCCGGAATTCTGGCGGATGAAACCACAAGGGACACCTCCTTGCTCCTCAGAATAAGCCATTCTGTGGGGGAGGAGGGGGGTCAGGAGAAGAGGAGGAAAATTGAGTGTGCAGAGACCGAAACAACTGTTTCCTACTCAGTGCACGTCACCCCCACGGGCATTCCGTTGACTTGGTAACAAACAGTAACAACCTCCGGCCACTGGAGGGCTCCTGCACAGGGGAGATGTCTTTGGGGTGCTCAGGCAGGAGGCTGGACCAGAAGACTTCTAGCGAGATTTTAGGAGACTTCAGACCTTTGCCCATCAGCCTCTTACAGGATGCTAAGTTATCCTGTCAGTTTGGCCACACGCTCGGACCAAATACAGCCAGGTGTTAACTACATTCTAAGCAGCCTCTTGTTACGGAATTTTCTTCCACTCAGTTAAGAGAATGGAAACAAACGTTTTGTTAATATTTTTCAGAAGAACCTCGGATACCAATACATTATTTGCAATATATATCAGCACCGCCAAGCCACATCATTTCCCACCTGAACTAAATAAGCACATTAACTGCTTTCCCCTCCAATCCATTCTCCATATTATAGCCAGGGCAACATTTTCAAAATGCAAGTGTGATTGAAGGTTACCTCCTCTCATTGTTCAGTGGCTTCCCAGGCTCTTAGGGGAAAGTCCACAATGCTAACAGAGCTACAAGACTGCATCCGCTCTGCCCAGCAGCATCCTGGACCTCTCTTCCCCTTGCTTTCTGCACTTGAGCCATACAGGCTTTCTTTTTATTCTTCTACTACATTGAGCTGTCTCCTGCCACAGGGCCTTTGCATAAGCTATTGCCTCTACCTAGAATGCTTCCCCTATCCCCGTCCAGTCTTCTTGGCTTCACATTCATGATTCAGATTTCAAGTGTCATATCCTCAGGTAAGCTTTCTCTTCTCCACTCCCCTTCCTCTGCCCCCGCTGAACAACAGAACACACACTCATGTCTATGAAGCATGTGTGGCCTCCAGGGAGTGGCTGAGGGATGATGATGGTAGGTGGGGGTGGGGGGTGGGGATGGAGTCGTATTTCACTGTATAATCCTTATGAGTTTTTGAACGTGAATATAGTACCTATTCGAAAATAAACAAATACACAAAAACAAAAACTAAACATCCACTGTTATATCTATCATAGAACCAGGTTCTGAAATTCTGAGAAACATTTGATTTTAAATTAGACATGCATTTGTGTGAGTATCTGATTTATATCTGTGGGCTTCAATGACACAGAGATCCCCTCTGGTCTTACTCATTGTCATGTCTCCAGCCCTCACCACCCAGCCGGGTATGGAGAACAAATCAACTATTAGTTGAATTCATATGATTGAATGGACTCTGCCAAATCTGCAACAGGACGACTCTAGCTAGTGCTGCCCACTAACACAGTGATCCTTTCACTTTTTATAAGGAAGGACTTTCCCCGTCTTTGAAATCTGATGGAAAGTCTGGACCTTCTCCCCCATAAAACAG
This sequence comes from Potos flavus, assembly GCA_028534135.1. NCBI lineage: Eukaryota > Metazoa > Chordata > Mammalia > Carnivora > Procyonidae > Potos > Potos flavus. Next base: position 27,109,385 of record CM052893.1, read on the forward strand.
CACAGACACCTGATCTCTGGACCTCTGCACACCCTCTGAACCCACTGGTTTCCCCAGTTAACAACAGGCCTGCCTCCCCAGTAGGAATGCTGTTACTTTGGGCCCAGGGCCAGGAGTGGTGCTTTCACGGTGTCTGGCAAGTGGCTAAAGGCTGGGAGGCCATTGAGGGCGGTCCCTAGGAGTGACATCCTTCCACGTGGTTAGGGAACAGGAAGGCCTGGCCTTCAGGCTTGCTTGCTTTGGCTTGCTCTTGGGATCCCTCAAGAATCTCCTGCAGCTCATGAGGTCACCTGGGCCTGAGAACAGCTGCGTGGCCAGACAGTGCAGGCGGGAATCCAGCGCCCGGCCCAGCTCGAGTCAGCTGCTGACCCCGCCCAGTGCTGGAGTGGCCAGAGTCTGAGCTGTGGCTGCAAGACTGGGGCAGAGAAAGCAACTGGCCTCTCAGATCGGCAAATAAAGCTTTCTCCCTGGAGAAGACCCACAGAACAGGGGATGTTTTTTGTTTTTTGTTTTTAAATCCTGGGGTTTGAAACCAAAGCCCCACCTTTTCCTCTCTGCATAATTTCCTGCAGAACTTGAAGGGGGTAAGTGAACAAGATGTGATTGTTCCCCTTTTAACCGGCTTTACTCTTGAGAGTTAACAAGTCTTAACTGTGAAGATGAAGAGGCCCAGTACTTGATTCACATGCACAATCCTAGTACCCAAGACTCCCTTTTCTCTCTGAGAAATGGAAACACCAATTCCAAACCTCCCTCGTCTTCCCTTGGGACCAGAGAATGCAGGGAGATGAGGGAGGTTTGGAATTGGTGTTTCCATTTCTCAGAGAGAAAAGGGGCCACACGTCTCTAGGATTCTCTCTGAGACCGGGCTCATGTCTCTGTCACACGGCATCTAAATTTGGACACTCAGAGATGTGCCTAACACAACAGGCTGGCTTGGCTCCTAAAACAGAGCAGTAAGATGTACAAAACTCAGTTTGGTTCCCTTCCACTGCATTCTACCCTCTTTCCTAACAAAAGAATTTAATACACTCATGTGTGTGCCCATCTTTCTCTGCAACAGCAGATCTCAAACTTTTTGGTCTCAAGACCCTGCCTCCCACCCTTTGGACTCTGAAAACTGAGGACCCAAAGACCCAGAACAGCCAACACAATACTGAAGGAGTAGAACAAAATTGGAGGATTGACACAACCCTACTTCAAGGGTTCCTACGAAGCGAGGCATCTGGGTGGCTCAGTGGGTTAAAGCCTCTGCCTTCGGCTCAGGTCATGATCTCAGGGTCCTGAGATCGAGCCCCGCATCGGGCTCTCTGCTCAGCAGGGAGCCTGCTTCCCTCTCTCTCTCTGCCTGCCTCTCTGCCTACTTGTGATCTCTCTCTCTCTGTCAAATAAATAAATAAAATCTTAAAAAAAAAAACACTCCCTATGAAGCAATAATAATCAAGACAGTGTAGTAGTGGTGAAAGAAGAGACAGACAGATAAACGGAACAGAAGAGAGAACCCAAAAATAGACCCACATAAATATAGTCGACTGACCTTGGACAAAGAAGCAAAGGCAATACAATGGAAAAAGACAGTTTTTTCAGAAATGGTGCCAGAACAACTGGACATCCACACGCAAAAAAAAAAAAAAAAAAAAAAAAAAAAAGATAAATCTAGACATAGACTTTCCACCCTTCACAAAAACTAACTCAAAATGAATCACAGACCTAAATGTAAAGTGCAAAGTTATTAAACTCCCAGAAGACAACACGGGAGAAAATCTAGATGGCCTGGGGAATGGCAAGGACTTTTTAGAGACAATACCAAAGGCATAAATCATGAAAGAAAGAATTTGTTAACTGGATTTCATTAAAATTAAAAATTTCTGCTCTGCGAAAGACACGGTCAAGGGAATGGGAAGACAAGCCACAGTCTGGGGGAAAATATTTTCAAAAGACACATCTGATAAAGGACTCTTATCCAAAATACACCTCTAATATGCAAATAAGCACATGAAAAGGTGTTCCACATCAAATGTCAGGAAAATAGAAACAAAAACAACAACGAGATACCATTACTCACCTACTAGAATGGCCCAGTCCCCACCACTGACGATTCCAAATATTGGTGAGGACGTGGAGGGACAGGACTCCTCTCACTCACTGCGGGTGGGAATGCGACACTTGGGAAGACGGCCTGGCAGTTTCTTACTAAACATGTCTGACCATCCAGGAATCCCTCCTTGGTATTTACCCACGGGAGGTGGAAACCTATGTCCACATAAAACCCTGCACACAGATGTTTATAGGAGCTTATTCATAACTGCCAAAACTTAGAAGCAATCGCGATGTCCAACAGTAGGTGAATGGATAAACTGTCGTACATCCAGACAATGGAATATTCTTCAGCACTACTAAGAAATGACCTATCAAGCCATGAAAAGATGTGGAGGAATCTTAAATGCATATTACTTAATGAAAGAAGCCAATCTGAAGAACCTACATAATGTACAGTTCCAACTATAGGACATTCTGGAAAAGGCAAAATAATGGAGGCAGTAAAAAGATCAGTGTTTGGCAGGAGTTAGGACGAAGGTAGGGAGAGATGAATAGGAGACACAGAGAGGATTTTGGGGGGCAGTGAAAATACTCGGTATGATACTGTAACGGTAGATACATGTCATCATACATTTGTCCAAAAACAGCATCTTATCTGCCTCAAGACAGATCCTCCAAAGGGAATTCAATTATTATAAACCAACTCTCCAGGAATCTCATCAACCAGGAAAGAGTAGCTCATCACAGGAGAAGAAACTAGAAGGTGATACCGAGATAAACTTGGTCATAAACTATCACTAATCTTCTAAGGGCCCATTTATCTCTCCTAAAAATTATTTGCTCTCCCCTAAGAGGCCTACTTTCCCCTTTCCCTCTTAAGATGGTATTCAAGCCTGAATCCCAAGCCACCTAAGAGAGCTACCCATTTTTCCCTGGGTATCTCCTATGCATACATGAATTATAGATGCTAATAAACTTCTGTTCATTTTTCTCTTGCTAATCTGTCTGTGATCACAGAGGTCTCAGCTAAGAACTCAGAAGAGTAGAGGTGAAGTTATTTTTCCTCCCCTATACAATGTAGGTTCATCGACTGTGACAAATGTACCTCTCTGGTGGGGGACGTTGATGGTGGGGGAGGCTATGCACGTGTGGGGGCAAGGGGTCTACGGGAAATCTCTGTACCTTCTGCTCAATTTTGCTGTGTATCTAAAACCACTCTAAAAAATAAAATCTCAAAAAAAATTGAGGACTCCTGAGTTGTTTAGGTGGGTTATAGCTATCAATATTTACCAATTTGAGATGAACACTGAGGAGTTTAGGGGTGCCTGGTGGTGCAGTTGGTTAAACGTCTGACTTTTGGTTTTGGCTTAGGTCATGATCTCAGGGTTGTGGGATCGAGTCCTGTGTCGGGCTCTGCGCTCAGCAGAGAGTCTACTTGGGATTCTCTCTCCCTTTGCTCCTCCCACTCATGCTCTCTCTCTCTCTCTCAAATAATCAATCTTAAAAAAAACAAAAAACAAAAACAAGGAGTTTAAAAAATACATTTCTTCATTAATTTACTTGAAGATAATAATGAGCCAACTATATGGTAACATACATAGCATTTTTATGAAAAATAGCCATTTTCCAAAAGAAAAAACTGAGTGAGAAGAGTGGCACTATTTTACATTTTTGCATCTCTATTTGGGCTTAACAGAAGACAGCCGAGTTCTCAATATGTGATACTCCTGCATTCAGGCTGTTACCGTATCTCACATCATGTCGCTTTCGGAAAGCACCACTGTATGCTCGGGAAAGGAGAGTAAAAATGGCAAATGATATCTTAGTAGTAGTATGAAAATAGTCTTGCCCATACACATCCCCGCGAAAGGGCTTCAGGGAGGCCAATGTGTACAATTTGCCAATTTCTGTGAACATACCTGAACTAAGTAAGAGCCTATCAGCTGCTCTCCTGGTAAGAGATTCTCCAGCACCCCCAGGGCTCGTGAAGCACACTTTGGGAACCACGGTCCTATCAGGCTGCTGGGCGGGCCCGGCCTTGTCAGTCTTTGTGCTGGTGGCGCCCAGCACGCATGTGACCCTCACGGCCTCCTCATTCCTGCTGCATGGCCCGCAGAGGCCTGAGGACCGCATGCCCCATCCTCCCTCTTCCCACCTTTGTGTCTTGCCCAGCTGGAGGTGGCACGTGGGAGTCATCTACTGAACCTGTTCGCTCTCTCCTCTGTCGTCTTGCCCAGTATTTGTTTTTATGAAACTGAGTTTTTATTTCATTAGATATTTTTATAAAAAATAAGCACTTATGTTCTGCTACATAATATGCACTTTCGATGTTTCAGGACTGTGTTCTTATATATAAACTGGAACATGATCTCTCCCTAGGCAGGGCCTGTCTCCTCCCTCTGAAGCTTCTTCGGGCCCATGACCGGTGCCCCAAAATGGAATCGAATCAAAGTGCTCATGGACACGGGAGAGTCCCAATAATATGACCATAAAGGCCACTGTTTCTTTGTATAACAAACATATTTCTCTAATTAATTGAACATTTCCAGCTAGTACTCTGTCATTCCCAGGCAGCTATTTAGTAGAAATAAATAAGAGTTCCATTTTATTAAAATCTCTGCCCTTTGGGTATAATAGCTTATGTAACAGGAAGAGTAAAAAGAGTTCAGTTCTTGCAAATAAGAAAAGAAAGTCATCGAAATTACTATCAGAGCCTGTCTATCTCCCTACTGCAGTGAAGGGTGCCTTATTCCTGCCATGGTTGGCACTCACAGTGTGGTCCTCCTGCTGAAAAGTTATTGACTCAAACCTAAAAAGACAAGAGAAAACCACATACAATATGCTCCCCAAGGACTCTTATTGAGTTTCTTATAAACGTCATTTTTTAGCTTCATAAATTGCTGCCGTTTTTCGTTGAGAATTTTCTAGGAATTCCCAAGGAAAGCTGTGGAGGTCAGGATTTAAGTTCTTTACTTACAAATTTCTGCTGATTCATTTTTGGGGAACACATAATGAACAGTCTAACATTCTGAAGCAAAGAGAGTTTAGGTTTTAGTTACCATAAAAAAGACACACATCTAGCAGAATTCAGTCTCCGGTTTAAAAAAGAAAGGTAGATCCTTGTCTGTCTGTGCACTTCCACAGGATCTCAAACATCTTGTTTAGATTAATGAAGGATTGGAAAACTGGGGAATGTTTTATAAATCATTTTATACTTTATGGGGTTTTCTTTTTTTTTTTTGAAAGATTTATTTATTTTGAGGGAGAGCAAGAGTGAGTGTGGGATTGGGGGGAGGGGTGGGGAGAGAGAGAGAATCTCAAGCAGACTCCCTGCCCAGCACTACAACCCTGAGATCACAACCTGAGCTGAAAACCAACAGTCAGAAGCTCAACTGACTGAGCCTCCCAGGCGCCCCAATCATTTTATACTTTGTAAGACACAAGCCCAGGAACTATGCCTCCAGAGTTTTCAAGATCTGATTCTTGGGAGTTACTAGTTACTACAGATGAAATTCCAGAGTGAAAATGGCTCAGGGCCAGAGACCTGGGCTCCATCCCTGCTCTGCCGCTCAGCAGCTTTGCAACCTTGAACACGACACGCCCCACACCCCCCTCATAGACTCAGCGTGCCCAAGTCGTGGACTGGGTCCCAAGAATGCAGAGATCTGTGATATCACATCTGCGGTGGAGGGGCTCCTGGGCAAGGAGAGGCAATGGGATATGAGAACGATGCATTATACTGTCCTGGTGGCAAGCACCACACACCAAAAAACTGTCTGAGCCCAGGTGAGGGGTAGCTAGTGCTTTCTGAGGTGTCCGTGTGGATTTCACAGAGAAGAAAACATCTCAGCTGGTCATGAAGGAGGTATCCCTTCTCCTTTCTAGATGAAGGAGATACAAGAATTTCGCAGAGGATGTCATAAAAATTCTGGAACGGTTAATAATTAACTGTAGCTCAAATGGAATGAAGGGAACACGCCAGTCACTTGCCTGTTTGTTCTCAGATCCACTCTCTGCTCTCCTGCCCTGGTCTGCATCACGGAGGTGGGGTGATGTTGACCCTCACAAACTCTGTTTCCTGGGCTCCCTGGCTTCTGGCTAGGTTCAGCCAAAAAGAGACACTATCAAGGGACTGAAGGGTGGGAGGAAGGGAGAAGCCGGAGTATCTCTCTCTCATCCCTTGGTGTTGGGCAGCGTCTCCACAGTGACTGGGTCTCCTCCATGGCCCCTGTGGACTGACTCTCGCCAGGCCGGCCGAGGGTGGTCCTCAGCTCCTAAGCTCTAGAAGGGGTGGGCAGCCTCCCGCCAGGACTCATCTCAGAGCTGCCTCACCCTGAGTCTTCTGTTCGGCTTCCCAGCTTTGCCATCACCTGCATAAGCTGATTCCTGTGTAACCGAATTCCTGTTGGAAACCACTAAAAAGGTCTCTGTGAGATGTAAGTGTGGAGAAAGAGGGGAGGAGCATCACGTGAAGAGCCCTGAATGAATGCCATAGCCAGGAATTCCAAATTTTACCTCATAGTTTCAATGATTTTAGGGATGCTAAACATATAGGACAGGCCCACGCTCCGAGTTTAGGGAAGAGGCTAATACAACAGACAGAAGGAGGATGACAATGGCCTGATCTAAGGCAGGGGCAAAGAAAAGCCATGTTTGTGAGGCATCTCTGAGGTAAAATGCAGGGATTTAGAAATGAATTCAGTGGAAGGGCTGAAGGAGAGGACAGTGGAGGATGAATCCCAGGTTCATCTGGAAGACTAGTAATTGACAGCACCAATGGGAGAGGATGAAGGAGAGAAGGAAAGAAGCAAGGATGTGGATAGAGGACATATGGAGGTTGGGGTCCCTTGGGGACAGTCTTAAGGGAGTGGAGGTGAGTCAGACGAGCTGACATCTAACATCTCTTCCAGAAAAAAGGATAGGATTTCTAGGAATGGCCACATTTCCTTTGTGGCATCAATAATTGTTTTAAAATTGCCCAAGGCATTAAAATTTTTTTTTTACTTTACAAATAATTCAGTTGTCATTTTAGTGATGGCATTTGACACAATAAGTTTAGATCTATGTCAGGAAAAGAAGATCTGGAGACAGAAGACATCCCAGAGAGAGAGCAATGGGAAAATTCCTTGAGCCAGTATGGAAGTTTGCCCTTCCCACTCACACCTGTGGCTATGGAGCAGCCCTTCTTTCCTCCCTCCTTGGGATTTAACTGGTGCTGCTTCCCCCAAAGTAACCGCCATTCAGCCTTGTGACCCCCCCACCCCTTACTAGGTCCAAGATCCCTCCTGCTATGACTTCTAGGGTCTAGGGGCTATTGGTGAGTGTCCAGAGGTGCTTGGGAAGGGCTTGAGAGGCTTACAGTCGTCCCCCAAGGATCCTTTGTAGGGGAGGGTCCTGAGCGCTGCAGTCAGGAGATACTGTTTTCTCTGACAGGTGGGACTGACAAGGCTGGGTGACAAGGAGGGGGCATGGAGTCTGGCCAGGAGCCCCAGGATGGTCCTTGAGCCGTGGCCAATGTAGGGGCAACCCCACACCGACCAGTGAAAGCAACCAGTCCCAGGATGGGCTGCTAGAAGGCACACACCCCGTTTCTCAGCTCTGTTCAGGCCTCGCCAGAAGCATAAGGAGCCAACTCCCTGATGCTCGCATTCGGCCCCAGGGGTCCGGTGCAAGTATGCGCTTCCCCAAACCTCCCCCCCCCACCCGAGAACCAGCCAAGGGTCCTGGGCTGAAATTAAAGGAGGAGAGATGTGGTTAGTGATGAGGAAAAGTTGAAATGTCAAATCCCAAGATGCAGTGACCCAAGGGGACTCTGGAATTGGTGCTCATCTGTGAGAAGGACGGGCAGTTCCCACTCTCGGTCACCTGGCCCTTGAATTCTGAGATTCTGCTCTTCCAGGAAGAACAGTTACTACCAGGAAAGTAGAAAAAAAAAAAAGAAGAAGAAGAAGAAGAAGCAGAAGAGGAGGAGGAGGTGGGGGAAAAGGCAGAAGGGGAAGAAGACACTTTATTTAGTATGTTATCCGTACGGCATGAGGAAGAAGTGAGATGCATTTAAAGTAGTTACCAAAGCGTCCATCTTCAATGGCGCAGGAAGATCTTTCCTTGGAAGACGAAACCCCTCAAGACAACTGCTAGGCCTTTGCTCCAACCCTTGACCTTCTCTTCCTCTCTACCGTTTCCACAGCTTTTAACACAACAACGGTACGACTACTGTGTGAACTCTGGGAGAAGCTGGTTTTATTTTCATTAACCTTTAGCCATGTAGGTTAGACAAAGAGGAAGGACCTTGGAGAAACGCAGAAGTAATGAGGCCATTTTCCGTCAGGCATAACGTGGGAGGAGACCATACAGAGACCAGGTCGTCCCATGACAGCCCGACGATATGTGACGACAGCCTACCGACGACCCACTGTCTATCCGCCGGTTGGCTGGCTTTGGTGTTGAGAGGCAGAGGTAGGGGTGTATTTTCTTTTCCTTTTTCTTTCCTTACCCTTTCCCAGGAGAGGGTTTTCTTGGATACAGGATGAATGATATGGGTAAGATTTTAATTCCTTTGAAGAGAAGTATGAGGACACCCATTTCCCCATTTTCCTGGGAGTGCAGCAAAGCACTGTTGGTGAAGAGAAAGGGGTTCCAGGACTGACGGGCATCCCCGCCCCCCTCCTGAGGTGCCCACCCCCATGTGCCCTTAACATCAATCTCACCTACTGGGAGAGCCCATCTCAGGTCCAACTGGCTCCAAGGGATGCTGGAGCAGACCTTTTAGACTGGCTCTCAGAACTTAAGACCAAGAGCAAAAAAAGGAGAGAGAGAGAGAACACTACTGATCTTTCCACACAAAAGCTTCCTCTTTGGGAAGTTTCGACTGCAGTCTCTCAGCCGCCAGCCTCAGCTCCAACCCTTTCCCAGTCCTCCCTGCTGCCCGGGGTCAGCTCCTTGGCGAGCTCCTCAGGGAGGGGCTGTCCTCCTTGGTCTCCGGATCCACAGAACCGGCCCCATGCCTGGCCCAGAGCGTGCAGTCAGTGTTCGCTAAATAGGGGAACTCTAGGATTAGTGTGAGACCTTCCTGAAAAGGGGCTGTTGGCAGGTGGGTCACGAAGACAACTTAGGGCAATCTGCACAAGGCAGACGGACGGCAAGGGGAAATATGAACAGATGTGAATGGAAGCTAAGGGCTGGAGTTGGATATGGGTCAGGCTTACACTCAGTGAGGCTCTGCCTAGGCTCAGAGCCAGCTGATTTACATGCAGGGTCTTGTTTTAATCCTGACAGCAACACGATGATGGATATATTATTAGCATCCCCAGTTTGCTGAATGAGGAAACTTGGAAATGTCCCATGGCCAGGAAGCAGTGGAGGCCCTGAGGAGATAAAGAGGTGCTGGGGTTCCTCTTTGTTTCTCCAAAGCCTGCCAAGAGGCCGTGTGGGATGCTGACCACCGCCGTGGACTCTGCAGTCGACCTGCCTGGGCACAAATCCTGATTCCATCTCTGAATAGCTGTATGATCTCAGGCAAGTTACTCAGTCTCTATGCTTCTCAGTTTCTTCATCTATAAAATAATGATAATGATAACAGTAGCTACCTCAGAGAATCTTTGAAGATTAAATAAGTCAATACTACACCTCAAGGGTCAGCCAGCCCACCACTTGTTTTTGTAAATAAAGTTTTATCAGAACACAGCCATGTTAATTTGTTTACCTATCATCTAGGGTTGGTTTTGTTGTTGTTGTTGTTTTTGCTACCATAGCCAAGTTAGCACTTGTGCCACAGACCATATGGCCCAAAGCCTAAAGCATTTACTTTCTGGTTCTTTACAGAAAAAGTTTGCTGACCCTTGTATGCATGAAGGGCTTATAATGGTGGTACACAGGAATGATGATGAAGATGATGATGACTAAGCATTTGCCTCAGAGCCCCTCCACCAACTGTGCCCTCCACTCTGAGGATAACCTGACTATCTGACTGGTGGGGCAGTGTATCAGGCCCCGGGGACCAGGGAAGAACAAGAGAGAGAGAGAGGGTCCAAGTCTGCTCCTGTGGGCCTTACAACCTAATGGAGGAGACAAGGGAGTAACAATAAAGGAAGTAGTTACAAACTGTGATAAGTCCTCCGAAGCAAATAAACAGGATGTTGAGATAAAGAAACAGAAGCCGCTGCTGTAGACAGGAAGGCCTCATGGAGGAGGTGATCCTCGAACAGCCAGGGGAAGATGAGAAGGAGCAAGTGTGAGAAGGAGCAAGCATGAGGAGTGGCTGAACAGACCCTGCAGGCAGAGGGACAGCAAGGGTAATGACCGGTTCTGGGAAAGGCTTTGTCATGTTTGAGAAACACGGAGGAGGCCCGTGGGGCCTAATGTCAGGGACAAGAGGAAGAAGAACAGGGGACAGGGCAGGAGCCAGATCGCATGGACCTGGCTGCCCACAGGAAGGAATCCGGGTTCATTCTAAGAACTAAGCAACGGGAAGCAGCAGGAGTATTTTAAGGAACTAATGGCAGTGTCTGCTTTGGAGCCTAAAAGGACCACTGCAGATGCTGCACGGAGAATGGCCTTGGAGAACCGAGGGCAGGGGGAGAGCAGTGGGGAGGCTGACAGAGTGGAGACACTGCTGTGGTTGGGCAAAGAGCACAGACCTGGACTATGGTGGTGGCAGGGAAACGGAGACTTCGAGTGACCGAATAGGAGGCTGGGAGGCAGGGAGGACCAGAGGCTGACGCCAGGATTGGGCCTCAGCACCTGGGTGGAGGTGGTGCTCACTGAGATGGGGAAGAATGAAGGTACAGGGAGGGAGGTCAGGAGTCATTTGGGACCACAGGGAGAGAGTCGTCCCTTTTTCTGAAGACACCCCTTCACGTAGGAGACAATGACCTCAGGCCCCACCCCCACCCCATTTAGGCAAGGGCAACTTGCCTAAATATTCCCCTTTCCTTCCTTTGGTCTTTTCATGACTTGTTTTTTCTGCATCCCTATATTCTTTCCCCAGCCCCCTGGGATAGTGACGAGTGGCAGTTGTGATCACAAAGTTGAATCCTGGGAGCCCACCCACGGTCCCCTCCCGTACAGTCAGCACCCCCATGAAGGCTCGAGTCACACTACATCCTTGTGGGTGGGCACCGCTCCTCGCTGACTCATCTTCACTCATATGCAGAAGTTATACCTACCTCCATGATTTCCCCAGATACCAGCCCCTCCCCAACACAGCTCCCCCTCATCAGGACCCTTGACTCAGCTAAGTGCTCTTCCTCTACCCGGAGCCGCCTTTCTCATTTCTCTACCTCCTCCTCCAAACACCGTCTCCTCCTCACTTCACCCAATGCATTATTCTGAATTCATGGTTACACGGGACTATCTCCCACTAAAGGTTCATTCATTCAATCACTTTCTGTCAATCATTCCTTTGCTAAGGACCTACTGTACGCAGACACTGATGGGGAAACAGGAAGGCGGCACGGTGGGCCCGGATACCTCACACCCTGACCCGCATGGCACCCCCACCCTGGCAGCACCCGCCCCCGCCCCTCCCCCCAACCCTTCCATTGCCGGCTCCAGAGCAGGGCCTGCAGACCTGGGTCCCTCCCAGGATTCCCCTGCAGCCTGGCCTGCTCTCCCAGTTCTCTGTACCCTGCCCTTGTACAAGCTGGGGGCCCCGAATCATCTGGGTGATGGGTGGGCGGGGGGGGGCCCTAGGTACTTTGGAAAAGCATATTATATTAGTTCTATGACCTAGACTGTAATCACACAATAAGACTCACCAATTAGTCTGTCCTAAATCGTAGCCCTGCTGCCCTTTATGTGGCATTTGGTACTTCCTCCTTGAAACCCCCTGATCCCTTGGCCCTGGGGACACTGTGCTGTGTGGCCTTCTCCCACCCCTCGCCACACTTCTGCAGGGCTCCCTGCGGGACTCCCCTGAGGTTGGGTCAGCCTCTGTCCCTCATTTTTGCCAAACTCCCACCTCTCTTCATGGGAAAGGCCGCCTCATCCCAACGGGACTTCTTTCCAAATGTGGGTGGGGATCCCTACTTCATCACCGCCTGGGGCGTCATCTGAGCCTTAGGGTTTTCTCGCCCTCTCCCTTCCCAACCATCCTATCTCCTCACATACACGGGGAGACGGAGATTCCAGGGGCCCGGCCAGCAGAGCCACGTGGCAGTTTGGAGACACAGCCAACAGACAACGGCTGAGAGGTTGAGATCTGGCTTGCCCGGCCTCACCCTCCATGGGCTACGGGTGCTCTGGGGAAAGGGGAGAGACCCGAGACCCCCCTAGACAGGATACACAACCCACATGCCAAGGTGGATTCAGAAGCCTTGGCTTGACCTTTTGGAGACTTTTAGCTCCAAAGGCCAACATCACTCTAGCCGTGCCTCATCTCTCACACGAGCTCATGGAGAGCTGCCTCCGGGTCAGGTCACATCTCCAAAGCAGACCACGGACGTATTACACACTGCCTGCTGCCTCAGAGCCCGGAGAGGCTGGGGCTGGGACAGGAGTCGATGTTCTGCAAGGGGCAGTCGAAGCTATCCCCTCCCAACCGGCGGTGAGGCCAGCTCTGGCCCGGGCCCGGGGAGAAGCAGAAGGGACCAGAGGGGACCCTCTCAGGCCGCTCTGTACTGTGGCCGTATAGCCTAGAGGCTTCCTGAGGTCTATACGCCAGACGTAGCCCAAATGCCCAGCCTACACACGGGCGGGCGTCCTTGAGTCCCGCTTACAGAACCCTGTAGCCCCTCACACAACCCTGGACATCGGGTTCCTGGGATCAGGACAGCAGAAGAAGGAGAGATGCAAGGGAGCCCGGCAGGGGGCGGTGGGGGGCAAGAGAAAGAGAAAGAATTTGAAAGAATGGCTTCCCCCCAGTCAGCTGCATAAGGGATGAAGAGATCAGTGAGCTAAGGTGTCACAGCTTTGGAAAAACGGTGACACTCATCAAACCAAATCTCAGGCAGAGACATCAGTAAGTTGGGCGCCTGGGTGGCTCAGTTGGTTAAGCGGCTGCCTTCGGCTCAGGGCATGATACCAGAGTCCTGGGATCGAGCCCTGCATCCGGCTCCCTGCTCGGCCGGGAGCCTGCTTCTCCTTCTCCCTCTGCAACCCCCTCCACCCCCGCTTGTGATCTCTCTCTCTCTCTCTGTGTGTCAAATAAAGAAATAAAATCTTGAAAAAAAAATAAAAAGAAAGAAACATCAGTAAATTAAAAAGTGTACAGAGGAATTATTTTGGTTGGAGCAAGGCCTGTTTGGGTTTCCTATGATCTGTACCCCCCTGACAACTTTTTTGGGTGGTCTTAGGGGTTCCACAGTTTGATTTTTCCAGATAATAACACTAACACTACCACTCACACACACGAGGACTTAGCAGTTTGTAGGTTTACACACAACCTCACACCCAGTCCGCACACTAACCCTGTGGCAACACCACCAGCATCACTGTGCTGATGGGGTCCGTACCTGGGGCCCGAGCCGTCAAGCAGCTTGCCGCACATCGCACAGCTAGCACGCAGCGGAGAAGGAATGCTAGTCTAGGCTTCCTGACTCCAAGTCCAGTGCTCTCGGCTCTGTGTCATGGCTAGAGGGAAATGCACCCCATTCCCCCCGACACCGAGACGGAGGTCTGGGTGAGAGGAAGCACAGCCTACAGACCAGCTCTGCAATCAGACCACAGGGTTCAATTCCTTCTGCCACCCACTTACCTGGGTCATCTCTTCCTCACCGAGAAAATGGGACAATAATAGTACCTGCCTCTAAGGCTTGGAGTTAGGATTAAATGTGTTAAATCATGTAAATTACTAGCACACAGTGCCCGACGCATAAATGAGCTACTTACTATCCATGCGTGTCCATCCTTCACTCCCAGTCAGCACTGATTCAGCGCCTGCTGTGTGCAGAGGCTCCTGCCTTATTCTACAGTGGGGGAGGACACCAAGTGACCAGACAGTTCAGTCCGGTGGGGACCATGCCTCCATACAAAGTACAACAAGTATATGCCCGAAGAGTGTGCCCTAGAGCATGGTAGATTTGCTGGCTTGGACATCTTCCCCCAGCAAAACAGACCTCTGTTTGGGGAGCGTAGTTGTTGCAATACTTTAGCCTACCCTCTAATGTATTTAAGAATTGGGATCTCTCAGTAGTAGCCAGAAGTCGGCTTGTTAAGCAAGCTTCTGAGGTAGAGTCTATAGCAAGTTACCATGTGAGACGCACAGAGCTGGACCACTGGGCCAGCTCCTAGACTGTTCCGCCTCCTCCCCACGGGCTGCTCCTCATCTCCCCATCACTCAGAGGACCCAGGTTGGTGCTCTTCTCTCCACGCTCATTCTCCTGCTGAGCTCATCTCGGCTCCTGCCTTGGATGCCATCCAAGGCTGACAGGGCCCCAATGTCTGCAATCTGGACCTCTCCTCATCCCAGCTGCCTGGCCCACATCTCCCTGTTCATTCACCAGACCCCTCAGTAGTAACATAGCCAAGCCCACCCAACCTGCTCCCCCCACGGCCTTCTCCCACCCCAGGAAAATGGTGCCAGCCATCACCCTATTGCTTGGACCCAAACTTTGGGATCACCGTTGGCTCTTCTTACGCTGCACCCCACAACACAGATCTTCCCAGCTCTTCATCCAAACATCTCACACTGCTGTTCCCTACTTTCCGCACAACTCCTCTGCTCCAAGCCGGCCTCATCTCCCCACTGGAAGCAGCACTGATCTCTTAGCTGACCTCCTGCCTCTGCCCTTCCCGGTGGAGCCCAGTCATACGCCAGCAGCCAGAGCCATCTGTTTAAAAACAGAAGTCACATGTGCCAGTCCTCTGCTCCGACGGCCCCAGCTCTCGGGGGTAAAGCCAGTGTTCTTCAAGTCCCGCGCGATCTGGCCTGACCTCATTTTCTAGCCCTCTCCTTCTGTTCAGTCATTCTAGCCACACTGGCCTTGCTTCTTCTTAACGCGTGCGAGAGCCTTGACTTGCAGTCTGTCCCCCTGACACCGGGATGGCTTGTTCCCACACTTCAGGCACCTGCTCAAATGCTGCCTCACGAGCGAGGCCTTCGCAGCCCGCCCCACTTGGAAACACCACCTCCCTGACTACACACCCCCGCACCTGAGGCATTTTTCTCCAAATGCTTCTTTACCGCTGAGCCTCCCCAGCCAGAATCCGAGCTCCGTGGGGGCGGAGGGGCTTGTTTTGTTTGCTGAGGCGGTGACACTTGGAACGGTGCACGTGACAGGTACACCACATACTGACGGAAAGACTCAAACGGCTCCTTAGAGAAAGCTTCATCGCCCACCCATCCTGCTTCCCCGTGCCTAGACCTGCTCATCTCAGCTCTAAGTCC
>CM052893.1:27124848-27185118 GCA_028534135.1 Potos flavus
CCACCCAGGTACCGGGGAAGGAGGGGAAAATGGCAGGAAGGATTTTTAAAGGTAGACAGGCCAACCTTTCAATCAATAAACATGTATGGGGCCCTCACCCAGGTGCCTCACAAGGTGCTAGAGAGCGGACATCATATGTGCCATGGTCTCTTTCTGGAGGCTTCATTGTGCGGACAGGTAACAGAGTTGGAGGCCCATTCTTCCTTTGCAGCTCATTCTCTTGTTTTCAGTATCGATTTCAAACCTTTCTCTTCTCCACAAACCTTGACCACGCCCCCACCCCTCCCCCTCTCACCCAGAAACTTCACTTCCTACTGCACAGAAAAAAATAGAAGTCTTCCGACCAGAACGACCTCCACTTCCTGCCACTAGACTTGCATGTCTCCCTGCGCGGGGAAGGGGGGGGGTGCCCTGCTCTGCCTTCCCCCTCCCAGGGCGTGTTAGAGGTGACCTCGGAATTAGGACAACCTCTCCACCTGTCCTGAACTCCTGCCTTCTTGGAGGTGGGGACCTTGACTTGACATCCATTGTCTTCCATCCCGCCTTCTTCATCTCCACCCTCTCCCTGTCAGCTGGCTCCTTCCATCAGCTCTCACACAAGTCTCTCCAGAGATCAAAGCAACACTAAAAATCCTCACTTGCATATTTCTCGAAAGTTCGAGCTCTCTCCTTCCTCTCACGGCCAAACTTCTTCATTCATCCTCACCCTTGCCCAGTGGAGGGACCGTCTCCTCAATTCAATCCTCAACCCACTCCAGCCCGGCTCACATCCTCACCAAGCCACCCAAAGCAGCGACAGCTGGGTCACTAAGGCCAATGGTCCATTTTCAGTCTTTGTCTCACCTGGGTTCTGAGCAACATGTGACATTGTTGCCCCAGTCCCTCCTCCAAACACACACTCTCCCCCCCCCTTTTTTTTAAGATTTTATTTATTTATTTATTTGACAGAGAGAGAGAGAGATCACAAGTAGGCAGAGAGGCAGGCAGCGAGAGAGGGGGAAGCGGGCTCCCTGCTGAGCAGAGAGCCCGATGCGGGGCTCGATCCCAGGACCCTGAGACCATGACCTGAGCCGAAGGCAGAGGCTTTAACCCACTGAGCCACCCCGGCACCCCTTAACACACACTCTCCCTTTAGCTTCCGTGAAACCACACTGTCCAACGCCAGAGACAATGTATGAACTAACAGCTCCCAACCCTCTCTCTCTCCCCACCCTGGACCTCCTCTGCATCTAGACTCACGTTCAGGCTGCCTACCCAGTGCCTCTCTCTGACCGTCTTGCAGACACTCCAAAACCAACACACCCCCTCTTCTAAGCTGCTCTCTCTCCAGAGCTCCCTCGTCATGAAGACCCACTCTCTATCTTCCTGCCGTCACTAGACAATTGGCATCATCTGGGCAATGCCTTCCCCCTCCCTCCCTGCCCCCCCATCCTGTCAGTCACAGAGGGCCCCCAAGCGTGCCTGACGGGTACCTCAGGCATCTCCTTCTCTCCTCCACCCTCACGACCAACACTCTGACTCAGGCCGCCCCCCTGTCGGCTGGGTCCGCCGCACAGCCTCCTACAACTAGTCTCGCTCACCCACTCGCTCCTGCAGAGCGTTTGTCACACAGAGCCTAACTGAGCTTCTGAGAACAGCAAGCTGCGTCACTCACACAATCTTCTCACAGCCTCCCAATCCTCTTAATGTCCCCAGGCCCTAACACATGCGGCAGCGGTCCTGCCCACGTCCCCAGTGTCGCCTAGGAGCCCCTTCCTGCCCCCCCTCATTCCCCATCCTCCCTGGCCTCCTCCTTGCCATTCTTCACACAAGCGGCAAACCTGTCCCCTGCACAGCCTTCACCCCGCAGGCTGCTCTCCCTCTGCTCAAGCTGCGGTCCCTCTGGAAACAACCTGTCCCCCTCACATCCTTCTCACTGAGCAAACCCCCCGAGGCCCAGCATAAGCATCTCCTACTCAGTGAAGCCTTCACTTGCCTCCTCAGCCAGGTTAGGTCTCCGCTTCTTCCTCACGTGCCATTTGTCACACTGTGCTTCTCCTTCATAGCACTGACGATGATCGCAATTTGTTTTTTATGTAATTATCGGTTCAGTATTAATCCGCACCAGCGAACGGAACGCAGGGCTGGGGCCGGGTCTTTTTCGAGGTGCTGGCACAGAGCAAGCCCTCGGATACCTGAGTGAACGAAGAGCTGCCACTTTGGGTGCCTACAATGTGCTAGAAGCTTACATGGGATGTTCCCACTTTGCACAGCGACCCAATGAGGTATGGGCACTAGGCTTATTATTCGTGTTCCCATTCTACTGATCAGGGTTACAGACACGCATTCAAGGTAACACGGGTGGTAAGTGCTGGCTTAATCTCAGGCTGGTCTCCTCTCAAAGCCATGACACCCCGCTTCCCTCTGTGCTCCCACAGGCCCGCTCAGCGCCTGACACACGGCAGGAGCTCAACCAAGAGGGACACACGGAGTACCCACTATGTCATCTCTTTGGTCCTCACAGTCCCCCTTGAGGCCTACAAAGGAGAATTACAATTCCCCTCTTCCACGTGACAGAAGAAAATGGAGGCCAGGGGTTCAGAGGGTCACCAGTGGTAGGTGGCCATGCTGGGCCAGTCCTAGATCTCCTGGCTTCTATCGAGAGTGATTTTCTCCCCAGCATAACCACAGCTAGGCACGGATGCATGGAATCACGCAGGGAAGCCGTGCAGAAAAGAGGTAACATAGCAGGCTTGAGACCACCATCCTTAGAAAGGTCTGCTTCTAAGGATGGCCCTTGGTTAACATCTCGGAGGGCAGATTTGTAGGTTCTCCTAACTGATTCGGGTGGTGCACTGTGCCCACACTGTTTTTGCAAACGATGTGGTTGTTGCTGGGCACCTGTTTTTCTTCTGGAAGTCTGGAATTTTGGTATAAGTTAGGCAGGGGTTGCCTACGTGACCAGTCCTCAATAAAAACGCTGGGTGCTGGGTGTCTGATGAGCTTCTCTGGTAGACAACATTTCACGCGTGGTCACAAGTCTACGCGATCCTGTATGATGTTCCCCATGTGCCTCTTTCCTTTGCCGATTTTGATATACACCCTTCCACTGTAAAGAATCGTAGCTGTATGACTATATGCTCAATCCTGAGAGTCCTCAGAGAATATCACGGAACCTGGGTATGGTCTTGGGGAAGCATTCCTAACAAGAGACATATTTGAGTTTTCTGTGAAAAGGGTGAGGGTCATGAATTAGTAAATAAAACAGGAGGCATTCTAGGCAGAAGAAAGGATGCGAAGAGAGGAACAGATAAGTCAGATCGAAAAGACCCTCGAGCCCTTTAACAAAGCCAAGCAGAGCTGACACTGAGAGAATCAAGCATTACAGCTGTGGGGTGGAAGAGACGGGCGCTAGAGAAGTCACGCTTGTTGGAACGATCCAGCATCAGGGAAGTGAACCACTCGAATCACTGGACAGTAATAGGGAATTACTGTCAAGGAAGGACTGAAAGAATTTAGCGTCTGGCTGTCCACAGCTAATATCCACGGTGTCAGACGTTTCTCAAAAAAGTCTCTGGAAGTGCCACTGGGCAGTTGAAGCAACATCCCAAATTATTGGCTTTTCAAGTAAACCACCTCAATGTGAGGAAGTCAGTCTGCTCCAGAATAATCCATTTCCCATCCACAAAGGGCAACTATTCACTCCTTCCTTTATCCCTTTGAAATGCCTTTGCCCACAGTCCAATACCCCTCCCATCCCCCCCGTCCACCTCTCCTCATGCCTCAGGAAGGCTTCCTAGAATAACCCCACCCAATTGTTGAATCACTTCTTTGATTCTGCAACTCCTCAGCCCTGAAGTCTTCCCTTTACGTTAACTTATTTGCCTTGAACCCAGGGAAGCATGGTAAATTCTCCTAGCATGTATCATAGGTATCTGCCCAGCCTCTTCCTCAGAATCTTAATGTCATGAAGGCAGAAGCGGGACTTTTATGAGTGTTTGGCTTCACCCCACCCACTTGCCTCCATCCTCCAGCATCAAGGGCCCCTCTGACGGAAGGCTCAGCACACAGACTGGCTGTCCCAAGCCCCTCCCAATCGGCAGGGGAGCACGGGAAGGGCTCCGGCTGGCAGCTTTGCACCCAGTCAACTTCACTCCACATTCCGTCTGATTGCACAGCTAGACCCCACTAAAGGAATGGCTCTGCCCCTGGTAATCAAGCCAGTGGCTGTATTTTGCTTTCCAAATCCATTCTATGTCTTCTGCTGGGTGCCTGATTCACCTCCCTCCCCAGCACTATTTTCCGTCCGAGGTGGCAGCTGCTCTGCCCAGGTTATTCTGGAATTTGCCCCTGAAACCTACTCCCTGGGGCCGGGCCTCCATTATCTGCTGCTATCTGCCCTCCTCTCTGCCCTCTGCCTGCCAAGGGCTTGTCCTGGCTTCCCCCCCGCCATGCTCTGCCCTGTCCCAGCTCACAGGCCCCCCCGGAGACTGAGGTCTGACAGGTGTGGAGCTTGCAAAGTGACAGCGCCAGGCTAGTTTAAATGATGGTCCGCCCTGGCACTTGGCAGTTCTTTTGTTCGTCTGTTTTTAATTTAAATTTGAATGCCTTTAGGCTAGACACAGATTTTGCGCCTCCCCAGAGACCCCACAACTCCCTACTGCTATCACACATATGGAAGAGGAAAATCAGCTTTACCAGGTTCTGTAGCACATATTGGCTCATTTAAACCTATCACCAATCTCAAGTGAGCCAATATACTGTCTCTCTGTGGAAACGCGGAGGCTCCTGGAAGTTGGCCAACTTGCCCAGATCATACAACAACAACAACCAGCAAGCCGTAAATTCACATTCGAACCCAGATCTCCCAGCTTTTGAAAGTTCACACTATTTCCACTATGCAGCAGGCAGGAGAGGGGCTCCCGAAACATCATGGCGAAGATTTTATGTGTCACAAATCAAACTGCCAGGAAGAGAGCTGGGGGAGAGACAGAAACCTTTCCTTAAGGATGTTGGTTTAAGCCTTGGGAGGTCAGGAGGGCTCTAGGGAGAGGAGTGCAGGGGACAGAGGGCCAGCCAGAGGACACAGCCTGGGCCTCATATCAGCAACTGCAGGGCTGCAGGAGGATGAGAAGCTCAGGGTCAAGGAAGGAGGCGTCAGTGGGGACAGAGGGGCACCCTCCAAGGAGATGGGGGACAGCTGCAGAGAGCAGGCTGGCGACTGAGGATTACCAGGCCCCAGAAACCCTCGGGCAATCTGAGCAGCACGGCAGGTGCTCAGCGCTGAGTGAGGACTACAGAGTAAGTGCAAGGGCTGGCTGCCCTTTCCAGAAGCTTCTCAGTGAAAGGGAGAAAAGATGGGGTGCAGAAACATACAGTTTTCCTGTTTAACAGGGGCTAAGCTAGTGGGGCAGAGGAAGGAATCAGTGGTCAGGGAACAAGGAAGGGAATGTCAGAGGGAGGAGAGGGCTGAATCAAGGGTGTAGGTGGAGAAGGTGTTCTCCCGTGGGCCAGTAGAGCACCTTTTCCCTGAGAGAAAACAGGCCACGGGGGAAATCCCAGGATGTTCTGAACTGGTGAGCGGAGAAGCTGGTGGAGCTCGGGTCCAGCCATGAGGCACGGGGAGCTGCTGAAAGTGAGATGGGTCCCCCTTCACTGCTCACACCCCCCAGGAGCAGCGCTCCCCCCAGACCCTGCAGGTACATGCCAAAGGGCCCTGCTCTTCCTACTGCCCGATTCTGGCACACACCCCAACTCGCCTCCTGATACAACAGGCAGAATCATCACTTTGCTGCGAATGGATTTTAAATTGTTCTGTCAGGGCTAATGAGTATTTTCACTTTTATTTCCTCTCTGGTCCTCTAGCCCACTTCCTCACAAGACAGGGCCTGCCGGGGGCCCTATGGATCCACAGCTGTCTGACCCTCCAAATAAAGCTTTCCTCGGGGCAAAGCAACAAACTCAGTGGGGCCTAACCCTGGCCTCAGCCGGGGCAGGAAGCCTCCAACCCTGGGGGTCACTTCGGCCCCTGGGACATGTTCTCTCCCCCAACACACACACACACAGACACCCACACAGCTCGGCTGCGGTGATGACTCCTGCCCCAGAGAGCCCTCAGTAAAAGCCACCATCTGGGCGGAAAAAGCTCTTGAGAGACAGGGTCTGCCACTGCTTCCCCTTCCCTTCTCTTGGTCTATTAGCTCTTAAAGACCCAAGATCAGGGAAGAAGGCATCAGGCCGCCTTTGATGAATGTCTTTCTGGTTCCCTCCTGCTCCTCCCACCCAGAATCCTGACTTCCTCTAGCTGAAATAACCGAGAGAAGAGCACAGGACTTAGAGTTCAAAGACCTGGGCTGGGTCCTGGCTGGTCCCTACATTCTGTGAGATCCTTCCAGTCACTTCTGAGCCCCAGCTTGCAGCCAGCTAAGTGGAAGGAACAGCCCCCGCCTCTCCCTTCTCTCAGGGAAGCAGGGAGAGGTTAACCAGGTAAGAGAGGCTATTTTCAAACTGCCCAGGGCTCTTCTAATTTCTGGGATCTAAGCGAATCCTGCCGGCAGCTCCGCCTCTCTAGAGCCCCGCCCGGTGCCTGCTTCCCACCCATCAGCCCCTAGGAGCTCCGAGCCCAAAGAGGGAGACTCATCTCAAATGCATTCGACGCAGACATCTGTTTAGGCCTCCTGTACGCCAGACTCCAGGATACAAACAAGAAGAGACACAGGTCTTGCCCCCCGTTCGCTCAGCTGGGCAGAGCCGGCGTCTGTTCACGCGCTGGCCAGGGCAGAGTCTCCAGAACCCGCTCCGCGTCGGTGGGAACAGACCGGACGTCCGTCGTCAGAATCCAGGCCGACAAGGAGGCGGGCAGGGTTTGCTCTCTGAGAAACCAGCGTGGGGGCCTGGACCCAGACAGTGGGCCCAGCACGGGAGCCTCAAGGGTTACTGTACGCCGGGCTTCACCATCCCCATCTGGGAGATGTGGACAATAATCCTGCTCTGGCCTGCCTCGCTAGGATATCATGGAGGACAAATGAGAACTGCAGTGAGAAAATGCTTTAAAAAGGAAAGAGTTTCATAAACGTGGACTTACTTTTCTTCAGGGTCCTCCGCAGTGAAGCTGAGATAATCAGAGAAGGTCTGTTTGTCTAAAGGCTGACGAGCCTTTCCCACGGCTAGCCTGATGGCACTGACTCAGACGCACCCAGCTCCTTCGCTCTGCACATCAGCCCCCCGCTGAAATAGCCCACTTACTGCACTTGGTACTTTCAGTGGTTGGGGCCTCCTCTCCTTTCCCTGTTCTTCCCACTGCCCTGCCACCCAGAGCTAATGGAGACTCAGGTGATGGCTTGCTGGCAGACGGACACACCTTCCATCCTACTGCCCTTGCCTCAGCCCTCAGCCCAGAGGACCTGAGAAATTCACCTCCTCTACCACCGCCCCTCCAGCAGGACATCCAGAGGCTGGCTCAGATAGGAGACTTTCTGTCTAGGACCGGGGGAGGGAGAGTCCAGGATCTGAGTGCCTATCCATTCCGCAGAGTTCAAAACAAAACAACAATGAAACCAAGAAAGAGTCTACGGGGGATGGCTACTTTCTGGTTCCATCTCACATCCACCTTTCCTGCTGCAATGTCTGTCCTGTGCAAACTGGAGTAGGGCTGGGGGGAGGATACGGTTCTCACCCAAACCAGCCACAGCGCTAACACTCTCTCACCCACCATGTGAGAAGGGCACAGCAGCCAGCAGCACTCTGGATTTGGGAGGTCCTACCCGGCCTTTCCCGGGCCTAAACCGTCCTCACAGGCACTGACCATGTTCTATTCCCATAAGTATTTCAATGTCTTTGCATTTTGTCTTCCAGAGCCCTTTTCAAATGCAAACGCCCCTGGAGGAAGAAACCGTATTCCCAGGGCCCCAGCCAGCAGCACCTGTGCCCAATAAATATTTACTGAATTAAATTGGTTACTAGATGCCTGTCCTCAGAGGACACGGGTGGGAGCCCAGGGCTGAGAAGGGTGGGGCTGCAGGGACAGCCTGGGCAGGGAGCCACGCCTCCTTCCACCTACCTCACCGCTCGACCAGAGCCACCCTGCCAGCCACAGCGAGATAACTTGAGTTAGGAGAAAGTAAATCTGAAATACCCAAATATGGAAACTCTGCAGGAGGGGGCAGAACCAGCCGAGAAAGTCGGCAGCGGCTGCGCGGCAGAGCGGAGTGAGCCTCAAGACCGTGGCCCCAGTATTCACTGAAAAGTCTCAGAACTGCCAGAACCCTGCAGGGCAGGGCCAAGGGGGAGGCAACCAGGTCTGGAAAACCCAGATTCCACCAATTATCGGGGTGTCCCTATGCAACTCACTTCACTTTCCCGAACCTTGGTTTCCTCCAAGACCCCTCTAGGATCTGTGTGTGCAGTGTCGTGTTTTGTCTCGCGTAGGGTTGTGTTTCTAGATGAGCACGCTCAATCCAACGGTTTGTGGAGGTTTCCATTCATTCCAACATTCCAGTTTCATTCCGGAGGGCTCTGGTTGGAGAAGCCCTGCAGAAGTGGAGGGGGTGCCTAAGGGGACGGAGGGAGAGCCTAGGGTTTGAAGAGCGTGTGTATTGGGCTCGCCTGAAACCCGCTCCCCTCCACTCTCGCCCTGCATCCCCCAACCTGAACCTGGTGCCTCCAATCCACAGCTGCGCTCTGGAGCAGCTCCCCAGCTCGGGACCCCCAGTTGCATCCACACCACACCCTTCCTCTGCTAAGAAAACCCGCTCCGAGCCGCGGGGCCCAGCTGTCTCCCGCACCCCCCACCGCGCCCCCGTCGCCCGCAGCAGCCGCCACCTGCCCGGCGGGCTGCCCGGGTCCTGGCCGGGCCGCCTCTCGCCCACTCCCCGCGCTCTCCCCGCGCTGGTCGGAGCGCAGGTCCGAGCGCCGGTCGCGGTACTAGCTGAACCTGAGCGGGGCGGGAGTGGCGGGTGGCCCGGCCCGGGTCCCCAGCAGCCCGGCGCCGGGCGCGGGGAGAAGGCTGCGGGGAGGGAGGGGGGCTCGTGCCGGGGCGGCGCTTTCGGTTTCAAAGCAAACCGGACGGGCCGAAAAGCGCTCCTCGGTCCCCTCACTCCAGCCCTACAGCCGCGGGACTGGTCGCCGCTGCCACCGCCGGGGCGGC
Organism: Potos flavus; assembly: GCA_028534135.1. Taxonomy (NCBI): domain Eukaryota; kingdom Metazoa; phylum Chordata; class Mammalia; order Carnivora; family Procyonidae; genus Potos; species Potos flavus. The sequence goes on from CM052893.1 coordinate 27,133,973, forward strand.
GACCTGCCGAGACTCACGTGTGGCTCCGCGCGGGGCGTCCGCCGGCGCCGGTCCGCAGGCGCGCGGCTACTCCAGGCAGGGCCAGCGGCGAGGCGGGGGCGAGGCTCTCAGCCCCCGAGCCCTGCGCTACGAGCCCGGCCCGGGGAAGGAGGAGGGCGGGCCCGGGACCGGAGAGGGGAGGGGCCTGGGGCGGGGCCCGTGAGCGGTCAGGGCGAGGGGCGCAGGCCCGGGGGGAAGGGCGGAGGCTCAGGAAGGTGCTGGGTAGAATGGTGAGCAGTTAGAAATTGAACCCACCCTCACTAGAATCGCAAGTACTTACAAATAAAAAGCATCTCAGATTTTCCTCAAGTGCCTTTTAACTGTATACATCTTACCCCTCAACCTGGGACAACCAAGCTCAGCCAACGCTTTTTCATGCTTTGACCGCATTAGCTCAAGGTCTTTGGTCTGGTTCCAATCAGTCCAAGAAGGACTGATCTTCCTCAGCAGTAGCTCAAATTTGCCAGCCCTCCTCCTTGCTGCTGGTCTAGCAATCCCTTAGAGAGGTCGAGGTTGCCCTTGGACCAAGGGCTTCCCAAACATCTCTTTGGATCTTCTAAATAACCTTGCAAAGGAGGCCTGGTCCTCCTCATTTTATCTATGAGCTATTTGAGGTCGGGAGAAGTGACCTGAAGTGGTGTGCCGGCAGCTGGACACTCACCAAGTGCCCTAGCACCAGACTCCTAAACACAGGACACTTTCTTACAATACCTCTCTCCATGAGCATCTGCTCTGAATGATATTTGTAATCTATATAATCTCCTCTTTTGGGGCGCCTGGGTGGCTGACTCGGTTAAGCATCTGCCTTCGCTCAGGTCATGATCCCAGGGTCCTGGGATGGAGTCCCACATCTGGCTCCTTGCTTAGCGGGGAGTCTGCTTCTCCCTCTGCCTGCTGCTTGTGCCCACTCTCTCTCTGACAAATAAATAAATAAAATCTGTAAAAAATATATAGAGATCTCCTCTGTGAAGGTTGATGGAGCATGAAGAGCATGGGCTTTGGAATGAAATAGACCAGAACTCCAATTCTAGCTTCCTCACTTTCAGTTAGGCAAACTTGGGCCTAATTTGACCACCCTGAGCTTTAACTACTCATCAGTGAAAGGGGAGAATTAGTGAAATGCACAACCTAGATATACATAGGAGCCAGGCAGGAAACAGACATGCTCTGGGCTCCTGGTACTGTCACTGACTGTGATTCAATGGTTTCTCCCCTCTTTTCCTCCCCATCAACTGAATAAAGCAAACAATTTATCCCAAGAATCATATCAGAGTTTTAAATATAATGAAATCAAATTCTGGGACAGATAGTGAATCTTTAGTTGTGGAAAGTGGGGGTTGCATGACTTCAGGGCTAGGAATCTAAGTCGGGAGGTAGAAGAATTTTTGACAGGTATTAGTTGGAACTGAAGGACATGTTCCCAGCTCCTCATGTTGATTGCAGAATCCTGGGCAAGGTGTCTGAGAATAGAGAAGACAGACCCTGGGAATAAGCCAGTCTGATGGAAGACACATGATCCCTGTCCTTGAGGATCTTGAAATTGTATGGGAAGGACAGGATGTAAATGTACATATAAAACCAATATTAAATACTTGCAGATGATAGCTAACATTTATTATCTTACTGTACGCCAGGTACTATGCTTAGTGCTTTAGTCGTATCAACCCATTTAATCATCAGCCCTATTTCATAGATGAGAAAAACTTGTCTCTTGAACAATTTGCCTCAAATTGCAAAATTCTTAGTTTGGGAAGGATGGGATTTTAATCTGGGAAGTCTGCTTCTGGCACTATCAGCCATCACACCACCATGCCCCTCAAAGAAATGGTTGGTGTAAATTCAAACAGAATAACTTTAAGAAGGAGACAAATTTTAGCAATTTTAGTGTTCTGAAAATATTTGCAATGTTATGAACAGAATCCAGTCTTCATACTAAATTCATGTATAAAAGTAAGGGCAAGATTATACACTAAACTTTTACACAGAAGGAAAGGGGTCAACTTTTTATCTGTCTCTCATAAACACCCTAAGTTTACCCCCAAACTTCAAAAAGACATGGCTTTCAGCTGTTTCATTTGCGGGATAAATTAACAGGGTAAGAGTTTGCAGGCCTGCCGTCAATGGAAAAATTGTGCTGATGGAGCGGGGAGGGCGCCACCTACTGGAAAAGTAGATGGATTTCTTACCATGCTGCCTTTCTGTGACAAAGCTGATCAATATAGGCAGTTAGAGCACAGTAAAAGGTCATAGCTTCCAGCACCTAGAGGTCAGGGAGATCACACAAAAAGCAAAAATATTCTACTTGGGCCTTAGATGGCACCTTTAACTTCCACTGTAAGTCACAATGGAAAGTCTTCGACTGTAATGGAACCACACACGGAAAGTATGATAGAGCAGCAAAACCTCCGGATGCTGAGCACGTAGGATGCTCACTTGCTCACGAAGTATGTCCTGCATTGAGGCAATAAATGAATGAATAACTGTGGGTTTTCTATATTTAAATTCTTGACCCAGTGATATGTGGTCCCTTTGCTTTCATCAAATAACCTTTAACCCAGCTCTGCCTGTCAGTGGGCTGACCACCACAATGAGAGAGGCAAGGGAATGCTGGAGGCAGGGAGCTTTCCTCAGGACAGATGTAATTAAAAAAAAAAAAAAAAAACAGACTCATTTTCCAAATGTATATCCATTGTCTGGAAGTACCACAGTTTATTTATCCATTCACGTGATGAAGGACATCTTGGTTGTTTCCAAATATGAATTGGGACTAATTGGCAATTATGAATAAGGCTGCTATTAATCTGTATGCAGGTTTTGGTGAGATATACATCTCCATAGTCTGTATTTGTCCCAGAAGAACCCTCACTCAATATGCATGTTCCCTCCTCCCCTTCTCTGTTCATGGTTTGTGTCATCATCAGCCTTGTTTTTGGAGAAATTTTATTTTTATTGTTTTAAAATTAGGCCTGCTGTCTTCACTGTATGCTTAGCTAAATGTGGACTTTGTCCATTTTGACAGTTTATTAAGGTTCACACATGCGATTCCCATCGGTGCTTGGAAAAAACATTTTAACGTGTTAACTCTGCATAGTCACTGTAAGGCATTAAAAATATTTTTTTAAGGTTACTATTTAGCTTTTGGAACCATGAAGTAAGATCATGGGCTTGATTGGCACAATCTGGATTTCTGTTGCTGATTTCTAATTCCATTGTATTCAGAGAATATAACTCCGGAAGATTTTAATCCTTTTCCGCTTATTAAAACTTGTTTATGGCACGGAATATGGTCTATCTTGGAAACATTTCATGTCTATCTGTTGTTGGGTAGAATGATCTATGAATTTCACTTGGAGGTACCTGAATAGTGTTGTTCAAGTCTTCTATCTTCTTACTCATTTTTGGTTTTCATGTTCTATCAACTTTTGAGACATGGGTATTGAAATTGCTGATTTTAATGGTGGCTTTGCCTACTTCTTGCAGTTTTCACAGGATCCTCTTAATGATTTGGCACCTTTATCATTATTAAATGACCATCTATATTCTTTGCTTTGAAATCTTGACATTTATCTAGTCACTCCAATTTTCTTTTGTTAAGATGGTATATATGCATCTATTGTATTGGTTTTCTATTGCTGCATAACGAGTACTACCCTCAAATTTAGCAGCTCAAAACAACACTCGTTAATCCAGTTTTTGTAGTAAGAAGGCAGGGCACAGCTTGGCTGAGTTCTCTGCCTTACGGTCTCTCACAGGCTGCAGTACAACCAGAGAATGCAGTAATCTACTAACAGGATAGAAATCATAATCTTTTAACCTAATCACAGAAGTGACATCAACTTTGCCATATCCTATTGGTCAGAGGGAAGTCACTACACTCAGCCCCCACACAGGGGCGTGAATACCAGGAAGCAGGAATCTTGGGGGGGAGGGAGTGTTGCTCCATATCTCTGCCTCTAATCCAAGTTTATTATGGGACACTTCTGAGAATGTTTTCCTGTGCTTTTGCTTTCATGGAGTTGAGAGGCTCCTCAATTCTTAGGTTTTATCATAAATCTGTTTCCATCTGCTGGTGGCACCTCCCCTGGCTTTCCCCGCACTGGCTAACAGGTATTTTGATTTTTGTTGTTGTCATTTCAGTAAGATTTTGGAAGGTAAGAAAAATAAACTGGGGCTCATGATCTGAAGTAACTTGTTGAATGGGGCTGGAAAGGAGTCACCATAGTACAAGGAGGACTCTTTTGCATATATAAGCCAAATGACAAGCCCCTCAATGACTGACTGTTTTCAAACTGTTTTGGAAAAGTAACAACATATGAACAAAACTGGTCTTGGGAATAAAGGCCTCTCGAAGCCAAACCCTACCAATCACGAAAGCTGTTCTGGGCATTCAGCTAGATAGCTCAAGAGGTAACTTTTGTTGTGATATTATTCAAGACCTCCTTAGTTATGATAACTGCACCCCGTATGTTTAAATAAAATAATACAGAATAAAAATTTAACCTTTCTTAAAATAATCCAGAGAAAAAAGACATTATATAAAGCATTCTGGGAGGTTAACCTTCATGCCATTTACATTGTGAAGGCTGCTCCTAGATCTCTCTAGTTCTCATTACCAGCCTCTTTTCCTTGAGAGACTGTGCTCACCCAAATTCCAGTTTTAGGATTCTAAACTTTAAGTTGCCACATTGTAAATACCCATTCCCTTATCAATAAACAATAGTCTAGCCACGTGGCCTTTAGCTACAAACTCACACATGGGGATGTTCCTTTTAATATTATACTCCCAAACTCCATTGCCACTAAAATTTATTGCTGCAGAACATTCCTTCATTAAGGTAAAATTATGATACAGATTTAAGTTGGGAGGGATTATTTGTGACCTACTTTGTCCTAAGAGAACGCAGGTTATGTACCCCCATTAATGCTGTCAGAACATGAAGTCGTTTCTTACAGACACATCACATGGTCTCTCAAACTTGATTATTGGATTCTTTCTGTATTCACTTACTCTGTTATCTTCTTATGGATATCCAAAATGAATCCTTAGCTTAAAAAACTAACACATACATGTTAATTTCTTTTTCTTGTGTTTTCCTATAGTTAGAATGTATTCATGATTTATTTTGGGGAAGCACAAAAAGATCCTGCTTTGAATTCTAAGTCAGATTATTAGTTGTTCTGAGACCTTGATACCCTACTGTTGAGTGATCAGCCATAATTAAGGTGTCTGAGTAATCCACTTTTGATAGCAGGAAGAAACATTAAAATAGTACAACATATTTACTAACCAAACTCCATACTTTAACCAAAAAACTTGGCCATATTCTTAATATTTTTTAAAATCATGGCTGTCACTTTGTTTATTCCCTGTATCTATTCCTAGAAAGAATGTTGGCCTATATTAAGACAGAATTTTACATTCTTTCATCTTTATTCTCTAGTGTATTTTACTCATTTAATTGTAGGATTATTGATTAAGGAAAAGTTCTGATCAAAACTTACCTGTAACTCCATCCACATTACACTCAAAGAATATAGAAAAAATATTTTTTCATTAATATTACAAGGCTTATCAACAGTGTGATTTATTTTTAGTTATGTAATGAAAAAAATACTTGGGTGTAGATTTTTTCAAAAATTATAACCTTGACATGATGAAATGGTTATTAAAATATTTCTAGATTTTGCTTTTTTATAAAAATCAGTATTTAGAATTTCACAGTGAAGAGGTCCTAAATTCTTCATACAACATGAAATTATATAAAAATAGAAGACATAGACATCTTTAACTCTTTAATCCTTTGATTAAGCAGCAAGCATATCACTCTTCCAGGCCAAACACTGCTTAAACAAAAAAGAAAATTAATGACGTGCAAAATATTTACAAAATATGCAAAGCACACAAGACATCTCACTATATACATGTGTCATATTACTAATGAAGCTCAGATTTTTCTACTGTGTGCTCTAGTGTACGTAAATCAAATCACAGCACATCCCTCAGATACAGCATCTTGGCCCATGGCTGGGATAGAACAGATTTTTAAATGAATCGTAATATACTTAACAGCTGGACAGATGCTGGTGCTGACCAACACACTGACTTGTCCCACACACTGTATACTGAAGGTCTACTAACAAGAGACAAGACAATAAAAGCCGCATAGTATGCACATATGCAAGACAATCTAAATACTTTAAAAAAATGCTTTAGATATTTTCTTTTAAGATATATAACTGCCCCCCCTCCCGTGGCTTTTAAAGTAAAAATAAGTATAAATTCTTGAATATTAAGAATTTTAAGTCAGATTTTTAATCTAGTTACATTCCAGGGGCAGGAACTTTTTAAGATGATCCAATGAGAAAGACAAGACACACCCTGGAAGAAGTTTGTGCCACAACTTAAGGTCCTTATGAAGAGTGGTGCTCTGAATTTCAAAATTAAAACTAATCAACAAATTTAAATCTAATAGCTCCTTAAGGCGTTAGAGCCAATGGCAGGGACTATTTTTCCAATATTGGGAATATAGGACTTCTCAAAACATAAATCGAGGGCCTTAGATGTTGACTATTTCGTGAAGTACTTCTAGATCTGATGAGAATATAAATGTGCAAACATTTAGCCTTAAGTTCCACTAGTATAGTAATCTAAGTGATCTGTCCCTTTGCACAAGTCATGATTCCAATATGAAATCACTGTATCAAAAATATTAGTAACACATTGTTGAAATACTATTACTTGTAAAATATTCTTTGTAGGTGCTTAATGATTTATGTGTTAAGACTTGAAATGTTTTCACTTCTTATAAAAAAGGGGTCTCAGCATTTTAAGTTAACAGCACAACTGTGACAATATACTGATGCATCTTTAGGTAACACAGAACATATTCTTCAATTTATTTTGTGAAATAATGTTGATGATTTAACCCTAAACCAAACCCACAAGCACAGGTCGGCTGCAAGGAATACACAAATGTATCCAAATAGTACAATAGAGATTTATAAAGAAAACATCCTTTATATTAAATGCAGACCATATTAATAAGTATGAGGGCAATTTTAAGTCAGAACCTAAACACAAAAAGGGTATTGTAAATAAATGCTTCCATAACCACTATCTCCACGTAACTGACAAAATATAATTCTCTTCTAAAGTCCCCAAATATAGGCAACTACTAGTTAAAAGCAGATAGCATTTAGAAACATTTTTTAAAAAAAATCAAAATTAACTCCATTTTCAAGGAACTTAAAGACATTGTACTTCAACAAATTAAGTTCTCATTTATATGTAAAATTATCACTCCAATCCTCTTATTATAGACGACAAGACCTTTAAGCAAGGACTTTGCACTAGGACCCTAAAGTGTATGTTAAAGGGTTAGTAGGTTCCGTACATTCTTTGTGGTTTCATATAATTGCTTTGCAATTGATTAAATTGCTTTCTTTTAAAGGAATATATTAAAATTCCTTTAGAAAAAAAAGCAAGATATTTGAAAAAAGGGATATGCACTATAATTTTTTAAATATGCATTAAATGAACATATGTCAAAATCTGAAATGCAGGCCATTTATTCTTGCACTCCTAACATAGGAAAATGTTGTTAAAAATTAAATTAAGGAAGAAAGAAAAAAAGTCAAACATCCTTAAGAAACTTAAGGAGTTTTCACAATTCCTAAGTCAGTATTTCTGTACTAAGAGCCTTGACTATGAAGAGGCAGAAATATAAAGAATCTCAATAAAATAAATACAGTAAAAACAAAACAAAACAAAGAACCTTGGTATACAGAATACTTAATCTTTTTTTTTTTTTTCCTTTTATGAGATCATGTCGCTGAACGTATACTCTAGAAAGGAGGCTAACTGTAGGCTTTTTGTTGTATAACATTTAGTTTGGTTGCACAAACTAAAAAATGTCCTAGACATCCACTTATGCTAGCCCACTGCCACAGAACTAGTTCGCAGCCTCAGTACCGAGGAGGGACTGTTCTCTCCTCTTTTGCATCAGTCTGATGAGCACTGATATAATGATGGGGTGAAGAGTTACTGTAGCTCTGTCCAGTTTAATTTTAGTGCAGTGAGGACTGTGAATCTGTCTGAATTCCGATAAGTGACGGTGGCTGTTGACCACCAACCGTGGACAATACTGGTCTTGGGTTTAGACGGGGTGGCATAGAATTAGCAGGGCGAATGAGAGGTGGTGGAGGCTGATTTAAAGTTGGCCGGGGCTGGATGAACCGAGCCTGCTGCTGAAGTGGAGGAGGCTGCCGGTGAAGAGCAGGGGCAGCAGGCAGTGTTGGACGAAGAAGTGGTGGAGGCTGGTTCAGAGTGGCAATGGGGGCTGTTGGTGTTGGAGTGGATGATGGGGCAGGAGGTGATGGACCCAGAGTCCGAGGAGCCTGTGGGGTCTGTGCCTAGAGGTGAGGAAACAAAAATACATGTATAAGATGAGAGTTCCTAATGAACTGAATACAATATAGTTTGGGCTGTCACAGGAAAAACAAAACAAATCAAAACAAAACAAAAACATAACACCAGTGTCTTTTGGAAGCACAAGCTTCTTTTATTTTAAACAAAACAAAACAAAAAACAAAAAACCAAAAAAACAACGAAGCTACCAAACAGGCATCTTTATTAGTAATCAGCTTAACACTGGAAATAAAAATAAGACTATGAAAGAACAATACACTCTCCATTCTTCTAGGATCAGAACTTAGCATGTCATTAGGACTTAAGAGTCACGAGAGAGGCACCACTGAGTAAGTGTATTGTCAACCTTTCATGCTCATTTAGCTAGTCCTCTGACAAATTAACCTTACAGACCACACAAAATGATGAATCCTCAACTCATATTAGCTCAAATTCCATACACAAACACACCTCCTCTTCTTCATCAGTGCTCTTTCCTGATGGCACATTAGAAGCACTTTTTGTCTCCTCCCCTAAAGTAGAAGCATCACCATTAGAAGCCTGGGTTCCTTGTTCTGCTTCCCACTCCTGCAATACCTCCTCTAAGTTAAACCGACGCCTGTAGTTTACAAAGAAGTTCTTCACTTGGCCAACAGTCTTGTTGCCAATTACATCTGCAATAGCTTGAAAATCTTTACCATATTTGCGGACACCTGGAAGGCAAAGTAAATAATACACCTGTGAAGGATCAATAAGGAGAGCTGTGTGTACTATACATCATGCACACACAAAAGATACCAGCAATGAAAATCCTTTCTCATAAACTCTGCTCATTTCTCAATTCTGAGATAGAGACTAAGATATCAGGGTCACAGACGAAAACTATCAATTATGTCATTTCAGCGAGCCAGCCACTTGCCTTCAACTGAACAATCAGAAACTTACCATTTTTTACATACTCAGTTATTTTCTCCAATCCTCTCTTGAACTCTCAAATACAGTCCATTTATTGTAAAGCATTGAATTCTTTGTTCCATCCTCAATTCCACATTCATTTATTTCCCTAGTAGCCAGTCACCTAAATTTGAGCAACACCGTTTGTAAACAAAACTGGATGGGAATGAGCCATCTGTTTTATCCCCTCAATGGACTGAGTGAGTAGTCTTAGAGTTCCCCCATTAAGAAAAGCATCATAATTTTGGCCTTAATACCAGCTTCAATTGTTTTACTTGCCTAATCTCACCAGGGTACCAATGAATAGAAATGAGATAAGAATCGAAACATAAAAAAGAGAATCATCACAATGTGATGGGCAAAAAAAGGGAAGCTATTTTTCAGTTAGTTGGATTTCAACTTATCTAATAGTTCCAAAGACTATGTATGTGGAGGAGTCTTAGCTGTACTTTCTAGCCTAAAGAATAAGGTTACAGTAGTGACTATGTGTAGAGTACTTGTTGTGCTTATCATCACTACCTTAAATTTAAGGACTGTACATTCAGTTATTTGAGAACCTAACTTTTTGTAATGGAAATTTTATTGTAATCAAAGATTAATATTTGATTTATGAACTTGAGATAGTCAATTATACCACAGAATTTGGAATGACTTTATATGATCAGATGGATAATAAACTGCTCTTAAGGGAATTCTAAAAGGACATTCACTGACTCATCATTTAACTCAAAATATAGGTGTCAAAAATTTTGATTTTACAATTTCATAAATACTTTTCAAATACCAGAAAACAGTTATTCATTAATTACAGAGATGAGAAAGGAAAAAAAAATGATACTTATGATACTGAAGTCTATATTATAACCTAAGCAACCAGAATCACGGGAAATTAAATAAATTCAATATGTATACAATCATAGATGAGAGAATAATATAAGGGTATATTAATACCTCAGGAGAAATGCTAGATTCATATCTTACAGATATCCAATTACCTTAAAGCATCATCATATGACAAAATTCTTGTTTTTAATTTCTGCCTTTATTTTATATGGAGAATTTGGGAATGAGTATCTCTTGCTTATATCCAACTAGCCAGGCTTGACTCTATGGGGAGTGCTTTTACCTTAAAGAGCATTTTGGGCAGGAGGTTTGACATTATTAAGCTATAATGATTTTTAATACAGAGTTTGGGGTCTGTAAACTCTGCTCATTTGCTCTCTTCTTAAAGGGAAAGACATATGCATGACAATAAATTATGACACAACATTATTTACAGTATTTAGCTACATAAGTTCTTTTTAAATCCATGAGCTGATTTCCAGGTCAAACTCTGTAACTGAGTAAAAATTCTAAGGGTGACTAGGTTCCACCAAGGGTTTATTTGGCAAAAAAATCCAGGTTATTTAATATTAGGAATTATTGCTATATATTCAAGTACTTCTCTATTATATTTTGGAAAATAACAACTCATTTGATATTGCTGCACTGAAAAATAAGTCCTAATTAGAAATCAGACACAGAGTTCTATCGATGTACTAATTTTTACAAGGGACATGTAATTTATATTCTAGAAATGACCAAATGTACTGAATACATGAGTTTGGAAATGAAAACTTTAAATAAATCTAAGATTAGTTCTTCTATATCATAACAAGAAGTCACATTAAGACTGACTCCAAATATGAAGATACTATAATCCTCAGAACACCTGTTTGTTTAGCAAAATATATTCCAAAACCTACCAGTAAGTTGTCCCCATGTCTGATTCATCTTATTTTCTCTTGCTTAAGGCACTTTACCTTGTCACCAACATTGTTGTACTTCCAGAATTACAGACCCCCAAACCAAAACTACTTCCTATAGGAGCCTTAGTTTGCCCAGACACTCTGAATGTCAAGGACTTTTTCTAAGTCACCTAGGTTCTGAGTATGTTTATCATTAACTCATGTATGCCATATAAACTACTTGGTAAAATCTCAAGGCTCAGACCATACTGCAGACTTTTGTAGTCTGGTTGAGGATCCCACTTGTGCCCTAAGAACAAGTGGGCCTTTGGGGATGTTAATGTGCTCAGCCTGCAGGATGGCTGGGCAGAGTCAGGTATAGCCAGACCTCCTTGGCAGTCGTTTCTGGACAACAGCAGTCTCATCCATTTGCCCCAGTGTATTGTGACAAATTTCATAATTTTTTCTGTATGCCACGAGGTGAAAAAAGTTGGGAAGTACTGTCCTATGAAATACAATGCTCAGTACATAGGAAGTGCTCAGGAAATAGGATTGATTTTTCTTCCCCAAACCACAAGAGTCACATATAGCTAACTTCTTTATCACCTTCACACTTCCCATGATGCTGGTTCAACAGCATATTTTGTTTAGAAGGTGGAATTCTTAAGTCTATACTGTGGCTGATAACTAGGTAACTTCTAGTGAAACATCAACTGAAGACTTACTGGAACAGCTCCTTCAGAAGAATCCCCAGCTAGGCTTCTGGAGGAAAACCTAGCGGGGTAGCAATGCAGAGCAACTAACTTTAACAACCCAGGACATCAGACCTTACTTAGTTCCAATTTGTACCTGGAAGAAGGGTGGTCCGTTCTTTTCTCATAATTTATAATAAATAAGGCCATCTGATTGCTTTATCAGCAAGGTTGAGAATCAACATAGTGATTAAATCTCTCTCTTCCTGAAGATATAAAAGGGTTAGGTCCATTTGAGCCATGGTTTTAAATTAAACTTCTCAGCTTGGGGCAAAAGGTCTGTTTTTAAAGGTTAGTAGAATGAAATTTTAGAAAATCCTGGAAGAGTTAAATTGTAAATTTCCCAAGAAGAGGAAAAAAGTGTTTTCAGTCAAATTTTGAAAGTTACAGGTCAAACAACTTGGCTTCCTATACTGGCAGATGATACCTTATAATCTTTAACATACACTTTTAAAGTTTTGTTTGGGAATTAATATAAAAATATAACTATCATCACATTTTATAAAAGCCCACATTTCCCGAACAGTATTCTTCATTCTGCCCAACAAAAAAAAACACACATTCGTATTTGTAAAAATTTGGCTAGTAAGACTAACTTCAGGAGCATTTGCAGTGTGGTGTTTTCCAACTCTGGACATGAACAGTAGACATTTTTCTTTTTTTTTCCCCTGCGATAGAAGGGATATATCTGTTTTGGGTATGTTTAAAAAGTTATTTTTAAAATCTGATTTTGGGCTACCCCCACCCAAAAAAGTAAAAACATTACAGTGGCAAGCTGCTTCTAGGTAGTAAAATTTGGGGGGATATTGTTTCCTGCTTCTTATATAACAATATATCTTAAAGTGAGCATGCACTTAGTATAACCAGGAAATCTATTTTTGAAATAAGAACATAGTAACATCTAGAAATTCCAGGGATGTGGTTCTTTCCTATCAATAAGAGATTAATTTTAAATTCAAACCATTTGGGAACATGCATTTCTTTCTACCTCCTGTAAATCTCTTCAAGAATTCATATTAAAGTAAAGAAAAAAAAAGATATCAACAGCAATGGGACACTGAATGATGCATCTAGGTGAGGGCTAAAAGTCAAAATCATATATTCTCTTTCTAATATCTAGCTTTTCTCTTCCGAGTCTTGTGTTCCCATCGCCCTTATTATAAGTTAAATTCCATCACAAAGATGCTGGAAATTTTGAATCATGAATTATCTGAAGCGAGTGCATCAGAGGGCTGACAATTATACTTCTGGGTCTCCATTCTTATGATACCTGTTATAACAGAAGAAACTCTCTAAAGCAAATGAGTGTCTTAAATGGGAAAATATGAATCTTTTGATCTCTATTTTCTTTTGATTGTTCATGTACTGGGTTACAATCCCTATGCTTTACTCAAGTGCCAAATTATCTCTTTTTCCCCTCCTTTAGGAACCATTCTAGCTTTTTTTCTTTTCTTTCTTTTTTTTTAAAAGATTTTATTTATTTGACAGAGACAGAGAGAGAGCACAAGCAGGCAGAGCAGCAGGCAGAGGGAGAGGGAGAAGCAGGCTCTCTGCTGAGCAGGGAGCCCATCGTGGGGCTCGATCTCAAGACCCTGGGATCATGACCTGAGCCGAAGGCAGCCACTTAACTGACTGAGCCACCCAGGTGCCCCTCTAGCTTTTTTCTTAATGTATGAGATGAATTAGAAAGAAGACAATTTCTAGGCTTGCAACCTAAAAACGAATGAAATGTATAAACTACAGGAAGAGAAGGTAACATTTAACTGTGAAAGCACAACTGACTTGAATGTAGTGCTGTCATTTTCTATTTTATAAGAGAAGGCAGACAATATGGAAAAAAAACAAAATTAAAGCTGATATCTTGATAAAACTGGAAAAGTTTCTTGTTGTTTATCCTAAAATAGCACTAATATTTTATTTAAGGAGTGTATTATTTTTTAGCACTAATGAGTATGAAATAAATGCATTTAAGAGAAGGCCTAAAATAAATATTGTATACCAGGCTTCTGCCCCTCTAAACTTTGAAGAGTCAATGTTTTGTACTATCATTTAAATATATTATTATTTTTTGAGAACAACTAATAATTGTTTCATTTTACATGAAAAAAATATACCCAGAATCTAATTCTTTTCTTAATTCTTGCTAAATAAATGTTTATCATACGAATATCAAGACTGATTTTTGGGTAATTTCAAAAAGCACTACAAATTAGAAAAAATATTTATTTATTTATTTATTTTAGAAAAAATATTTATATATGTATGATACAAGCTATAAACAGTGATATCTTCATTAACACATATCGTGAAGACTATAATTAATCTCCTGTTAACTAAACTTTTATAATAGAAAACTCAGATACTTAAGGCTGGCACAGATTACTGGAAGTACAGAAATACCATTCTTAAAAAGTACTTTTCAGAGAGAGGTTTTAAATTAGGCACATTTATAATATCCTACCTGGGGACTCTTGCAGAATGTTAATGAAGTTATAACATAGCTAGAACTAAAATTTAGAACTAAAATTAACATAATAAAGTGATAAGAATACACAAGTATAAACATTCCTGTTTTGGTCTGAGCATGATTCTCCCCCTTCCAAATAAGGGAGAAAGAAGGAAAAATAGTTTATTATTTATTTAAATATTTATTATTAGAATAACACTTATTTAAATAGTTATTATTTAAATGATAGTATTTAGTTAACAATAGCATTAAGTAGATGGGGAAAAAAGTGGGAAATACATATCTAAGCCCTAGGAAATGATTCTAATATATGTATGTGGTTTTAAAAGCGTTACAATAAAAAAGTTTATTTAATGGTAAAATTATAAGTCTCACTAATGACACCAGAGTTTGTATTTCTCTCTTCAGGTCATTCTAATAGCCAACTATGAGAAAGATTTAAAAAGGCATTTAACAAATGAGTGTTAAATCAGAATATATACACAATATGTCTTAAATATAAAGTGCTTATAAACTAAAATGTTAATATCAAAATTTACATGATTTGCTATTTTGTAAAACTGAAACAGTGATAATGATACCATATAAAGGTTTATCACAAATAAAAATTAAAGAGAAGAACAACAAAACAACTGCCCGCTAAAAAAGGTATTTCTGGACAGCAAACTACATGTTAAAATAAAAACTGCAGTTATGTACCTTAACCACACTGAGATTCAGGTACATGTGACATTACTATAGGATTATACTGTTTATAAGACACACTTCTGAGCATTATATAAACGTGTGGGCTCATTAGCAAAAATGGTGCTTTTTAGTATTCCTTAAAATAACTATTTTGGACACAAATAGCTCTGTATTGTTTTATTTTATGTAATGAACCCCCCTCCCAGAAGAAAAAAAAACCAGAAAAACCCTAAAAAACCCAAAGTGAAACAAAAATTCCACATAATAGAGTTAAAATAAAGACATTAACATATCAAGAAAGTACCTTCAAAATCCAAAGACCAAGCATATTTCTGTACAAACTGCTGCAGAATTAGTATACTTTATTTAAGAATTACTTTCTATATTTGCATAAGAATATTGAATATATCTCAGCAGGGAGGAAATGTTTGATTATATCCATAAATATTCTTTTATTATTTATAAACTGAGATAATGTCCACATATACAGCTCAAACTATACCTGTAAATCTTGCCATTGTCCCTTCCATTGAATGCAGCTCAGCATAATATCTGACCCAGGCATAAGATTCCATGGTAGTGCTACAGAACAGTATCAAATCCTGAATGCTCTAGAAACATTAGCCCAGATTTTCCTAAATGAGTCTCTCCAGAAAATCCTTTCACTGGGATAAGAGTACAGGACTGATATACTAACCTTAAAGCAACTGAAATACTGGAAATCAGGGTTAAATTCTACAGGCTAGGCGCACACACACACACACACACACACACACACACACACACGGATGGACAGAAACACAGGCTTTACATCAATAAAAGCAATGCTTTCCCAAATAACTATGTTAGAACTCTAAGTCATAGATCTAAATCAGTATGAAACAGCCCCTGAAAATACTAGTTGTTTTGTTGCTGTCGTTATTTTTAGTAACATGGAGCTTGAACTCATGACCCTAAGATCTAGTTGCATGCTCTACCGACTAGGCCAGTCAGGCACCCCTACTCATTTTTTAATCTAAATTTTAAACAGTTTCTAATTTAAAAATAGCTACTATTGAACATTATAAACTAATTAAACTTTGTTCTGACTCATTCAAAAACAGTTCCACAATTATAGATGTGCTCAATGCACATCCAGCACCCTGCCACCATAGGATCAAGTATTTATTCTGTTTATGAAATGACTGTTTGGGGCTGTATAGGCCAACGAGAAGGCTGACATCATCCTGATGGCACCGTCCTGTGACATTTTCTAATCACACTGGTAGGGTAATTCTCACTCACTCTAGTCCAAACTGAAGAGTCATCTATTAATCAATCTTTAATTACATTATTCTCACATCCAAATGATACCTGCATATCCTTTTTGAGTTAAGTATGTTCTCTGTGTTTGAATAATTAGAAATATTTTCCAAAGTATACTTATATGTTTCACAGGGGCCCAACACACTTACAGTAGTTAACCTAGATAAAAAAAGCTATTAGTACTCAACACAAAGAGAGCTCAGCCAGGAAAAACCAAATTGTAGACCAAACTTATAATTATACAATCAGTCCTGCAGATAGTTTATCTTGAACGGAAAAGAAAAAAAAAAAAAAAAAAAACTACAACACTGAATAAAAAATATACAGTTTGCCCTTCCTTAAGTAATTTGAACATGAGAAAATCCAAGTTTATAAAGTGCTCTGCCATATGATTCAACAAAGCATTCTTATAACTAGTGCACTTAAAAGGCTATTATGTATATTTTTCAATGTATCTAACTCTCTCTTATTATTTATATATAATATATATAAATATATATATATGTATTTTTAAAGCCAGGTTTCTAAGCATTCAGTGGCACATCTCTTAAGTTATGATACACTGAAAGTTAAGTATATCATTAAGGTTTTCAGTACCTGACATTTATCATATAGAGAAACACTATTATATAGAATAATTGGAAAAACCAGAAACATATAATAGTTTATGCTTTTAATGATGAGTTATCAATGACTAATATAGTAAGAATGAACCCAACTGCAGGAAAACTGAAGCAAAGGCACAGAGAGACCATATGACTTGTTCGAACTTGTCATCACCATCATTGTTAAGGCTGAGAATATGTTTCGTCTGTACAGGTCCCAAAATGCATATAGGCTCAGTAAAGTCACACCCACAAGAACGAAACAGAATTCCTGGTTTTCAGGACTTTGTGGTAAACACAAGAGCCCTTTCTTGATCCATTTCTAAATGAAGGGAAGAACTATGGTAGTCACCTTTCATGACAAGTTAAATAATTAACAACAATAACTGCTTATCTTTAATATACCTTGCACTGCTAGAAGCTGCTCCTCTGTGGTCCAACGGGCATTAATTTTCTGATTTGACTACAAAATTAAAGAGAAGTTTCCTAATGAGGATATGAAGACAGACATTTTTCCAAAGTGCTTATTTTTGTTTAACTTTTCACCAAATCATAGACATGAGATTACTAAAACGCTGATTTACGAAGATTGTTTTTATAAGGATTAAAAAATATATTCTGAGTTACCTTTTACCCACACAAAAAAGATAGTGAAAGGGAAATGTACCAATTTGGGAGAATGAACAACATTTACATTTATACTCTAGTCAGAGGCATTAAAACTGAGAAAATCTATTAGTCATCCATTTTCCAACTACAATGTTCCTATCACACATGGCAAGTGTTAATTTTAGCCCAGTTTTAAACATTTAAGAGACTTTATCTTCTTTAGAGAGGATCTGCGACTCGCTCTAAAATTTTTTCTCTTCACATTTTGATTAAACCTAACCTTACTCCACCAAAACCAATGTTATAAATTAATACAGAACTGTAGCTCAGGCCTAATTCCTAAAATATTTCTCTAAATTTCTGAAGCAGAAAGTGACCCACTATAAGAATAGATTTTTCTATTCTCCCCACATTTCTCCCAATATTTTTGTTTTAAAAAAATCCTAAGTTTAGGGCTTTCATGATAGCAATACTACAATATTAAACACCGAATCAAATTTCATTAGTGTATACCCACTGATTAGTGCAAAGACCGTTGACAGTAAGAGGAGGGACAGAAATAAGTACACCAGCCTATAGAGGTTTACAGAAGAAACTGCCCAGATAAATTGGCCTGATGTAATACAAGGATAGGCTGGGCGAAACAGAAAGAAAGGCTTCCTTTGAGAATAAGTGTTTAGGTCTTATTTCACTCGTGGTCTTAGCAATAAAAGTTTCTACAGTACACAGAGGTTCTGGGGAACATCTACTTTCTCACCAGAGTGAAGAGGTATAGAAAGTAAGCATTCAGAAAAAAGAATAAAACAAAAATTCAAAATTAGAAAAAAATTATTAGAGAGGAAAGGAAAAAGTTTTAAAAAAGACTGGATAAATGAGGAAAAAACCTAAAGCAGAAAGCACAGAATACCAGATGATGAGATTAAGAGAGCAAGGCAAGGCCAGGCAGACAGTGGATAAAACTCAAGGTGAGGATATCAGCAATGAAACAAAAGAACATTAAAAAGGTAAAGAAAAAGAGGGTGCTATAGGCTACAAAGAAGCAGTTAACAAGAGAAGAGTGAACCAGGGTTTAAAAAGTGAAAAAAAGGAAAGAAAAAGAAAAAGGAGATGACAGAAGAAAAATTCAAAATTCTAAACATATGTTCCCCAAAAAGAGGATGAACAAGAATGGAATAGGAGCTAATATCTGAGTTAATACCCAGGCAGTCTGATGCCACCTTTGCTGTGAAAGGTAGATAAAAGAGGTCCTTGGTACCCAAAGATAATTGGTACTAGAGCCTTATTAAAACAGGTCCAAATATTTCAGAATAAATGGTAAAAAATAAAGGTCTGACTGCAACTTAATCTGAAATGCAAAACTAAAACTTATGAAAATTAGTTTATTTTTAAAAAATAGTTAATGATTTTGCTTATACACTTTAATTTTATTTTTGGCATATCTTTGCTGACCATACAATGGTGTAACATTCACTGGCTTCAAAATTTACAACATGAGCACAGAGTGGGTCATTTTTGAAGACCTCAACAATTTTTTCAAGGTCCTCCCTTAATTCTTTGTTACTCAAATTCTTTTTTGAAGTGCCTCTGAGTCATCACCCTTTTTTCTTCAATTGTTAACTCTGCTAAATACCCATCTGTCAACAATTTTGCAAGAGATTAAAGCCATTCTCTTGTATTTTCACAGACTTCAGGAAGTTTTGCATCTTTTGCAAGGTTTAAAATTTCATTTTGGTTTGTGCTATATTTGCATTACATAGCAAGAAAGTAAGAGAGAAGGATGTTGATGTGATGGGTGGGAAAGATAACAGCTAGAGTCAATTAGGGATAGCTCATGAGCAGAGCCTAGCCTAATTTTATAAGTGCTTAGTTCGTCAGTGAATATTCTCTTGCTTGGCAACTTTCGCTTCTCCATCAATCCTTTAGATTACTGAGCATTTGAAAACTGAGACTCTCCTGTAATACTACATTGCACGTTGTTCTGAGGACTAAATTTAGAATAAATGTAAAATAAAGCTATGTTTAGGATATAGGTAAAAACACCTCGCACAGTGCCTGAGCAAACAGAAGTTGAAGTTGATCAACTGATGTTTGTTAAACCTGAAAGGCAGAAACTGGAAGAAAAGGGAATAAAAAATAAAGAAAAGTAACATGCACTATGAAAACTTACTTCAGCTTATAAGCAAATCAGGAGATAGGATAAAGGCAAATTGCTATTAATAAAATTAAAAGTTCAGAGTATACTGCAGATTCAAAGATGAGAGGAAAAAGTCACAATGACTAGACCAGGGAAGAAGGTCAGCTGGAAGGGCTAGACACTGAGGTGGGTTAAAGAACAGGATAAGTTTCTGAAACACAAAGATCAGGAGAAGACACACCATGTATAGGGAACAACAGGATCAACAATTAGGAAGAAGTGATAAATACATCTGGAAAGTTGGTGATACTTAACTAAAATATGGTAAGGACCATTTTTGGAAGGACAGTAAATACCAAGGTTAATGAGTTCACACTAAATTTAATAAGCAATAGATTTCTGGAGGAGGGAACAGAGGGAGAGGAGTAGGATTCTAATCAGAATAAGACTTTAAGCCTGGAGAGCTGGGAGAAGGGCAGTGCTGTTAAGGACCTAAGACGTTATGAAATGCTGATTGGGAGGTGCAGGTAGGCAAGACTGAGATGATGATGGTAACTTGGGATTCACTGACAATGAGGTCATTCAGGTGGAGCTCAGGATCCACTTGAGACTAAAACAGATTCATCTATGTAAACACAGCTTTTAAGGGTTTGGAAATGTTTATGAGGGGAAACAATGGTGTCATATCTTCCTCAGATATAAAGTTCTAAAATCTGCCTATGAATTAAAAAAATTTTTTTTTGTTTTAAATTCCAAATTACTATTGCAATGTTCTTACAAAGGTGGTCATGGAGACAGGCACGCAATCGCTCAGTAAGTCCACATGGCCAGATATCCCTCCAGCGCTGAAATGGACCAATAGTCTTTCAGTTCATCCCATATGAAGCTTTGGTTGAAATTTAGGGTCGTAATGAATGAAAAACATAAATACATATTTAAATACTAGAATTTCAAGTCAAGGAGAGTGCTCGCACAGGAGGCCTGTGGAAGCTAAAGCCTTCTAAAGAAATAGTGGATTCACAGTTTCAGCCCCTAACTGCTTACTCTGCAGGGAGACACTTGATAAATGGGAGTTCAGGCAGGATTGCCAGCTCTCCTCTACTTGCTATTACTAAACATATTTCTTTTTACGTGGCTGAATATCTGTGGTTGTGTTTGTGTCATTTAAATGTACACATGATGCAATTTTAGTATAGTGAAGTGATGAGCTTGTATGTTTCCAAAGAGAAGTGAATTTTGAGGATAAAAACTTGGAGAATGCTTATATTTACGTATAGAAAGGAAAATTACAGCTGAAAAGGGAGTGTAATAGTTACGAAAGACATCACCTCTCAAAAGTTAAAGGAAGAGAGAGAGGTTGTCATCTATGTCAAGGCTCAGAAAAAGGCAAGAAAAATGACTTAGAGCTGTGGAATTTGATCATTAGCATCAGTGTTAGCCTTTAAGCAGCAGCTTCAGTGGAAAAATGCAGGGAGGAGGGTTGAAACTGCATTGCATTGGAGTCTGTATGACAAAATGGAAGCAGTGGAAGAAGGGGAAGACTAAAGGAGAAACGGGGTCAAAATTTTTTAAATACCTAAGATTCCTTCAAGTTATTGATTTTTCTATTCTCTTTTAAACCCAAGAAACTTTGGTAGAAATATGTTTAACTTACGGAAAGGACAACTAGAGTATATCTAGGAATCTAAAATTGTGTAGTAATGGTTAGCTAGGTAGTACCACTGAGAACATTCTTCTACAGCAAACCCCAGATGGAAATACTGTTCTTTTTAAAATAATTAAATATTAATCTAAACTAAAATGATCCAATATATAACAGTTATAAAACTAATAATATGAAAGGCCACAAAGAGCATTCTAGAACAATCGATGAAATCCTTCATGAATTCAGCATCTTTACTGCATCCTTTCCCTGCTAATATTAGTCCTTTCATCTTTCCCATTTTTGCCAGTAGTAGATTCATACTATCTTTGAGTTGAAAGAATTAGAAAAGGACACCAGATTAAACCTTCCATCCAATGCTGAAAATTCAATCCAACATCCATAATGAAAGGATGTCACCCACCTAGCATGAAAACATCAACAGATGGGGAAATTCCTAGCTTCAAAAATCACTCCGTTTTTAGTTTCTTCCTTCCTGGTTTCATTAATTTCCTTGTCTCACCTTTCTACCTCCAACCAAAACAAATCAAAGCGTAACCCCACAGGCCACCACTCCCCAAACACTCTTACGTACTTTCAAATAAATACATTATTTTCTATTTTGCAATGTTCTTTGGATTTATCACTTGCTGTCTACTCGTACAACTAACTGACCGTACACAGATGCCTTTTCCATTTACTTTATCACTCACATGCTTAGTATTTTAGCAGCTGTAAAGTTTCCATCCTTAGCCAGGATAACCTTCCTAAAATTAAAAATTCCCATTATATTCTTCCTATATGGAAGAAACTACAGGGTCTTCCCATTTGACCTAATTTAAAAGGCAAACTTCTCTTCCCAGCTCTCAGGCTTACACTCTAGCCCTTGCCCAGTGATCTCTATCATAAAGAAGTCCCTGTTGAACTCAATCCTGTTAACATCTCTCTCATACACCATGTTCACTCGTCCTCAGCATCCAACTTTGTCTTCCTAAGTAGACAATAGTCTTCATGAAACAAAACTGTTTTACACTTCCACTAAATTCTCAATAGTAATCAGCACCACAATAAGCACATAAGTGCTCAGGGAATGTGCATTGACTGATTTTCTCACAGGATTTATATGTATTTTGAATGTACCGTTCAATACCAAACCATTGTTCATATTATTCCCTTTGCCTGCCCTTTTTGTATGTGCAAAACTCCTACTCATCCTTCAAACCTCAGCTGAAACATCCCCCCTTAGGAAGTCTTCCCTGATTATCCTAGCAAGAATGAGTAATTACCACTTGTTTTCCTGTAGCTTTTTACTTATAAATCTATCACACAACTTTAATTAGTTTGTCTTATAATATCTAGACTGTTTCTTTTAAAGCAGATGGAAAACTCTATCACACATTTCCCACAGTGCCTAAAACAGTACCTTACATGAAATAAGTGATCAATAAATACTTATGGGAGTGAATAAACTTTCTTTACCAAATTTTTTCTAAGTGAAAATAACAAATACAACCAAATGAGTAAGTAAAGCATTTTAGTAAGCTTAGAAAGTAAGCAACTGCTTTCTTTCAGTTGAGTTACATCACTTAGTAGCCTATTGTTCTAATGGTTAATGAAATTCTTTTATTACATATTAGGTAGAAATTCTACCATCTAACCTAAAGAAAAGGTGATCGATTACATGATTTTTCAAAGTCTTTACTAAGACTGTTAATTTAGTATTTTGAAATAGATCTATTCAGGTTGTTTTTCCCTGCAAAGCAACAGATACAATATGACAAATATAAATATATCTTGTTTTCTAGCTAATAAACCTACATATATTTTTCAAGTCATACAAGTTCAGTAAACCAACCTCAAACTAATATTCAAACTTTACTGTATGGATGGTAGAGTGTTAAGATTATGGTTGTTTCATTTTGATCATTATTTTTACAAAAACGCAAAAGATGTAATAAATGTCTGGTAACTCCTAACCCCAAACTGCATTTAAATGTGAGAAATAATACATACTTCTGGTATTAAATGAAAACTTTCAAAAGTAAGAGGGAGCAGGATATGAATCTAGGACTCCATCTGGATTCTAATTTCGCTATTAACTAGATGTGAAATTGATCAAGCCAGTTAACCTGAGGCCCAGATTTGTCATGTAAAATAGTATTTGCTTCATCTACTTCTTTGGATATATGTGAGCATCAAATGAGATAGCATAGTTATGTTATTGCACTTTCATTTCTTACTGTATGTGATGTTACTGAGTGAAGCTATCCTTCCATTTTCTGGAAAATTTGAGGTTAGAATCACTGTTTCCTTGAAAATTTGGTAGACTTTTTCTATAAACTGTCTGGGCCTGGTATTTTCTTATGAAAAAAAATGTTAATTGTTCCTTCGTTTTATTCAATGACTAAATTTATCAGGTTTTCCTTCTTCTTAAGACAATTTTGGGAAGATATATTTTCCTACAAATTTCTGTTTTGTTTAAATTTTTGAATTTATTGACATAAAGTTCTTTTTGGTATTCCCCTATTTTTAATACCTGATACAATTTTTTAATTTAATTTTTTAATTTATGAAATTATAGGCATTTAAAGCTTTGGGCTTTTATGCATTTTAATGCATAAATATGAAATTAAAATAATTTTAATGTAAAATTTAAAATTTTTGTTACAATATAAAGTAGTATTCTTTGTATTACTATCTTTAAATAAATAGAAATGTCACTCGAATGTCAGTTTACCTGTGGGTTTGGAATGAGATGTTATATTAGTCTACGTATATTTCATTCTTTCCCATTATCTAATCTTCCTGAAAGAGACCATTCTAAACAAAAAAAAACCCTCCAAGATCAATTTTATTCCTAATGATTCTTCCTTTCTGAAAGATTCTAATGAGTGAGACAGAATCTGGTACATTCCTTCTGAAGCGCTCCCCCCTACTCTTCTGCCCTTCCCCCCAGCCCCTCACGCATATTTCATTTGTAGATATTTCAGGCAACTTGTGATGGGGGTGGGAGGGGCGTCCCATTAGGACCAAATAAGGATTATTTGATTATTAAATACATAGTAAGGCAAGTCCAGGATATGAGGCACAGCATAGGAGTCTTAAAAAAAAGAGAGAGACAAGAGAAAAGATTTATAATAGAAGCTTCTGTGAAAAGACTTGATTGGAATTACAGGCATTTAAGTACTCCTATAATTATCACAAATATCAAATATATATTAGGTTTCAGAGGAAACAGAGGAAAGAAGTGAGAAAATGGTTAATCTATATCTCATTTTTAGATTTCAAATTTTCAGGGACAGGAGTATAAGAATGTTAATTAAGTCCACAAACTAAAATCCTCATTAAAAATCTGAGCCAAAAAAAAAAAAAAGAAAAAAAAAATCTGAGCCAAAAGACATACACTTTAAAATAAAAAATTGTTAAAATTGCTAAATGAGCTCCTTTTCTTATGTTCTTTTTCTTGCTGTGTTACAAATTCACATAGGTAGGAAAAGGCTTTGAGCAAACTGCTGCAGACCCAGAAATGTACCGGCTTGCCCATCAATTACTTTCCATTTTCATGTGCACTGGGCCTACCTGTAGAGCTGTTTTTCCCTACTTACTTTGCTTGATATGAATTGCTAATGGCAGGAAAGAAACGACTTCACTTAAATTGTTAACCAAGTCTCAAAAGACTATCTAACTGACAAAATAGAGACATGACAAATTACCCACGCTATGACATCTTCAAAGTATTAACAACACATGCGACCAAAATAGTAAATACTGGATAGATAATTCAAAGAATAAGGTTTCACCATACTTAGTCACATATTCTTCAATAACATACCTCAGGAGGTTTGAATTCTTCAATTCCACCTTCCATTTTCTGTTTAAGTGCACTGTTTACTTGTTTAGCATTCTGAACCTTCAACAAAATAACCCAAAGTATGAATCAGATCACATACTTAGGTAAACGTATGAGTACTCGATAAATGAAAAAGATATATACCAAAACCTTCTGAAATTTTATTTCAGGAGGACAGACACTTAATGACATTTTATCACACTTGGGGCCATTCACCTAATATCTACATCAATTACTATATATATCCACTAATCAACTAATTATATATGTATAACTAATATATCTCTAGTAGGCTAATAAACAGTCTACAAATGATAGTATCTGAGTATCTTTTAACAATGTCTCTTATAAGACAAATGGTATATAGAGGAATTAAATCCCATCAATACTGCTCATTACCATAATGTTTTGATAAAAATAACAATTATTCCAATAAGAATAATAACGATGAGAGTGGATAATATTAGGTGTTTATTAGGTTAAGCATCATTGTTGGTGCCTCACATGTAATAAATCACTTAATTCTCACAATTACTTTGTTAAGTAAGTATAATCGGTTCTGCTATAACCTGACATAGGCATTCTCAAAAATCACCCTACTAGGCAAAATTACACAATAAAAACCACAGGACTTATGGGGAAATAGAGCCTGGGACCCAATACTGAGAAACTTCATCTGTGACAAAAAAAAGATAGGAACCTCAAAAAATGACAGCAGATTTATGCATTCTAAATAATAAAGAAATTTACAAAGGCTATAATAAAGACAGTACTTTACCTTGGAAAAGACATGAGGTTGCTTATAGAAGTGCCAAATAGTTGCACCTTGTGAATTACTGGGAAGTGGTAGAAAGACGGTTATTTGAAATCAAATGAAAAATTTTAACACCAGATATGGATGTGTGTGGTTCATAACATATAGTTAATTGAGGGTGCTGGTACACATCTGAAGTGTTTGGATTAGTACTCAGCTAGGTCAGTTTTCCACTGATAAAAATAAAATATAAGCAAATGCAAAATTCACATTATACTCAAATTGTTCCCTAGTATATCAATCGTGTTGGAACAAATTCAATGTTTTCAAAATAAGCATTATAGCAGAACTGACTCTACTTTTACTGTACCCATTTTACAGATGAGGAAGGCAGGGCACAGAGAGGACAAGAAACTTCCCTTACGCTACAGACAGATGCGGCTGAATCTGAACCATGCCAAGTTTTTAACTACTATTCTATTAGCAATATTATTACTTTTTACCTAGAATATTAAGGGTTAGGGTTTTTGTTTGTTCATTTGTTTATGTTTTCTTGTTTTGTTTTTTTTTTCCAGTATGGACAATCAAATATTTATAAAGTGATTTGTGAAATTTTTTCCTCAGGGATCTTAACACAGCTAAAATGTAAAAATCTAGGTTGATTCAAATGTAATTAGTTGGTCAACCATGTTAGACACACAAAGATAAAATGTAAAAATGCAATTTCTTAGTCTTTAAGGATTTCACAGATTAGTGGGGAGATAAATAAATATAAAAGTACGATAAACACTAAAACACCTAACCTAGACTTGGAGGAAGAAAGAAAAGGGCAAGAATTTTGTATTCATGTTAACAGGTATGGGTAATGGGGAAAATAGCGTAGGTTTTCCAAAGGAGATGACACCCAAATTTAGTTTCAAAGGATTAACAAGAATTAAGCAGGTAGGCAAAGTTTGGCAGGAAATGCCTTTCAGGCAGAATAGCAGGTAGGAAGACAGGAAAGCAGTTAGGCTAGGACAAAACAGAGAATTTGAATTCTGCCTAAAGACTGAGGAAAAGATTTTGTTTGTTTGTTTGTTTGAGAGAGAGAGAGTGAGTGCACACATGCGGGGAAGAGCAGAGGGAGAAGGACAAGCAGATTCGGTGCTGAGCGTGGAGTTGATGTGGGCCTCAATCTCACGATCCTCAGATCATGATCCGAGCGGAAATCAAGAGTCAGACACTTAACCGTCTGAGCTACCTAGGTGCCTCAACCTAAAGAATTTTTAAGCAAGTGAGCAACATAACCATATTTGCCTTTTAGAATGGTAATTCCAGTAATAATTTGGAGAATGAAATGGATAAAGAAGATGAAAATTAATTTAACAATCCAGATGAGAAACATTGAGGACTTCAATTGAAACAGTAGGAATGAAGTAATCATGGGGGTGGCACGCAGATGGATAAAAGAAACAACCTGGAAACAAAAATTAAGATGTGTTTGCGAACACTTGATGGGGAGAATTAGGGAGAAGGAAGAATCAAGGATAACTCTGGCCACTGGGTTGAGTAACTGAGAGTATGTGGTGCCAATCACTGTGATAGAGAATGCACAGGAGGAACAGATAACTAGGGTGGGTGTGGGAGAAGTCAGTTTGGACACCGTCTTCATATGAGATGTGTCTGGGATATAAAAATAGTAGAATTTGTAAACCCAAGAGTGCAAACCTTTACTATACTATGTCACACATCAAATGACTACCAAGAAAGGAGTTTAGTTTTTCAAAGGATCCTTTATAATAAAAATAGGCTGTAAGTGAAGTAGTAGTGTTAAGGACAGAGTATGAATACAGGCTACTAAGTACATTTTATTTCCTCATTATTTAAAAATTTTTGAGAAATTAAAAAAATTTTAACCCTATGTTTACAAAAAAAAAGTCATTCCTCAAAGTGGGTTTTCCTTGGTTTTAATACATTAAAATGACATCTTGCAGTCTAACTCATGTATTACTTTCTGAGACAGTGCAACTGGAAATATCTTTGCCATTCCAGTGGACATTTCTAAAAAGCAAATGCCTGTGGATGTTCCTGCATCTTCAAAAGAAAAAGAATAGAAACAGACACTACAGTTCTCCAAGGCTAGCTATATTTCCCACACTGCAGAAAAACAATTAAAAATTGCCTTCAAAGTTTCAATATGTATTGCAACACAGATTTTGCTCCTTCAGTCTGCTCCCTAACTTCTTAGGCCACTTGGTTAGAAGACTGTTCTCACTGCTGGTTAACTGCTATTGGTACTTGGTAGGTTCTACGTTTTAAACTTCTGTAAAGAACCTTACAAGCTATTTCATGTAATTTAATTTTGCACTGAGTATTCTTCAAAGGGCTTTATAAATAATACAATATTTTAAATGATTCTCCAATTCACTTGTCTTACCATATTGTTGCTTTCTCCAACTTTTATCTACAAATTCCAGGCAGATTCAAGAGGAACCCAAAGACTGGCACTCTTCCTATAAAGCCAACGATCATAGGAAAGAAGCCCTTGCACATGAGAACAAATCCATAAATTTCAAAGATCATGCCTATCAAAGGCCAGCCAACAAGGACTACAAATACACCACCCAGGAAAACCCTATAGCTTTCATTTTAGGTTTCTGGAAAAAGAATCTGAATGTTCTTTGTAAACCAATTACAAAAGCCAAGCCAGCTACAAAGAAAACATTACCAACAGCCAATAGTGCTTTGTCAAATAAGAGAATCATTCCAAAGGACAGGAAAAACATTCCATATTCTGTTAATCCCATTCCAATTTTCTGGGTGTCCGTGAATATCACGGCTGCAGTGGTGAGGGCAGTGGCAACAGAACCTCAGAGCATGAAGCAAAGTCAGGAGGAAAAAAGCTCAGAAGCAGATCAGGCAAGAACCGCCACATCTTCTGGAAAGATGCAGCCACCCCTAACCCAGTTTCAAGACCACTTGAAACCTTTTTAAAGATATTACAGGCAAAGCGTTTTACAAGTTCTCTAAAAAGAAAGAGTGCTGTGGTTTGGAAGATGGGAACTGTGCACACATTCATTGTTCAACTAAAGGCCAAGCATTCAGTCAAAAGTCTACTACATACATTAGAGAGCCTGGTGTCATAAAAGCCAAAGGGAAGGAATTCCGAGAAGGAAGAAGTGGTTGTCAGTGTCAGATATTACTGAGCAGTAACAGAGTCAAGAGAAATAAGAACTAAGAGGGCATGAAACCTGGCAATTGGTTAATAAATAAACTTAAGATAGCTTTTTCCAGTGGTAGAACTGGGATGGTGTATGGGGCAGAAATTACACAGGAAGGGTCAGAGAATACGTGATGGTAAGAAAACAGGGGAAGCTAAAATGGTAGGTATTTATTCGAGAAGTTTGTTGGAGAAGAAAAGAGAAATATAAGAGGTGTTTGGGTGAATAACCAGGGTAAAGAGAGAGAGAAATATGAAAATTTGGGATAGAGAAAAACTATCTTGATCCCACACTATACTGTTGTAAGATTCTTACATTTTATATAAAGTGGTACAATATTAACTCTAAGGATAACATTGTAATACCTGAGCAAGGATGATATGGTAGGCTGAGGATGCATACTATAATCCCTAGAGCAACCACTAAAATAAAAAATGCAAAGAGATATAGTTGAAAATATAAATAAGACGATATTACACCTCTCTTTAAAATCCTTCAGTGATTTCTTAACTCACGATGAATTTTTAATTTCTTAACAAGACCTTCTGATCAATTCCTGTTTATCTCTGCTGTAACCTGCTAAAGGCAAGTAGAAATTAATGAAGAGCTTTAAAATGAATGATTTCGATCATACCAGTATTTTAAGAAGATAACACGGACAACAATGTGTAGCATGGAACTGTAGCAAAAGTGGACAGCAAGGAGAAGCCACAAGACAGTTATTGTCAGATGTAAAGACTTGAACAAAGATAGTAGGGATGGGATTAAAAATGAGGGGACTGATCTAAACAAAATTTCTCAGGTAAACTTACACAACTAGGTTACCACTTGGGTTTGTGGGTTGGGAGATGTGATAATGGCAAGGGATATATCAAAGAGGATTCTCATGTTTCGACAGACAGGGAACAGAGAAAAACCATCTTTGAGGGGTTAGATGAGATGCCTAGCAGGTAGCTAGAGATATAGCACTACAGAACTTGGGAGGAAAGTCAAAGCCTGAGAAGTAGATTCAGAAGTCACTGGCATATAGTGTAAGAATGCTTGATACAGACCAAGAAATCACAGACTTAGAAGAGTTACTATGTCTAAGGGATAGGGAAAACAACAGAAACCAAGAAAGAGGGGAAAAGATGACTGAGAAAGGCCAGAGACCTAAAAACAACCATTAACTGAGTACGTACTATGTGCTACGCACTGTTCATATATTATCCTGTTTAATTCCTCCCAAGCATCATAATATTATCACATTTCAAGATGAGGAAGCTGAGTTAAGAAGAGTTAACCAGCTCCCCGAGGTTACACAGGAACTAGACAATGTAGCTAGGGTTAAAATTTACATTCACTGACCCTAGGTCCTGACTCTTAACCATGATTAACCTGATTATGACGATGATATATTTATAATACCATGGCAGCTACTACTGGTAATAATGAGGAGGATGAAGAGAGCAGCCATTATTCACAGAGCACTCAAAATGTGCCAAGCCCAGCTCAACAATCTGCCATAACATCTCAACCGACTCCTAACAACCTGCAAGAGAAGTATGAGTATTTTATCCTTAATTTCATAGATATAAAACTGAAGCTCAGAGAAATTCTATTATTTCCCAATATCACAGAGCTAGCCAGTAACAATGCTGGGATTCAAATTTAGAATAGACAGAGGCATCTTTGAATTTGGAAACAAGGTAAATTTTAAAGAGTGGCGCTATCGTAAGTGGGTAGCTGAGAAAATCTGTAAAAAACTTAGTTTACTGAAGTTTTAAAAATGGATGAACAAAACAGACAGAATCATTAAAAATATGATTTTTATAGACTACCTGACGCTTTAAAGAGATCAGCTCCATGTCCAGTTGCCGCAGGATGGTGTTGGCTGCATTGGGACTACAGGAAACAGCTACCACATCTTCCTGGGTTAGATACATGCCCTTAGGTGGACGGCACTTAGAACGCTGAGAATGATGGCGGTGTTGTAAACTCTGATACTCTCTCCTTCCAAGTCCAATCTTGCTAGTTTGGACAGGTTGTTCAGTATTACCCTAGAAGAATAAAGATAGAATAATAGGTCATTTGGTTTTCATGCATGTATAAACCAAAGAAAGTCTATTACTGGAAGTATCTGCTACACTAAGTACACCTAAAAGAACACTTCTAACCAATTACATTATGTGCAAGTACACACACACACACAGACACACACGTAGCAGTCACCAACTGGGGGATAGACAAGATAATGTATCCTTATTACATAAACTCAATAAAATGGTTTCTAGCCCAGAGGACTATGAACAAATGAAAAAATTGGACTCTATTCTTGTTTGCTTCAAGATGGAATATATTTTCCCTCAGCAATAAAGGCCTAAAAAACAGAAAAGTCGTAACTTATGAAGCGCAAAGTTTTTTAGGAAAATTAAAAAGGGGCAAATTAGAATTATGACAAGTGGCAGATAACACTTCATTCTCACTTCAGAGTTGTTGAAAGAGAACTATGACTCTAAAGATTAAAAAGGACACAGAATTATCTTAATCTTGACATTTCTAAACTCTAAATCTATTGATCTGTGAATAAAATAAAATGTGAATTTGTATTTTGAAAGAAGTTAGGACAGTTTGAAAATAAGGACCATGAACTCTTAAGTAGGATTTCATTATTACTTGTAATATTCTTAAAGTGTGATATAAAAATACAATGTTATTCTGTGCTTCTGAGACAGGAATCCATTTGAAACAGTGCCCATTAGGCTGAAGGGCAACCTAATTTCAACTGATTAGATTTAATGCTCCACTCTTTAGAAAAGGAACTCTGAGTAAAAGTCATAAAAACAACTGTATAATGAAGCATAATCCACTTCACTGCTTGACACCTAACTCAAAGCAACACATGGCAAATTTGACATTCAAGGAAATTCCTCCCAGTGGAGTACTCCTAAAATTGCTAGACCAAGTATTTTTTTAAAACATCTTTAAAAATTTAATTCTGAGGTGGCAAGGAAGTGAGAAAATTTCTCAGAGACCAGAAATAAAGCTGCATCCTAAGGGTATAAATGAGTATGCAGGAGCTGGCATATGCCTAAGGCCCAGGCTTCAATGGACAATAGGTATAGGACACAGGAGACAAAGCCAGACCCCTGGGAGGGGACCCATCATTGTGTGAAATAGAAAAAAATGCCTGTCCTGTTGAGGAAGACGATGATTAAAGAGAGACATGCCTATCTCATCCTTAGCTGAATGAAAAGGAAAGATA
This sequence comes from Potos flavus, assembly GCA_028534135.1. Classification (NCBI taxonomy): domain Eukaryota; kingdom Metazoa; phylum Chordata; class Mammalia; order Carnivora; family Procyonidae; genus Potos; species Potos flavus. The sequence goes on from CM052893.1 coordinate 27,166,349, forward strand.
CCCAAAAAAGTCTTCCCTGAGAATCCCTAATCACAGGCCTACATTAAAGCTGGTTTGGGGACTAAATTTACATGAACTGTGTGGCCTGAAAAATCCCGAACCAGAAATTTAAAATGTCTCAGGTTGGCAAGGCCTTCAGACACTTAGCAAAAGCAAAGGCAAAGTGTCTCTAGAAGAATGTGTTTTAAACCTAGTCTCAAAAATTTTCCACAAGTATGTTCCAAGGAAAATGAGTTCCCAACCACAAACTGCTAAACAAACCCCATGAGTGAGAGACGGCAGAAACAAACAATAGAATTAGATCTGCAAAGACTGCAGATAGTAGAGTTACTGGATAAAGGGAATACAGTAAATGTGTTACATGTGCATAAAGAGATAAATGACAGATTTGAATATATGGAATATTCTTTTAGGAGTCTATCAAAACTGACTAAGCAGATATGCAAAAGAACCGAATAGAACATCTAGAAATTAAAAAATATTACAAATAAGATTAGAAACTCAGTGGATGGGTTACTTAGCAGATTTGACAGAGCTCAAAAGAACAGTAGTGACTTAGAATGTACATATGATAAAAATTACCACAATGCAGTACAGAAATATGGAAAAACAAAAAAATGGAAAATGAGTGGTTAAGAGATATATGAAACTCCATTAGATTTCTAAAAGGATTCCCAAAAGAAAGAATAGAGAGAATGAGGAAGACAATATTCAAAGAGGCAACAAATGAGAATTTTACAGAACTTAAGACATAGGACTCAAGAATTACAATGAATCCAAAACAAATTTACCAAAAAAAAAAAGAAAAAACCAGTCAGATATTTTAAGGTGAAACACCACTGAAGACAAAGAGACCATAAAATCAGAGAAAGAGAAAACACAAATTACCTCCAAAGGAATGATTAGACTGGCAGCAGACTTTTCTGCAGGAATGACAAATATCAGAAGCAGTAGAATATTATCTTCAAATGAAACTATAAACCTAGGAGTCTAACCCCAGCAAAACCAAGGTTTCAAGAACCAGAGAGAAATAGACATTTTGAACACACCAAAACTGACTATTTATAAGTAACAGAATCTCACTAAATTAACTTGTACAAGATATACTTCAGGAAAAGAGGAAACGATTTTTGAAGAAAGGTCTAAGATTCAAGAAAGAATGATGAGTAAATTTTAAACATGTATATAAATACGAATCAACAATGACTCTGTATTTGAAAGATTTTAAAAAATAAGGTGTAACTAAAATCAGATAAAGATAGCATATAAATCGGGAGTGCAGTGACTGAAGTCAAAGCATTTTAAGGGCCAATATTAATCAGAAAGTCGTTTAAAAAAACCCCAATATTAGACTTTAAGTTAAATACACAGTTAAAATTTCCAGGGTACATAATAATAATAGATACAGAAACATCCCAAACTAGCAGAGAATAAAAAAGTGGAATCGGAGATGACTGAGTCTTAACGCAAAGGAAAAGAAAAGAAAAGAAGAGAAAAGAGCAAGCCATGAAGGAGGGGAAAACTGGAAAAAGCAAGTCGAATAAAAGGTAAAAATAAGGAAGAACAAAAATATACATAGATCGGTGATCATAACTGATATTAAGGGACTAAACTCTCTAGATAAATGATAAAATCCTACCAATATGCTCCTCATAAAGACACACACTTAAATTGGGAGGACATAGAAATGTTGAAAGAAAATAATAAAGATAAACCAGGCAAATACTAAATGAAAGAAAGATGGCAGTTATATCAGACAGAAGACATTACAAAATATATAAAAATGTTTGAGACCTGGGTTTAAAGCGCATTCTTCTAGCGACACATACTGATAAAAAGTTCAATTCAGCAGCAAAATAAAACAATTCTAGACCTCTATTCTGTGCATCTAACAACAACAGCTTTGAAATATAAAGAATGTCACTTCTCAATTAAATGATCAGATAAGCAGATAACAAAAAGCACACTAGGAAGGCAAGCAGTAAGAGAACGCAGATTTCAAGCACAGAACTGACTAGCCACAATTAATAGACACAGAATCCTATAACTAAAAGTATTATTTTCTTCTCAAACACACATGGAAAAACATTTATGAAAATTTTGTATGCTAGGCTTGGAGGTTTCAAAACATGTCATCAAAATCCTCAACGTTCCAGCTATTGAGAAGTGGGATCTATATCCCTTCCCCTTGATTCTGGATCAACTTCAGTAACTCACTTATAACCCACAGAATGCAACAGAAGTGATGTTGAATAACTTCCAAGGCTAGGCCAAAAGAGGCTGGGTAGTTTCTACTTAGTGCTTTTGGAATGAATGCTTTGGATAAAACCAACCCACCATAAGAAGCCAGATTACTCACGGACCACCAGGCTAGAGAGGAATGCCAGTTGGCAGCTAGCATATCAACTACTAGTCATGTAAGTGAGTTGAAAACCTTCAATTATATTCTAGTTGCTATTGAAACATAAAAACCATTCTAAATAGGAATAAGGTAAAAATATTTGTTATCCTAACTTCTCCTCAACATTATAAAGGTGAATCTAACCAGTTCGTAAGGTTAAAAATAAAAGGTATGTAAGAATTGAAAAGAAAACTATTATTTTCAGAGAACATAAATCTCTTCATAGGAAATGCAAACTTATCTACAAATAAATTACACGAAGATTTCTTTTCCCCTATATGTAGATCTCCACTTCTCTTCTATAATGTAGATTCAATGGAGTACCTATTAGGGCTTTTCTAGGAATGGATAAGCTGTAAGAGCAAAGGTCCAAGAATAGACAACTACTTACTCCTTAAAAACCACCTAACAGCCATCAAGACTTATCATAAAGCTACAGCAATTAAGACCTTGTGGGACTGACAAGAGGAGCAGAATAGACAGTCATGTATATATAAAAACCTCATATATGATAAAGCTGACATTGCAGACCAGTTGAAAGAGAGGAACTCACTTCTGTAGTAGAAAACAAAAATAAAAATGGATTTCTACCTCACAACATGAACCAACCTTAATTACTGACAGATCAAGGTCTTAAATGTAAAAAGCAAACACTGAAATTTGAATTTGTACATGCTTCTAATGTAATAGCTGTTCATCAAAAGCACGTAAAGAGAGAAAAAAGATAAACTACAAACTGCTAAAAGCTATTGCAACACATTTAACTAAGGGATTAGTATCCAGAATGCATAAGGAATTCAGTAAGAAAATAAACCTTTATACATTCTGTCTTTAAGAAAAAGACAAAAACAACCCCATAGGAAAGGAGGTAAAAAATAAGCAAACAAAAATAGCATTTTTCTTTCTTTCTTTTTTTTTTAAAGATTTTATTTATTTATTTGACAGAGAGACACAGCGAACAGTGAGAGAGGGAACACAAGCAGGGGGAGTGGGAGAGGGAGAAGCAGGCTTCCCACTGACCAAGGAGCCTGATGTGGAGCTCGATCCCAGGACGCTGGGATCATGACCCGAGCCGAAGGCAACCTCCTAACGGCTGAGCTACCCAGGCGCCCCTAAAAAATAGCATTTTTCTTAAAAAAAGACAAAATAACAGACAATAAACAGATGGAAAAATATTCAGCCTCATTAGTAATCTGATGAAATTAAGAACACAATGATACCATTTCATACTACCAGATTTGTAACATTTTAAAAGTCTGATTATATCAAGTGTTGGCAAGGAAGTGGATAATAAGTACTCTCATGGCCCAACAAAAATACAACTGACCCTTGAACAATGTAGGGGATGGGGCACTGACCTTCCCTGCAATCAAAACTCTGTAACTTGTGAGTCCTCAAAAACTTAATTACTAATAGCCTACTGTTGACCAGAAGCCTTACTGGCAACACAATGGATCAACACATCTTTCGTATGTTGTATGTATTATATACCATATTCTCACAATAAACTTAGCTAGAAAAAAGAAGATGTTATGAAGAAAATCTTAAGGAAAAGAAAATAAATCTACAGTATTGTACATATTGAAAACATCTGCATGAAAGCGGATCCACGCAGTTAAAACCTGTGTCGTTCCAGGGTCCACTTTACTAGGTAATGGCAAAGATGAACACGGTTGTAACCCTAGAGTAATTCCATTCAAACACTCTGAGGGTATTATTCACTCAGTAAGTCACTGGTGGCATTTTGGTAGAACAAATCTGTGCTGTGCATTTTAGGAGTTGGCATGCCTTTCCTACAATATGCCACTGTAATAATGAAAAACCCCTCCATAATTCTAAATGCCCCTTATGGGGGCAATACTAAACCTACTAAACCTGGGAAGCACTATTCCAAAAGAATTCTTATATATGTGTATTCAGGATATGTTCTCATCAGTATTGTGGACGATAATAATAAACCGGAAATGATGCCCATTGATAAGAAACAGATAAGTTGTGGCATATGTATACAATGGAACACTGTAATACAGCAATGAAAATGAATTGCAAAAACATGTTGGACAGGGGTGCCTGGGTGGCTCAGTCATTAAGTGTCTGCCTTCGGCTCAGGTCACGATCACAGGGTCCTCGCATCAAGCCCCACAGTGGGCTCCCTGCTCAGCGGGGAGCCTGCTTCTCCCTCTCCCTCTCCCCCAGCTTGTGTTCCCTCTCTCACTGTCTTTCTCTCTTATCAAATAAATAAATAAAATCTTAAAAAACAAAACAAAACATGCTGGACAACAACAAAATGTGAGTAGCTGAAAACATATATAATATGATTCCATTTAAATAGTTTGAAATGGACAAAACTCAATTACGGTTGGTCAGAGATACATACATACGTGATAAAACTATAAAAAAAAGTGGATAATTGATACAGTTTAGGGTAGGGTTCCCTTATCAGGATAGAGGTTCTCTCTGAAGAGAAGGGAGAGGGGTACAATTAAGGAAACACACACAGGACTTCTGTTTCTTAAGGTCAGTGAGGAGACGCTGGTTGTTTTCTATTCTTCTTTAAACTCTGCATACTCTATGATAATACATAGTTCACAACTTTTAAAAGTTTATAAAAAACCTTCCACGTAATATGTCAGCAACATGCAGAGCAGGTATGCAGATCTGTGTTAAAGGCAATAATATAGTATCACTCCTGCCTGTGTCCCTATCATTTGTGAAAGAACAGAGGAATGAATGAAGCTGCTGACATACAGTACCTGCCCTGGACCACAATCTAGAGGATTCCTATTAACACTTTCCCCCCAAGATTTTATTTATTTGTTTGAGAGAGAGAGAAGGAGAGAACACAAGTGGGGGGGGGAGGGGCAGAGGGAGAAGCAGACTCCCCGCTGAGCAGGAAGCCTGCCACCATGGGGCTGGATCCCAGGACCCTGGGATCATGACCTGAGCTGAAGGCAGATGCTTAACTGACTAAGCCACCCAGGCACCCTCCTTTTAACATTTTTTAACTTAAACTTTCCTTATGCTAATAGTATGAGATCACAAACAAAAGGCCAAATGCATATATATCATTTCACATAGTTGGACAGAACAGTATTACACATACATAAGTTCTCAAGATAACTCAAATCCCTAATCTCTTACATTTGTACAGTAAATAACAAGTTTATAATGTGTACTTGTATTCATTATATTAAATCTGACAGAATGCTTACTATGTTTTAGGCTCTGCAGATAGAATTCCTGCTCTTAAAGAGCTTATCACAAAGGGATACAGGTGAAATAGGGGACCCCAATGAGTATTTTAATAGATTTAAAGAAAAATAAGGAGGTGGTGTCAATTCAAGATAAAGTGTAGGAGAGATTTCATAAAGAAGTTACATCTTACAGAGTTATGAGGAATTTCCTAGGCAGATTCGTGAATAAAGAGGATTCCAGAAAAAAAGAACCAACATAACCACAAAAGCCAGGGAACTAAAAGACTTTTCTAAAACACTGTTAGTAATTTGAAATATGTGGGGTGGGGTGGGGAATGCCTCACTAGAGAGCTTTGTGTTTTATCCTAATCCTACAGACAAAGCCATGGGAGGGTTCCAAGCAGTAAATTCAGTTTTAGAAAGATTGCTTTGACAACAGGGTTAAAGAACAGACTGGAACGGGTGGTGTGGGGAGTCTGGAGACCAGGAGTGAAGACAGAAAATTCCAATAATTCAGAGAAGAGATGAAAACCTAAAAGTAAGGCGGTTATATGGAACATAAAGGACAAAATTTACAGTTACTTGAGAGGAAAAAATTAAAACAACGATAAAATGAGAACTGAGGAAGTATAGAATAGTATAGTATAAAATAATAACAGAGAAAGAAAAAAGTCACTAAAATTGAGACACAACAGTTGAAAAGGTAGACAAAGGGCACCTGGGTGGCTCAGTCAGGTAAGTGTTTGCCTTCAGCTCAGGTCATGATTCTGGAGTCCAGGAATTGAGTCCCAGATCCCCACATCGGGCTCCCTGCTCAGTGTGGAGTCTGCTTCTCCTTCTGCCCCTCACCCTGCTCATTTTTTTTTTTTCTCTCTCTCAAATAAATACAATCTTTAAAAAAAATTAAAAAGTAGGCAAGAATCACAGAATCGCCAATATTGTACTGTATTTTAATTAACTAGAATTTAAATAAAATCTGAAAAATAAAAATAGGCCACTGGGGGAAAAAGAGTCACAGAATCGTGTTACAAAAGTCAAAGAAGAGATTTTCAAGGAAAAGGGAGGGGTCAGTAACTTGAAATGATATAGAAAGCACGGGCAGAATACAATGAATCACTGGATGTGGCAGTTAGGTTGACATCTGTCAGCTGTTCCAGTGAAGTGAAAAAACAGAATCCTGACTGAAGCAAGGTCAAAAGTGAAGTAGTAGGAAGGAGTAGAGTTTTTTCTAGACTGGCAGAGTAACAGTTATGCTTTTACACAGAAGACGTGAGCATAATTTGGGCTGCAATGAAAAGGTTGAAAATATGGCATTAGAGAGGGATAACTGATGGGAAAAGTCGTAGTCATGACATGAAGGGACAGATAGGATCAAACAAGGGAAGGGAACTTTGTACTGTGAAAGACAGGCATTCAGGCAGAGTTCATTCAGTAAATGTTCCTGAGTATCATTTCATATTAATAGATCTATAAGATTTTTTAAAGTCCGATCACATCAAATATTGGTAAGGAGGTGGACAATGAGTACTATGTCAAGTGCTGGGAGATACAAGATGTATAATGTAACTCAGTCTCTGACTTCAAAAAGTGTATAGCCTAGTGGGCAAAATACAGTAATTTTAACGTTCTAAGTATAAACATGCTCAGTAAAGTAGCACAGAGGTCAGGTAGAAGGGCTGGAATTTAAGGGAGTTCCTGCTTGATATTTTCTCTGTGAGATTATCAGGAGAGTTTCTGGGGGGAGTGGACAGATGGTAGGTGATGTGTAGAAAGGGATTCATGTTCAAAATACCTGCTCAAATAGTGAATAAAACAACAGCACCTTTTACTCAAGATTTACTATGCACTGGGTACTCTAAGAAGTGCTTCTGTACATATTACCTCTTTGATTCCCAAATAATCCTGTTATTTTCATTTTACCAAGGGAAAACACTGAGGCTTAGAGGTTAAACACGGAGAGGCATAAGGACTGCACTGAGAACTAAAACCATTTTATCTAAGTAGCAACAATTTACATGATTGTGTCATTTTCTCCTGCTGTGCCTCTCAGACCAAGAATAGCAACAGACCCAGCATTGTGCTGTTCATAGGGTTAGGAAAGGTATAGCAGAGGATAGGGAAATGGGGAGTTAATACAGGGGATATAAGAGAGAATCTGTGAAGACAGCAATTTAAGGAGCTGATCACTGGGTCTGTGGCTCAGGGAAACAAGGCAGACTTGGGGAAAAAAATGAAGGAATCAAGTAATTTGAGAACATTTAGCAGTAGTAGGAAAATTAGTAAAATAACAAACTGAGGTAAGAGTAGGATTCTTAATATGTCACTTAATGAAAGAGTTTTTAAGATGATGACAAGGGCCAGGATTGGCCAATGGCATTGAGGAATGGGGTCATTAAATAGGATGAAGTTACATTCTGTCTCCCAGTTTTGATCTTCGCTATGTCACAGCTGTCTATACCTCACGAGCCTTTATCCTTCAGTATTTGGTCTATTTCACAATTATGTAATTGCTTGCCTGTATAAATGAGTAGGTATATCAATTTAGCCTTTTCCTAGTGATTTTAAGTCATCACTATTATCATTTCGAGGAACAGGAGTGCTTTTCTAGTTGGGGATTCTTCCATCTCTTCCTTTGCTTCTGTTTCCACTGCTGTCAGTATACCACTACTATAGATCATCCCCAACTTATAATAGTTCTGGCTACAATTTTTCAACTTTACAATGGTGTGAAAGCCACAGGCATTCAACAGAAACTGTACTTTGAATTTTCTTCTTTTTCCAAGCTAGCAACATGCGGTAAAACGCTCTCTCATGATGCTAGGTGCCAAGTGAATATGAGAACAACCGATACACTGACAACCTTTGTGTATATTTACAACCATTCTGTGTTTCACTTTTAGTACAGCATTCAATTACATGAAATAGTCAACACTTTATTATAAAATAGGCTCTGTGTTAGATCGTTTTGCCCAACTACAGGCTAATGGATGTTATGAGCATGTTTAAGGTAGGCTAGGCTAAGTGATGATGTTCGCTAGATTAGGCATATTAAATACATTTCTGACTTACAGTATTTTCAGTTATGATGTTTATTGGGATGTAACCCCACTGTAAGTCGAGGAAGATTTAATTTCTAATTTGCTATAATATGGACCAAAACAAGTGTTTTTAAGAAAATTTGGGTAACAAAACGAGAAAGCTTAATTTTATACTCTATTATACTATATCATCTGAGGGTGGTTTTATTTCTTTTCTCTGGATTAAAGACTAGCGATTGTGACAGGGCTTTTATACTTCTGAGTGGGTGAGATAACCCAATAATTATTTAAATTACTGGCTAACTGGGAGTTCTAGATATTACTTTTTTTTTTTTCCAAAACCCTCTAACATTGAAATTTATTACTTCCTATACCATGATATAAAAATGTTTTTCTTAACATGAAGTACGATTCATTCTTTTTTGCATGGATTTGTAGAACAATTACAAGCACTCTAATGATCATCATTACCTCTTTCTTGGCTTCTTTTTTTGGATCATAATCACTATCATTTCCATCCATTGGGTGTGTTTCTTCCACATCATCATCACTGAGGAGAAACAAAGATTAGTAAACTTAATTCCCTTTTTATTCTATTCCAGGGGTTTATCAAATTGCAATATACCTTGCTAATAATTTCACTAGACATTCCCCAACAAAACAAGAGTGTCCTTGGGAAGATGAACTCCTATAATTTAGATTTCTGTAGTGTTTAGAAACATTTATCTTTTTGGGTATACAGAATCATGTTAGCAAACATGTATACCTAAAAAACAGAGACCCAATAGGAAAGATATTTAGAAAGAATATCACTTGGGAAAGAGAATACATATATTAATTTGATATAGTACTTATTATTTCATTTCTCCAGTTGGAGGATAAAGACAAACACCAGTAAGCAAAATGATTTTATACTACCAGAAAGATACAGCTACAACAATGTGGACTTCAGTTAGTCAGGTAATTGTGCTCAGGCAATTATGGAAAGAGCATGTTCTCAAGAGTATATTTCTTAATGTATTCTAAATATATGTATTGAATATATCAATACTAAAAGGAAGCACTTGCAAGTAGAGTTAAACACAGCTCAAATACAACTCAGTTGTAGTGTCTGCTGGCTATAATGAACAGTTAAAGAGTTAAAGAAAGTCCTTACTATTAAGATTTCTGATCACTTGACTCTTCTTGCCAGAGACGAAACATCTTGAATGAAAGGTTAAGAAGTATTTACAATGTGTTGTGATAATTTTTCTGCCTTAGGACATGTAAGCAATCCAATACAGTGTCCCTAACAATGTAACTATATAAAGGCATCCAACCTACCTGTCACCCTGATTATGTCTATTGGCTAGTTTACGAGCCTGGCGATCCATCAAGCTTGTCCTGGATCGAGTTTTTTTCCAGGAATAGTAATATTTTACAAGGCTAGCAATTGTCTTATCTGGAAGCTAGAAAAAAAAAGTCATGTTAATATCAGCAAGTTTAATTCATAAATTCTGACTAACAGAATGAATAATATTTCTTATATTATTCTTTGATACTTAAAGGCATAGATGAAAAATATTTTCATGGGTGTATTTATAAATTATAGAACTAAAAAGTACTGTTATAGTCATAGTAACCCACTACACCCATGTCATTGACATTTCTGAATGAATATTCCTATTTGTTCTGAGAGGGAAGGGAAGATAAGAATGTCACAAACATGGTAACAATGCACCCAGATGTCTTAAAGAGTTACTCTTTTCTTCCCACCTCTGTAAGTTGAAATTTTAAAACTGATACGTAATTAACATACCTCAATATTTACCAGTTTAAAATGTACAATTTAGTCGTTTCTAGCATATTCACTAAGTTATGCAACCATCACTATTTAATTCCAGACATTTTCGTAAGTTCAAAAAAAAACATTAGTAGTCATCCCCCGGTCTTCCCTTACCCCAGTCTCTGGCAACAAGTAATCTACTTTCCATCTCTATGGATTTGTCTCTTCTGGACATTTCATATAAATGGCTATGTGACCTTATATGCCTGTTTTTTGTCACTTAGCATCATGTTTTCAAGAAAAGCTGTTCAATTTTCGACAATGAATTTTTAAAATTATTCTGTCTTACATCCAGGTTTTAAGATGATAAATAATAGAATCAGACTTTAGCTACCAAATAAAGTCTCTGGGTATTAAAATGACTAATCATCATGCACTGATTTGTCATACTGGCAAACAAGGACACATACGCCCAATCAAAAACGCTCTCTTCAATATTTAGATATATTTGCAAACATTATCTAATTTTCATCCATTCAGGTTAAAAGATTCTAATGCAGCAACTTCTCAGGTTTATATTCTTTTGACACAATACTAAAAATTTAAAAATAGAAATAAAGAGTTTTTCTCCTTAAAAACAACAGCACCTGCACAATATTGAAATACACAATTTTTAAAAATTGATTTTCATATCCAAAGGAATATAAATTAGAAAACCCTAATGTTAAAAATGAAAACATTTAAAAATAAAATTCAAATTATGATTTTTTTCCTACAACAAGCACATTTAATACACATATATTTAAGTCATAACAAAACATAATTATGATGAAATAACACATAACTATCATGCAGTAGAATGGTTATCAAAAATAGGGTATATACAAATATACAGGTATTTGAAGTATCAAGTATTTTTAAATATTAAAATTAGACTGAAAACTTTTTGTATTTAATAATCGGGAAGTGTTTAATAATAGCATATCTTTCAGGTATGAATTACAGTAAAACTAAAATTACCATACCATTTGCTGAATCCTGTGAAAGCTCTTCCCATGAAAACTAAAGGCTTGTTCAAACAGGACTTTATCTTCCACTGTCCACTCATCCGGAAAGGGAGTGAAATTAGGGAGATCAGCAAGGGACTTCTCAATGTTATGTTTATGCCAGAACAACATGCCAAGTGCCTTTGAAGAGAAATCATTCCCCTTTGGTTTTAATGGACTTATGTTCCATCACACTTAAGAGAGTTAAACACAAATTAGGTTAAAATCTTAAGCCCATGACTTCAACTGAAAATACACTCACAGTTTAGAGCTTTTAATCAGGGATGCCCAGGTAGTAGACCTCATTTATTTATTTCTTTTAAATCAGGGCCTCAGAACAGTGAATGTTCTTACATACCACATTTGCTGCATAATCTAGGAAAAACAGTGAGCTGAGGACAGTAACTATAATTACTAAAGCAGGTTTGTAGACTCATATTAAGACTGACCCACATTTACTCATTTGTCAATGGGTAGAGAAAAACATGCTAAAAGGAAAAATATCCAGTAAATACTTGAAGAAAACTATCAATCGTAACATCAAACTAGAAGCGCTCAGTTGAAATGTAGTAGAGAAGTATTTGTTTTAACCTTTTAGAAGTACAGACCATGGGCTGAACAGTTCCAAGGAGCGCCTCAATGCAACCTTAATAATATTTACCACATATATTTTTTAAAGTTCTTTATTATCATAATGCACACAAAAAAAATTATTACGGGGCATACTGAAAACTTCAATGACTTTATTACCAAATCATAGTAAAGGCCAAAATGGGTAATTTCTAACCTTCCACAAGTTTCCCTTCTATTGTTAAGTCGTAGGTCTGTATCTTTCCTATAAGGTACCGAGTGTCAAATTTCATTTTTAAGAAGAGATTTAGCAACTTTTTAAATCATGCATTTTAAAATTAATTTTTGTACTTTAGTAATACTTCTTTAAAATGAACATGAAAATGAACATATGTGCAGTCACAATTTTAAAGGATTAATATCTCAAATATTAAACAGAGAGCCAAGAATTAAAAACAAAATGATCAAAGGCTTCAAAATTCACAAAAAAAGTTAACTATGTTTAGGTAAACATCTCAATTTCGAGAAATGACTTTGTAGTATTTAACCATGGTACTGACTATAAAATTAGCTCTTACTATTGCAGATAACAGATAATTCATTTATTTTACTATTAATTCTGATAAAGGTTGATCTAATTATTAGTTGAAAACAGATTTAAGAATCTCGATTTCATTATTTTTTCATGTTCTTCATTCCCTCACTACAAGGGATAATGAACCATATGACCCAAATATATCTCCTTTTAAAATTATCTAATAAAAAAAAGCCCCCCCAATAAATTAAAAAATTAAAAATTAAATTTAGAAAAAGCCCTTCATAAATTATTTCATTCAAATTTGAAAAGTCTTAAATATTTCTTTAAATAAAAAGTTTAACTTATAGGTCTTTCAGATCAAAAGATCAGAGAGAATTATCTGTACTTAAAAAAAAAAATTCCCTTTTTTGGTAAGCATTTGCCAGAATAATCTAAAAGCTTTCAGGTACTTTTAGAACTCAAAGCAGAGTAAGAAACAGGTATTGAGAGAAAAATATTCAAGTCCTTGAGATGAACAATGCTTATAAAAGGAAAATCCCTAATTTTGAAAGGTCAGACTTTGCTAGGACTCTTATGGTATCTATAAAATTGGTGGAACTGCAATTTCTTAGCATAGAAACAACCAGATGTTCTTCAGATTTGGTAAGTACTGAGGCCAGCTTTAACATCAAAATGTTTCTCTACATACCTGTTCCACATTGTAGCCATGTTTCTCCTTTGCAATTGCAATATATTCATCCACTGAAATGAAACAATGTTATATAATTATATTTACTTCGGGTGCTCAGGTCTACTTTTTTTTTTAAACAAAGCAAATTAAAAATATTATATTCCAGGGCTTTTCCAGGGAAAAGTCCTTTTCCATGAAATGTTACAAAAAAACACTTCTATAAACGGGATCAGAGGCTTCCTTGATTTAAAATTTTACTTAGTATGATTTGTCTCTAAGATTATATAGCATATACTTATTAAATTCAACATCATATAATTATTTTTGTATACAAAAAAAACAATCTGTATATAGCCAATAGAACCTAATTACAGCATAAAGTATTAGATAATTTCATTTTTCTGTTGCAGTCTTTATTTGAAGGGCCTTAGCTGTTTCAGACCCCAACTCATAGTAAGAGTTGGCCCAAAGTCTTTACCTTCCCACTTCTGACTGCTGTACAAAGGATGGTTTATCTATGGTTTTGCCAGCTATACATAATAATAATAACATGCTTAAATATGCTTCGGTGGCCCTAAATTTTCTTCGGCTCTTCCTGCAAGCTATACAGAAGGTGTCTGAATATTCCATTTTCATTCATCCTCCGTATGTAATCAAGCCAAAAGAATTACTTAGATAAGCGCAGCTTCAATGATGAGGTACTAGCTATTTTAAGGCCTCACTGCTGAGAAGTCTGCCATTTCAGTTAGCAGGACTGTTTTATGTGAAATCCATATACTCACTCCTGTTTGATCCTTTTTTAAGTGTATATATAAAGTATATATATATATATACTTTATATATATATATATACATATATATATATAAGATTTATAAAATTCTCTTTAAGTATATTTGGAGAAGCAGAGGTTAAGAATTCTGATCCCAGAACAGCTAGTCTACCCGGGCTTGATTCTCAGCCTTGTTGCTAGTTTTTTGACTACAGGCAATTAACTCTTCCTTTCTGTACCTTACTTTCCTCACTCTAAAACAGTACCTTCTTCCTCGGATTAAATGAGCTAACATATATTAACTGTCTAGAATAACGTATGGTACATTTTAGGTACTTTATAGGAGTTTGCTAGTATTACTAGTCAATATAAGATAATTTAATATATAAAAATGATATTATAACAATAATGCTGTTAGAATAACACCTATTTTTTATGGATGCTATTATAGTTCCCTAAGACTGTAAACTTTTGCAGAAAATCCAAATATTATATTTTGTTTAGAACTTAAATACATAATAGCACTTAAACACAAGACAGGTCTAAATATACGCTGTTTAACAAAAATGGCCTATAGTCCTATAAGTAGAAGGCTAAACAATACCACGGTTTCCAACCTTGGCTATGCATTAGAATCAGTGGGGGAGCTTTTAAAAAGTAAGTTCAGGAGCACCCAGCTGGATCCATCGGAAGAGAGTGCAACTCTTGATCTTGGGGTCATGAGTTCAAGCCCCATGTGGGGTTCAGAGATTACTTAAAATAAAATCTTTAAAAATAAATAAATGAATAAAATAAAAAAATAAAAAGTAAGTCCAGACTCCAACCCTAAAGATTCTGATTTAACTGATTTGAGATAGAGACTAGACATCAGTATTGTCTTTTAAAAGTTCCTCCAAGTGATTCCAATGCACAGCCAGAGCTGAAAACCACTGCCCGATATCTTCGGTCTAGGATATTCTACATGGACACCACACAATCAGGATATGTTGGCCTTCTGAATTTTGTTTTCCACTTTGTTAAGAAATGCACCATTGTACAAAACAGTGGTAGGACAGCAAAAGCCAGTGATACCCTGATGCTCAGTTTATGAATGAAAACCTTTGCCTGTAACAAGAACTGAACCAGAGAAACCTGATAATCTCCCTCAGGTTTCTCAGTATACAGTCCCAGGCCAAATGTACAATTTTGCGTTTTCTGTTAAGAATGCCTCAAGGGCATGTAATTCCTAGATTACCAGCTAGACCTTTTGCTGGTATTCCCAAACCGTCAAAAAGAAAGAATTCTCAGGTATGCAGCATAATACTCAATTTTCAATTTTTAGTTCTTTTATTGCATCGAGAAGTATGCTCAGCTTCCTATGCACATGATATATAGAACATCATTAATTTTCATGGGACTAAATAAACCATTATGGGACATCTCTAAGATTTTGTAAATATTTTTAAAAGACAAGCTTATTTTACAGCTGCAAGAATAGCTGTGCAGTGGTTTTTTTGTTTGTCTAATTAACAAATTCAATGATAACTGAATGGAGGGGTGGGGATCTTAGTTTTGTTACCTGCACGTTTCCTATATCTGATGTGCCGCAAAGGATCAGGTCCGCTACATCACATTGAAGTCTAAAGCCACACCATGATTCAAGAAGTGCATGGTCAATGATCCAGAAGGTCTCCGTCCAGAAATGGAGAGCTCAAAGATGACCTGATTGATGGCTGCTGAAGTCAGTTCTTTCCCCTTTCCTCTTTAAAATGGTAATGATAGTGGGCTCTTTGAAGTTTGAAGGCATTTCTTTACAGCTCCATATACTGAGGAAAAGCCTGTGCAGATGTCTACATAGTAACTCCCTCCCCTGCTTGAGGATTTAAGCAGCAATGCCATCAGATCCTAGGTATTTTCAGTCTTCCTGGGCCTGACACAAATTGGAATGATCAACCCACTATCTTTCAAAAGGAAAAACATTCTAATATAACAACCGTCATCAATAAACAAAACAAAGACAAACTGTTTTCTTATGAGAATCTAAGCGACCCAAAACAAATGTAAGTTGCATTTTGAATTGGTTGATAGATCTCTACTGACATAAACATTCAATTTCAGAAAACTTACATTTGGTATCTGGGATACTGTGATATGGAGACCACACAAGCATTCCTCCATTGTCTTTATCTGTGTACTTTGTAGCACCTGGGGAAAAAATTCATTACTTTAAATATGATGGATTTTATGTACATTTAAAATAAGTATAAACAAAGTAAGCTTTATTTCTATTTTAGTACAGTACCTGCAAGAGGACGAAGGAACAAAGTACGAAGAAACAGAGAAGGAAAACAGATTTTACATTAAATATACTAAGTATTTCACTTATGGAATTGAAGAAAATTTCACAAAGACTGAAGTTAACCCCCTTTAAATTAAAAATAAAGACTTTCTTAAGTACAATTAATAAACCTGATTTAACCTTCTAAACATTATTTGGGAGTCATTAAAAATTCTGACTTTTAAAACTAGAGAATACCTCAGGTGGTAAGTTATTTCTGTTTTGCCCCATATCTAAATGGGTCAAGATTACTATCATTCAAAAATACTTTTTTATGGTTTTTATTTAATCTTATTCCTTGTGAGTCTGCCAACTGTTCCTTTTTAGTGTTTATTTATTACAGTTTATATTTATAAAATTATGTGCTCTGTGTAAGAGGAAAACAAAGTCAAAAAATGTAAAGTTTAATAATGCTGTTTCTTCTTGAAATAATCAAAGTCTACCTCCAGTGTAGAAGCACAACATTACCGTTGCTTATTTCTAATCTGTTATCATTTAAAAAGCAGAAAAATCAAGCTCTATTAAAACTGCATCAAGGATAGACTGAATGAAAGCCTGACATAGCTGTCCCAGTGCCGGATACATGCCCGTGGGTCTGTCTTTTAATTACTCGGTGGTCTTTTTCTGGGTCCTTTCTAATTCCTAGGTGCATTCAAGTTAATTAAAACTATCAAGAAATGAAGCATTGTTGCTACCTACTTACTTTAAGACTTGTCTATGAATATATCATAATTGACTTTTATGAGGTATTGATAGCTACCACCAACAAATGGCAAGAATTCCAAAATTATTCATTATTCATAAAACATTAATAGAATTCTGAGGTTAAACTATAATCATTCATAAAGTTATAAGGTATTTGGAATAAAGGACACTCACTTCCAGGGGTAAAGGAACTACTAGTATAATCTCAATCTAGAGAAGTTATCTATCCAGGAATAATCTAATATAGTTCAGTAGTTTTTAAGTTTGAAAAATCATTACACATCACAACTGCATATTCAATCAACAAATTATAGAAAATTATATACTGTTAGTGAAAATATGAAGCTAAAATTATATAAAAATTGCATGTGTTTTACTCTAAGGAAAAATTAAGGATGGAAAAAAGAGAAATGAGAGAACAGTACCAAGGAATTAGAAAAATCATATTTATAAAATGAATCTAAAAGCAAAACCTACTGCATTTTGTCATATCTTTATCAAAGAGGACAAAAAGCTAAGAATTTAAGAAAATGCAAAGTAGAAGTACATTATGTAAAATTTATATTCAATAAAAACAAATTTCAAGTTTTTTAAAAACTTTAAAAATAAGATATATGTTAAATTTCTAGCCACATAAAATACAAACACAAAAGCAAAACTGGCAGTCACTCAATGGAAATAAAACAGACATATCCACGTTGGTCAGAAGTCTTTACCTACTGCTATTTCTAGTGAGTATTCTAAACTTCAATTCTTCAACATGGACTGATTCTTTTCCACAATGGATTACAACAATAAGATAATTTAAATCCTACTTAATAAGGAATGCAACAAAGAAAGGTGTGCATTAAGTCTCAAGTCTTAACAGCGTATCATGCTTAATATTTAAACATATTTCCTGCATCTGATTCTTGCACTACAGAAAATCTTAATTAAAATACCTTCATGAAATATCTCTTCTTACACAGATATAAACTATTTTTTTTATTTTTCCCCATGAAGTATAACAGTTAAGTTTCCCCCAAAATTCTTAGGACTGGAATTAAGGGCCTGATCTGACAAAAACTGACATCCAAGCTGTGGGGACTAACAGCTCTTCTAATATGGGGATGGGGGATGCTGATAGGGAGAGTAATTGTGTCTGGTAGCAGAGAATGCCTAATTAAGCATTTCACAGTGTTCCTTTTTTTTTTTTTTTTTAAGGTTTTATTTATTTGAGAGAAAGAAAGAGACAGCATGAGTGGGAGATGGGGAGAGGGATAAGCAGACTCCCCGCTGAGCAGGGAGCCCCAAGCAGGGCTCCATCCTAGCACTCTGGAATCACGACCTGAGCTGAAGGCAGATACTTAACTGACTGAGCCACCCAGGCACCCCCACAATGTTCTTTTACTAACCTTGAACTTAACTCCACCATTTTTTGTAAAAGATTTTATTTATTTATTTGACAGAGAGAGATCACAAGTAGGCAGAGAGGCAGGTAGAGAGAGGGGGGAAGCAGGCTCCCCGCTGAGCAGAAGCTCGATCCCAGGACCCTGAGATCATGACCTGAGCTGAAGGCAGAGGCTTTAACCCACTGAGCTACCCAGGCGCCCCTAAACTCCGCCATTTTCAATCATGTATGTGTCAGCTAGGCCCAAGAGATGACTGATGTTCACAGGAGATATTTTAATATAATGGTTAAGAGTGTAACCATTATAGAGCTAGACTCTAATTCGAATCCAAGCTCTGACATTTCCTAGCTTTGTCATCTTAGGGA
>CM052893.1:27185218-27213332 GCA_028534135.1 Potos flavus
GAGTATCTACTTCACAGAATTATTAAAAAATTAAATGAATGTATGCAAAGTACCTGGCATAGAGTAAGCATTACCTAAACATTATTATTACTAGTATATGCTCATTGAAAGCAGTTCTTTCTTGTTCTCTTCTATCTCTCCTCTGAAAAGACTTGTCACCTTATCAAATAACACAAATGAATAAAACCTTACGGGGCTCTAACACAAACAGCTGATGCCTTCTCTCATCAACCCCTTGAAAATGAGATTGGATGGCTGAAATGACCTTTTTGTTTTTCTAAAAACTCAGACCTGACTTCTCTCCTATATAAGGAGAAAGTAACTTTTATTATTTTATTATTAACATATAATGCATTATTTGTTTCAGGGGTACAGGTCTGTAATTCATCAGTCTTACACAATATGCAGCACCCACCACAACACATACACTGTCCCCGTCAGGATGCTTTGTATCTAATAAAGTTTTATCCTTTCCATTAAAAAAGTTGAAGAAAAATATCTCAAGGACATAAACTCAATATTTATCTTGCTTTTATGTGTAACAATATTTAACATTATATCTCAAAACTGTCTGATACTCAGAAATAATACTGAAGGGACGCCTGGGTGGCTCAGTCAGTTAAGCATCTGCCTTTGGTTCAGGTCATGATCCTAGGGTCCTGAGATGGAGTCCGTAGCTGGCTCCTTTCTCAGCAGGGAGCCTACTTCTTCCACTGCCTGCCACGCACCCCGCACCCCGTTTGTGTGTGCTCGTGCTCGCTCTCTCTCTCTGACAAATAAATTAATCTTAAAAAAAAAGGAAATAATACTGAAAATCAAGCTTGCCTCACCAATGAAATAATCCAGACTTAGAAGTATCCTATCTTTCAAATGGATTAAAAAAAAACCCAAAACCTAGATAACAAGCTACCATCATTTTAAAAGACTACATAGTAGCATGATGGTTCTGAAAACAAAATTATTAAACAATTTTTAAAAGTATGAAATGAAACACTTAAAAGTTTAATCATTTTGAAATCATTTAGATGTCTTAACTGCAGTTGGTAAAGTACATTTATGAGACCAACTGGGAAAAACCAAAAACTAAAAAACAAAAATATAATTTTGATAAGTTAGGATTTTTACATCAATAGCAAATTTCAAAATAAGTACAAAAATAAAAACCTAGGGCACCTGGGTGACTCAGTCCATTAAGCGGCTGCTTTCCCCTCAGGTCATGATTTCAGGGTTCTGGGATCAAGTTCCGCATTGGGCTTCCTGCTCTGCAGGGGAGCCTGCTTATCCCACTGCCCATCCTCCCACTTGTTCTCTCAATCTCTCTCTCTCTCCCCCTCAAATAAATAAAATCTTTTATAAAAAATTAAAAAATAAATCTACTTCTTAGATTTAAGACATTTAGAATAAGAAGTTCAGTGGAAATCATGGGACAAATATTCTATAGAAAGAACTTAAGGGGCACCTGGGTGGCTCAGTTGGTTAAGCAACTGCCTTCAGCTCAGGTCGTGATCCTGGAGTCTGTGGACTGAGTCCCACATTGGGGTCCCTGCTCAGCAGGGAGTCTGCTTCTCCCTCTGACCTCTCCCCTCTCATGCTATCTCTCATTCTCTCTCTCTCTCAAATAAATAAATAAAATCTTAAAAAAAAAAAAAAAAGAACTTCAGGTACTGAGAATATTAAGACACACCAAATATTTTTTAAAGTCCTTCAATTTATGAACTGGGCTCTCAATATTTAATTCACTACCTTCAAACTGGGATAAATAATGACTTTCCAAGGGGAATATAAGCATAAGTAAGTTTTATGGGAATTAATTTTCAGAACTTTAGCTTCCCTGTGTGGTCTTTCCCAAAACAATCTGCCTGAGAACTCACTTGCAGTCTAAGCTATCTGTTCATTCTACTTATGACCTCCTTCAAAAATGCCTTTCTCACTTACAAAAAAAAAAAAAAAAAGCAGCTCTCTCACCCCATCCCACATCTGACAAGAGTATATCACCTAAAATTTTAAGACCTCTACAGTGCCAAACAAAGGGTGTCAGCAAGGGTCTCCTTTACTCAAGGCAACATAGCTATTACAATTTTAATCAATTATACATTAACTGTAATAACTCAAACCAGAAGAGACTTAACACTTAGAAACTTATGTTCACAAGAATACATATTACAAGGTAGATAAATTGGATAGGTGATCAATAAAGCACTTTCAAGCACAAAAATATAAAATTCCATGGGGTAAAATGTATGGCAATGATTTCAAGACAAAAAGGAAAAATATAAACTTTCAGACTATTCACCTATTCCTACTTTTTATAAAGTAGATATTATATTACTCTAGTATTTATATTTAACTGGATGCACTTAAAACAAAGATATAATGGCTTTATTTCAAAGTGCTAATATTTTCAATACACTGGAAATTATGTTTTCAACTATTTAAACACAGCAACAAGTGATAGATGTCAATATGCGAGAAAATTGTTTTTGAAAATTCTTTTATGAATATACAAGCAAAACATTTTGAAGACCATTGCTTTATAGACATTAATTTTCACCTATTCTTATGATATAGTTAACATTATCTCCTTTCACAAATGAGAAAATAAAGGCATGGATACTTCAGGTAGTTCGTCAAGGTCACTACGCCATATTAGCTAAAAGGCAGAAGGGAAGAGGTGAGACTCTTATCACCACAAAAAACTGCTCCTCCTTGCTATACAAATATGCAGGAGGCACTAAATTAAAGTTGGGAAGTGAAAAATCTGAAGAAAAAAAAATCACCTAAGAATAATCAAATCCAGGGATGCCTGGGTGGCTCAGTCGGTTAAGCGTCTGACTTTGGTTCAGGTCATGATCCTAGGACCCTGGGATCCAGTAAGCATGGGGCTCCTTGCTCAGCAGGGAGCCTGCTTCTCCCTCTGCCTGCCACTCCCCCACTTGTGCTCTACCTATCTCTAGCTCTCTAACAAATAAATAAAATCTTTAAAAAAAAATAAAAAAGAACGAAAATAATCAAATCCAGGTAGTAGATTTTTATAGAGGCATTCTTAGCAATGGTGTTAATTAATATAAACTGTTCCTAAACTTATATTCAGTAATTCCAACTTAAATCACAATTCTTCTCATATTTTCTAAAATACTCATTTTAGTAAGTCATTCTATAGATTTCTATCACTATTAACTTCTCCAATAAAAATATCCTAAACACACATATACACACAAATCCTCTTTAATTTTCCTATATTCTGATCATAATAATCTTGGTACCTAGGAATTTTTCTTCCAAATAAGTTGGTTATGGTTGAATCATCTCCATGAAGGTAGACTGAATGGTTTATGAAACTAAAGATAAAGGTATAGAAAAAGAGAAAAGGAAAGAGAGGAACTGACCATCGCTCAATTTCTATCATTAATTAATAAGTATCTCTTTTCCTTTTATCTTTTCCAAGGAAATATGTTTAATTTCTGACCAAAGTATATTGAATTGATGTGAAGTAGAAACTTCACACAACAGCACAACACTTAGAATAAAACAGAGCAATGGCACTGTATTGAAAGGCACAGAGGTTCAATATTTACTTTTAAAAAGTGTCTAACAACTGATAATCTACATTTGCTTGACAAGATTTGCTTATGATGGCTACAGGAAAGCCTATCCAGGTTTAAGTGATAACTGGTTTTAGTTGTGTCCTTGGGTTCAGTATTCTTCTGCAGATTAAGGAGAAAATTTACAGATGAATTTTTAAAATGTGACATATATTTTTATCCTAATAAAAGGTATCAATCATAATCCGTATAAATAACTTGAAATGACTTTTAAAAATGTAGTAATTCAGTGATTTTTTTTTCCCACAAATATTCTATTAGATTCAAAATAATGAAAAAAAATGATGATCAAGTAAACTGGATAATTCAAACAGTGGTCATGTGAAACTACCTGAAGTGTTCTGTACTTTTAACGAATTATTTTTCAAATTTTGAAATTTATTCTCTATCGTGAAATGAAAACCAAAAAAACAAAACAAAACCTTTACAGTGATCTAGACCATGGCATATATAAATTTGTTCCAGCAAGAAGTCTGGTTTTTAGACACAAGACCTCCTAATCAACTGTGTACAGTTATCTATGAAATATAAACCTCTCTAATGGAGCAAAAAGATAGATATGCTTATTAACTTATGAAATAGTTCTGGCTGTTGAATTCTAATTTGTAAGTCAGTTTATCATTTCCCAAAAAAGCAAAGTACCAATGAATGCCCCAAATCATAAAGGTATAAATGTATGCAGAATCATTCTTCTTAATTATGAAATTTGATCTTTACTGAATAACTGCCATATGCCCAATCATATATTCCTGATAAGAATTCCATGAAGCATTTTTTTATGTACATTTTACAGCTAGGGAAACTAAGGATCAGAGAAGGTCACTGACTTGCTCAGAGCACAAAAATAAAATAGCTGGGAACTGAATTCAGTCTATCTTAAGCCAAAGCATGCTTTTTCCAAAGAACAAGTTAATACCTTGTAATGCAGAAGTGTTATTCACCTACTAGCTACATCAATAAACAAAATTAGTTTCACAGAACATTTAAAATTATTTGAAGACCACCAGTACACACACTTGATAGCTTTTGAGTAAAATGTATTAACAGCTATGTCATTTAGAAGGCAACCCATATCCAGTGAGCACTCGTATCACTGGTTTTACCTACTGAAAAACAGACTGCACTGACAATCCTTTAACACTCATTATTTTACCCTTCCCCTCGAGACAGGAAGAGATGCTACCTAAAATTCTTTTGCACTGTTGTAATGGGCAGGGGATGAATGATAACACCCATCCATACCCTATAACGAAGTAAAGAAGCTATCCCTCTCCCCCCCTCCCAAAAAAAAACACAAGTAAGCCCTATTAATATCTAATACAGAATTCAAAAATCCGACACAATGTTATTATGAGTGGACAATGGGCAAAAAACTGACCAACTGTAAGGGAGAAAGGGGGGAATAAAGTGCTCCTTCAAAGTCTGTCCAAAGCCTGAACTGAAGAGTCTGGGGTGGGGAGAAGGAACACGCTCCACTCCGGGAGGCTCCAGCAAGGGCGCCTCCATATGCGGAACTCTCGCCCAATCCCCGTCCAGGCTGAAATCCCGTGACCGCCAGAGAGCCTGTTTGGAGAAAAGTAGACAGGGAGCCCGCAAGCTGGGTTAGCAGAGGACGCTGGAACCTGGCTGCTCGGAGAGAAAATGTCTCCTTGGCAGCTGCAGCCACTGTCCTGTGGTCTGACTTCCTAGGGCTGGCTGGAGGGCGAGGTGTGCCTCAGGCTTCTTCCCCACCCCCTTCCCCCATCCCTTTCCCTCCGCGGCTCCTACACTCCGCAGAGCTGTCGCGACCAAAGCCACACCACCTAGCTAAAAAGAAAGAAAAAAGAAAATCCCGTGTGCGCGCGGGTCGGCCAGGGCTCGCCCTCGGCTTCGGCCGATGACAGCGGCCCTGGCATCCGCCGCCCTTGCGGAGCGCGGCCCTCGGCTCCCGGGGGCCGGCGGTGTGGCAACTGACATTTGCATGGTTCTTCCACACGCAGCCCGCACACCGTCTCCTCCAGCCCTCGGCCCAGCAGTCGCTCCTTCCCCAGCCTCGGACCCTGGAATCCGCCGAGGGCCGCCTCCCTCTGCTTTCCCCGACCTCGCCCCGGGCTCATGGGGACAGAAAGGCGATGCCACCAGCGGGCAAGTGGCCTCCGAAGGAACCATGTTAACCTTGCAATGCACACATCTGCCCACACGCCCTGTGTCACAGCCCTGCCAAGCCTGACAGCCTCCCCGCCAGATGCCTGCCCATCCCAGCCCCGCATCCCCTCCCAACCGCACACCCTGACCCCCACCTCCGCCGCCCCTCTACCCCTTCCACCCTAAACCATTCCCAGAAAAGGGGAAACAGGATTTTGCTTAAGCAAATGTATCTACCTGGATCAAATTCAGGGATCCGAGCTTGGTATTCAGCTCCGACTCTCATCCCAACATCTGCAAAGCAATGCCAAAAAGAAAAAAAGAGAGAGAGAGAGGGAAGAGAAAATAAGAAAAAGAAAAGAGAAGAAAAAAAAAAGGAAGAGACACTTAATAAAATATAAAAATTGCTGGAGGGAGGAAAGAAGCGGCGGGTGGATGGGAAGATATTAACTCCGGGCACTCCGGGAGATGGCAGCGGATGGGGGCGGGGAGCGGGGGGGGGGCGAGGGCGGAGGATTGGTCGAGGGCGGAGGGACGGGGGTCGCGGGGGGTGCTGCTGCACTGCACCGGGAGTTCGAGGCTACCGCAGCGCCCGGGCTCCGAGGGGAGGGAGGGCGGGAGCGCGCCGAGGGGAGGGGGCTGGGGGAGGGGAGGAGGGAGGGGGGCAGGCGGGCTGGCGGGGAGGAGTTCGAGGCTACCACCGTGCTCGTCGTCGCTGCTGCAGCCGCTCTCGGGCTCGGAGTAGTGCAGCCCGCCGTTGGTGGACGAGGCGCCGCCGCCGCCGCCGCCCGCCGGGCTCTTGGCGTTGCCGTTGGCCGATCGGTTCTTCCCCAGTAACTCGGGCCCTTTCTCCATCATGCCGGGCATGGTAGAAGAGGGGAGGGGGAAAGGTGAGGGGAAGCGGTAGGCGTCAGGGTGAAGGGGGAGATGGCTTACGAGTGCGGGCGGGAGGGAGAGGAGGAGGAGGAGGAGGAGGAGGAGGCGGCGGCGGCGGCGGCGGCGGCGGAGGAGGAGGAGGAGGAGGAGGAGGGTGTTAATATGGAGCCGCCATAACCGCCCCGGTCCGGCAGTAGCGCAGTCGCCTCACAACAACCCGCCCCGGCCCCGCCTCTCTCCCCTCCTCCCTCCTCCCGCCCCGCGCAGTCCCCGGCGCCCCTGTCGGCCGCGCCGCGCTCTACGCCGCCGCCGGTATCACTCCGCCCCGCAGGGAGGTTCCGGCCGAGGGGCCGGGAGGGGCAAGGAGGGGGGGAGGCGGCGGGGAAGAGGGGGAGGGGCGGGGAAGCCCCACTCGCCGGCAGCCCGGGCAATCCCAACCGAGCTAATAAAATCGCCGCAGAGGCGCGGCCGCCTCTCCGGCTTCCTTTCTAGGGGGCGCTCGGGCGCGCGGGCGGAGGCGGACGTGAGGGCGTGGGACTCTTTGCCCTCTGCGGGCGGAAGGAACGCGCCCAGCCTGAGAAAGGGCAGGAGCGACCAGAGGCGCGGGAGTCAGGAGAGCAGCCTCCCTCTCGGAGGGGGTTGCGGGTCAGGACGACCGGGTGGGTCTCGGCGGGAGCGCGGCCCCCTTGAGATCCTGTGGAGGTTCGGCTGCTCGGTTTCGCGGCTCCTCCGCCGGCGACGAGCGGGTGTCGCGCCCTTTCCCGCCGGGGAGTCTGACTATGTGGCGGGGCGCCCTTTGAGTTCCAGGCCCAGGGGAGCAGACGCAGTCATGTTTATCTGAACGCTGCAGTTCTGGTATCTGAATCCCAGAACTGGGGCCTGACTACCTAGAGAGACTAAGGGTGCCGAGATGAGTTTCCAGTGCTGAGCATTGCAGCTGTAGTTTGCTAAAAGGTGTCTTGTTAAAAACCTTTCCTCCGTTTTCTCTTCTCACCTTTGCTTTATTTTTATCCATTTTTGGCCTTTACTGTTTTATTAGTTAGAAAGTGGGTGTTGTCAGTGGCGAAATAAAATTACGACCGGGGCCTTGTCCGGTGGTGCTTACTCAGTCCTACATGACCGGTGGTCAGGGCTTGGAGCAGAGCTGTAGGGAGGGCGGAGTCCCCGAGTAGAGGTGAGGCAGGAGCTGCGTTCTGGCAAGGTTTCCAGCCTGGCAGGCTATGTGCTCTGTAATGCTTTTCTGAATTGCACTAGGCAGAAGGAGTAGGGAACTGTATATTTCCTTCACCCGACTTGAGGATGTCTGCTCTGTGCTGGCAATGGGAGCTATTTATGATTTTCTATTTCTTTATTATTTCTTTGTTGTTTTTGCTCAGCAGTAAGAATTGAGGACTTCCCAGGAACATCTAGTATGCAAATGAATGCAGAGCAGTATTTGTGATCCATAGGTAAGGTATTCTCCAAACACTTAAAGATTGTCCTGTATGAATTCTGTTAGAGGTCAATGCGGAGTGGATCAAAGCAGAAATAAGCCTCTCTGTCCAGAGCAAGACTTCACTGAAAGCAATAGCATACCTAAAGCAGGACTGTCTCAATCAGAAATTGAGCCCCCCCCCAAAAAAAGAGAGACCGGGAAGTAAATATTTGGCAGGATCCCTATCCAAACGGGAAAGTCTCCTGAGCAGGTACAAAACCTATCTTGTTCTGATAGTGGGAATAGTTTGATCTATCGAAGCTTGATATGATTCCCTTAGATCATACAACTAAACCTTTTATTCTTTTCTTTCTCTCAACAAATACAGTTCTGGATATTATTTTAATTCCCATATAGTTTTTCTACACTGAAAGAATATCCTGGGCAAACGAAACGAATAGCCATTTCCTATGACAGATGCATTTTTGATTGTAAATTAATACATTGGTATATTCATTTTTATACACAAACTTCTAATGAACATGATTCAGCATCTCTGGTCCTGTAATGCAAAGGCCAGACTATGAACTAAGTGAATTCACGAAAGGTAAATGTCGCTCTGATGCAATTTGGCCAGCATGCTTTCTAACTCCTCAACTTTGCAACACTTTCAACCTCTTTTTTACTGAAAGGAATTTCTGCATATAGATGAAGGAGTAAAACATTGTAAAGATTTGGGGACTTTTGTAACTTATTTCTAATGGTTAGTAAAACCCTTAAAGAAGATTCCACACTTTTCTTGAGTACAACAAAGAGGACAGAACAAGAAAGAATGCATTCCACTCTTGGAAGAAGAACCTCAGGGATGGGGGTTTTTCTTTCTGTTTTGCCCCTGAAGAAAAGGAAAACACCTGAAGCTGGCCTGGTTCTGAAGAAGAAAAAGGCCTTAAAATGATTTCCCAACAGTTAATAAAAACAGTATAAAAAAAGGAAAAATCTAAGAAGAAAATCCTGGGGATGTCTATAAGGAGTTAGAGGAAGTGAATCTGGTCCATGAAGAAGAAAACTTTAAGAAAGAGTTAATAAATAATGCCCAGTGATGAAGAATCATAAGAAGGCTTTAAGAAAAGGCCTCTGGATTTGTTAACTAAAACAATATTTTGTTTGATTGCTTTTTTACTGTATTAATTTTTTTTTTTTTTACTCTCTTCATTGTAGTTTAAATTTGGAATAGATGATATATCTCATAGTTCTAACATCAAAAGATATCAGAGGAAGTACTTCACTATTGTACTGGACATCCCGCAACAAAAAGGCAAGGAAAAAATGTATAAGGACTGTTTTGTTTTATTTTTAATTTATTTGAGAGAGAGAGAGAGAGAGAGCATGAGTTGGGGGGAGGGGCAGAGGGAGAGAGAGAAGCAGACTCTCACTGAGCAGGGAACCTGACTCCAATCTTGATCCCAGGACCCCGAGATCACGACCTGAGCTGAAGGGTGCAGACACTTACCTGGCTGAGCCACCCAGGTGTCCCCCACAACATATAAGGATTGGAAAGAAATACATAAATTTGTTATTTGGAGAAAGCATGATAGACTGTATATAAAATTATAATCTATAAACCTTTAGTATTAATATTGAATTTAGCAAGTTGCTGGAGACAGTCAGTATATAAAGATCAATTATGTTTTAAAATACTAGCACTAAACAATTAGAAAATGAATTTTTAAAAGTGATAACATACGAATGCATCATAAATATCAAATATCTGGTGTATTAGCTTTCTATGATGGCTGTAACAAATTACCCCAAACTCAAGTGGCTTAAAACAAACTCCTGCCATATTTCTGGAGATCAGACTCACTACAGAGGCTTTAGGGAGAATCTGTTCCCTTCCTTTTCCAGTTTCTGGTGTCTCCTGGCATTTCTTGGTTTGAAGCCGCATCACCTCAATCTCTGCCTCCGTCTTCACATTGCCTTCTCTTCTGTGTGTATCATGAATTTTCCTGTATTATATAAAGACACCGATAGCATTAGGATCCATCTGGATAATCTAGGATTATCTCCTAGTCTCAAGTGCCTTAACTTAATCACATCTGCAGAGACCCTTCTTCCAAATAGGGTAACATTTATAGGTTCCAGGGATTAGGACCTGATATTTTGGGGGCACCATCTAACACATGGCACCTAGAAATAAATCTTAATGAAAGGTATATAAGAACTCTATACTGAAAATTATATTTTTCAAAGAAATCAGAGAAGACCCAAGTAACTGGCCAGGTACAGTATGCTCATGGATTGGAAGATTCGATATTGTAAAAATGTCAGTCTCCCAGTTGACCAGTAGATTTAGTCTGATCCTTATTAGATCCGAGCAGATTGTGTGTGTGTCATTTGACAAGCTGAAATTTAAATGGAAATTCAGAAGATCAAGAACAGCCGAGACAATCTGGAGGAAGAACAAAGTTGAAGAATTTATACTACCACGTGTTAGAAAGTAGACCAATGGAACTGAATAGAACTCATGTGAACATTTTATTTATGCAAAGGTGACACTGTACTAATGTGGAGAAAACAATGGATGCTTTAATAAATGTTGCTGGGTCAATTGAATGTCTAAGTGGAAAACAAAAAACCTTGATGCCTACCCATACTAAAAACAACAGCAAAACAAAACTCTAAATATATTGTGGACTTAAAAGTAAAAGGTAAAACAATAGTGCTTTTAGAAAATACTATAGTTTATTGTCTTATAACTTTGGATAGTCAGATTATTTCTTAAATAAGACATAAAAAGCATGAGGAAAATAGTGAGCATTCCAGGTACAGAAAATATTATGGGGAGCACTTGGCTGGCTCAGTCAGTAGAGCATGCAGCTCTTGATCTCAGGGTTGTGAGTTCAAGCCCCCCATGTTGGGTGTGGAAAAAGCTTAAAAATAAAAAAATCTTACAAAGAAAGAGAGAGAAATGAAGGAAGAAAGAAAACAGTATGGGATATGTAAGGAATCTTGGATGGTGTTATGTCAAGGAGCTACAAATAATGTATTCCTGGAGCATGAAGTGAACTCCGGATGGGCCTAGAGAGTTAGGCAAGGACTGAACCACATAAAGGCCTTGATAGCATTCAAAGGATTAAGCAATTTTTAGATAATGGAAGAGGAGCAGAGGGCTCTAAGCAAGAAAGTGATTTAGTTCAATTGGTATTTTAGATAAAAATTGAATGGCAAATCAATGAGAAGGCTATTGAATTAGTTAAGAAATTATGAGGTTTAAGTTACGGCATTGGTAACAAGAATAGAATTGGGGATAGATGCAAATAATTAGGAGGTAAAATTAGCAAATTTGGGGATTGGTTGATTATGGAAAGGAAGAAGGAATGGAGGAGTCTAAGCTGATGCCAGTATTTTGGCTTGAATGCCTGGGTGGATTGTGTCAACAGAGCTGGTGAATACCAAAGACTTACCAATTTTAGGGACAAGGAAAATGAATTAATTTCCAGATATGTTGGGTTCTCAATAGGGAGATACCAGCATGCAGTTGGATATATAATTAAGATCAAGAGTGCAGAGAGGGATTTGTTACCAATTGATTGTAGCTAACCAAGGTCATGAGACCAAAGTAGATCACACAAGAAGAGGATGTAAAATGAGAAGTATAATGAGCTGAGAATAAAAAGCAGATGGACACCAACATTGAAAGGCCATACAGAGGAAAAGAAATGCATGAAAGAGACTGAGCATAGAGAAGGAAGAAGAGAACTAAGGAGAGTAACTTCCTGAAACCAAAGTTTTAGAGAGATCTAAAGAGAAAGGATCACCAGGACAGCAGAGAAGTCAGTAATTAAAGCTAAGGCTCCAGGGTGCCTGAGTGGCTCAGTCGGGTAAGCATCTGCCTGCAGCTCAGGTCATGATTCCAAGGTCCTGGGATCGAGTCCTGCATTGGGCTTCCTGCAGCAAAGAGCCTGCTTTTCCCTCTGCCTCTCTTTCTCTTCTTTCTCTTTCTCTCTCTCCGTCTCCCATAAATAAGAATGGATAAAATCTTAAAAAAATAAATAAATAAAGATAAGGCTCTAGTATGTACAATGCTTTGGCAAGTAAGAGAACAAGAATATGAATGATCTTGGAAAGACCACTTTTACTGGGATCATGGGCCAAAGAACCAAACTGCAGTGGATTGAGAAGTGAAAAAGTCCCTTAAGGAAATGGGAACAATTAATATGAACCTACTCCAGAAAAGTATTCATACGGATAAGAAAAGGAAAAAATGGAACTAAGTCTTAGAGCAATGTAGCTCTAGAGTTATAGGCAAGAGTATGTATATATGTAATATTTCAAAAGTTGAAGTACCAGGTGAGGTTATTTCTGCCCTATTATCAAGTTGATATATACAGCTGGAACTTGATGTCGAGGAAAAGAGAGAACAAAGGTTATCTAGGTCTGTGTACGTAGTAGATGTTTAATAAATGTTTGCTGAATTGAACAAAACCAACATCCAGGCCGGTGTGTGTGTGTGTGTGTATGTATATATATATATCCTTTCTAACAAATACACATAAATAACTATAGCTGCCTGTACATGCTGAGAGTATTTCTGAAGGAGTATATAAGAAACTGTTTACTGCTGGTGAGAGGGTGTCACCATCTGAGATGGAAGGGGGATTTTATCTCATGTATTCCATTCACAGTTATCTCTTTTGCCATGTGTATGTATTACTGTTTCGAGGAAATAAATGCCTAAAGAATCAATAGACAAAACACAGATAAGTATAATTTTAAAAATAATGTCAAAGTTCCACCTACTAGAAGTTCAGAAGTAGAATGGAAGAAGAAAGACGGAAAGAGGATAGGGGTATTATCCTCATTTTACAAAAGAAAGAAAAAATTTAAGCAAAGCAGCAATTGTGGACTATACCTTAATTCACCAACTACACTAGGCACACAGGAAGGACCTCAACAGATTTTATTCATATCATCCAGGTTCATAATGATTTTCTTTATAACAATAATTTTGCTGAAAATTTTATTGATTTGCTTTTTGCTTCTTCTTCATTATTACATCAGAAGTTCCTGTCCCAGAAGTTTAACCCCAAACCAGTCAGGTGATACTGTGCAACATTGAGCCCAGTCTGGTAGGGAGGGCTCAAACAACAGGGATGAGCTCCATGTTTTTGTTTTGTTTGTTTGTTTGTTTTAGGGCCACTGAGTCTCCAGGTGGGGTGGGAGTGGGATCATATAATTTTAGAGGTCTGGCAATGCCCTCCCCACCTCCGTAGCTACCATTTCTGAAGCTGGTCTTACAACCTCCATTTAAACAGATATAGACATAGGAAGCTACAACACAAAGTTTCATTTTTTAAAATGTTTAAGTCCTAGAAAACCTTTCTTTTTCCTCTTTTTTTCTTTTCTTTTCTTTTATACCCAAAGTTCAACTACATCTAAGAGAAACCCCAAATAACTTAAACAAAATGAACATTTACTTTTCATGTAAAAGATATCAGAAGTAGGCATTCCTGGGCTGAAACGACAACTGCAATGAAAGTGTCAGGGATCCAGGCTGCTTTTATCTCAGCTCTCCACCATTCCTAGAGTGTCACTTTTGCCCTTGTGATCCAAGATGGCAGTTAGAATGCCAGTCATGATGACCAC
Source organism: Potos flavus (assembly GCA_028534135.1). Classification (NCBI taxonomy): domain Eukaryota; kingdom Metazoa; phylum Chordata; class Mammalia; order Carnivora; family Procyonidae; genus Potos; species Potos flavus. Next base: position 27,198,881 of record CM052893.1, read on the forward strand.
ACTCCCAAGTTAGAGGAAGAAAGGCAGAAGGCCACACCCCTTCTCTTTAAAGAGATTTTCTGGAAGTATAGCATACGATTTATGTTGGTATATCAATGTTCAGAACTTAGTCACATGGCCCACTAACTTCAAAGGAGACTGGGAAATGTCAAAGTGCTCCACTAAAAATCAAGGTTCCATTGCTAAGGATGAAGGAGGAAATGAGTACTGAAAGGCAGCTAGCAAGCTCTGTCACACTGGTCATTTAACTATTTGAAAAGAATAGGGGTGCCTGAATGGTTCAGTCGGTTAAGGATCTGACTTTGGCTTAGGTCATGATCCCAGGATCCTGGGATCGAACCCACCATTGAACCCCATGTGAAGCCCCAGGTTGGGCTCCCTGCTCAGCAGAGATTCTGCTTTTCCCTCTCCCTCTGCCTGCTGCTCCCCTAGCTTGTGCGCTCTCTCTCTCTGAAATAAAAATATAAAATCTTTAAAAAATAATAAAATAAGCTTTCTTGGCAACTGTTGCCCATATTACTAAATTTGGAGTCATCTCTATTCTCTGGGTCTTTGACGTTTGTTATTATTTAGGCTATATCTCTACTTAGACTCCAGTAGGTTTTTTATTTTCTTTTTTTAACCCCTCCCCTCCTAAGCAAATGAATATAAATGTATAGTCATTTTATTTCACCTGGTTTGTTTTAGATCATCTGAACCTTTTGAGAACTTTTTGAATTCCAGCTTTCCTACTTAGCGTATAACTTAGCTGTGGGCATTTGCACTTTTGATGAAAAGAATTTTGCTTTAAAAAAAAAAAAGAATTTTGCTTTAAGAACAGAAACAGTGTCTTAGTTTATATTCTCGGCATTGGGTACAATCCCTGTGCATAGGATATTCTCAATATTTGTTTAGTGGATGAATTCTGCAGTTAGAAGTAAAGGACATTTTCTTGAAAAGTTAGGTTTTTGTTTTTGTTTTTGTTTTTTTTTAATTCTGGACTTGTTTATGAAAGGAGACTATGAAATCTCCCTTTTATTTTTTTTTTAAAGATTTTATTTATTTTATGACAGAGAGAGCACAAGCTGGGGGGAGCAGCAGGCAGAGGGAGAGGAAGAAACGGCCCCCTGCTGAGCAGGGAGTCTGACCTGGGGCTCAATGGGGAGGTTCTACTCTGGCTCCATGTGGGGTTCAACACTGGGCTCAATCCCAGGATCCTGGGATCATGACTTGAGCCAAAATCAGGCACTTAACCGACTGAGCCACCCAGGTACCCCAATTTCCCAGTCTTTTAAGATAATAAAGACTTTTATATGTCTGGGAGAATTATCTATTTGTGGGTTTTTTGGGGTTTTTTGTTTTTGTTTTTTTAAAGATTTTATTTATTTGAGAGAGAGAGAGAGAGATCCCAAGTAGGCAGAGAGGCAGGCAGGGAGAGAGGGGGAAGCCGGCTCCCTGCTGAGCAGAGAACCCGAGGGGCTCGATCCCAGGTCCCTGAGATCATGACCCTAGCGGAAGGCAGAGGCTTTAACCCACTTAGCCACCCAGACGCCCCTATTTGTTTTGTTTTAAGATTTTATTTATTTTATTTTAGAGAGAGAGATCATGAGCAGGGGAGAGGGGCGGAGGGAGAAGCAGACTCCCCACTGAGCAGGGAGCCCAACCTCAGACTCGATCCCAGGACCCCAGGATCATGATCTGAGCTGGAGGCAGACACTCAACCAACTGAGCCACCCAGGAGCCCTGGGAGAATTATATGTGAACACATATCCTGACTTTTAAAAGTGGGAAGGTGATTTAAACAGTTTTGCTAAATTTCTAGATCATACAAATATGATTTTGTGAAGATTTAATTGGCTAAATTTAAAAAAAGGAAAAGACTAGACAGTGACAAGTTTAAAGTTTACATTTTAACTCTGCCTCTGATACATAGTATCTTTTCCTAACTCACTTCTTTCCCTCAGTTTTATAAATTACAAAATAGAATTCATAAGTCATTTTTTTAAAGTTGAAAAAGACATTTATTTATTTATGAAAAAGACATTTAAAGAACATATTGATTAAAATCAGTCTAGGATCCAAATTCAGAGATATCTGAAGATTTGGGGATAAGATTAGATATGCCAACCTCTGAAATGGAAACAAACTAACACTAAATCCATTCGTGGAAATAATCGTAGAAGGTAAATTGAAAATGTATTAGAAAAAAGGTTGCTCATGAAATTAAGGGCTCCTAATATATATTCTTATAGACTGGAGATAGTAATCAAAATATAATGTGTAGAATGATCTATAAATTTGGTACTTAGATATTAATCACACACACACCCCTGTAACTGGCATATGGTAAATATTCAGCTGTTAATTATTATTATTAAATGTATAGATTAGAAACAAAGTCAAAGAAAGATAAAGAGACCAAGGAGATGGCACCCGAAATCTATACAATGGTACGTTACTTAGAATAAAATATTCCTAGAGATAATAATACAAAAAACAGGTTTCCTGAAGAAACTCAATTTCCTGGATTTATCCAGGATTTTTTAAAAAGTAACTTACCAATGGTGCTATGTTTTGTCCCCCTTTCCCTCTGGCTACAGGGTCTCTTAGCTACATCTTGATCTAATTTCATTACTTTTGGTTATCGGAATAATGTGGTTCTCTTTCGCAGGCCAAATTTGTGGCTGTTGGGGCTTGCAGTGGGTATAGGACCCTTACTGCTATTAAGTCTCTGTCTCTATCTCTCTCTTGCATACACTCATGCACACCTCTCATTTCTCATCTCTCAGCTGTATTTTCTCTGGGTTTACCTTTATTCTCCAATACTGCAAGAAACCACTCCTGGATATAATCTTCCTTTAAGCCTCATTAAATAACAAGGCATGAAGGAGAAACATGGTACTTTACTAGATGGATGACTTTTCAAACCTTTGGTAACCCAGTGTAATACACATTATCTTGTCAATCCAATACAGACATACGTAAATGTGTATCAGTCAGCTATTTCTGCATAATAACAGCCAGAACATCTCAGGGGCATATAACACTAAGCATTTATTTTCACTCGTTGGTGTGTGTTGGTTAGGGTCAGCTGATCTATGCTGAATTCAGCTGGGTTTCATGGTTGATCTTGGCAGGGCTAGCTGGTATCTGGATTGGCTTGTGGTTAGCTGACACAGGCTTCTCTTACTCAGGGGAAGTTCAGCCTTTTTGTTCTATTAGATTTTCAACTGACCAGACAAGGTCCACCCACACTAGAGATAGCAATATGCTTAACTCATCTAAGGACTTAAATGTTAACGTCATCCAAAAAACACCTTCAAAAAAACACTCAAAAATAGTATTTGACCACATATCTGAACATCCTATGGATCAGTCAGGTTAATACATAAAAGTAACCATCACAGTCTCTTTATTCTTTGCTTTCCTAGAATAGTAATCATCCCCAGTCTACCTAAGATTGCTCCTTCACTAACCTCCCCCCAGAAGAAATGTATTGTAACATTCTTGTTTCTGGAAGATAGGCCATGTTTATCTTGTAGCTTTGTGAACTTAGAGTCCACCACTGAATACCCTCTTCGGGGTTTAATACCTCACCGTAATAATACTGTTTTACACAAAAGTCTTAAAGTAATTGTATTTTTTTTCTACAAACACACATAAAGCTATTTCAAATCCCTGTAGAAAGGAATGGAATATAAATATACATACATCGTTTTTGCCAACTAAGTGTTTTGCATATTTAACTACTTTTCTTAAAAAGTGAAAACCGTCTTTTAAGGTCTTATATTGTTGGATTTTCAGACTAACTCAGTCTTACCTTTTTCTTTCCATTTTATTGGTAAACCAGAAAAGGCTTCCCTAGTTCTTAAGTTTTTTTCTGTTTTTTCACAATTTCTTAGTTTGGAGCAAAGAAGTCCCAGGCTGTATCTGATGAATCCAGAGGCTGTATAAAATTCATTCCATCATTATTCCACAAACATTTACATCATAATTTTGAGATATTTGGAACACAAAGATGCATAATGCACAGTCTATAGCCTTAAGGAGCTCATAACCATATGAGAGAGAGAGACTTATCAAAAACAATCCTAGAGTTTAGAGGCTCTCTTTGTCTAATAACGTGCCCCATGTTTCTCCATTTTATAGGTGGAGAAAGAGATGCAAGAATCTCTAACCAGGGGGCCCTGGGTGGCTCAGCCGTTAAGCCTCTGCCTTCGGCTCAGGTCATGATCCCAGAGTCCTGGGATCAAGCCCTGCACCGGGCTCCCTGCTCCACGGGAAGCCTGCTTCTCCCTCTCCCTCTGCCACTCCCCCTGCTTGTGTTCCCTCTCTCGCTGTGTCTCTCTCTCTGTTAAAAAAATAAATAAAATCTTTTAAAAATAATAATAATAATCTCTAACCAGCTGGGCAAATTGTAATGAGTTGGTAACCCAGTAAGAGAGAAAACACCAAGGTGACACTCACTTTTATAAATCTATTCTTGGGTCTGAGCCTGGCTCATGAGAATCAAGCCACTGGGCAAACTGCCACTCTAGCAACTGACTGGCTCCAGCTCAATATGACTCGCCATACCTCCCAACAATCCTGTCTTCTTCTTTTCTTTTTTAAGATTTTATTTATTTATTTATTTGAGAAAGAGCAAGCAAGAGAGAGAGCATGAGTGAGGGCAGAGGGAGAGGGAGAAGCAGATCCCCAGCTAAACAGGGAGCCCACTGTGGGGCTCCATCCTAAGACCCTAGGATCATGACCTGAGCCAAAGGCAGATGCTTAGCCAACTGAGCCACCCAGGTGCCCCACAATCCTGTCTTTTAAAGTCAGCTCATTTTCTCATTCTCAAAAAGGGCCATTTCAGATATTCTTTGTTTCATTTCTCTAACCCTACTACTCACCTCTCTTTATTTTCATAGATGACTTTTCTTCTGACTTCAATTCCCTCCCCCAACCATAAGCCATTAAACGCTCTGCCGCCAAATCGTAGTCCAAGCCTCTACCTCCCCTTTCCTTCCAGAGGTCAGTGTAGAGATCATAAGGAAGTTCAGTCTCACATTTCCCTTAAGCTGCCCACTCCATTCTCTTCTGGGCACCTAGTCAGCTTTGTGGCACTGTTCTTTGTATTGCTGGTCACTGAGAGGAAATCTGGGACATGGTATCCTTCAAGGAAGACATGGGCCTGCTTTAGATTACCCCTCCAGTTTACCCAGGATCACCAGTTAGACTGTGCAAATACACATGAATCTCTTCACTGGTGCTTTGGGCCAATTTTAAAAGTGGAATTGCACTGTGGGAGAGAAAAGGCTAAAACTCTGCACTGAATGGGCTTCTTCCTGAATCCAAAGGAAAGCTATCTGTAGCAAACACTGTCAACATTCTGCTTCATATCCTCTTGGCCTTCTTAAGTTCCCTATGAAGATGGTTTCCACACACTGAGTTTCTTACCTCAAGCCCCCATGTCTCTTTCCTTTGTCTGAAGGCTCTCTTCAGCCCCATGGGAGCTTATTCTGCTATAGGAGGTGCAACACACAAGGGTGGAGGGGGAGTTACACTCATGGGGGCAATCTTCAACCAATAGGGGCTGGGGTTGGTGAATAAATGCCCCAGCCTCCTCACTGCCACTGGGACAATTTGGTGTTGCACGTGGTTTCTCAGAAGATCCTCAGTGGGATTGAGCCCTGGTTGCCAACTCATTGACAGTGGAAAACCACTCATTACTAACCCACTCATTAACCCCATTCAATAAAACACACTTGCTGGCTTTTCTCCCTTTTCTGTCTCACTTTTCCCATGTCCTCTTCTGTCCTTCTTAGAATCACCTCACAAATAAACCTTCCGTGGCCAAAACCTTGCACTCAAAGTCTGCTTTTTAAAGAAGCCCAAACTAAGATATTGAACAACTTAGGTTTTTCAAAAAGGGAGGCCCATAACTGGAGTCGTGGCCAGTCCCTCCACTGACTATGCTGCTTTCAGATTTGTTCCTGTATCAGAGAGCTATTGTGAACCATTTCAGAGTGTCTGAGACTCACTTATTTTTTACTCCAACTACTGCTGTAGCAACCAATTCCCTGCATTTCTCATAGCTTCCTCTAGGTGCAATCTGGCAATACCTCACATCAGGCCCATGGAGCTTGCCTCTCACTCTCCAACTGGGGTTTGTCTCTTGACTCCATAGTGAAGAACACTGTGGAAACCAACTGTGGTGCTCATGCTTATGCAGCTCAAGGGTACTGGGGCTCATGCCTTTGGGGGGAACCTTTGAGCAGTGGGGGATGGGATCCAAATGATAAATACTACCCCTTTTATCACTAATTGACAGTCTGGAGATGTATTTCAGGCAACTCCTTGGCAATCCCCTGGGTCCCGCAGCCAGTCACCCACAGTATTGTCCAGTTTGGTAATGCATCTTTGCAGTGGTCTTGCATCTTTCCTGCTTCCCTACATCCCTTGATTCTGCTTCCTGGTTCACACTCCCCAATAAGGAATGTATACTTAAGCCTTTGTTTCAGGCTCTGTTTCTCTGGTAAACCAGCCTAAGATAGTACCTTTCTTCTTCTCAGCCTCATTTTTAAATTCTTCGCTATGAAAGTTTTACCAAACTTTTGGTAAACCAAGGATGGGGGTGACTCCCTGGATCCATACTTCTTGTCTCTTTAGTACAATTGTGTAAATTTGCATCATTCAATCTGAAATTATGCCCTGTAGTTTTAGAGGCTGGTCAGGGATGTCAAGTCCCACAGGTTGTGTGTGTGTGTGTGTGTGTGTGTGTGTGTGTGTGTGTGTGTGTTGGTGTATAGCTGTGGGGAGATTTGACACATCTCCTCTTGTTGTGGGTCCAAAATAGGTTAGGACTTCTGAGTTGGGTCCTCTCTTTGATGTAACTATCAACGTAAACTGCCCAACTGTTGCTGTACTTCTGTACCTATGAGACAAACATGAATACACTGTGGTGGTAAGCACCAGGTAAAGTGGCTCCTGGTGATGTGTGCTCCCAATGTTTACTCCTTTGTATGATCCCTTCCTCTTGAGTGTCAGCGGGACCCCGTGACTTGGTTCTAACAAACAGAATACAGCAGAAGTGATGGGCTGTCACTTCCAAGATTAGGTTAGGAAGGACTATGACTTCCATCTTGCTCACACTTTCTCTCTGGTTCTTTTCACTTGTTCACTCTGATGAAGCCAGCTGCCACGTTGTGAGAGGTACTCTGCAGAAAGGCCCCCATGGCAAGGAACTGAGGGACACCTGTAGGCAACAGTCTGCAAAGAACTGAGGCCTTCAGTGCAATAGCCCATGAGAAGCTAACTCCTGCTGACAACCAGGTGAGTGAGCTTGGAAACACATTATCCTTCAGCTGATCTTTGAAATGAGTACAGACAGTCCCCAGCTTATGATGGTTTTACTTACAAGTTTTCTCTTTACAACAGTATGGAAGCAATATTCAGTAGAAACTATACTTTGAAATTTTAATTTTTAATCTTTTCCCAGGCTAGCAATATGCAGTACGATGCTTTTTCATGGCACTGGGCTGTGGAGTAAGCCGAAGCTCCCAGTCAACCAAGCAATCACAAGGGTGGACAACCAATACACTTACAACCATTCTCACCCACACAACCATGCTGTTTTTCACTTTCAGTATGGTACTCAATAAATTACATGGTATGTTCAGCACTTTCTTATAAAATAGGCTTTGTGCTGGCTGATGTTGCCCAACTCTAGGCTACAGTAAATGTTCTGAGCATGTTTAAGGTAGGTTAAGCTATGATGTTTGGTAGGTTGGGTGTATTAAATGCATGTTTGACTTAATGGTATTTTTAATTTACAATGAGTTTATTGGGATGTGATCCCGTTGTAGTCAAGGAATATCTGTACAGCCCGACATCTTGATTGTAGTCTTGTGAGAGACCCTGACCCAGAGGACTCAGCTAAGCCATGCTGTGATTCCTGACCCACATGATATGTGAGATAATAATAATTATATTAGTAATATATTTTCTAAAACAAACATTAATTCTCTGGGACACTAAATCTAAAGCCATAAAGAAAAAGAGCATATTTTCTGATTACATTTCTGATTTGAAATGGGCTGACTTCCACAACCCACTCCCCTTGGAATCAACTAGTTATTTTATTTTATTTTATTTTATTTTATTTTATTTTATTTTATTTTGTTTTATTTTAAAGATTTTATTTATTTATTTGTCAGAGAGAGTGAGAGAGAGAGAGCAAGAGAGAGTGCACAAGCAGGGGGAGCTGCAGGCAGAGGGAGAAGTAGGCGCCCCACTGAGAAGCTACGTGCGGGACTTGATCCTAGGACCTTGGGATTACGACCTGAGCTGAACTCAGGTGCTTAACCTACTGAGGCACCCAGGTGTCCCTCAACTAGTTATTTTAAACTGTAGAGTATTTAGTTCCTTTTATACTTTCTCTTTTGGCTTTCAGATATAATAAAGGAGCTATTAGGGTTCCTACCTTAGTTAAGTCAAGACCACTGAAATGATGGTTTTAAGTGTTTTCCTTCAAGAAAAAGAAGATTACATCCTCGTTTTATGGTTTCGTGACCACCTCTCTCTATCTTTAAAGCATTTATTCAGCACATGTTAATTGAGAACCTCCTACTGTGTGCACCAAGTCCTTGGCCTGAGGTTGGGGCTACAAGGATTAACTAGACTTGGTCTTAGTGAGGGAGTCTAACAAATCCACAAGGTCATTAAATACAGTAGGATAAGTCTCAGTTGCTTTGGAAACACAGGGTGGGGATTCTGTAAGATGTTTTGTAGGACACGATTTTTGATTTGAGACCTGAACAAGTGGTAAATGGCCTGATGGAGTAAATGGAAGGGAGTCTGTGGTAAGAGAGGAGCAGTATATACAAAGCCTCAGAACCTTAATCATTGGGTTATACTATTTCACTTTTTCTGTATTTTTAATGTCTCCCTTTCCATTTGGCATCTTCTTCATGGCCTTTAAACATCTTAATATTTCTTAGATTCAAAAACAATGAAAAAGAAGATGGCAGAGTAGGAGGACCCTAAGCTCATTTTGTTCCACAGATAGCTAGATAATGCTCACACCAGCAAATAACCCAGAAAATAACGTGAAGACAAGCAGAATAAACTCACAACTAAATGTAGAGAGAAGGCCACATTGAAGAGGGAAAGATGGGCAGAGACATGGTTAAAAGCTAAATGGAACTGCAGGACTGTCCGTGGGAGGGGGGGACACCATGGGCGTGGAAAAGAGAGAGAAACAGACCCTTACACAGACGAGCCTGTATAGCAAGATGAATCCCCATAACATTTGGCTTTGAAAACCAGAGAGGCCTAATATTGTGAGTTCCTACAACCAGCAGGACTTAAAACCTGGAATTTTAAAAATCAACGGCCTTGGCTTTGGGAGAGCCAGAAGATCAAAAGGAAACTGAGTTCCCATCCTTAAAGAGATAACACAGTGGAGGGATGGAAGGATAGGGTAACTGGGTGATGGACATCGGGGAGGGTATGTGTCATAATGAGCACTGGGTATTATATAAGACTGATGAATCAGAGACCTGTACCCCTGAAACAAATAATACATTGTATGTTAATTAATTGAATTTAAATTAAAAAAAAGAGATAACAGAAAAAAAACAGCCAACAGAGATACAGCATGGAAGAAGCAGTTTGAAAAATGCCTGGGGCATACAGGAGGGAGAGTTGTTTACTCATCTCAGAGCATGCCCCTAAGGGACAGAGGTCTTGGAAGACTTCTTCAAGAATAAAGGAGCTAGCAGGCACCATTTCCCTCCCTTGCTCCCCAGCATAAACACACAGCCACCTGCAGGAACCATCCCAGTGCTGATACTACCTAACTTGCTAACACTGTCCCCCCACCCCACACCGCCTTTCCCTCTGTGCTCTGTGTTGGTGGATTCACCCTCTCCAGTCAAGACTGCCTCATCCCGGAGCTGCAGGGCCACTTCCACAGAGGACCAGTGGACCAAACCTTGCTAACACCACTGCATTGCTGTCCTACCCAGTACTCCCCTTCCCCACATTTTGCAGATCCACTCCCTCCAATATGCTCTTGGCTGGAGCCTATCCTGGGTGGTGCGAGAGGCTTGGAAGTGTGCAAGCCACCCCTTAGGGCCCAGCACCACTCCAAAGTGACTCCTGCCCTGGAGAGAGGGGAAGATAACCACACACACCAGTTAGAAGGAGGCACCAGCAGTGGGCTGAAGGCAGACAACTGGTATGACTGCAGGTTTCACAAACCAGTGAAAGCTTTTCAGGGACAACACAGGGAAAGTGCCCTGCAGTTTGGTGCTACGGCATCTTTGGCAAACACCTGGTCTGACTCAACTCGAACCTAAGGCAGCCCCAGACTGGTGCACTAACACCACAGGGACAAAACAGTGTCTACATACAACAGGCAGAGAGCCACTGCAGACGACTGGACTGAAGGAGAAAAGGGCTCAGCCACAACAACAGGGCACATGCAGCACATGTAGGAGACACTAGATTCCAGTAAACTGCAGGGCACGACAGGACCTCTTCTTCATAAGACTAGTACTTTCAAGAGCGGGAGACATAGCTGACTGTCTCAGCACAGAGAGACAGAGAGTTAGACACAATGAGGAGACAAGGAATATGTCCCAAATGAAAGAACAGCACAAAATCACAGCAAAAGACCTAAGCAAAATGGAGATAAGTAATATGCCTGACGTAGAATTTTTAAAATTATGATCATAAGGATACTCACTGGACTTGAAGAAAGAGTGGAGGACATCAGCAAGACCCTTAACGAAGGTAAGAACCAATCAGAGATGAAGAACACAATAAATGAAATTTAAAAATACGCTAGATGGAAGAAATAGTAGACTAGAGGAAGCAGAAGAAATTGGAGACCTGGAGGGCAGAATAATGGAAAGTAATCAAGATGAGCAAGTGAGAAAAAATTATGCAAAATGAAAATAAACTTAAGGAATTCAGCAAAACCATCAAGTGTAATAATATTCACATTACAGGGATCCCAGAATGAGAAGAGAGAGAAAAAAGGGCACAAAATTTATTTGAAGAAATAATAACTGGAAACTTCCTGAATTTGGGGAAGGAAACAAATTTAGACCCAGGAGACACACAGATTCCCCAACAAAATCAACTGAGCTACCCAGGTGTCCCTCTACCAAACATTTAAAAAAGAGTTAATATGTATTCTTTTTTTTCTTTTTTTAAGATTTTATTTATTTGACAGAGAGATAGCATAAGTAGGCAGAGCAGCAGGCAGAGGGAGAGGGAGGAGCAGACTCCCCGCTGAGCAGGGAGCCTGATGTGGGGCTTGATCCCAGGACCTGTGATCATGACTTGAGCCGAAGGCAGACGCTTAATGACTGAGCCACCCAGGCACCCCAAGTTAATATGTATTCTTCTCAAACTATTCCAAAAAAATCAAAGAGGACAGAAGACTTCCAAATTCATTCTATGAGACCAGCATTACCCCGATACCAAAACCAGGTAAAGACATTACAAAAAAAAAGAGAGAGAGAGAATTACAGGCCAATAACTCTGATGAACATAGATGCAAAAATCTCAACAAAATATTAGCAAATCAAATCCAATAATACATTTAAAATATGGTCCACCAAGATCAAGCGGGATTTATCTCTGGAATGTAAGTGTGGTTCAATAGTTGAAAACAATCAACATGATACGTCACATCAATAAGAGGAGGATAAAAATCATATGATCATTTCAATAGATCCAGAAAAAGCATTTAACAAAGTACAACTTCCATTTATGATAAAACTTTCAACAATGTAGGTTTAGAGGGAACATACCTCAACAGAAAAAAGGCAATATATGAAAAACCCACAGCTAACATCATACCCAATGGTGAAAAACTGAGACCTTTTCACCTAAAGTCAGGAACAAGACAAGAATGTCCACTCTCACCACTTTTATTCAACATAGTACTGGAGTCCTAGACACAGCAATCAGACAATAAAATAGGACAGAAAGCCCAGAAACAAACCCACGATTGTATGGTCAATTAATCTCTGACAAAGGAGGCAAGAATATACAATGGAAAAATGACAGTCTCTTCAACAAATTTTTTTGAGAAAACTGGGCAGCTACATGCAAAGGAATAAACTGGACCACTTTTTTATAACATCTACAGACAAAAACAACAACAACAACAAAAAAAAAAACCCCAAAAAACCCAACAAATCTCAAAATGGAGTAAGGACCTAAATGTAAGAGCTAAAACTATAAAAATCCTAGAAAATAGCACAGGCAATAATTTCTCTGACATCAGCTGTTAGCAACATTTTCCTAGATATGTCTCCTGAGGCAAGGGAAACAAAAGCAAAAATAAACTATTGGGACTACATAAAAATAGAAACCTCTGCACAGCAAGGGAAATAACCAACAAAACTGAAAGACAACCTACTAAATAGGAAAAGATATTTCCAAATGACATACCCAATAAAGGGTTAGTATTCAAAATATATAAAGAAAACTTATATAACTCAACATCCAAAATCAAATAATCCAATTAAAAAATGGACAGAAAACATGGATGGACATTTCTCCAAAGAAGACATACAGATGGCCAATAGACGCATGAAAAGATGCTCAGTATCACTCATCATCAAAGAAATGCAAGTCAAAACTACAGTGAGATGCTGAGCGAAATAAGTCAATCAGAGAAAGACAATTATCATATGATCTCTCTGATATGTGGAATTTAAGAAACAAGGCAGAGGATCATAGGGAAAGAGAGGAAAAATGAAACAAGACGAAACCAGAGAGGGAGACAAATGGTAAGAGATTCTTAATCTAAGGAAACAAACTGAGGGTCACTGGAGGGGAGGGGGTTGGGGGTTGGGGTAACTGGGTGATGGACATTGGGGAGGGTATGTGTTGTAATGAGCCTAGGTATACTATAAGACTGATGAATCCCAAACCTGTACCCCTGAAACAAATAATACATTATATGTTACTTAATTGAATTTAAATTTAAAAAAAAGAATATACTCTGATGTATGTGGAAATTGGGGGAAAAAAACTACGAGATATTACCTCACACCTTTCAAAATGGCTAAAATCTAAAACACAAGAAATAACAAGTTTTGTGAGGATGTATAGAAAAAGGAAACCTCATACACTGTTGGTAGGAATGCAAACTGGTGCAGCCACTGTAGAAAATTGTATGGAGCTTCCTCAAAAAATTAAAAATAGAACTACCCTATGATCCAGTAATCACACTACTGGATATTTGCTCAAAGAATACGAAAACACTAATTCAAAAGGATATATGCACTCCTATGTTTATTGCAGCATCATTTACAAATTATAGAAGTAGCTCAAGTATCCATAGATAGATGAATAGATAAAGACGATGTGGGACATATATACAATGGAATATTATTCATCCATAAAAAAGAATGAAATCTTGCCATTTGTAACAACACAGGAGCTAGAGAGTATAATGCTTAGGAAGCTAAGTCAGTCAGAGAAAGACAAATACTATATGGTATCACTCATATATGGAATTTAAGAAACAAAACAAAGGGAAAAAAAGAAGAGAGAGAGAGGTAAATCAAGAAATAGGCTCTTAACTATAGAGAACAAACTGATGGTTACTAGAGGGGCGAGGGATGGGGGGGATGGGGGGAATAGGTGATGGGGATTAAGGGGTGCACTTGCGGTGATGAACACTGGGTGATGAATGGAAATGTTGAATCACTATATTGTACACTGGAAACTAATATAACATGGCATGTTAACTAACTGTAATTAAAATAATAACAAAAAAATGGAAAAACTATTTTTATTATGTTCTTCTTATCTAACCTGTTTGGTGAATAGCTTAATCATGATAAAATTAGATAATGCATATGGAAGCAACATGGAAGCTGCCAAATGCTACACAGAAGAATCTAAGAGCTATAGTTAAAAGCATGAAATTTCTTATTCTCTACCCTGAAGGGAATAATCCTAAATCCTTAATGGGATTGCATTTCCAACCTCACAAATCCTTGAGAATTTTTTTTGAAAATCTACTAAACTACAGTTAGAAATAGAGCCTCACACTGATCTTTTACATCTAAAGTGTCCTTATACCAAGCCAGAACAGAGTTCCCAGGCCTGCGTCATGCCACCCTAGGTCTGATTTATATTTCTAGTTTTCAGAGAGGTGGAGTATTCTTTTTTTTTTCCCAAATACTTTCATTTTATTTTTTCAGTGTTACAAGATTCACTGTTTATGTACCACACCCAGTGCTCCATGCAATACGTGCCCTCCTCAATACCCACCACCAGGCTTGCCCATCCCCCCACTCCCCTCCCCTCCAAAACCCTCAGTCTGTTGCTCTGAGTTCACAGTCTCTCATGGTTCTTCGCCCCTCCGATTTCCTCCAATTCATCCCTCCCTTCCCTCTCACAATGTCCTCCATGTTTTTCCTTATGCTCCACATGTAAGTGAGACCATATGATAATT
>CM052893.1:27213832-27259079 GCA_028534135.1 Potos flavus
TGAATCTCCCTGATGGCTAATGATGATGAACATTTTTTCATGTGTCTGTTAGCCATTTGTATGTCTTCTTTGGAGAAGTGTCTGTTCATGTCTTCTGCCCATTTTTTGACGTGATTATCTGTTTTTTGAGAGTTGAGTTTGAGGAGTTCTTTATAGATCTTAGATATCAGACCTTTGTCTGTAGTGTCATTTGCGAATATCTTTTCCCATTCTGTGGATTGCCTGTTTGTTTTGTTGACTGTTTCCTTTGCTGTGCAGAAGCTTTTTATCTTGATGAAGTCCCAAAAGTTCATTTTCGCTTTTGTTTCCTTTGCCTGCGGAGACATGTCCTGAAAGAATTTGCTGTGGCTGATGTCGAAGAGGTTACTGCCTATGTTCTCTGAGAGGTGGAGTATTCTTTGCTGATTTGCATTTTCCTCATTGTAGCATTAAGCTCAATCATGCAAACCTTGTCTAGCTTTTCTTTGAAAGCATCCAAAAAATAGCTTCAAAATTATTTTAAATTATAGAGAATATTTAGCCCTTCCCTCTCACCACCAAGAAAAATAAGGCAAGTTTTAAGTTTAGGAAAAGCTACATTTTCTCATTTATGTCCAAATGTGAATGACTGCTTTCTACTCACCAGCAAAAATTGTTTCCAGTTCTCAAAAACCCACTATCTACAGACCTCTGAGTAGCTTATTCATAGTTGGAACTTAAAAAGGTTATGTTATACTTAATTAGTTACTTCAAAATTCCTTTTCTATACTATATAAGATGCTACGCAACTCTTAGCAGCAATAAATTTTATTTTTTCTTATAGGAAGCTAGGCAAGACTACCAATGAAGTATTAAAACACACAAAATTGGGGCGCCTGGGTGGCTCAGTGGGTTAAGCCTCTGCCTTCGGCTCAGGTCATGATCTCAGGGTCCTGGGATCGAGCCCCGCATCGGGCTCTCTGCTCAGTGGGGAGCCTGCTTCCCTCTTTCTCTCTCTGCCTGCCGCTCTGCCTACTTGTGATCTCTGTCTCTCTCTCTGTCAAATAAATAAATAAAATCTTTAAAAAAAAAAACAACACACAAAATTGCTATTGAGAACAATTTCTTGATATTATGTGGCAAAAAAGACACTGAGCCATATTCCACATTTGCGCCAACTCCCCCAAAGTAAGGCAAGTCCTATGATCAATGTTAAATGAGTAAATTTATCTTAAAATCTTGGTGGATTTGAAGCATATAAGATAATAATATATTTTAAATGAGGTCAGAAGAAGATATTCTGAAATTTTCCGCAAGATTTTTCTGAGGATAACTTTCTTAGCAAATATCAGAATTTACGAGGCCCTGATAATTTGTCTTAAAATAATATTTTGTAAAAAAATTTTAGGCTCTTTAGAAAGAGAAATTGCTTTGAAATGCTAATTACCCCACCCCTCCTTGGTTTCTATTGCATTTGTCATCTTATTATCTTAAGACATGTTGGTAAGAGGCTGATATGGAAGGGCTTTGAAACAAGAAGAAAGTCTTTCCAGCCTTGAATTAAGGTAATTTTAAGTATCAAATCTGCAGACATCTACGGGATTCAAGAACAAAGCTTCATCTGTTGCCTGTTCTTATGCATTTTAATGTACTGTACACTAAGACTCAAGAAAAAAAAAAGGTTTAACAAGCTTCTGATTTTTGATTGAAACTCTTTTGCAGGGTCTTTCACAAAAACATTTTATAACCCAGAGAGTTAAGTAAGGATTTTTAAATTTTATTTAATTAAATTAATTAATTTATTTATTTATTTGAAGAATGAGCCAGGCTTTGAAAGGCATTCTTCTAGAAACCTAAAGCTTTGCTGATTGCTTCCGTATTTTGATATATTACTGTGATTAACAGGATACCACAGTAGGGGGCATCAAAGAGATCGTAAACTTGCACCTAGAAAATAATTCTATTTTTGTATTGAAATTGAATTTGCCTTTATAGATAGAATAAATTTACATTTCAAATAGCAAAGGAAATTCTGCAAAGGACTCCTACAACATCCAGACCCAAGTTATCTATAGTCTACCACCTTCAATAACTTCTTTGCCAATTATCCTGGATCTGCAGACAAATTCTTATAAGGGCATTTTAAGTACCATGAGGAATGTGTGATTAACTTTTATAGAAAAGCAATCTAGAATATAAGAACTATAGATTATATGTCCAAAATGCCTTTCTTGCTGAAGAGCAGGGACTGTGGGATCATCAAGATGAATACAAACCTAGTAAACAGAAATGGGAAATACTGGGAATGGGAAATGGGAAACAGAAGTGGAAAATACTAGTAAACAGAAATGGGAAATAGTGGAAATACAGGAATTCAAGCTGAGTGAGGTGTGCCCAAAGCCCAGGGTGCTACTTGGTGGCTTGGATGGGGGTGAGGAGATGCCCTTTCACCCCACCCAGGTGAGTCAGGTGCCTGTCATCCTCAAAGAGGCTGTCAGGATTAAAATCACCTTGTCACTCATCCCTGTTTTCATTAATTAACATTTAAGTTTCTTGTCCTTGACCCAGTCTTAAACTTTACTTCCTACCTCTTTCTGAATCATTTCACTGCATTTCTAGGAACTTGTAGTCCACAGATTAAACAAACCCTCCAATTATCTCAAGCTATGACTGAGAACTCACCTCCTTAACTGAAATCTGACTCTCTGCTGGAGATACCCTCCTCTGTGGGCATTTCCAATAGTGGCTATTCTTACACCCAGCTATAGAGGAAGACATTTTGTCAATGGGACCACCTCCTTCTGGCAAATATTTAAAGGTTGCCTCTTCCCTTTCTGATTCTGCTCAGTACTATCTTTGACGTTCAGCTAGCCTACCAGAAGGATGTGTTCCTCCTTCCCTCTTCTTCCCCCTCTCCTCCTCTCTCTACCCTTCCTGCCCCTCTTTCTCCTCCTTCTTGTCTTGTCCTTGTTCTTGTTCTTCTTTTGCTTCTGCTTTTTCTGTTTCTTCTTTTGGCTGCCAAGAGGCATGTAGTTCTTGGTGAGTACATTTAACTGGTAAAGTTTTAGTAAGTTTAAATGATGTTTAATAGGAAAAGCTCATATTTTGATCTTCACATCACCTTTCATTTTTGACAATGTGAAAAAGCTTTTTATATTAAACTGTGAATATGTAGGAGAAAGGAACCAATTTTTTAAATGTCTCTTTTTGTATGTTAATTAACTGCCTTGTGGATTTTTCCTTTTTTGGTTTATATATTATTTTCCTGGAGTTACTTAATTATTTTCTTAAGTACTATTCAGTGAAGCCATGTATAATTATTGGTGGATTTAGACTGTCTTTTCCAAGTTTTGGTCCCTAAATCAGACTCTTTAACCCCTTTGAGTTGCCGCACTACCATACTGATGTGACAATTACTTGAAGCATCCTCAGGTCCTTGGAGGGATTCTGAGCAATGTTTTCTCTGAAATCTGGTAAAAGTATTTTACTTTCTTTTGCAACAAAGACATGTAATACTGTTTATAATAAGTTTGGAAAGATTACTTGAATGCAGGCTGCCTATTCTCACATTTCCATAGAGAAAGGTCCTGGAGCAATCAACATTCTCCTAGTGCTTGGACTTTTTCTATTTTTTCTATTTTTTTTTTTTTAAGATTTTATTTCTTATTTATTTAACAGAGAGAGAGAGAGAGAGAGAGAGAGCTAGCAAGAGAGAACACAAGCGGGGAGAGCGGCAGGCAGAGGGAGAGGAAGAGGCAGTTTCTCTGCTGAGCAAGGAGCCCGACTTGGGGCTTGGTCCCAAGACCCTGGGATCATGACCTGAGCTGAAGGCAGATGCTTAACCGACTGAGCCACCCAGGCGCCCCTCTAGACCTTTTCTTTTTCATCCTTATGTAACAATCCTACTCTGCTTGGAATTGATACTATTTGACTATCCTCATTGCTGGTATCTTCACATCTTGAGGTTATTACCCTCATTCTTGAAGATTTTGGCTCCTGTCTTCTCTTCTTAACACCTGCTCTCATCCTCGATGCTCTATCCAACACCAAAGTCTCAAAGTCTTTGATAGCTTTGACCCCATTAACCCATCCCCCCAATTTATTTTACCAAATTACTTTCAACTTGAAATAACTTCACATTTATCACAGTTGTGGGAAGGAAGGAAAGTGCAGTAGACTGAAAGTTTGGTTGGCTCTAATGAACCATGCTAGTATTTATGACCTGTATGCCTTCTTGCCTTGACTCTGAGCTGGCTGTGTGGCCTGCATGAACAGTTACATCAGTTCCAGTCCTAAAGCTTAAGAAGTCCTGAGAGCTCTCACTTTGCGGTTGTGGAGAAGCCATCTGCCGTGCTGTAAGCAGCTCAAACTAACCTTTTGGAGAGGCCATATAGAGGATTATTAAGGCCCTGGGAAACAGCCCCAGCTCAGGTAATGCCTAGCACCACGTAAGCAGTGCTATTTTGGACCTTTTAGCACCCTGCACCCCAGGAGATACCTGTGAAGTAAAATAACCACCTAGTCAACCCATACCTTGTGAGAAATAATAATTCGTTATGGTTTTAAGACCCTAAAGTTTTGTGGGTAGTTTATTATGAAGCAGTAGATAATGGAAACACAAAGTATTTTCTCTCCCCACATCCCCATCCTGGGCCATAGAGGAGGAACATATATGACCTCTCCTCTCCCTTAGGTGTAATTCCTAAGAATAGCTAATATAATTGTGAAGAATTTGCCCATAGCTGGTTGAATAGTGTCCCTCCCCAAAATTTGTGTCCATCTAAAAACCTCCAAATTTAGACATAGGGTAATTAGTTAAGGATCTTGAGAGGAAATCATCTTGGATTTAGGATAGGCTCTAAATCTAATGACTGATATTTTTATATGAGAAGAGAGAGGGAGATTTGGACACACAGACACAAAGGAGACAATGTGCAGATGGAGACAGAGATTGGAATAGTGGGTCTACAAGCCAAGGACTGCTAGGAGCCACCAGAAGCTAGAAGAAGCAAGGGAGTTTCACTCCTAGAAATGTTGGCATCTTGATTTTGGATTTCTATCTTTCAGTACTGTGAGAGAACAGATTTCTGTTGTTTTAAGCTACCCAGTTTGTGGCAATTTGTTACAGTAGCCCTATGAAATGAATATGTTGACATTCACCGTTGGATGAAATCATTGCATTGAAAGGAAATGAGTGACCACAATTCTTGAATCCATCTGTACCTGGATGGGTGCAGCAGGCCTGAGTCCTTAATCCATGCATCTGATTAGAAAAGTGGACTTACAGTCTCTTCTTCAAACCCTGTCATGGAACTTTTTCCTTCCCAGTGCTACTTCAGATGATTAAGTATATCTACCTAATCTCTACCAATCCAGGATTCTCCTATTTCTTTTGGTATAAGGTAGTTCAGTTCAATTGTAGTGTTTCCAATTAGCACCAAAGACAGTAACTAACTTACTTTTAAAAATGTTAGTGCTGCCAAGGGACATGATTATAAACAAGGGACATATGTTAAGGGACATAATTTAGGAGTTTGGACAACAGTTTGCCCAAGATAAATCCAACATAATATTTGCATTCACCCCACACTATGCAACTTGCTTTGAAATGAACTATGAGCTGAAGTAACATGTATCCCTTCAATAGTAGAAGCTTTGAGAACTACATGTGAATCATCATAATATCTTTTTCCTGCTTTTGCATTCATAGAATCACATGTCAAGATGACCTCCATCAGTACTGATTTTTGAATGTCTATAATGAGTAAATTTCCCTTAGTGCTCTATAGTAAATATGTAGTGTGAATGAGAAGTAATGTTTGTTTTCTTTAAATTACTGAGATTTTCAGGTTGTTTGTTGCCTTGGCATAACCTGGCCTATCCTGTCTATTTCAATACCAATATCAGTAAACTCAGTGAGCATCTAAAATTATACTCTTCCTTTCTTGTTCTAACACCTTCAGAGTTCATTTTCACACTTACTCTCCAGATTTCTGCATAGCACAAGATAGCAAAATCTTATAATTATTAGGAACTGTAATCCTTCTCTTCTTGTTTTAAATTTGCAGTTAGCTCTCAAGGGGTCTTTGGGGGTGCCAGATACTGCCTGATGCAAACTGAGCATCATCCCTGCCCTTCTAAGCAATCCCCTATATTATAGTGGCCAGAAGTCTGGAAACTACATTTCCCAGATTCCCCTGTCATCAGGGTTTTGTTTTTGATTCCTCCAATAAGAGTTATTCCTGCTAGATTTTGGAAGGTGGAAGGTGGAAGACAGCAGAAGTCATTATTGTTCAATCTTAGCAGGCAGGCATGTAGTCTTCAGCAACATCAGGTGTGAGATTTTCCAGTGGGTTCTAGGCTTCTACTGGGCACATCTGTTTTGGTGCAACAGGCTGTTGAGATCATTGGTGGCAGTTTCCTGTGATTCCTGAAACTTTCTGATTTCCATATATAACTGATGACTTTCCTTGTCCATCGCCTTCTTCAGCATGTCCCAAAAGTTTTATAAACATCTACTCTCTTTTACTAAGTATTTTCCTGCCTGAAAAGCAATTGTTTCTGTTTTCCTGACTGTAGACTTGCAAACTATGGTCTGACTCTAGTTGGTATTTAGACATAGACACCAATCAATCAGAGCAGATCCTAAACTAGTCAAAATAGATTCTAGTTACAAACAACCAGTCCAGCTTCGCTGGTGGTACCAGCTGAATATCAGCTCTGGTTAAGGAACTGGAGAGATGTGTATATGAGATAGGCCTGAAGTACATTGCTCTCCCTTCAGACAAGTCTTCACAGTTTATAGTAACAGCTTCATCTGATAGGAAAGAGGTACTGCATTGCTAGTGTGGTGTAATAAATATATATGATCTTTGTCCTGCTTTTCCAGCACAGAATTCCTAAGACCCTTGGAATTTCCTGAGTGATAGGATTGTCTTTTATCATTCATTAGAAGTCCTTTTGAGCACACTTGAGTTTATGCTAATGAGACAACTTAAGGTGGGCCCCCAACCCCCATAATCTTGGGATGGAGCTGAGCACCAGAAAGAGGACTAGAAGTGACTAGAGTATTGGAACTTTCAGACCCACTCACTGACCTCCAGGAAGGGGAAGGCAAGGGCAGCTACAGATAAAGCACTGTAAAAACTCTTGAACAATAAGAGTCGATGAACTTCTGGGTTGACAAACACATGGAAATGGGGGAAAGTGGAGAACTCAAATAGCAAGGAAGCTCTGCACCCTTCCCAGAAGCCTTGCTCTATGCATCTCTTCCATCCATCAGTTCCTGAGTTCTATCCTTTTATAATAACTGGTAATGTAGTAAGTACAATGTTTCTCTGAGTTCTTTGAGCCACTCTAGTAAATTAAACCCAAAGTTAGGGTTGTGGGAACTTCCAATCTATCACGGTTGGCCAGAAACACAGGTAACAACCTGGACTTCCAATTGGCATCTGAAATGTGGGCCACTTTTGTGGGACTCACCCTTAATTTGTGGAATTTGATGCTATCTCCAGGTAGAGAGTGTCAGAAATGAGTTAAATTTGTGGGACACCAATTCATTAAGAATTGGAGATTGCTTACTATTGGAAAAAAACAAACCACATTTCAGCTAGTAAGAGAGATTTGATGGAACTGGGAATTGAAGGAGTTCTAAATAATTTTATTTTTTAATTAATTAAGTAATTAATTAATTAAAAAGATTTTATTTATTTGACAGAGAGAGACACAGTGAGAGAAGGAACACAAGCAGGGGGAGTGGGAGAGGGAGACGCAGGCTTCTAGCTGAGCAGGGAGCCCGATGTAGGGCTTGATCCCAGGACCATGGGATCATGACCTGAGCCGAAGGCAGGCGCTTAATGACTGAGCCACCCAGGTGCCCCTCCAAATCATTTTATATACTCCAGTTCTAATTACTGGATCCCAGTCTTTCTTGATCAGTGTCCTTTCTTGCACACCTGACAGATAACAGCAAGACTGTAGGTTTAATGGCCCTGTAATTCAGTAAGTTTAGAGGTCAGACTTTGAATTTATTTTCCAGCTATCTCAATGCTGTGGTGTTAGAAAAGCAGATATGTTAGCAAAATCTAGAAAGTCCACAGGGTTCAGACTGTGACATAAGTAAAAAATTTAGGAATATGAACATTCTTTTACTTTAAGCTTTCTGGGGCTATTAGAAAATCTCATGTCATAGTCCTTGAATTCCTCATAATTTCCATGTGTTCTATGGCAATAGGCATTTAGTTGCCAATACTTCAAAAAGCATTTTATTCCAGATAGTCACCACAGGTGGTAATTTAATTAGCTCTTTGGAGACTATGTTCCATGGACTATCAGATCACATCACTTAACACTAACTGAATTTTTTACTTTTAGCTTCAGTCATACCTTATGACTAACCTCCTCTTCTCCCTATATCACCTCCTCGTTTGCCTGAGGGTCTATTGCCTACAACTGTGTCTTTTCAATATCTGTGTCATATCCTCAGTTGCAAGTTTCAGAAACTGGAAGTCGTAAGAAAAGGAATCTATTGAAAATAGGTAGGTGGTTCATGACATCTCTAGGTATGCTAGAGCACCAGGCTAAGGAGATTGGTACAAGGCATCCCAGAGAGCTACATCCAGGACCACACCTGCCATCACTGACCACTGGGCACTTCAACTTGTGCCACCACCAAACTTGCGTCTTGTGGTCCAAGATGATCCACCCAGCTCATTTCATCACATACCCATTTAGATCGGCACGAAGGAATATGCGAAGTAGAGGGATACCCCTTTCCTTTAAGGCAAGATCTGGAAATGGAACACATTACTTCTGTTCATATCCCATTCATCAGAATGTCACATGACCATACCCAGTTATAAAAAAAAATCCCCCAAAACCTGGAAAAGTGATTTCCTCTGGGAAACCATATGTCCAGCTAAAATTTTGAGGTCTTGTTACTCCAGAAAGAAGGGAAGAATAGGTAGCAAAGGACAATTTTCTCTTCTAAGGTTAACTTTGTGGAAATAAAAGTACTCAAGGAAGTATTCTAGCCAAATGAAATTTGTAGCAAGAATAAAATCTCAAGATCAGAAAGACATGAAACATAAGAAATAACGTCTAGTGTTTAATTCAGTAAAGCATGTGTATAAGTCAAAATTTAATGGTTATATGGCTAAGAACTATGATGAAATTGTTAAGGACTCTATTTTATTGTTATTATTATTTTTTTTGAGAGAGAGCAAGAGCACATGTGCAAACTCAAGTGGGGTGGAGGAAGGGGAGAGCAGAGGGAGAGGAAGAGAGATGATCTTAAGCAGTCTCCACGCTCAACACAGAGCCAATGCAGGGCTCAATCTCACAACCCTGAGATCATGACCCGAGCCAAAATCAAGAGTCAGACACTTAAACAACTGAGCCAGCAAGGACCCCCAAAAGGACTCTTTAAATAGAAAAGCCATATCCCTGATTATCTTTTACTTAGGTTTATTACTTGTTAATGTGAAATTATGATTTTTTTTAACTTGTAAAAATGAACTAAGGGTCTCTTCAGAGAACAGGTGAGAGATATAGTTATTGTTGAATTTGGTATTAACAGAGAAATGTAAATACAAATGTTCATAAAAGTTTAAAAGAAACTATTAGAGAGTTCTCTGTTAAACTCAATATTGCCAGAAGGAGTAAAGAGAACAGTGAAAACAGGCAACTCATCAAAATAAAGGAAAGGGCCAGGGAGGAAAACAATAAGAATACATAATGAACATAATGAGTTTATTAAGGAGTCTCAACTTGTTGGTACAATAAAGTGAAATGATTAAGCTTGGGGGCACTGAGATCAGATTTAATGGTTTCACCACTTACCAGCTGTATGACTAAGGCAAATTGCTTAAACTCTCTGGGCTTCAACTTCTTTTCTTTATAAAAGAAACATTGCCTCGCTGGGGTTGTTGTGAGGCTTAAACAGAGTTACTATATGTAAAGTGCTTAATACAGTGCCTAGCACTTGGGAAGTGCTCAAAAAATGTTAGTTATTGTGGTAGACTGTGACATTGGCAGTCTCTAATTAACCACATTTCCTGGTATTTGAGTCCTTTATACAACCCCCTTCCACACTGACCCTGGGCTTGGCCATGTGACTTGCTTTGGCCAATGGGAAATTTGTAAGTGTGATGTATGCAGAGGCATCCCAGATGCTTTACATCATGGGCTCCCTCACCACTGTGATGCTGTGATAAAATTCAGGCTATCCTGCTGGAAAGTAAGGTCAGATGAACAGACCTGGCAGGATAAAATACCACACGGAGGAGAACTGAGGCACCAGGCCAAGCCCCTGCTGAATGCAACAATATGTGCCCTCATTGGACAGTGTGTGGAAAAGAGTCCAGTTGACCTATAGAGTCATGAGAAATAATTAATCATTATTATTTTAAAACTACTGTCTTGGAGTAGTTATATAGCAATAGATAATGAAAATAGTCACTATTCTCAAGATGTAAACATTTTTCTTTTTCCCCTAATAATCCCCCAATTGTGTTATGTCAACTGCCCTCCTCCCCTGGGTGAAGAGGGGAGGACCCATGCTGGAAGAGATTGCTGTCTTCTATTGTCATTGCTTCTCTGGTGATGTGAACTGGCTGTGCTTCGTGGCCTCTGTTCACAGGTGTCCAAAAGCTGGCCTTTTCATGGAACATGAATGATTTCTTCAGGGTGCCCAAAGGAAGAGCCACACACAACATCCCATTGCATATTCCCTGAGAGCAAGATCTGGCTCAAGTTTGACTTCTTTTCCCTCCCTCATTTCTACAAAGTTGCCCCACGGGCACCTTCTCCTGGGTTCCCTAGCCCAGAGATGAAAAAATGTACAGAACAGATAGCTCAAGGCCACCCATTTCTGGATATTTCCAATGCTTTTATTTTATATTTATTCTTGAAAAATAGTGTGGTTAACTCTATTTCTCCCTCACATCAATTTTTGTTATCAGTACCATGTATTTTAATTCTACATATATTTTAACCTCAACAAGATATTTTCATTGTTTAACTAGCCAACATTCATTTAGTTTTAACTATATATCTACCCTTTCTTCTTTCTCGATACCTTGTGTTACTGAGCTTACATCAGGGATCAGTTTCTTTGCCTGAGGAACTGTTTCAGTGTTGCTTTTGGTGTAGGTCTAGGCATTAAATTCCCCCAAATTTTTGTTGGTCTGAAATTGTCTGTAATTCACCTTCACATTTGAAAGATATTTTAACTAGATATAACTTTCTGGGTTGACTGTTACTCTCTTCCTTAAATTTGAAAATTTTATTCCATTGTCTTCTGACTTCCATATTTTCTTTTGAGGAGTCAGCTATCAGTTTTTATTGTTACTCCTCTAAAATTATGCCTCTCCCTTTTGCTCTGCTTTAAGGTTTATGCCTTTTTCTTTAATTTTTAGCAATTTTACTCTGATGTGTCTAGGTATTATTTTCCTTATTTTTGTTCTACTTGAGGTTTTTTAAGCGTTTTGAATTGGTGGCTTATTGTCTTTCACCAATTTTGGAAAATTCTCAGACAGTATCTTTTCAAATACAATTTGCCCGTTCTCTTTCACCTGTCCTTTGGGATGGCATATTTTGATCATTTTACCATGCCTTACAAGTCCATTTTATAATTCTCTTTATTTTTCATTCTTTTTATCTGCTTTAATCTGTATAATTTCTTCTGACCTATTTTCCAGTTCACTAATCATCTCTTCTGTTGTGTCTGGTTTGGTTTTAATCCTATATATTGAGTACCTTATTTCTGAACTTTATTTTTAAATTCTAGGATTTCTACTTGATTTATTTTTACATGTCTCCAGGTCTCTAATAAAATTCCCTATATTCTCAAAAAAAAAAAAATTCCCTATATTCTCACCTATTTCTGCATCATTCCCTTGATATTTTTGAATATACTAAGTTATTTTAACTTATAAGACTGACAACTTCAAAAAAGGATTCATCTGAGTATCTATTTCTACTGTATTTTTGCTTTGCTTTTTAATCATTTGGTCCAGTACATTTTTTATTTAATGCTGGACATTGTATATGAAACTTTCAGAGGCATTGGATGATGTTATCTTCCTCCAGAGAGGATTAAATTTTCTTCTTGCCCTCATTTAAGTAGAGGCAGATTGGTCATTGATCTCGTCAGGCTTTGAGATGATTGGAGGCTGGGCTTAAAGCTTTGTGAGGGATGATATATAACTTTGTAGCCTTTAAACTAGGATACAGTCATTCAGAAATCTCTACTTGAAAATCGACATATTGTCCAGAATTCCTTCTCCATTTCAGGCTCTGAACTTCTATTTTTGTCTGTTTAGCTACATATGACTGCCTTAATCTCTGTATATTCTTTAAACACCTTAACACATTTGAGGTATGTGTGTGTGTTTGTTTTGTTTTGGGTATTTTGTTTGTTTATTTTGTTTTTACCCTTACTGTTCTTCCTCCTTATCCCATTCCTCCAGGACTTAGGATTCAGAGAAATTCTTTGAGGCAAAATCCTTGTGGAATGTTATATTCATTTCTCTGTGATTCTCTTCTCTCTGAGATCCTGGCTGCTATACTTGTCTTGAATCCTAATTTTTGTCTCCCTATCCTCATGAAGTTGTTAAAGCTGCTAACCACTGTTTTATGCTGTGCCCCTATCTCCTAGCTAGGAAAATGGCAAATTCCCTGAGAGAAAAATTGGTGGAGAACGTCCAGTTTATTACAGTTTATTTCCCTCTCCTCTAGGATCTTGACTTTCCTGGCCTGGCTACTAGGCTGGTCTTTAGTATCTTCAAATGACTGTCTCTTAAAAATCTTAATGTTAGACTTAAAAAGTAAAAGACTTAAAAAGTAAAAGTTGGCCTATTTGAGATGGTCCTCTACAGCCTTTTAAGGCTAAAAGAACCATAACATTTCCAACTTCTACTTTTTAGACTCTAAGTTTTTAGCATCCTCTGGTTGCACCAAATAAGAGATGGCTTTCAAAGTTTTTCTTAAAGCATCTCTTCTGTTCTCTTTACTTGTGACATACTCATGTAAGTGTCTATTATATATCTATTTTTTCCACTGCATGCATCCCAACAGAAGAGTGTTCAAAGAGCAACAAAACAAAAGCTGCCAAATAGATTAGTTGAGAGGAAGAACTACAACTCTTCCTTTAATAAATAATGTTGAATGAAATTCTCACTTTTTACTTATTGAGAATCAGGGTAGTAATCTTCATCAGTGCATTTTTGTTCTTGAGGTAAATAACTCCCTCTGCTCCTACTTTCTATAGCCCTCAGGTAGTGGCTTATCATAATAGTGACTTTTAAAACTGCAATTGATACATCTCTGCATTTGCCACTAGAAAAAAATTGTAGTAATTTTTAACACTTTTTTTGTGATTTGGTATTAATATGATTACCCAAGATTCACTGACTGAATGCTTGTCTTGTTCTAGGCACTAAACATGCAGTGGTAAGCAAACAGACACATGGTTATTCTAGTCTGTGATAAAAATGACACGCCTCAAAGGGATGATGCAGGTAGAACTTAACCACTTTTTTTCCTGAATATTGCCAGGCTGCTGCACTGTCTCAATTCACAGCTGGGCTATCTTCTTCTTCACCGATGCTTCTGAAATGGTGTGGTATGTAGGGCTGAGTGCTTCCACACTGCATACCGTTAGTCTGTTTTTGGTGGTGATAATGTTTTCTTCCTTCTTGTTGCATCTACCTTCTCCATGGTAACTTCTTGAAGCTGCTAGAATGATGTAACTTTTTTCCTCTTCCTTTCTTTCAGCCACTCCTGCACAGTTGCCAAGGGAAACCAGATAAGTATTAAGTGTAATATTAATTCAAATATTCTCTGTTTGAATAGAGATAAAGTGCATGGCTTTAATGACATCTATTTCAAACTAGCTTCAGGCTTCTGCTGCATTTACTTTAGATTTTTTATTAGGCTCCGAGGTGTTTCAGAGTTGAGGTTCCTGGAAGTCTAAGTACCAGATAAATAGGATAATGTCTATAAGGAGAAAATCTAGACAATGTTTCTAGGGAAATGGGAGTGGGGGTAAACATTTTGGCCTATTTGAGATGGTCATAATTTTAAAAAAAGATTCTAATATGAAAGACTAAGGGATGGTCTATAGGTATTTTTAACTCCTTCTTAGCATCTCCTGCCCCTGGTTCCCAAGTGGTAACTGGTAGGAAAGAAAGGCCACTCCCTGGATAAAGTTGGCTAACTTTATCCTGCCTATTCCCCCCCCCCCCCCAATAAGCTGGTCAATCTATGCTCAGTTTCTCAAATTCTTACTATCTGTATCTCTACAGTTTTGGTTAGCTCTGTCACGTTGTGACCTTTGTGAACTAGTTTATTCCCTAAATCAACCATTCTGTTCTCTGCTTTGTGTTGCCGGATGCTGCAAACCACAGTTTTTGCTTTGCCAGCTGCCCCCTGTAGGCTTTGACAATAGCGATTCTTTACAGTGACAATGACAAGTGATTGCACTGTTTGGTTTCTGTTTGCAGTTTTTCCATTATACCAGTACCATCCTTACCGTAAAACCAGAGATATAACACCACCTGACCAGTGTCCTTCTTCAAAGGATTAAGTACCAGCTCCTCGGGGCTCCTCCTCCAAGACTTTACATTTTAATAATACCAATGTCTTCATTTTCTGTCTTCCTACAGCTCTAAGACTGATACTTGCTTCCTGAGATTACTATCTTTGTGATACCTTAGCTTCCATGTTTGCCTTTTAATTTCCCTATACATGACTAACAATTGTTTAGATTAAATTCTTTCATTGAAATAATTTATGTAGTTTTCTTTTTTTAACTTGACCCTGACCATGCATATGTACCCTTCTATTTCTTTCATAAGAAGTACCATAAGTTTATGACACACTAAAAGTACCTAGAGGATGGCCAACATTCATACCAATCAGCCCTGGATTCCAGGTGAGGAACATATGCTGTAGCAAAAGGCTGTTCAGATAGGAACAGGGTGGTGTGTAGTCATTGATTTCTAAAACACAGAAACTCCTAGTAAAAAAATCATCACAGGGCGCCTGGGTGGCTCAGTGGGTTAAAGCCTCTGCCTTCAGCTCAGGTCATGGTCTCAGGATCCTGGGATCGAGCCCCTCGTGGGTTTCACTGCTCAGCGGGGAGCCTGCTTCCCCCCTCTCTCTGCCTGCCTCTCTGCCTACTTGTGATCTCTCTCTCTCTCTGTCAAATAAATAAATAAAATCTTAAAAAAAAAATCAGCTCAATGCAGAAAACTGATGAAAACATGGGGAATGAGGTTTGTTACCGCTCAACTGAGCTTTGTTTTTAGTTCTCCAAGATAAATGAGTGTTTCCAATGAATGAGGATTGAGATCTGTGCTGAAGTAATCTGCAGCCTGACTCTCATGGTAAATTTACTAAACACTTGTCATAGGGATTATTAAGTATTATTTGAGTATTTTAAAAAAAATTTTAAAAGATTTTATTGTTTATGTGTTTGAGAGAGAGAGCACAAGCAGGGGGGAGTGGCAGAGGGAGAGGGAGAGGCAGGCTCCCTGATTAGTGGAGAGTCCCATGTGGGGCTCTATCCCAGAACTCTGAGATCATGACCTGAGCGGAAGGCAGACACTTAACCCACTGAGCCACCCAGGAACCCCTAGTTGTTCGAGTATTTTTTTTTTTTTTAATGTTTATTTACCCATTTGGGCTGCTTCTTAAGGACAGGGACTATGTCTGTTTTATTTCTTTCTCTATTTCCAATTTATAGCACAGTGCCTGGCAGAAAGGTGCTCAAAAAATTTGTCAAATGAGAAACAGGAGGAAAAAAGATAATTTAAATCTAAAGATCACATGCACAGAATGTACAAGATGTCCCTTTTTGGAAGTCACCAACTGGTCTAGGTGCCCAGGACATCATTTTCCTCTAAAATTCCTCTTATTTTATTGTCAAAGGCTGTCCATCAACCAGGGATTTAATTTAGTTGGTGCATATCAGCTGTTATCATTCTACTTCCCCTTTCTAGTAAACTCATAGTGAAAGAAGACATTAAGATTTCTGGTTCTGAAAAAATAATAGGCCTGAAAACCTTTCTGCTAAAAACACCTAGAAGTGCTGGATAAAAGTTAACAAGGCATTATTTTAAGTACATTTCTGAGTTGGGTCCTGCTTTTTCCTCAGATTATCTATTCTGATATTCCTTGCCCCCCCCCCTTTTTAATGTGTTTAGTCCATTAACATTTAATGTAATGAGACATGTGGTTTGATTTAAGTCTGATTTTTCTTTTTTTTTCTTTTCGTGGTTGTCTCCTGTTTTTTGTTTTGTTTTGCTCTTTCTTCACTTTCTACCTCCTTCAGAATTTTGTTTTTATTTGTTAGATTTTTAGTACTAATTTCTAGTTGTTTACTCCAGAGATTATAATATACATCATTAACTTTTCAGTATATTTGGATTTAATGTTTCATGTCTCATAATGTATACATCTTCATTTATATAGGTCCATTTAACCCTCTGTCTGCCATCCTTTATGCTTTAGTTATCATATGTATTACATCTACATTCATTATAATCTCCAAAAGTAATTCTATAATTTTTGCTTTAAACAATTATGTTTATTTTAAATAAAATAGGAGAAACAGTCATATATACTTATCCAGTATTTACCATTCCTGATGGCTCTAATTCATTCCTGAAGATCTGAGCTTCTCTTTTGTGTCAATTCCCTGTAGTTTGATGAATTCCCTTCAGCATTTCTTATGGTACACTTCTGGTAGTAATCAAATTTCCCAGTTTACCTTTACTTAAAAACTTTTTTAGTTTTCTTTCATTCTCATAAGATATATTTGCTAGATACAGCATGCTGAATTGATAGTTTTATTCTTTAAGGACTTGAAAAATATTGTTCACTCTTTTCTGGCCCCCATAGCTTTTAATGAAAAGTCCAAAGCCATTGAGTAATTTTTCCTCTTATATGTAACATTTCTTCTGGCTGCTTTCACAATTTTCTCTTTATTTTTGGTTCAACAGTTTATCAGTTATCTATTGCTGTGTAACGAATTATTCTAAAATTTAGCAGCTAAAACAATACACATGTATTCTCTTAGAGTTTCTGTAGATCAGGAATTCAGAATCTGGACACAGCTATCTCAGTGCTCTGGTATTGGTCTCTTATGGGTTAATCACAGTTTTCTCAGGCTTGATTGTGAAGAATGTGCTCATAGCTCATTTGTAAGATTGTTGCCAACATTCAGTTTCTTATGGGCTGTTGGCCAGATATCTCAGTTTCTCTGAACTATTGACCAGAGGTTTCCCTCAGTTTCTTGCCACATGGTCCTCTCCATAGAGCATCTCACAGCATGGTAGTCTGTTTAATGAAAGTAAGCAAGCAAGTATGGCAGGGGGAGAGAGAGAGAAAGAGAGAGAGAGAACTATCAAGAGGAAAGTCACAGTTTTGTTGTTTAATCATAGAAATTACATCCCATAAATTTTCTGTATTTTACTCACCAAAAACAAGTTACAAGGTTCAGCCTGCACTCAAGGAAAGGGATTACACAAGGGCATGATTACCAGGGGTTGGAGTTATTTGAAGCCATTCCAGAAACTGTCTACCAGTTTGATTACCATATGTCCCGACATGGTTTTCTTTGTTATTTTTATAGACTATTTTTTTTTAAAGATTTTATATTTATTTATTTAACAGAGAGAGACACAGCTAGAGAGGGAACACAAGCGGGGGAAGTGGGAGAGGGAGGCTTTCTGCTGAGAGGCTTCCTGCTGAGAGGCTTCCTGCTGAGCAGAGAGCCCCATGCAGGGCTTGATACCAGAACCCTGGGATCATGACCTGAGCCAAAGGCAAACGCTTAACGACTGAGCCACCCAGGCACCCCTAGACATGGTTTTCTTTGTATTTATTCTTTTTTTTTTAAAGATTTTATTTATTTATTTGAGAGAGAGAGCAATGGGGAGTGGTAGAGGGAGGGAGAGAGAGAGAGAGAAGCAGACTCCCTGCTGAGCAGGAAGCTCAATGTGGGACTTGATCCCAGGACCTAGAGATCATGACCTGAGCCCGAGGCAGACACTTAAGTGATTGAGGCACCCAAGCCCCCCATTCTTTTTTTTTTTTCTTTTAAAAAATTATTTATTTAAATTCAATTTGGCTAACATATAGTGTATTATTTGTTTCAGGGGCAGAATTTAGTGTTTCATCAGTTGGATAAAACACCCAGTGCTCATTCCATCTAGGGCCCTCTTTAATGCGATCACCCAGTTACCTCATCCCCCCACCCACTTCCCCTCCAGCAACCCTCAGTTCATTCCCTATAGTTAAGAGTCTGTTATGATTTGTCTCCCTCCTTGTTTTTATCTTATTTTTTTTTCTTTCCCTTCCCCTATGTTCATCTGTTTTGTTTCTTAAATTCCACATGAGTGAAATCATATGGTATATGTCTTTCTTTGACTGACTTATTTTGCTTAACATAATGCCCTCTAGTTCTAGCCATGTCGTTGCAAATGGCAAGATTTCATTCTTTTTGATGGCTGAGTAATACTCCTATATATATGACACATTTTCTTTATCCATTCATCTGTCAATGGACATCTGGGCCCTTTCCATAGTTTGGCTATTGTGGACATTCCTTCTATTAACATTGGGGTGCATGTACCCCTTCAAATCAGTACTTTTGTATCCTTTGGATAAATACCTAATAGTGCAATTGCTGAGTCATAGGGTAGCTCTATTTTTAACTTTTTGAGGAAC
Organism: Potos flavus; assembly: GCA_028534135.1. Lineage (NCBI taxonomy): Eukaryota > Metazoa > Chordata > Mammalia > Carnivora > Procyonidae > Potos > Potos flavus. The sequence continues at coordinate 27,232,526 of CM052893.1, forward strand.
CTCCATACTGTTTTCCAGAGTGGCTGCACCAGTTCGCATTCCTACCAACAGAGTAAGAGGGTTCCTCTTTCTCCACATCCTCACCAATATCTGTTATTTCCTGAGTTGTTAATTTTAGCCATTCTGACTGGTGCGAGGTGATATCTCATTGTGGTTTTCACGACCAATATGGGGCTTGAACTCATGACCCTGTGATCAAGACTCAAATGCTCTACAGACTGAGTCAGCCAGGTATCCCTGTATTTATTCTTATTGGGGTTTGTTAAGCTTCTTGAATCTGTAAATATATATTTAATCAAATTTGGGAAGTTTCATTCCCATCATTTCCTCGCATATTTTTTCTACCCCATTCTCTCTCTTCTCTTTTTTTTGGGGGATCCCAATTGCCTGTATGTCAGCCCTTTTGATATTGTCTCAGATTCCTAAGGCTCTGTTATTTTTTTCTTTAATTTTTTATTTATTTATTAGAGAGAGAGCGATCACAAGTAGGCAGAGAGGCAGGCAGAGAGAGAGGGGGAAGCAGGCTCCCTGCTGAGCAGAGAGCCCGATATGGGGCTTGATCCCAGAACCCTGAGATCATGACCTGAGCCGAAGGCAGAGGCTTTAACCCACTGAGCCACCCAGGGCGCCCCCCCTAAGGCTCTGTTAATTTTTTCGAAAATTTCTTTCTGTTTTTTCAGATTGGACAATTTCTATTGATCTAACTTGCTCAGCTCTCAACTTTGTTTCACTATTAAATCTATCCAGGGAATTTTTTATTTCAGATACTGTATTTTTTAGTTCTAAAATTCCCATTTAAAATATTTAACAATGTTGTAACCCTTATTAGAAATCCCTTTTAGTGTAATAGTGCCTCAAAAATGGAAGTGCTCAGACTGCTCACAACCTCGGAAAAAATGATTACCTAGAAGATACTTGACAAATGTTTGCTGATTTGGGGGTGCCTGGGTGGCTCAGTAGATTAAGCATCTGCCTTTGGCTCAGGTCATGATCCTGGGGTCCTGTGATCAAGCCCCATGTCAGGCCCCCTGCTCAGTGGGGAGTCTGCTTCTTCCTCTCCCTCTGCACCTGCCCCTCTCCACTCGTGTTCTCTCCCTCTCAAATAAATAAATACAATCTTAAACACACACACACACACACACACACACACACACACACACACACACACAAAACAAACGTTTGCTTTGTTAAGCCAGTGAACTCAACATCAAGCCATAGAAAGTCCAGGAAAGGAGTAAGAAATACCAGGTATCTTTACCGACTTGTTTTGGGAAGTCAGACACACTGACTTCATAGAAGTCTGATTAGTAGAGTACCAAGAAAAGGGTGTGTATGTCTTAACTCACAGACGAGGAAGGTTTTAAATCTGTGTGGCAGACAGATTATAAGATGGCTCTCATAATTTCTCTCAATTGGTGTTGGAGAAACCTCCATGACAAGGTACCACAGGTAGCCCTCAGCCTCCAGGCTCCAGCCAGGAAGAAGCTGGTCTTACCGCCAGAAAGAACTGAATTCTGCCAACAGCTGAAACTGATTTAGAAGCAGCTTCCCCCCCAGTTGAGCCTGCACATGAGAACACAGCACAACTAACACTTTGACTGCAGCCTTGCAGAGGACCCAGCCAAGCCATCCCTACTCTCCTGACCCACAGAAACTGTGAGATAATAAATAGGTGTTGCCGTACGCCACTGAATTGGTGGTAATCTGTTATGCAGCAATAGAATATGAATACAAACTGCGTTGTTACAGAGTTGTGCTACCTTTTATTTTGTTGACAGTGATTTTCATATTTAATATGCTGCTTGAGTTTTAGGAAATGAAATATTTTGAGAGCAGCAATTTTATAGAGTAGTTGTAGGAATAATAGGACTCTGGGGAACCCACAAGAGAAGCTTTTTTTTTTTTTTTTTAATGATCCAGTGCCAGCATTTCCATTCTTGAGAATTTGTCCATAGAAATAAAGGCTTTTTCAGTGAGGATAAATGCATGTATGTATTTTTAATTGCATTGTTGTAGTGGCAAAAGAACCGGAAACAAATTTTTAATCGCTAAATTGTTTTCCTAAAAGGCTGTTAGAATTCACATCTCAAAAAAAAAAAAAAAAGCACATTTCCACCAGCAATGTATAGCACCCTTTTTCCTCTGTCTTCTAATGGATTTCTCCTATCCATCTATATTAGTTTGCTAAGGCTGCCATAACAAAATACCAGGTGGTTTAAACAACTGAAATTTATTTTCTCACAGTTCTGGAGGCTAGAAGTCTGAAATTAAGATGTCGGTAGGGCTGGGTTTTTTTTTCTTTTTTCTGGGCCTCTCACCTGGGCTTGTGGATGGCTGTCTTCTACCTATGCCTTCTCATAGTCATCCCTCTGTGTGCTTGTATCCAAATTTTCTCTCCTTATATGGATACAAGTAAGGCCCACCCTGATGATTTCATTTTTATTTAATAAGGGCATATTTTTGTGTCTGCACTTATCCTTCATGATATCTTACAGTTGTAATATTATCCTATTTTTGTAAAACAAAAAATGCTAATCCTCTTTTATCTATATATTTGTGTATAATTATACAGAAATGAAAAAAGGTATAAAAGATACAATATAGACTGGTAACATTGGATACAATGAGGGTTGGAGGAAAGGATATGGTGAGGAAAGTGGCAGAGATGTAGTAAGCAAGCAAACAAAAATCAACCACAAAATCTGAAAAAATATGGTGTTTATGCATGTATGGATAATACTGTACAATTTATTATTTAAAAAAATGTTTTTCATTGCCTATATATAGTTGTATAACAGAGTTGCAAATTTTCAGGGCACCTTGGTGGCTCAGTGGGTTAAGCATCTGCCTTTGGCTCAGGTCATGATCCCAGAGTCCCGGGATCGAGCCTCACATCTGGCTCCCTGTTCAGCAGGGAGTCTGCTTCTCCCACTGTCCCTTTGCCTCCTGGCCACGCTCAATCTCACTCTCTCTCTCTTTCTCTCTTAAAAAAAAAAAAAAAAAAGAGTTGCAATCTCTCATTGACATAGAGCAATAAGCATATCTTCTGCAGTTGGGCTTGACTGGACCAGCAGAGGTTTTGCACAAAGTGGGATCAGTAGGAGGGTTAGGGCAAGCTCTTCTTTGGAATAGCGGAATCCCAGGAGGTCAATAGGAGATATGAGAGGCATCTGCAAGCCTAGGCTTGAAACTGGTACATTGTCATTTATTGGCAAAAGGAGTGACAAAGTCAAGGGATTGGGAAGTATGCTCTACTCAGGGAAGTGAGGCTAGGAGAGGAAGTTAATATTTCTAATTAATAATGTAATCTATAGCAGTTATGTAAATATATATTTAGATTTACGCATTTCTACGTGTACATAAGGAGTTTTATGAAATGATGGATCCAAAATTAATGGGAGTTATCTGAACATGGTAGAGTTTGAAATCATATTTACTTTTTTGTTTTTTTTAGTTTATGTGTTTAAATTTTTTGCCATGCATACATTCTTTGTACAATCTAACAATAACAATAAAGATATTTTATTCGGGAACAAAGTAATTTACTCAAGTGAAGGGGATGTTAGGGAGAGGGAAGAGCAGTCTAAGCAGAGAAATCCCTCCAGAGTCAGGCTAGCTTTATACACAGCCATGAATCCTTAAATAACTTAAGTAAAAGTTTTCTGACTTTGCCAACATTATTTTGGTCATTATGCAAAACCACTGAGTTTAGTCATGTACTCAGTTATAATCTCGTATATTATAATTTAATTTAATAATTATTTTATACTATATAAGAAAAGAAATTAAAGCAATGGTTCTCAAAAACCTAGCTGATCACTAATCAACCAGAGTGCTTTTCAAATTATATAAATTTCAAAGTCTTACTACTGACTCAGGTCTATGAGGTGAGGCTTAGAAAGCATTTTCACAAAGCTAACAGATAATTTTTATGATCACTCACATTTGGAAACCCTGGGATAAAGCCAATCTTGTAGACTTTGTCCAGCATCCCCTCTCTCACACAGATGATGAAAATGAAAAGAATTAAATTATGTGATTGTCTATGGGCCTTTCAGATGTCCTGACCATCCAGACTAGTTGTTTATATTGCTCCCACATCACTAGTACAAACAACAGTTGCCATGCCCTCCCTGTTGCTTGACTGTGTAGGCTCATATTATAAGTAGCCATGAGATATGTGAACTTGATCCTAGGGTTAATTTATATACTTGCCGGGGAGGCTGATTTACTTTTTAAGTGAAATTTAACAGTTCTGCAGAAATTCTTGGTTAGACTTCCATTCAGAGGGTTTTCTAATAGGATTGAAAAACCTCCACATAATTGGAAGTGCTCCTCCTCAACCTAAAAATGCAAGTTTTTCCTCGGACACCCAGGTACTGGCTCAATGAACCTTGAAGAACATGCTCTAGAAAGGGTATAGAATAATTTCCTGAGGTTTAATTTTTTTTTTTTTAAGATTTTATTTATTTATTTGACAGAGAGAGAGAGATCACAAGTAGGCAGAGAGGCAGACAGGAGAGAGGAAGAAGCAGGCTCCCTGCTGAGCAGAGAGCCCGATGCGGGGCTCGACCCTGGGACCCTGAGATCATGACCTGAGCCGAAGGCAGAGGCTTAACCCACTGAGCCACCCAGGTGCCCCTGAGGTTTAATTTTTAAACATGATTTGGTTCCTTTTATGCTTTGTACTTAACAGGCAGGCTTTGATGCTGCTTTACCCCCCAAGTGGGCAGAGCTCAGGCCCATTGGAACAAGAAGAGATATCTCAGCACTCTGGCTAAGAAAACAGAAAAAATGAAAACAAACAAGCAAAACCCTGATGTCCAGAATTTGAGGGGCTAGGAGAGATAGAAAAGATTTAAAATGTTTGGGTATGCTGGAAGAGAACTCTTTGAGAAAGTAAGTAGAAGAAAATCAAGGAAGCTATAGGCTTTCTGACAAGCTTGTCAAGTTTGTCTAAATGTGGAGAGCAAAATCAAATTGACAGGCAATTAACAATCTGGACCTGTTTTCAAAATTTCTCGGCATTACAGCTATGGGAATTTGGAATTTACAGAGATGCAAGGTAAAGTAATTTTCCTCTCATATTTCATATGGGTAAAATGTGCTGAGAAAAATAAATAAACCTAAACTAAATGTACAAGAATACATATTTCTTGTTCTCTTGCCTGTCTCAAGGGCTGGAAAATTCCATCTCTCCCCATTGCATCTTAAATTTCTCACTTGCTTAATTTTGGATGGAGTCTTGTACTCCAGGCTGTAAAAGGTAAACACAAAGTCCTGTGAGGTACAAGGCATCCCTATTGTAGCCACAAATTTGACTAATTTGTCCCTTGTGTCACTAATTAGGATTGCCAAGAAGAAAATGCAGAACAAATAAAAATGTGATTAGAATTATAAATTAGAATTATAAATGAAAACACAAGTCACCAAATTCAGAATTTGGTTCTGTTGAAATGTGCTGACTCTGGTCTGGGGGAATGCCATCATACTGTGGCTAGTCCTAGGGAATTCCAACATGGCCCTTTCTCTCACTCAGTTTTTCCATCCATTATTCTTCCCTCACAGCATGCCATTCACCACTGTATTAAAGGTCATGATGTCTGTAAAAAACCAAAACCAAAACTTCCAGTTCTCCTAAAGATATGCCATACAGTGATCAAGGTAAACCACTGCCTTCCCTTCTCAAGGGGTAGAATTTAACCAAACGGCTATTACTTTAGGTTGTTTTGGAGAATATTTTTGTGGACCAGATTTACTCAATAGTTTTATACAAACAAACAAACAAACAAACAAACAAAAACAGCTACACATTCCTTTCAGTTTGAACTGGTAATGTGTTTTCAAAAAACTTAGGATTTACTTGAAGTACAGCTAAAATATAGTACTCAAATTTATTGTGTGGGTATAATTTGTTTTCAGACGTAATTGTTTCAATTTTGTTCCAGTATCAGCCTAGGCTACCACTGTTAAATCAGTCCTGGAAATAAAAGGAGTCCAGTTAAGAAATTTTTAATATTAATTTTGGCCCATGACAAGAGAAGAATTTTTTTCTTCTAAATAAAGGAAGAGAAGGTTGGGAAGTACCATGTCACTGATTCTTAAAGTATATTAATACAGTTTATCATCTGAGGATTTGAAGGGGAGGACAGGGAGAAGCAGAATGTTTTATTATTTTTTAAAAGTTTTTAAAGATTTTATTTATTTATTTGACAGAGAGATAGAGAGAGCCAGAGAGCACAAGTTGGTGAAGAGGGGAAATGGCAGAGATAGAGGGAGAAGCAAGCTCCCCTCTGAGCAGGGAGCCTGGTTCGGGGCTCAATCCCAGGACCCTGGGATTATGACCTGAGCAGAAGGCACACACTTAACAGACTGACTCACCCAGGTGCCCCAAGCAGAATGTTTTAGATGAAGACTTTCCCTCTCCTTCCATGATCATTTTAACAATATGTTAAACCATATTCTTATCCCAACTCCCAAGATAGTGACCCAGAAAGAAGGAAAAGAAAGATTTAGTCAAAGAACAATTCTGGAATGTTTGACAGCTGTCTAAAAGTCTTGGGTTAGATGTCAGCCTTTGTCTTACCACTGTTCCTAAATTCAAGTCTTCAAATGCATTTTGTTTCTCAAGTAAACAAAGAAACAGATTAAATTTAGTGGTTTGCCTTAAGAGAAGTCCGAGGAGTTTATTTTTTAAATGCTGAAGACTTAACCAAAACTTCATCAAAAGTAGCAGTGATGAATTGTTTTGATTGCTTTAAGAGGACCAATGATGGTGTTAGGGATTGAATGTTTGTGTCCTTCCAAAGTACCTAATATGGTGATATTTGGAGGTGTGGTCTTTGAGAGGTAATTAGGTTTAGATGAGGTCATGAGAGCAGGCCTTCTTAATGGGATTGGTGTCTTCATAAAAAGAGGAAGAGACACTAGAGTTCTTTTTCTCTCCATCATATGAGGACGCAGCAAGATGACAGACATCTACAAGGCAGGAAGAGAGCTCTAGCTGGGAACTAAATCTGCTAGCACCTTGATCTTAGACTTCCCAGCCTCCAGAACTGTGAGAAATAATGGGTTGTAGCTTAAGTATTTTATTATAGCAACCTGAGCTGACTAATAGAGACATGTTCAAAAGGAGTAGTAGTGGAATGCCTAGGTGGCTCAGTCAGTTAAGTGTCTGACTCTTGATTTTGGCTCATGTGGTCCCAGGGTCATGAGATTGAGCCCCATGTCGTTGGGCTCTGTGCTCAGCACGGGGTCTGCTTGACATTCTCTCCCTCTGCACCTCCCTATGCTCTCTCCCTCTCTAAAATAAATAAATAAATCTAAAAAAATATAGTAGTAGTGGTAGGGTGTATAGAACAATCCTGAAATTAAGTAAAGAGACATGTAGAGCATAACAGAAATAAAGGTAGAATGGGTGAAAGTTAATCATCTGGTCTTAGGAGAACCAGACTTAAAATGAATGTACAGGACTTCTCCTTTCCAACCATTACCAGAGTAATTGGTCTTGGATTTCCTCTCCTACTACTTACAATAAAAATACCAGATAAAATATATGTGTTTTTTTTAAAGATTTTATTTATTTGTCAGAGAGAGAGAGCACAAGAAGAGGGAGCAGCAGGCAGAGCAGGCAGAGGGAGAAGCAGGCTTCCCCGCTGAGCAAGGAGCCCAATACGGATCCTGGGATCATAACCCGAGCCAAAGGCAGCGGCTCAACCAACTGAGCCACCCAAAAGATATTTTTTTGAGATTTTTCTTTATATTTGGTTTTCAGCAGCTTTAAACAATATTAATTAATTAATTAAATTCCAGTATTTTTAACATGCAGTATTAGTGGTTTTTAGCAGTTTGACCCTGGTGCGCTAACTAGCTGTGGTTTTTGTTGTATTTATCCATTTTTTTTTATATAATTTTTTTTTTTTTAAGATTTTATTTATGTATTTGACAGAGAGAAACACAGCGAGAGAGGGAATACAGGCAGGGGAGTGGGAGAGGGATAAGCAGGCTTCCTGCCCAGCAGGGAGCCTCATGCGGGACTTGATCCCAGGACCCTGGGATCATGACCTGAGCTGAAGGCAGTCGTTTAACCAACTGAACCACCCAGGTGCCCCTGTATTTATCCTGTTTTGGAGGTTTGTTGAGCTTATTGAAGATGCAAATTAATATTTTCCATCAAGTTTGGGAAATGTTTAGCCATCATCAAATATTTTTCCTGTCCCACACTCTTCTCTTATTTTGGGACTCCAATTACATTGTCCGACAGGTTTTTGAAAATGCTTCAATCTTTTTTCTCATTGTTCTTCATATCGAATAATTTTTTAAATCTCTTTAAAGTTCACTGATTCTGCCTTCTACCATATCAAATGTGAAGTTGAGTCCATGTGGTGAACTTTCCATTTATATTATTCTACTTTTCACTCTAGAATTTGTATTTGTTCTTTATTAAAAAATATTTTCCACATGTCTATTGAGATTCATTTTCTGAGCATTGAGACTATTGTTTTCATTCTTTGAACACATTTTAGTTCTTTATAATAGCTGCATTGAAATCTTTGACTTCTATATACACATTGGGCTCACTTGGAGTCTCTATATATTGACTTCCTTTCTCTCTGAGTGTGTCATCCTTTCCTGTTTTTTTGTATGGCTAGTAATTTTTGATTGAAAACTGAATATTATAGATAATGCAATGTATCAACACTGGATATTATTATTTATTTTATTTTATTTATTTATTTTTGAGAGAGAGAGTGAGTGAGCACAAGCCAAGGGAAGGGCAGAGGGAGAGAATCTCAGGCAGACTCTCCACTGAGTGCAGAGCCTGACATGGAGCTCTATCTCATGACCCATGAGATCATGACCTGAGCCGAAACCAAGAGTCGGATGCTCAGCTGACACTGGCACCCAACACTGGATATTCTTATATTCTAAGAATTGTTGGTTTTTTTTATCTTAATAAGCAGTTAACTTGACTGGACTAAAACTGTTTAAAACATTCCAATGTTATGTCCCATGTGATCATAAGCTAGTGGTTGGTCAGGGATACGGGCAGATTTATACTCAGGTTTTGACACTTTTGTCTTTTTAGGATTACATTTCTAAATTTCTAGTTGCTCCTTCAGTCTTGAACTCTGTCCCCATCACACTAAATGAGTAAGACTTTAGTTTTCTGTTTCTGGATGTATGGAGTTTAGGAGAATATTTTAAGACAAAAGGATCACAGACACAATTCTTACCTATTTCAGTTGTGGATTTTCAAGTGGAAACTCTCTTTTGGTTTCTTTTGAATACTTCTAAATAATTGTTTTTAAAAAAAACATTTTGTCCAGATTTCATAATTGTTATCTGTGGACAGATTTGCTTGAATACTTCACCCTATAAATATGGAAAACTGAACTTTCACTCTTATTTTTGAAATGTATTTTTGCTGAATTTAGAAGATTTTTCTTGTTTCTGTTCAGCTCTTTAAGAAGTATTCATTGTATTCTGGCCTCCATTGTTTCTAATGAGAATTTAACTGTCATTCTTATCATTGTTCCTCTGTATGTAATATATCTCTTTTTCTCCAGCTTGTGTATGTGTGTGTGTGCGCGCGTGTGTGTGTACTTGTCTCTGTCAAACTTGGGCTTCACTAAGCTTCTTGAATAAATATATGCCTAAGTACATGTTTTTCACAAAATTTGGAAAATTTTGAAATTTGAAATTTTTAGTTATTATTTCTTCAAGAAAGATGTTTTCTGCTCCATTCACTCTCTCCTTTCCTTCTGTGATCCTAATTATAAACATTAGACTGCTTAATTTCTTTTAAAAACATTATTTACAGCAAAAACAGTAACATTTCATAGTGGGATTTATAACATAAGTAACAATGAAATATATCACAAAAAAGGCACAAAATACAGAGGGCTAGGAATGGAATTGTACAGTATATTCTTTTAATTTTATGTGTTCAATATTAACCCTAATTAAACTGTAGTTAAGTTAAAGTTACTTATTGTAATTCCCAGAGCAACCACTAAAAATAATGCAAAGATGTGTTGCTAAAGAAAAAAATAGAAGAATTGAAATGTAATATTAAAAACATTTGATTAAACCAAAAGAAAAAAGAAAGGGGAGAGAGAAGAAATAATGGATGGGACATATAGAAAACTAAAAGCAAGACTGTAGACCCAGTCCCAATGGATTAAATACTGCAATTAAAAGAATAAGATGATCAGAATGGTTCAAAAGAAGAGAGAGAGAGAGAAGCCCCTGTCTATGGGAGAATGAACTTTCAAATTAAACACAGTTCAAAGTAAAAGGAGGAGAAAGATAGATCATGCAGGCAATAGGCATAAGGAAGTAGTTGTTATCATATTAAAATCATGCAAAGTAGACATCAAATAACATCACCAGAGATAAAGGGGGAGCATTTTATAATGATGAAAAGATTGTTTCACCAAGGAGATATAAAATTCTTAAGTATCTATAAGCCCAATAATAGAACTTCAAAATATGTGACGCAAAACTGACAGAACAAAAGGGAGAAAGTGACAAATGCACAATTTTTTAACATACCTCTCTTAGTAATTAATGTAACAAATGGATAAAACAAGTAGACAAAAATCAATAGGGATACAGAAGATAGCTTAATCAACTTGACTTATTTGAAATTTATAGAATATTTCACTCAACAACTGCAAAATATGAATTCTTTCAAAGTGAATATGGAATGGTTGCCAACATAGACCATATGCTAGCTCATAAAATAATTCCATATAAATTTCAAAAGGTTGAAATCTTGTAGGCTATGTTCTCAGAACATAATGAAATTAGGGATGCCTGGGTGGCTCAGTCAGTTAAGCATCTGCCTTTGGCTCAGGTCATGATCCTGGGGTCCTTAGATGGAGCCCCGCGTTGGGCTCCCTGCTCAGCAGGGGGCCTGCTTCTCCCTCTGCCTGCTGTTCTCCCTGCTTGTGCCCTCTCTCTCACTCTCTGACAAATAAATAAATAAATATCTTTAAAAAAATAGAGAACATAACGAAATTAAATTAGAAATTAATTACAAACAAAATACCTAAAGAAACTCCAGATATTTCGAAATTAAACAACTCATTTTTCTATAAGCTGTGTGTCAGGAAACATTATAGAGGAAAATAGAAAATATTTCAGACTGAATGACAATAATAAATGCATCAAAAGTTGTGGGCAAATGTTTTACTTTTTAAAAATGCTTATGTCAGAAAATGGCAAATTCTCAAATCAATGACCTCAGTTTCTACATAAGAAGCTAGAAAAAGAGGAGCAAATTAAACTCAAAAAAAGTACAAGGAAAAAATAAAGAGCAGAAATCAATAAAATGGGAAATATATAAATGACAGAATAACTAATAGCTAAAAGTTGGCTTTTTGAAAGAAATAATAAAACTGACCTAGAAAAAAGGAGGAAAAACACAAATTACTAAAATCAGGGATGAAAGAGGGGCTGTCACCATATAAGATCCTACAGATGTTAGTGAAGTATCTGGGTTGATGGAAATACTCTGTATCATAATTGTTATTTTGTTACATGAGTATGTACATTTGTTAAAACCGATTGTATACTTAACATCTATGCATTTCAGTGTAAGTAAATTTTACCTTAATTTTAAAAAGTTAAGTCAAATGTATCATGCTCTCAGTTGGCTTCTTTCTTTCCTTTTGTGTATGCTTTTGTGCAAACCAACATTTTGGTAAGACTTGAATTGATTCAGCCCATTCTCTAACTTTGAAATGCAGTCTTTGACCTATTCATTTTGTAGTTACTGTAATTGCATGTTCTTGTTTCCTTTCTTCTTAGATTATACACTCTTGAAGAATAGGACTGTCTCCTCTATACGCTATGTTCCAAGGACCTCATATGGTACCATGAACTTTGTGGGTGCTTGACAAATATCTGGATTATTTCTCAACTCCCAGCTTTTGATCATAATTAAAGCAAGCAGAGCTAACCAAGATAGGATCAAATATCAGACATTTAAGAGGGTGAATTAGAGCATGCCTGTGAGTGTTTGTGTGAGTGATTGTGTGTACGTAGCTCTGTTCCACAACAGATGAAGAACAATTTGGGTTCATTCCACATTAGCTATTTTTCTTCTCTTAGATACTGGGCATAATTAAGACTTAGCATTTTTAATGAGTCTGGAAAATCATCTCAAGGATGTTCCTTTGTTGCAAAAACATCTCTAACAAAGTTAAAGATTACTGTGCCTCACTTCCTTGTCAGAACTTTCATCAACAGACATGAAATCACGTAGGATGCATAGGAAAAAAATTCCCTAATGTCAGTTAAATTGTTAAATGTGTATACTAGTATGCACAACACTCCCACGGTAAATATTAATTATAAGAAAGTCAAAAGAACAATATCAAACATGCATTGGAGTCTTAAACCTAGGAAAGTGCATAAGCTTAACTTCTAAGGGTATGCCTTTGAGGGAGTAAAGAAGAATTAAGAGGGGAGGTGGGAGAAAGAAAGAAGTGAAGGACAAATTAGGGATGAAAAAACTTATTTTTAAGGTATTAGAAGCTTGAGTTCATCAATTCAGGGGCCATAAGCTCTTTTCTTTCATCCTTAATATTTATTGTTCATTGATTTTGTAGCTCCATGATTATTGAGACATTCCCTAACCCTTGGGACAGCCTGGGACTTATGAGGATTCAGTGGGCAGTATGTACAAAGTGCCTCATATTTCTCGGCATTTGGGCAACCTTCAGTCTTACTGTGTTTGTTCACTTTATGGATCCTAGTGCTCGCTTCGGCAGCACATATACTAAAATTGGAACGACTCTTTATGGATCCTAGTACTCCTTCCCCTCCCCTGGTCACTCCCCATTTAGATTTCAAACTTCTGAAGAAATAGGCCATGTCTTATAATAACTTCATCTGTTATTTTATATAGTACTTAATACCTTATAGGCAGCATAGCATTACTGTCCTTAGACTCCAGTGAAGGGGCCTTTGCTATGCCTCAGAGGGCTCCACTTATCACACACACAAATAGAGATGTGTGGATTGTGTGTCACTCATGAGATGAGCTCAGCTGTGGCTCAGCATGTCCTGTGATCCTAAACAGCCCCTCTTAAGACTAACAGCATTCACCTCTTCATCCCTTGCTCCATGTCCTCAACACAAAAAATGACTATGTCTGAGTGGTGACGATTATAGATTGTGCCACTGCCAATATTAGAAGCAAACATTTTTGAGGGAAAGATTTGAGCAGTAGAAGCACTTAGGTAAGAGAAAAAAGCAAATTAATTAACTTGCCAATTTCTTCCTTTCGGATAATATGAACACAATAGATTTTCACATCATGAATTATCATATTCCAATACTTTTTCCAATTCCAATACTTTTTTTTTTTCCTGGAAGTATTTTATTTATCATTGAAGGAAAAACACAGCAGCAAGTTCTGTGTTGGCTTCAATAAAACCAAATAGTTCATCTCTGACATAGTTACGACACTCCAAAATTGAAGTCAACACAGTCATTACTACAAATTACTTGTTGAAAGAATCTATCCTGAAGAGAAAGGAAATTAGGAAAAAGAATTTAAACAATTCCTCCAAACCACACATTTATAAATATTGTCATATTTAAAATGCTTGAAAGGCATGAATTCTCCATTAATGGAAAAGCAGTTTGCTATTGGCAACAGAAAAAACTCAGCAATAGTTTTACCAAATGCTTTAAAATTTAGAAGCTGTAACTGTTTTGGATTCACACTTGAGTAGTATTCTTGTCATTACAATAATGACTGCAAATTGCTTTATACTCACCTCTCAAGCCTAGCATTCATTTTCTTACTTGCTTACAACAACTGAACATGACATCTGGGAAATACTGTGTAATAGTAAGTGATTCATATTACTCTTACATTGATATGCATGTAGGTTAGATATAACATGCGTAGTAACCGATTCTTTATATAAAAGTTCGGATATAGATATTGATTTAAGAGATGATAAAAACTATTAAATGATAATGATTTATATGGTGAAATTAAAATAATTTGTAATATTTAGCAATTATAATAATTTTTCATATATAGCTTTTTTATAATATTTGAGTAAGATACAAAAAGTTCATGATTTGTTTCTGAATCTAAGTAATGCTTTAGAGATTTTACTTTAGTTGCTGTTGTTTCAGCAAAGTTTCTACAAATTGAAATTAGTAACCATCAAACAAACAAAAACTTATAGAGGAGCTTCTCTGGTTCAAGAAAGGCCATCTAATTAGGAATGACTGAGAGTAGAAATAAACTATGTGAAAAATCTTGATTATAACCACATAATTAGTGATTTTGCTAGATGGAAACTAGAAAAGTAAATTTCATGGAATAAGTATAATTAATGAATGTTTTGTTACTCATCAGTTATCACTGACTCATCAACAGAACACCCAAGATGTGCAGTAGTAATTAAATTCGGTTGTTTTTGATATTCAGCTGACTTTTGATTATATAAAAAACATAGTTTCATACATTTAAAAATTTTATTATGAAATATAATTTGTCAAGGTAAGAGGATAGAACATATTTTATTCGAAAGCTTATTTATGTGAGTTAGAACTTTCCAGAATCTCTTCTGTTGGTATGTGAGTCTACATTTATACTCTCACACTGGGTCATGTATATGTTGGGGGAAATTTCACAAAGTAGTGTATGATGACTACAGTTTTGTTTATTGGTTGATATAAGATCTTCATAGGAAATAAACACTTTCTTTGTGGTTAGAATTCATTTAAAAAATGCTTTAATTTGCTGAAAATCTTTTTCTAGCAGGTTCAAATGAAAGTTTCTGGTGATTTCTTATTTCCTGGAACAATTCCTATGTTTTAAAATAGCATTTGATAATGTATCAATTGGCTTCCTTTCTCCTTTCTGAAAAGCTCAGATATTAAAGTCAGAATAAGGTGGGCATTGTGCTGTGGGTGGTGTATGGGGGAGCCAGAGCTCGGTGAGGAGGGCATTCACATGGCAGGGCGCCCTAGAGCAGTGTTGGAGCCCAAGCTGGGTGAAGAGAGAACCCATGTGTATAGGGAAGCCTGGCCATGAGGTTTCAGAGCCTGAGCAGAATAAAGACTTGCCTATATAGGGAAAAGATGGCGGCAATAATGAGATGTGGATTGCAAATGGGGGGGGGGTGGTTAATCACAAAAATAAAGACATCAAGAAAAATGGGAGTCAGGATTTTCACTATTTATTGGAAAGGGAGAAAACTGGAATGGACATTGTGCTGTTAGGTTGGAATTGGTTGTATCTGTGTGAACTCATGATTTCAATAAATATAATAATTTAGATTAATAAAATAAGAAACATATAGATGTGCGATGTGTATTTATGATGGCCTTGCAGTAACATCCCCTCTCTACCCCAGTAGCAATGAGCAAACTTCATCCAGGTTTCTAAATGTCATTTTCTACTAAAAAGTATCAGAGCTTTCTAGAGATGACTGATTCCAAGGGCTCAGTTAAAACTTTTGGGACATCCTATTGAGCCAGAGAGTAAGTGTTCTAGGAATGAAGGACTGTGTCAAAGGAATACAGGCACAGCAAAAGAAACCATCAACAAAATGAAAAGGCATCCTACTGAATGGGAGAAAATACTTGCAAATCATATCTCTGATAAGTAACTAATATCCAAAATATGGAAAGAACTCACACAATTCAATAGCAAAAAACAACCTGATTAAAAAATGGGCAGAAGATCTGAATATACATTTTTCCGAAGAAGACATACAGATGGCCAATTTATAATGTACCTGTACCTGTTGCTCAACATCACTCATCATCAGGGAAATGCAAATCAAAAACACAATAAGAGATATCACCTCACACCTGTTAGGATGGCTATTATGAAAGAGTCAGGAATTAACAAGTGTTGGTGAGGATATGGAGAATACATAACTGTTGTACGCTGTTGGTGGGAATGTAAGTTGGTGCAGCCACTATGGAAAACAGTATGAAGTTTCTGCAAAAAAATTAAAAATAGAGCTACCATCTGATCCAGCAATTCCATTTCTGGGTATTTATCTGAAGAAAATGAGAACACTAACTTTAAAAGATATATTCATCCCAAGTTCATGGCAGCATTATTTACAATAATGAAGATATGGAAACAACTTAAGTGTCCATCTATGGATGAATGGATTAAGAAAATATGATGTAGCCTGGTGCCCTTATGCTGCTCCTGCCTAGAGCTGCAGACAGCCGCAGCACCGCCATCACCTACGCCCTGACCTCTGCCTCCGCACTCTGTCAAGCTGAACCTCTGGGAATGTGGTTTGAAGCTTTTGTTTGTTAAGAGAAACAAAATGCTTCTGCCTCTTTTCAGGAACTGGAGGATAAAAGGAGTTATCAGAAGAATCAGAAGATGAAGGGTAGTAGTTAGAAGAGTTTCCCACGTTGAAAACACTTGATCGGGAAAAGAGTAGAAAAAGCAATGGTTTTAAAACATCACCCAGACAAATGGAAAGCAGCTGGTGAACCAATAAAGAGATAACGACTACCTCACTTGCATAACTAAGGCTTACGAAATGCTGTCTGATCCAGTGAAAAGATAAGCATTCCACAGTGTAGATCCTACTTTTGATAACTTGGTTCCTTCCAAAAGTGAAGCAAAGAACACTTTTCTTTGATGTTTTCCCCAGTGTTTGAAAGGAATTCCAGATGGTCAAATAAAAAGAAAAAAGTCCCTAAACTTGGTGTTATGAATTCGTCGTTAGAAGATGTAGATGTATATCATTCTTTCTGGTGTAATTTTGATTCTTGGAGAGAATTTTCTTATTTAAATGAAGAAGAAAAAGAAAAAAACAATATCATGATGAGAGGAGATGGATTGAAAAGCAGAACAGAGCAACAAGAGCACAAAGGAAAAAACAAGAAATGAACAGAATAAGAACATTAGTTGATAATACTGTGATCCAAGGATAAAAAAAAAAATTAAGGAAAAAGAAAAAGCCACGAAGAAGCAGAAAAGAAAACCAAAGCAGAAGCAAAACGGAAGGAGAGGAAAACTAAAGAAAAACAAGGACAAGCTGAACCAGAAGCTGTTTGGTTAGCCAAAGAGAAAGAAGAGGAGGAAGTTAGACAACAAGCATTTTTGGCTAAGAAGGGAAAAGATACCCAGAAAAAAAGCCATTTAAAGGAAAGGCAAAAACTTCGAAACTCATGTAAGACCTGGAATCACTTTTCTGACACCGAGTTGTCGGGTTAAAATGAGGCAGAGCAGATTAAAATGATGGAAGAAGTGGATAAAATTTGTGCTTGTCTTGAACTAGCAAGCTTACAGTGTTTGAATGAAACACACCACCTACTAAAGAAGTAGGAAAGGCTGCTCTGAAAAAACAGAAGAAATAGATGAACAAGTTAGAAAAGAGAAGAGGAACCTAAAGTTCGCATGCAACAGCATCTAAGAATGTAGACAAAGCAACTGGTGAAGTGGAAACAGCAATAAAAATTGGTCAGAAGACATCTGGAATTTACTAATTAACCTCCTTCCTGCTGGAACAAATTCAGCATGGGAAGTTATGGCTACAGCCTAGTAAGGATGAACATACATCCTTCTTCTGGAGTCAAGAGAACTGCCAAAGATGTTATTGATAAAGTAAAGAGTCTTCAAAAACTTGACCCTCATCAAAAAGATGACATAAAGAAAAAGGCTTTTGATAAATTTTAAAAAGGACATAGAGTGGTGCCTCAAGCAGACAACACGACACCTTCAGAACCTACTGGAAGATCCACACACAGATTTCACCCTTCGGACAAGAGAAGAATAGAAGCTTTTGCAACAAGCTTTGAAAACATACCCAGTAAATACACCTGAGAGATGGGAACACATAGCAGAAGCAGCACCTGGCAGGCCAAAGAAGGACGGCATGAAATGATGTAAGGAACTTGTTAAGATGGTAAAAATGAAGAAGCTGTTCAAATGCAATGCTGAACCCAAGTAGAGCCAAGACATGGCTTGTGACAATTTTTGTTTTGTGTGCATTTTTATAGTAAAACTGAAAATACTGTACGAAAAAAAAAGAAAAAGAAAACGTGCTGTATGTATACAATGGACTATTATTCAGCCACAAAAAATGAAGTCTTAGGGCTCCTGGTGGCTCAGTCAGTTAAGTGGAAGACTCTTGGGTTTCAGGTCAGGTCGTGATCTTGGGTGGCGAGATCGAGCCCTGCCTCAGGCTCTGTGTTCAGCCTAGAGTCTGCTTAAGACTTTCTTTCTCTTTGCCCCTCCCCGCCACTCTCTGTCTCTGTTTGTCTGTCTCTCTCACATAAATAAATAAATCTTTTTTTTGGGAATATATATGTATATATTTATTATTATTATTTTTTAAATTAACACATAATGTATTATTTGCCCCAAGGTACATGTCTATGAATCATCAGGCTTATAAATAAATCTTAAACAGAAAAGAGTGCAGTCTTGCCATGTGTGACATGAATGGACTTTGAGGGCATTGTGCTAAGTGAAATAAATCAGACAGAGAAATACGCAGGATCTCACTTATGATCTCACTTGTATGTGGAATCTAAAAAACTCCAAAAACAAATGAAAAACCAAGCTCACAGATACAGAGAAGAGATCGGTGGTTGTCAGAGGTGAGGGGTAGGGATAGTCGAAGTGGGTGACGGAGGTCAAAAGGTACAAAAGGTACCAACTTCCAGTTATAAAATAAATAAGTCATGGGGATGTAGTGTACAATGTAGTGACCAGAGTTAATAACACTGTATTTGAAAGTTGCCAAGAGAGTAGATCTTAAAAGTCCTCATCACACACAATTTTTTTTGGTAACTATGTATGATGATGAATGTTAACTAGACTCCTGTATATGAATATCAAATAATTATGTTGTGTACCTGAAATTAACATATTGCTACATGTTAATTATACCTCAATAAAAAAATAAATAAATAGAAAGTAATACAACAACAACAAAAGGACATAGGTCAGCTCGAAGGAGATCCCACTGATTAATTTGAGCCTCAAAGAGATATAATCTATTATCTTACCGATGGTAACCCACTGAATATAATAGGAAGTTATGAATCCATGCTAATATAAATCAATAAATTTACATTATTTTAAAGTGCTTCTACACAAAATATTTACTAATTATAAAGAGAAGAGTAGGCTTGCAGTGGAGAAGCTTGGCAAACATGATCTAAATCATATAGTGAAAGCTGACATTCTCCATAAAGGAATAAATCAAAAGCTGCACCACCTAAGAATGCAATGAGAGGATGTCAGCATTGTTTCTGCATTATTCCTACCAAAGATGCCTAACCTGAATTTAATGAGGAGAAAACATCACCAGACGACTCTAATTTGAGAGGCATTCTATAAAATAAGTGGCCCATCATTTTCAAATGTGTCAAGGCCATGAATGTCAAGGGAAGACAGAACTGTTGTAGCCTGAAAGAGACTAGAAACAAGACCTATCTCGATGCAATGTGTGATTGTGAACTGGATCTATAAACTACATTGATAGACAGTTGGGGTCTGAGGATTAAATTGTAGTGCAGTGTCAGTGTCAACTTTGTGATCGTGTTGGTTGTATTGCGGACTGTAGGAGGATGCCCTTGTTTGTAGAAATATACACACTAAAGCATTTAGATGGTGATGGGGTATCAGGTCGGCAACTTATTCTCAAATGGTTCAGGAAGAGAAGGCCTTTGAATTCTACTTGCAACTTTCTATAAGTTTGAGATTGTTCCAAGACCAAAAAATTTATGCTAAATATAAAAAATTAAAAATAATTCTCAAAATCGCTAACTGTAATTCTGAAAATGAATAGAAAATAACAAATCAGTTTTGGCCAACTGACCTAAAGACACTTTAACATCCCAGGCTGTTTTAATGAAATGGCAGATAAAATGCAAGAAACATTGTGCCTTGTAAGTGATATATAAGCACAATATGCCACATAGCAAGGGGAGAAGCTTACATCCCGTGTGAGCACTGAGTACTCAAAACCGAGGTCTGAAGTAGGCTGTTGAGTGTAGAGTGTATTTCTATATTATTAGAGTAGAAAAAAGAATGTGTTTCTGTCTGCTAAGATAGAACATCACAAGTGTTTGGATTGTAATTAGCTGATGGATTCATCCTGGCTCTTTCATTTGCTAGCTGTAAGACCTTGACACGTCACTTAATCTCTCTCTGTGCCTCAATTTCCTCATATATAAAATAAGGATAATTACAGGGCCTACTTCATAGGTGCTCAATGGGTGAACTTTATTTATTTTTTTAAAGATTTTATATATTTATTAGAGAGAGAGAGAGAGCATGAGCAGGGGGAGTGGGAGAGGGAGAAGGAGAAGCAGGCTTCCCGTTGAGTACGGAGCGCAATGCAGAACTCTATCCCAGGACCCTGGGATCCTGACCTGAGCTGAAGGTAGAAGCTTAAATGACTGAGCCACCCAGGTGTCCCACAATGGGTGAACTTTAAATGAGTTAGTGTATGTACAGTGCTTAGATTACTGCCTGGCACAAAACAAGTGCCACCTGAAGGTATTAGCTGTCATTGTTATTAATTCATTCATCAACGGTACAGTTTGCATTTTTCAATGTTAATGATGGTAATGCCATGGTGCATCTCCCTACTGGGTGTTGAAAGAAACTTTCCCCGCTCTGGAAATTTCCTGTACCATCCCCCCAACCTCCCATACCCCCACCCAGCCTGTGTCCCTCTGGACCCTCCTCAATGGCAGAGTGTCAGTACCCACCATGACGTGACCCCAGCTTTTCATCCTGACCCTAGAACCACACTGGCTGAGCTGGGAGCCCTTAGCCAGCATATCTAGAACATATCTTATGTTTTCTGGCAAATGGTTCATTGTCTTCCTTAGTGGGACTCTGCCTTTAAGGATGTTTGCCTCTTTACCTCTTTGTAGAACTAATCAAACTGTCTGGGACTATTGACCAAACCCACTTCCTCTGTGTCCCACAGAGCTCCTCTGTTCACCTCGTTCCATTTTGAAGTCAATGCAGTTTCTTCAATACATTTGGAACTGAAATACTGGCACATTTTTGATGTTTTCTATTTTCAATAACCATGCAACACTTAGGCCCCCAAAGTTGATGATTATGAGGTTATTGAACACTGACAGAGGAGGGCTTACGTAATTTTTTAAGGATCATGTGCAAGATTTTAAGCTTTAATTATTGTTATCAATCGATAGTTAGACTTCGGTTCTTGTTTGTTTGCATCTGTTTATAGGACTCATTTAGGCAACTTTCTTATGGTCTGTGAGTCATTTATTTATGCATTTTATTGCTGTGTCACCATGAAGAGCAGATGGCAGTAAATATATCTTGACTTGATTTAAGGACTTGAATCTCCCTTGCATTTACAGATTGCCACTTTTAATGCTGACATCCTCTTTAAAGTTGCTTGCTTGAGAGCATCTGAGAAAATATGGCAAAAACCTATGTGTCCTTTATCTCATCTAGTAATGTGCCTAAATGTGTACACCAGTGAATAGAATATGAATTTCAGAGTCAGTCACAGCTGCGTTTAACACTTGGCTCTTGAAGAAAATAGTTCATAACAGTTGATGAGTTTGGGCAAATTTCTTCATCAAAGAATGGGGCTATTGACAGTTGTCTCCCCAAAATGCCACCAGAAAAACAAAACAAGACCCATTGACCAAACGAATCTGTGTGTATTGGATTTGCTGTAGTAAGGGTGAACATCATCTTGACAGAGAGTAATATCTCAGAAGGGAGAAGTCAGGGGAGGATATTTATAAGATTTAGATAGGCTGGATAGCATTCAAGGCGAAGAACTAGTTGAGGGGGGCAGAAATGATGAAATCATAACTTTGGATTGGGGGGGCCTAGGGAGACAAGCATGCAGCTAATGTTGGAATTAACCTATTTTATTTGGTTTAGGGTCTTATTTTCCAGGGGCAAGCAGTTAGGTCATTTTTGTTTTTTTCAGTATTGTCTAACACTGGGACAGGAAGGTATGTCAAGTTCCAGGACTGTTTAACACAAATTTAGGAAATTCATTACTTTTAGTTCTTAGTGATCAAATTATGTCATCAGATTGTCCTATGAAACAGAATACTGTATATAAATGAGACCTGCACTGAGTAAGTGCTCATTAAAATGTTAGTTTCTTTTCTCTTCTAGTCCAGCTGCTTCCCAACCTTTCTACCTCTATTTGTGTGGAGAACTCCTCTTCATATTAACACCATCTAAATCCGTGGTCTGCCATAGTACTAGTACTCAAAAAAGCTTATTGAATGAGTAAATAAAAATCAAAAGATAAAACTTTGAAAATCAAAATCAAAGTATTTGCAGAGTTTTAATAATAGTTTAAACCCACGAAACTGGATTTATTCCAAGCATAATTAATTTATTTATCGTTGTACTGAATGCAAGTTTCTCATTAACTCATTGAAGTTCTGGAAACTTGAAAACCTAAAGGAAAAACACTTAGACTTTGATTCCAAATCTTTATTTAACTTTGTTGTCTCTCATGGGAGAAAAAGTTATCCAAATTAGTTAAGAGTCATTATATAAAGATCTTTTTTTTAAAGATTTTTATTTATTTATTTGACAGACAGAGAGAGAGGGAGAGAGAGAGAGAGAGGGAGATCACAAGTAGGCAGAAAGGCAGGCAGAGAGAGAGAAGCATGCTGAGCAGAGAGCCCAATGCGGGGCTCCATCCCAGGACCCTGAGATCATGACCTCAGCCAAAGGCAGAGGCTTTAACCCACTGAGCCACCCAGGTGCCCCATATAAAGATCTTTTAAAGATGCTGCTACGACATCAGAATAAAGCGAGAGGTCTAAAGCTCAGGTTCCGTTTAACATTTTTTCCTCTTTGAACTGGTAGTCTTTGTTTTTGATCACATTCATTAGAAAACAATTTCAGTTACTTCTGAATGACTTTGCATCTATTTTTATTGATAAAGTACAATAAATTGTACAATCGTAAAGGTCTTACATCCCATAATGCACCCGTTTTCCCATAGCATTGCCTGCTTTCTCTGTCTCCTTATCTCTCTCTCTCTCTTTGTCTCTCTGTCTCTGTCTCTCTCACACACACCACAGACACACAGACACACACACACAGACACACACACACACACACACACACACACACTCCAAACATCAGCAGTTCCCTGACCAATAGAGCCTCTCAGAACTTTTAAAGGTACAGGTATCAGAATCCCTTTCTCTCCTCATCCACCCGGAGGAGATTTGGACTCAGTGAAGTCTAAGCTGAGCAGGTAGGAATCTGCTCTTTTGCAAAGCACCTCAGGAGATTCTGGTGATCAGCCAGGTTTGGGAACCACCCCCTGAGGAATATGGCTGTACTGGCCTTCCCAGCTCCTGGGGGTTCAGAGGAGCCCTGCATCCTCCAGCAGTCATTCACACACATAGGGTGCAATGTCTTGTTTTCCTTTCCTGCCACCATTCTAGCTTTGCTGGAGACCCCCAGGCTGCATCCGGTTCTGGGCATGCTTCATTACCTGCAAGTTTAATACAACTGTGACTTTTGTTTCATTTTGTTTTGTTTTACAAGGGCCATCAAAAGGGCGAGATGAACAGGAAAAGGAAATTGAATACAGTAAAATTCTATTCTTCTTTTAAGCAACCGGAGTCCCCGTTATTCCTTCATGTGCACTAGATGTAAGGAGTTGGTGTGTCAGCTGACAACTGTTCATGGAAACCTCACCAAGAAATGTCTGAGTTTCTATAGAATTTAAAGCCCAGACGCATCTATTTGAGTTTGGAGGCAGGTGCTAATTCTTAGGTCTATGGCAGGCCTCTCTCGCTCTTTCATGTGACATTGGACTAATAATAGCTACCATTTATTGGCAGCTGCTATGTTCGAAGAACAAGTTCAGCACTTTCCCTACTTTGTTTCATTTAATCCTAACAGCAACACTGAAACCTGTTGTCCTCGTATTACAGAAGAAACTGCGGCTTGGGTAAATTAAACAATTTACCTGGGCTTAGACACCATGAACACTGAACAGCAGCCTGGAGACCCAGGTTTTTAGCTCCAAACCTGTATCCTGAAGGCATTACAGAATCGTGATTACAACTGTGGGCTTTGAGCCCTCCTGCCTGGCCTCAACCCCCCGCTGTTTAACCCTGGGCAATTTGTGGAGCCTCTCTGTGCCTCAGTTTCCTCATCTGAAAATGGGGTTCTTAACCCAGTTAATAGATGGGCAAAAGATCTGGACAAATAAGCATATAAAAAATGCTCAACATTGTCTTTTGTCACTAGGAAATTGCAAATGAAAACAATGACATTACACCACACACTTGTTGGAATAGCTAAAATCCAGAACACTGACAACCCCAAATACTGGGGAGGATGTGGGGCAACAAGAACTCTCATTTATTGCTCGTGGAAATGCAAAATGGTACAGCCACTTTGGAAGACAGTTTGGTGGTTTGTCTATTTATTTATTTATTTATTATTAATTAATTAATTAATTAATCCATTTAAAAGATTTTTTATTTGTCAGTGAGAGAGAGAGTGAGCATAAGCAGGGGAGCGGCAGGCAGAGGGAGAAGCAGGCTCCCTGAGGAGCAAGGAGCTCAGTGTGGGGCTCAATCCCAGAACCCCCAGATCACGACCTGAGCCAAAGGCAGATGCTTAACCAACGCTTAACTTGGCGTCCTCAGTTTGGTGTTTTTTTTTTATAAAGTTACACATTCTTACCATACAATCTAGCACTCATGCTCTTCAACATTTACTCGAACAAGTTGAAAACATGTCCACACAAAATTTTGCACATTTACAGCAGCTTTATTCATCATTGCCAAAACTTGGATGCAACCAAGATGCTCAAGAGGTGAATGGGTAAACAGGCACATCATTATGACGGAAGATTATTCAGCAATATGAAGAAATGAGCTATCAAGCCACACAAGACGTGGAAGAACCTAAATGCATACTGCTGAGTTAAAGAAGCCATTATAAAAAGTCTACACATTATGTGATTGCAACCGTAGCATATTCTGGAAAAGGCAAACTATGAAGAAAGTAAAAATAGCAGTAATTGCCAGGGGTTCAGGGATAGAAGGAAGGGATCAATAGGTGGAACACGGGAATTTTAGGGCAGTGAAATTATTCTGTATGATAGTGTAATGGTGGATACATGTCACACATTTGTTAAAACCCATAGACCGTACAACACAAAAGTCAACCCTAATGTAAACTATGAACTTTAATTGATAATAATGCATCAATATTGGCTCATCACTTATTAAAAAAAAGTACTACATTAATGCAAGATGTTGATAATAGGGAAAACTGTGTGCATGGTGGGGTGGAGAGAGGAGGGAAAATAGGGTATATGGGGACTCCCTAAACTTCCCACACAATTTTTCTGTGAACCTCGAATTGCTCTAAAAAATAGTCTATTAATTAAAAAAGAATGTCCAAAAACACAGATATTTAAATAAAACACTTAGAAAAAATGCCTGGCACTGAATAAATATTATTATTGTTGTTGTTATTATTATTATTATTACTAATCTCTGTCGCTTCCTTGGAGATGATCCAGACATTTGTCTGGAAGCAGCCTGAAGTTTTGGTGGGAGATTTAGTGTGACCTTGGGCAGATAACATAAACTCTCTGTACCTCCATTTCCTCCTCTATAAAGTGGGGATGAAAATTGTACCTACTTCTTAGGTTGTTGTGAAGAATTAATGGGTCCATGCATACAAAAGGTTCAAAACAGTGCCAGGCATGTAAGTGAACCTGAAATATAGCTACATTTACTACTGTTTCTATATGACCTCCCAACCCTCCTTACTCCATGGAACTCTGCTCAAACCCACCACCTAATTTTTGTTTTCTTTGCTTGCCCCATTTCAGCACAAGAACTTATATTTGGCCTCAGTATGGGATACAGTACATTGAGATGCTCAGTATCTGCTGAACAAATTGGCAGAGCTGTAGACCTGAAACCTGGACACCTCACCTGCAAGGAGGCCTCCAGTGTTCTAAGTTGTGAGAGCACTGAACATTATATAGTCTTACATGCAGTCCAGATGTTGAGGAGTACACTTGCTTTCCTGGGGGACTCCCTTCTTTACTATCTAGCGTGTCTTGGGCTTTTCTTGGGTTATTCTAACAATTGGGCACTAGTTCTATAATATCTACCTCCCACCCCTCTTCGGGTTTGCAACTCCCATGATATTGCAATGAATTTCAGCTGTTTGATATCCCAGTGATTGTAGGTTCTTAGTCCTATGGTTGACTTTGAATTTGGGAGGTATCATTTCTGGTCTATCAAACTTCATCAAGTTTATATCTAACCTTCACAGTCTGATATGAATTCTAGATTTCAAATAACCTTTAATCTCTTAGGGGGCAGAATTACAAGTATTCCACCAAAATTAGTTTCTTTTTCTAGAATGGTATACATATATATGTGTGTGTATGTGCACAGGCGCTTATGTGTGTATATGTATGAATGATATGTATCGTTGTATGTTCCTTATGAATTCTACAGGTATTTAATTAAAATATATAGACATTGGATGTTCTCAAAACAG